>OZ038404.1:11865759-12475503 GCA_964036045.1 Eutreptiella sp. 'Long Island Sound 2002' | reverse complement strand
CATCAGGTGCAGACAATTGTATGGTAGCACACGTGTATCATACCAATGATCTTGTGGAACTGCCGGACATTGCTGCATATGCATACCAGGAAGTGCATGTGTAGAGCGCTTTGAGACCTGCTTGCGCCCCCCTGCGGGGCGCTGCCCCACACGCAACGACGGCAAGGCTGGGGATCACCCTCGACCCGCGTGTCCTCCTTGGGGAGGACGTAAAAAAGGGGGCACGGGGCTGGACCTGTGCCACGGTGCGCGAATTCCTTCAGGAATTCGTCGCCCCCGTTGACCCCTCCTCCTTCCCCATCCAAGAGGAGGGGGATGCACGGGGTAGGATGTGCGAGGGGTCGGTGGTGGTGCCACGGGAGGTGGCGAAGGCGATGGTGAGGCCCAGCGGGCGGCAGCTGGGGGTCACTTGCCGCCCCTGGATGCAGGGGGAAACCTCCCCCATCCCGGGGAGCATGGTGTGGGTGCGGCTCCCGGCGGAGGCGCAAGCCCCCCTCCCCGCTCTGCAGAAAAAGCTGGCATCCAGCAACCAGCTGAGCCCACTTTGGGGGATTGCTTTCTAGGGACGAGGTGGGCCGAGTGGGGGTCCGCATACTGGGGGAGGGCCCCGTCTTAGGGGGGGTCCTACATCTGGTGGGGCATGCCTTGGGGGCCCCGATGGCCCCCAAGCGGGTCGTTGTGCAGCTGGGTCCTCCTGCCCAACCCCGCTCAGGTGGCAGCCACGCGTGGGCAGCCCGCGGTGCTCGCCCGCCTGCCAGCCGGCCCACCACGCCTTCGCGGTGTACGCCGAGGTGTGCCGCCTCGCGGGCGGCTTCGAAGAGGGCGCCCCCGCCCAGCTACAGGCCACTGGAAGAGGTAGGGGCCGCGGGGCAACAGCCGCTTCCGGCGCCCCGCCGGCGCCCTCCCCGCGGGGGGACATGGCGAACAAGGATGTGGCCACCCCCGCAGCGAAGACGGCGGCGGCGGCATCGGTGAGCGGCATGCGGCGCCAGCCACCATGGTGCTGGGGACTGTGCGAGATGGGTGCAGCGACGGTGCCGAGTTGGGTGGGGTTGGAGCCGGGGGGCGAACCCTGGGGACCGCCGCCGCTGAAGCCGCAACCGACGGGGGTCCTTGCGGGGTACTTGCCGTGCCGCCCTGGGGGAGGGGCCCCGGCGTGCCCGTACGAGATTGTGTGCGCGCATCGCTTGAGGGCAGTGGGTATGGCCCGGCCGCGCCCGCCACCATTGGCGGACATCATGCCGGCGCTGTGCCGCCTGTCCCCCGTACACCTGTAGCCGCAGTGCGAGCAGTGCTGGCTGGCACGGCGGGGAGTGGCGCATTGTTGCGCGCGGGGGCACGCGGGCCACCTAGCGGCAGTGGCGGGGGTGGCGGCATCCTCGCGGGTCCTGCAGGCGTGGCTGGTGCCCCCGGAGCCGTTAGCCAAGCGCCCCTATGTGGCGCCGGTACCGGCGGTAGCAGGCCGCCGCCAACAACCGGACTGCCGCTCGCCCAGCCCACCCGCACAGCGCGGCCGGGTGCAGAGTACTCTGCCGTGGGTGGGGAATACACCCCCCCCCCCCTCCCCCAAGGGATCCGGCGGGCGCCCCAGCATGGGGGTGACCGGATCGGGCGGAGAGCCTCAGTGGCTCGGGACTCATGGGGCTGGGAGGGCAGCTACACCCCCCCCCCCCGCCCCTAACCCCAGGTGCCGGCGCCCTCGGTGGCAGCGCCGCCCTTGGCGGTGGAGCCCAGGGCCTCGCGTCCCATGAGCGACGTTTTTTCCACGATATCGCGCGCACTAACGGCGTCCCGGGCGCCGCCGGGCTCCCCCCCTCCCCCCCAACTGCGCTGCACGGGAGAGGGACGGGGAGGAGGGGTAGGCAGCATGATGGGGGAGGCACCAGCCTCCGCCCCCCCATTACCCTCCCCACTTTCGCCCCCACAAGAGGCCGTGGAGGTGCAGCCGGCGCGCGACGCGGGCGCGGGTGCAGTGGCACCGGACGGTGCAGCACCACAGGCGCTGGGCGGCAGTGACCCACAGCTGCACATGCCGCCGCCGGCGCAGCGGGCCGGAGCGAGGAGGGTGTGGCAGCGACGCCCCATGCAGACCCTGTGCCACGCGCACAGGGCCCCCGCCCGCAAGTCATGCGGGGGGCACCGGGGGGTGCAGCATTGCTGCTCCAGGCACCACGAGGGGCACCCTCGACTGGTGCTAGCGACGGAAGGTGCGCGCCAGTGCACACTGTTTGGGCTCGGGGGCCTATGCGCGCCCTGCCCCCCCCCCCAAGGGGGGGGGGGGGCGACGACGACAATGGGGAGGGGGCTTCACAGGGCTCGGGCGCCGCGCTGGCGCTCAGGGAGCCCACGCCGGGGCCTTTGCAGGGCAGAGGGGGCAGACACCTGACCCAAGACGCGCTGTCCTTCCATCGCGCCGCGGCACCAGGGGTGGGGGGGGGGGGGGCGTAGCCAGCCCCTAACCCATAACCCCCTCGCTTAACCCGTCGCACAGCGTCCAGGACTTTAATCGGCCCTTGCCCTCGTTGATAGTACAGGGATAGGGCAGGCCACAGGCAGGCTCTAACCCGCTAACCCCTAACCCTCCCGTCGCAAGAGCGGCCAGGACATTCAAAGCCTTCAAGTCTCGTTAATAGTACAACGCGCGCGCACACACACACACACATAGACACACACACGCGCGTGTGCGCGGGTGCGCACGGAACCCAGAAGACTGGGGAGATGCCATCCTCCTTATGGGACTACACTCTTAGTGCTGTATTTTTCTTGGGGGGGGGGGGGTCGGGAAAAGGGCTTAATTGAGACGCCCCATTAATCAGCTATTATGTACTCTGGGCGTTGACTTGTCAACTTTTTTCTTCCCCAAATGGGTGGCAAGTGATCTTTTTTCGGAACCCCCTCGACGCGCTGACTGCAAAAATCCCATTTTCAGTTTTTGCCGAATTCGGGTGATCAGGTCACCTCCGGGGCCCGGGGGTCAGTCTCGGTAGGATTTTGGGGGGGGGTGGGGAGGCCTTCAATTGAGCCTTTTTTTTGGGGGCGGGGGGTCTAGCCAAGAGGGCTGTATCGATCCCCCCACCTCGAAGTTGAAAGCCCCCCCCCCCCCTGTTCAGGCATAGCACTGTGCCGCGGCTGAGGACCATCCCTCCTGCGCCCCCGGCCTCGTCCCCAGCGCCTGTTCCGCACAATGTCCCTTCGCGTTGTCTCGGAGCCCCCGGCCGACGGCCGCCCGCTCATCGGCACCCACGACGGCCACTTCCACTGCGACGAGGCGCTGGCGTGCGCGATGCTGCAGATGACGGAGGAGTTCGCGGGCGCGGCCGTCTGCCGGACGCGGAACAAGGACCGGCTGGCGCAGTGCAACATCGTCGTGGACGTGGGCGCGGAGTACGACCCGGAGCGGTACCGGTTCGACCACCACCAGCTGTCGTTCGCGGGGACCATGACGACCCCCGAGGCCGAGTACAAGACCCGGCTCTCCAGCGCCGGGCTGGTCTACAAGCACTTTGGGCGGGCCGTCGTGCG
This sequence comes from Eutreptiella sp. 'Long Island Sound 2002', assembly GCA_964036045.1. Classification (NCBI taxonomy): domain Eukaryota; phylum Euglenozoa; class Euglenophyceae; order Eutreptiales; family Eutreptiaceae; genus Eutreptiella; species Eutreptiella sp. 'Long Island Sound 2002'. The sequence goes on along the minus strand of OZ038404.1, from coordinate 12,471,981 downwards.
GAAGCTGTGCGACCCCGTCAGCGACGCCGACCTGGACATCATCTACGACCGGTGTGCGGCGCCCCCCCCCCTCCCCCAAGTGCCGTGCCGGGGGGGGGGCGGTCTTGAGGGACGTCCGCAGCTCGTTTGTTTCTTGGCACAGAGGGCCGCCCTCAGGGACCGCTCGGGTTGCCGTCAGGTGCACTCCAACCGCCGTCGGTTACCCTCCAACCACCGTCGGTTACCCCCCAACCGCCGTCGGTTACCCTTCAACCGCCGTCGGCCACCCTCCAACCGCCGTCGGCCACCCTCCAACCGCCGTCGGTTACCCTCCAACCGCCGTCGGTTACCCCCCAACCGCCGTCGGGTACCCTTCAACCGCCGTCGGTTACCCTTCAACCGCCCTCGATTATCCTCCAACCGCCGTCGGGTACCCTCCAACCGCCATCGGGTACCCTCCAACCGTCGTCGGGTACCCTCCAACCGCCGTCGGTTACCCTTCAACCGTCGTCGGTTACCCACCAACCGCCGTCGGTTACCCTCCAACCGCCATCGGTTACCCTCCAACCGCCGTCGGTAACCCTCCACCCGCCGTCGGTTACCCTTCAACCGCCGTCGGTTACCCTGCAACCGCCGTCGGGTACCCTCCAACCGCCATCGGGTACCCTCCAACCGCCATCGGTTACCCTCCAACCGCCGTCGGCCACCCTCCAACCGCCGTCGGTTATCCTCCAACCGCCGTCGGCCACCCTCCAACCGCCATCGGTTACCCTCCAACCGCCGTCGGTTACCCTCCAACCGCCGTCTGTTACCCTCCAACCGCCGTCGGCCACCCTCCAACCGCCGTCTGTTACCCTCCAACCGCCGTCTGTTACCCTCCAACCGCCGTCTGTTACCCTCCAACCGCCGTCGGCCACCCTCCAACCGCCGTCGGTTATCCTCCAACCGCCGTTGGCCACCCTCCAACCGCCATCGGTTACCCTCCAACCGCCGTCGGTTACCCTCCAACCGCCATCGGTTACCCTCCAACCGCCATCGGTTACCCTCCAACCGCCGTCGGTTATCCTCCAACCGCCGTCTGTTACCCTCCAACCGCCGTCGGTCACCCTCCAACTGCTTTTTATTACTTTCGCCCCCTGCGGACAATGTTTGAAGACACACAGAAGCATTCTGAGCCGCCTGTGCCGAGGTGATGCTCCTTGAGGCTTCGCGAGGTTGGGTTATGGCACTGCACTTTTTCCGCAATTTCCTGCCATTTTTCGCAAGTGGATTTGACGGTCCCTGACCACAACCCCCCCCCCCCCCTGAGTATTTGCTGCAGTCGTTGCCCACGCGCCGTGTGTGCCAGCCATGAAGCATTTTCTTGCCGTGCGCTGATGCCCCCCCCCCGACACGCCCCTGACGTGCCCCGGACACGCCCCTGACATGCCCGCGACACTCCTAAGGCCGGCCCTGCATTGTGGTGGGGGCCAATAAGACCACAGGCTGCGCTCGGCCCCGGCCCACACAACACAGGCTGCACAGTGGTACCCCCCCTCTCCCCTCGCCAGAGCAACGCCCTTGTGAAAGCAACAGTAGGTGTTGTGTCCGCAACTTTGGTGATCATGTCCTACTGTGCCCCCCCCCCCCCCTTCTCTCTCCCTCTCCTTCTCTCCCTCTCCTGGTGACATGCCCGCGACACGCCCCTGACGTGCCCCGGTCGCGGTGCGGCGCAGGGTGTACAAGAACTTCGTGGAGCACATCGACGGGATCGACAACGGCGTCGAGGAGAGCGGCCTGAGCCGCACGGACACGGACGTGACCCTGGTCAGCAACTACCGGGTGACCACGACGCTGTCGCAGCGCGTGGGCAAGCTCAACCCGGCGTGGAACGAGGACAAGACGGCGGAGGGGGAGAACGAGTGCTTCAAGAAGGCGGTGAAGCTCACGGGGGACGAGTTCGTGGAGAGCGTCATGGGGTATGGGCGCGGCGGGTGTCGTGCAACCCCCCATTTCGGCCGAATTCGCCGAAATCTTCAGCCGAATCGTTGGGTTTCTGGGTTCTGTGCGCATTCATCTCCTTCCGGCAGCGGAGGCTTTGTTTGTGCCTTGAAAACCAGTTTTCTCACCAGGACAGGTGACAAACAGTGCGAAGCAATTTGCGTACTGGCACTTGAACCACCGCCATCGACGTTGTGAACCAGGGCATATACCACGGGACCACCACCTGACACTGACACAGTGTTGCTCAGGGACCATGTGCAGACCGCGGGATGAACACACTGATTCATCTCAGCCTTCAATCTTCACTCCGCTGTCTTTCTCCAGCCTCACAGTCATTGTGCCTCGTGCACACTCGGAAGCCTACGGGCGTGGCAGTCTCCCACTGCATCACCTGGTTTCAGACTCAGCTAATCCTCACTGCATGTCAGATCCGCTACCACAGTCATTTGTGGGGTCACCGTAGCACTGGAGAGCTCTGAACCGTGATTCCGAGAGGTTGTCTCGAGTATTGTGAAGTGGGCAGGCTACGCCAGCTCATCTTGGTCTGAGGCAAAAAAAAAACAGACCGCGGGATGGACATTGTTTTCGGAAATTCAGAGACGGTTTGCGATTCGACATGATTCTAACGACACGGCAACCAAAAGGAAGGTGCGTCTGGGGCCTGGGAGCAGGATCCAGACCCACGGGGACGCTGTTTTGCCGAAAAAGCAGTCCGCCGAACTGTTCTGCCGAATTGTTGGGATATCTTCGCCGAAATGGGGGGGGGGCGGGTTGTGGGTGTGTGCGTCCTGGGCCCCTGCCCAGGGGGCGTCGCGGTGTGGGGCTGGGAGGGGGGATGGGGCGAGTGGGACGGGGCGCGACCGTTCTGCGGCACGGCGTTGCACCCAAACCCCCCGACCCCCCATCCGCTACCCTCAGCCTCTGAAGGGGCACAGGGCCAGGGAGAGGCCCAAAGACCCACGTATCTCTCGGCCTCGTTCAGAACTGTGCCAACTTTGTGCGTTTTGGGGGGGTCGCAGCCCTTGTTGCCTCATTTGTGCCCCGTGAGTGTCCGGGAGGGGGGGATGGGGGATATTCAGAAACAGCCATGCCATGAGTGTCCGGCGGGGGAACTGGGTTTCGTTAGGAATCAGCGCTGTCCCATGTGCCACCCGGTAGTATCCGCCGCTGTGGCAATCAAAACTCGGTAGGAACAAGCCGCATTCCACGTCTGGCGCAGTCAGATCCAGCTCCCTTCTGATCACGTGTGACCTGGCGGACGCTCGTGCCAAGTCTGATTTGGAGCGCCCCGGGTCTGCGTGCGGTACTGCCGACATGTCTGAGATCTTCGTCCGTTTTGGACGATACCCGTGTTGCTTGCTGCCCCCCCTTTTTTTTTGTCGGAGAGTCGATCAGGGGGGTAGTGAACAGAGGAGGCCCGCCAGGTGAGACCGGGGCACCGTGGCATTGCTGCGGCATGTGGGGCCCTCTAGTCCTTTGATCCGGGCCGTTGCCCAGGAGCTCACTTTGGACTTGACGGACGGTTTGAGTTCGAACCGAAAAACAAAGAGGCAGAGGCATGGGACGCCGTGCGTGGCTGATGTCGCACCCCCGCCTCATGCCCATGGCACACACGCACGGCCTTGTCCACGCCCCCGTGACCCCCTCGCGTTCGGGGGCACGCTGTCGCCCGGTTGCACCTCCGCACGTGAGACCACCGCTGCTCCTTCGCAGGGGCATTCGGGGGCTTCGCCGGACCCAGGCCCGCGTCGCCGACCATCAAGAGCGGAAATTTTTCTTCCGGAGCGAGTCCCTGCGGCGCTCTGCCGTCGTGCGGGAGGACCAGCAGGAGTTCTTCCGCCGTCTTGAGGGACTGGGGGGGGGGGGCGTGCTTCCGCAAAGGGGGAGGGCGGGGGGGGGGGGGGGGGACGGGACACGCGGTGCAGACACTCGGATCTGCGCCGCGCGCACGACGCAGACCAAGGCCCCGGGGCGCCGCACACGCCGACCCCTCGGACATCGCCCCCCGAGTTCGACATCAATAAATCGCGATTTCCCGGGGCTGCGTGCATCTGTAGCGAATATTTGCGGGGGATAAAATGGGAGAGCACGTAAGCGCGCCTCCGATGGTCCATGTTTCGGCCAATTTCGACGCGCCTGGCCCAAGTCGTGGCCATTTTGGAGGCCCGGCCACCCGGGGGGGGGGGGGGGGGGGCGACTCCGCAGGTCCTGGGACGCCAACTACCCCTGCCCCCCCCCCCCAAAGGGACCTTCGGCCAACAGTTTGTTGCCAAAGGTGTTGCCCTCAGGCGTCCATGGGCGCCTAAGGCGCCCGATGCTCCATGAACACCAAAGGTGCCCCAACGCAAATTTTATCCACTTTGCACCCCAACACTATCCTTAAACCCAACCTTGACTCTAACGCCCACCCCCAACCCTCAGCCTACTCCTATCCCCCCCCCCCAAGGGGCCTCCAGTCGCAACCGAACCCTCCCGGAGCGCCCCCGCCCCCCATCGCCCCTCCCATGCCCCCCCCCCAAGGGGCCTCCTCCCAACAGGCAGTGGGGGGGGGGTAGTTGGCGTCCAAAACCGAGGGGTCGCCCCCCCCCCCCGGGCCCGGCCAGCGACGGCCGGGCGACGTACTTCGGAACCGAAAACGGCTTTTGGGGCTCGAAATCCAAACATTTCAAAAGTTTCATGATTTTGAGCGATAAATAAAGGGGACATTGCTCCGCGCGTCGCTCCCGGGCGCTTCAGCGCATGTCGACGCAATCCCCCCCCCCCCCCGCCCCATCTGAATACTGTACCTACCCCTTGTACATGGAATAGTGGAGCACCCCACGCACCCACACATGCACCCACCCACGCACCCACTCACCCACGCACCAACGAAGAAGGGGACACATGCATTTGTGCGAGAACCTGCGGACTAATGGCGGAAAGTGTCTATGGCAGGGGCATTCAGTCGATCGATACCGACCATTTTCCAGAAAGCCAAGACAGAAGCGTTCCTGTTGAACAAGAAGACGAGGGAGGGAGAGGCTGTGTGTGCACTCGGAAGGGCAGAGGAAATCCCGTCAAAGACACCTGACTCACGACCGATTGAGACCTGTGTTTCATGGGCTGACACACTTGTCCGGGGAGCCAAGACATCCTGGCTGTTGCGCTCCCTCCGGCCCCTCTGCCTCCAGGTACTACAAGTCGTGGCTGCCAGCGCGCCATAGTGGTGCCGGGTTGGCCACCAACAAGTGTCCCTAGAGAAAACTGTCCGGCGCCGAAGGCGCCAATTTTTTTTCCATACTATGTGTTTATACTCAAAATACTCAAAATTTTGTAGAGAATTCATATTTGTGTTAAAACAACAAGAAAAAAATTTTGACCTGAAGGAGGGCTACAGGAGGGCTGCAGACCCTAACAGCAGCCCTAGCCCTAACCCTAGCCCTAGTCGCCCCCCCGTGCCTCCGGCCCCTCTGCCCCCAGGTACTACAAGTCGTGGCTGCCGGCGCGCAGCATCGTGCAGCGGGCGGTGGAGGACCGCGCGGCCGTCCACGAGTCGGGGCGCATCGTGCGGCTGGAGTGCCCGTGCCCGTGGCAGGAGCACCTCTACGACGTGGAGGCGAAGGCGGGGCTGGAGGGGCACGTCTACTACGTGCTCTACCCGGACGGCAAGGGCCCGTGGCGCGTGCAGTGCGTCGGGGTCAAGGGCACGCGGTTCCAGAACCGGAAGTCCCTCGAGTGGAAGGGCCTGCGGGACGACGAGTGCTCGGCGGCCTCCGGCGTCGAGGGCTGCATCTTCGTGCACGCGTCCGGCTTCATCGGGGGGAACAACACCGAGGCCGGCGCGCTCGCCATGGCCGTGAAGAGCCTGCAGGCCTGAGGCACCGGGCGGGGGGGGCGTGTTGGCGGGCCGCCCGCGCGCGGGCGTCCGGAGCGGCGGGCGGGGGATCTCTGGCGGTTGGGCAGTAACCGCCGGCGGTTGGCGGTGGATCGCTGGCGGTCAGGCATCAACCGCCAGCGGTTGGCGGTGGAGCGCGGGTTGTCAGGCAGTAACCGCTGGCGTTTGGCCGTGGATCGCTGGCGATTGGGCATTGCCCGCCGGCGGTCAGCGGTGGATCGTGGGCGGTTGGGCAGTAACGGCTGGCGTCTGGCGATGACCCGCCGGCTGGGGGCGGCTTTGAGCAGCGCCCCGAATAACTGCGCGACCGCTGCCGACTGCCCTCCAACCGCCGCCGGTTACCGCCCGAACACGACCGATGGTATGTTCACCCATTTTCGTGTCCTTTTCCCCGCCTTCCTCTTGACACAGGGAGGGCCCTGGATGTAGGTCTTCAGGGGTGGCGCGCAGGGGGAAGTCAGGGGCGTGGGGACCCTCCGAAGGCCCTCCATCTCTGCCCCCATCCCCCCTCTCCCCTGCTCTGAGTGTGGGAGACTTGACCTGATCCTCCGGCGTGGGGCACGCGCTGTGCGGGACACCGCCTGCAAAGGTGGTGGTTGGTGGGGGACTGAGGCTCGGGGGGGGGGGGGGGGCACCTTTGCACACCGGGCGCACGCGCTGCACAGTGTTTGCACCACCGGAAATGCCGGGCCCGACGTCCACCCTCACTCCGCTCGGGGTACGAGCGCGTGTTATAGGGTTTGGGCAGAGGGTGCTCTAGCGCGCGGTGCACTATTTCGGGGTCGGGGGGGGGGGGGAGGGAGGGGGTGGAAAAGCCGAAATTTGGAGCCGCCAATCTGGGTACACCAAAAGTGTGCCAGATTATGTCGCGGTATTTTAAGGTCTTCTACGTGTCATTGTCTGCCCTCTTGGCACACACATTCCCCTTGTGCCCGCGCAGTTGACTCTACAGGGGCAATGACTCCCCCCCCGCCCCCCGTGTCTGACGAATGCCTTGTCCAACGAACCACTTCCGTTCGGACCGTTTTTTTGGGGGGGGGGCGAATTATTGAGGTCCCGGGTTTTGGTACTGAATTGATTGCGTACCGAACAGCGCGTCCAACGAACACTCTTGTTCGGACTGTTTTTTCTGAGGACTTTATTGTTCGCTGGACAGGGGGGGGGGGGGCACCAGAAGCCCCCGGGGATCACAATAAGCCTCCCCGTGAGAAATGACAACCACTAATCACAGCCGATGCTTGTTGTTTCACCATCTGGGCCTTTTGTGCCAACCTTTTCAGTGGTATTTGAGAATTGGTGCCAAATTTTCCTCCGCACTGAATTCCGCCATTCCAATCCCGCGCGGACCAAAACCCCCGCGGTCCGCGGTCCGCTTTGCACCATCATTCGTTCCCGTTCCTTTTTGACGTTATGCCCCATCGAGAGGCTACAAGCGAGCATTAGCGGTTGAAGCGAGCCGCGGCATGCCGCGGCGCACTGAAAATCGGGTTGGGATTTTTTTGGAAAAAAATATTGGACCGCAATGCACAGGGGGTCGGCGGGCCTGGGTCTTTTACGCCGACCCCCCCACCCCCTGGAAATTGCAACCCAAGTGCCGGACCATCGGCGCCAAAGGCACCCTCAGGCAAATTTGCTTGAACCACTAGAGGGTCCAAAAATGGGTTTTCACCCCATTTATCTATCCGCAAAATAGTCAGTTTTTTTCGGGAGAACCCAATAATGGATGAAAACCAATTTGGACCAAATATCAATACCACCCCTGTGCAGAGGTATTGCAGAGACGGCCCATACCCTAGTGGGTAAAGCATTGCCTCTGCAACTGCAAGGTGCCCCGCAATATCAATCCCATCCCCGAGCAAAATTTTGGGTACCCCCCCCCCCCCCTAGTAAGGTTTGGAACCTGGTAGTTTTGAAAATAACCGGTTTTAAACGATTATTTTCACAAAAATAACCGGTTTTGCCGATTAATTGCCCTTTACTAACCAAAATCTTGCCATTGGCAGAAGAGAGCCCATACAAGTTGGAGCACATTGATCAAAACTACGTCGGAAGTTGTAATTCACCATCGGCCATCGTTTATTGCTACCAAAGCCTCTGTTTAGTGCAAAAATTGGACAAAATTTACTGCCGAAAAGAACCCGAAAAATTTGGAACCATTCCGATTAATTGGTTTAAATCAGTTTTCAAAATAACCGGTTGTGCCAATTGTTTTGAAAATCACCTCCGATTATTGCTGATAACCAGTCTTTCCGATTAATTGGTAAAACCGGTTCCGAACCCTACCCCCTACGGCTTGAAGCATGCCGCGGCACAGCAAAATTTTCTTGGGGACCGTTGGTGCGTGGTTGCCAGCTCTTGGGAGGTGGTTGCCTTCCACAGGGTACGTCTACCAAAGGCCCCACCCACACCTTCGCCGAGCGCACTATAATTCGGTCCATACCCCCGGGTACGCGGTGCGCACGCGGTGCACGGTATCCTGCTTTCGCAGCCTGGGCCCCTCACGTCTCGGGCCTGTGTGCCTGCCCATGTCAGACGGGGCTGCATGACTGTGTGAAAGACTCACGTAAGCGCAGGTCTATCAGCCCATGGGAAGGCCTCAAAAGGTGAGGCGGTGCCAGTGCGTGGGCATTGGCGAGGGCCCGTGCCGAGGTCTCTGCCCGGACCTGCTCCGTGGTGGGACATCCGCAGCCCATGTCCGGCCCATGTGCAATGCAGATCCGAACTCCCACTGTGCCGACCGGCACGCAGCCTGCGATGCTGGCAATTGGGTGGCCTTGCCCGGGTCATCGATGAAGCCTTTGGCTCCCATTCTTGGTGAGTTGCGCAGATTCGCCGCTACTGTCCGCTGCGTCAGGCGTGATCAGGAGGGACCTGGTCCTTCTGAGTCGTTCACGGGACGCAGCTGGTGCCTACCGAGCTCCGTGTGCGGCAGGCGCACAGGGCTGCCTCCTACTGAGATTTAGTCCCCCTGCTAGACACTAGTGCCCTGTCTGGAAAGGAAGGCATGGGGCTGAGATGTGAGCTGGCCTCCCAATGGACAAGGGGGGGCACTAAAGGACGCCAACAGAAAGACAGCAGAAGCACGTTGCTCTTGTGTCCTCTGCCCATTTGCATGTAGATTGATACCCCGTCACCCTAACCCCCAGGGGCCACCAAAGAAGACCCACCAAAAGGGGCACTGGAACAGGGGATTTTTCTTGGGAGAGGGGCTCGACCCCTCTGCCCCCGACAGGCGTACACCCAGAAGTGCCCCGAACTCCTGTTTGGCATGCCTGGTCTGATGTCCTCCATCTTGTAGTCACCCACCAGCATTTGGGATGTGTTGCATAAATGCTGGTTCCATCTTCATGTGGTGTACGCCGTTGGGCAAAGGTGACTTTGGAAAGTTGGTCCAGGAGAGAAAGGGCATCGTTGATAGTTCAGTGGAATTGGGCACAAATGCAACACAAAAAACCTTGTTGAGGTAAACATGGCTGTCCGGCGGGAGGCCCCACCCGGATAGTTGGGAGCCACAGAGTGAAAAATAGGGCTGTCCGTACAGTGCACCCATTTCTATCGCGGGGAGGGTTATCTTAATAAAGGCTCGTGGGGTACCATGTAGTACAGTACGGATGGGGGGTGGGGCATATGAAGGGTGAGGGTCAGGGGGCGGGACACAGTACCAGCCAGTTTTATGGAACCAGCCCCCCCTCTCCACAGCATTTGTCATGGTACTGCGCCAGCGTTTATGGAACACGCCCCCTCTCCCACACAGTACTACACACTCTGACAGCCCCAAAAGGTTTTTCCAGGCGCTTACCGTGAGACTGTAACTAATTTTTTTTCAGCACGCGTGCATGGTGTGACATGCAAAAATGTTCCTGTTTTTGCAGGGACCAGAGTTGGGTAGATTTGCCTTGCTTAACAACCGGGGGAAAGTACATGGGAAATTATGGGTCAAGCGGCCAAAACGGCACCTAGCTGCCATGGGCCACCGATGTGTGTTGCAAAAACCTGCAAATAAGGCATGGTGTTTTTTTCATAAATTGAAAAAAATACCAGCTGTATGCCACGGACGACACGAGTCCCCTGCCACAACGGTCCTAGAGTTGTGTCGCATTCCTGGTTAATGGAAGGCTCTCTATTTCTGTTTCTACTGACTTTTTGGGTTCGTGCGTTGGGTCTGAGTCTGAGGTTGAGCGTGGTACCGACGATGAAAATATTGTTTCTGATTTTCCTGCATTAGATGCCGAGGGTGACCCAAGTTCAAATGAGTCCCCTTTGTTTCTTTGTGCTGCAATATGGTCAACATCGAAAGCCATCTTCAGCACACAAGCGAAGAAAAAACTATTATGCCACTGCAAGTGCAGAGTCTTTTACGACAAACCTCGAACACCTAGGCTTTTATGGTAGTTAAACTTCACAATATATTCCCCCAAATCCTCAAAATGCCATCCAAGTTTTTCTGGTGCTGTTTGATTCCCAAATTGCTGGCCTCTTTGGCATTTCATACCACAAGATAAAACATATTTTGAATTCTGTCGGGTTCTTTTGGCTTTCAAGTAAATTTTGGGCATGTACATAATGGAAGGGACGTTTGACAGTTTAAATGACAGCTCAGTGGCAGTTCAATGAAACTTTCAAATTACCAGCCAATTATAAGGTTCATCCAGGCAAGCGGTGAAAGGTTATCGTTTATTCAATTGTGCATCAAAGGATGAAATCAGTGCTCGAGCCATGTCCGCAGTTTACCAGCGGATCTGTTGTTTGCATGTCATTGGCCAAGTAGCTTGGAATGCTTCTGGGGTTTTATGGGCTTCTTTCAGGATGTCAGTGAGGTTCGTTCTGAGAAAACTATCATAGAAGGTGAAAAGTTCAGGCTTCGGGATGGTGAGCTTTGTTGTTGACGCGATCCCAGTGTTGGTGTCATCGGATGAGGATGATTGAAGATTTGGCATAAGGTAAAATGACCAGTTTTCAGTCCGATGACCAGTTGTGGGTCCAGTTGTCCCAATTTTCAAAATAGACAGAAAAACAACACAAAAACCTTGCCTTTTTGTTTGCAAAATGTTTCTTGGCCCTGCAAAATGTTTTCTTTCCATTTTCATACAAAAACCTTGCTTTTTTTTTGTTTTTGAAATATGTTTCTTGGCCCTGCATGATGTCTTCCTTGCCTTTCTTACCTTGCCCTGAAGCACCCACGCACTGACACAAGCTGCAAGGCTGCAAAACTGTGTCGCAACTTTTTTGTTTCTGTGGGATTCTCGTGTTGAGGAACACAATTCCCTTACACTTGTCCTTAAGAGCTTGAGCAATATGACACATAGAATGTGGGGACAAAGTCTCCATCGGAGTCGGAACTGTGTTCCACGTCCTGGGGGGGGGGGGATGGGGGTTCTGCGTCTGCGTGCGCCACTGCACTGTCGTCTGGGGGGGGGGGTCCTCCCGTGCCCTCTTTGCCCTTGGTTGTTGGTGCTGTGGCAAGGCCCGAGGCCTTACACGTCCTGCTTGGCGCCTTGCTGCGGCCTTTCCTTGTTCCTCTCCTGTTCTTTCTCATAATTGGCCGCTGCTTCTCTGAAATACTGGGAAGTGACAAAACCACCAAGCCTCATGTTCCATGGGTCATGCCAAGTAGCCATGTTGATTGCTCGACTAGTGGCTTGACGCTGGAAATCTACCTTCTGAACTCTCTGGGGAGATGCTTCAAGTGAGGGTAGCACAGCTTCAGCAGCAGGTTCTGCAGCAGGTTTTGCAGCAGATGGAGGCGGTGCTTGATAGGCCAGACGACAAGGATCCAAGCTGGCAAGAAAATTTTGGGGGGAGAATGGAGCGATGCCTGCCCTCCTGAACCCACTCATGATGACACTAGGGGTGACACACTGCATCCAAGACTCAGTGACAAATTTGACAAACAGAGAGGGTGTGATGCTCTTGCCTCTGTTCTTCGCGCGCCAGTCGCGCTGTCTTTTTTTCGGCGCTGCCTTGAAAGGCTTATAAACACTGAGGTCCAGAGGTTGGACCACATCAGTCAAGTGGCTGGGGAGCGCCACAAGGTGCACTCCTAACTTTACAGCCTCCTCAATGATGGTTCTTGTTAAATGGGTTTTGTTGCCATCCACAATGAGGACCACAGCCTTATGGGGGTTTGCAGTTGGGCTGGTGAGGGAGGCAAACTCCCTCAGCCACTCGATAAAAATGTCCTCTGAGGACCAGCCTGTTTTGGTGGCTTTCACTGAGATAGGGCAAGCCTCATGCTGAAACAGGTCTCCTGTGGTCAGCGCACTAGGCCACAACAGAGCAGGACGAACATAAAAGCCATCCGCGCGTACACATGCCACCAGGGTCACGTGGCGTTTGTCGTAGCCTCTCCTCCTAGCGCAAGTTTTAGTACCTCTTAGGACATACACCTTAAGGCTGCCTGTGTCGAAGTCAATGAACATGCCTCACTTGTCTTCATTGAACACACACTGTGGGTCGTACCCGACTTTGGCGAGCGTTGGACTCAGGGACTCATTAAACCAGGTCGTCCACTCATCCTTCGTCAGCTTCTTGTCCAGGCGCACACTCTCAGCAGGCTGCGCAAGGCGACCAGACACCTCAGGGTGGCGACGAAGGAAGAGGCGCCACCAATTCTCCATGCTCGTGAGCGTCAGCATCGTCGACGGCGTGTCATCTGTTCGCACGCTGTCATTGTACATCCTGGATGCCTCGCTGATGATGTTGTCCCTGGTGGGTGGCCTTTTTTGCTGGCGCTCTCGCTCCAACCATTCAACCAGCGCACTCTCATCCACCAAAGGCTTGGGCCCTCTGCGCTTGGGCTGCAAGGTGTCTCCCACACTGCAGAGACAGAAGATGAAGATGGCACACAGCAATGCAAGGTTAGATCGCACATAACGAACAGGGCAGAGACAAGTCCGTGCTCCGTGCTATGGTGTACCTATGGCGATCAACAGCGCACTGGACATCTGAGCGGCTCACGGTGTGCTCCCTTGATGCTTGTCGCTGGCTCATCTGTCCAGCAATGGCAGCGGCGGCGGCCTTGGTAACCTCACAAACGTCCTTGGGAAGCAGGTAGATGCAGCACGGGGCGGCCTTGGGGCGTGGCGGCTTCCTTTGCTTCTGCTGAGGCCTTCGAGACCTCCTTCGCTCCCTTGAGCTGACCTCCATGAGCCAGACCTTGGCACGACCCTTCGCCGCCCGCATCTAAATATTTAAATAAAAGGAATCCAATTTAAAAACAAACAAACAGTCACTAATTGTTAATAAAAGCGTGCAAATCACCGTAACACATCTCTTCTTGCCTGGCCCTGCTTCGGTCACCACCCCAAATCCGGTGCGATTCCGGTGCCCGGCAGAAGTGAGATTTCCCCAGCCACTAATGAAATGCAAGTGAGGATGGATTTAAAATCAAAACTTTCATTGTTGTTCTACCTACATGTCCAAATCTACCATCCGACAGTAATGGCAGCCGCCAGGCCCAACGCTAAATCTTTGGCCTCCGAATTGGTCATTTTACCTTATCACTGTCGCTGGAGGTGTTTCACAATCTCACACCCCAAATGGCTTCTTGTTCTTTTGGGTTATCGTGTTCGGGCTTTACACCATCAATGTGTCCGTGATATGGTTCATGACTGATTTGTTGTGGTTTTTGTGATGAGACTAATGTAGAGTCCCAAAACGAATCTTTTGGGATATTCATTGGTGTGGAAAGAGGCCAGGTGAATGAACTTGAATCGTGCTGGTCGGAGTACCTCAACTTAAGTGCGCAGCCGATGCTATAGATGACTTGGTTGAAATGAAGACATCTAAGATTGGCGCTTACATGGACAGTGACAGTGAGGACATTGGCCACAACAAGCACGACGAAGATAAATGAGATTGCGTGTGCACATGTTAACTCAAGAAGGCAGCCTTTAGTGTTTATTTTGCCATGCTTTGGTTGCAACCTTCTTGACAGTGCTTTCAAACGTCTCAGGGACTACTATAATTGACCGTTCATTGAAACTCGCGATGCAAAGAGGGCAAACGTGCTTTATATCAATCTTGCTGCCTTTTGGTCTCAATATCTTTTCTTGGCACTGCCTATTTTCCCCGTTTGTTCTCATAGCAGCAGTGTGACTAATCCAATATTAATCTAGGCACCCAAAGCCAAGCTGGTTACAAGTCTACTTAGAAATTTTGGCTGAATATTTATGCAAATGAAACATGCGAATAGAAGATGCCCAGCCTTTGGTACCCTAAGGTAGTGGCAACACCGAGGCCCAATAATACACTTTCGGGGTGTGTATTTTTTTTCGATTTCAGCATTTGTGAAATGCAGTGAAGCCAAATGGAATACAAATTGTCCTGATACGGCCGATTTTGGGCGTGCTAATCTATCCATCATCCATTTCACTACTCTTCCTCCATATCCTATTTTCCAAAGCCGTACCACCACTTCCCAACCAACAATGCTTCGCCTTTTCAATTGGAATTCCTCATCGCCTCCCAACGCCACTTTGCCGCCGACGAAGCACGGAAGCCAAGTCAGAACCGAATTCGCTCAGTACCTTGAGGCCATGCCGAACAAAACATGGGAGACAAATTTCAGCAAGTTTGTGCTTTACAATGGGGACTCTCGGCCGGCGGATCTCAAACAATACGGTCCTCCGGTGTATATGCGTCAAATCATGTTCGACAAAGCAAAATACACCATAGACCTCAACGCCAATGATCTCTTGAACGGTTTCACGGGCCTCAATACTCAAGATGATACGTGCGCGTACCTATCTGTAATGGGATTGCATGATCGTACCAAACCCACTTCAGAATGACATATGTTTGAACCCTTGGTGCGGGAGTGCAGCCCCAGAAATCTGACATCAATGAAATTCTTAGATATGAAATCATTAGACAATCAATCAGTAGTATGTCAAATAGTATTTGTATTATTCGGGCACAGTGATCGCCTGCTCAGAGAGTGGCCTTTGTGCAACTGAAGTAACAGATTTTTGCAGCGCAACATTTCTTGATTTAAATATTTTTTATTATTCTTTTTATTGTAGATCTGAGTGCCTGAATTCATTTTTCGGCATGCTGTATTTATTTTCAAACAAGCATGCTTTTAGATCACTTGGCGGTGATCAATGTTTGGATTTGATTGATTTGCTGCATGCCTTGGGGATCAATGGGAATCAAAGATAGACACTGATAAGTTTTCAAAAAAAATTATTACCATCTAAAAGCTGTACAACATTTCCATCTCAAAAGTCAAGGGCATCGCTGAAGCTGCCGAAGAATTCAACGACCTAACAGTGATCATCGCCAGCCGTGCTGCCGTCGCGCCGTGTGGTTCACTGTCGGAGCCACTCATTTCTGTATAGTGAGGGATGCTACCATGCTGAAGCTGTGAAGCTGTTGCGCAGCTATTTATTGTTGTCAAGAAGGATGAGTGTGCTGCTGCCAAGAAGGATGCTTGCTCTGTTGACAAGAAGGATGCGTGTTCTGCAGTCAAAAAAAATGCATGTTCTGGGTCCAGCGCGACGAGTTCTTTGACCAAAGGCGCCACCACAACGAGTTCTGCGACCCGAGGCGTCAGTGCAAAGAGTACTGCGACCAAAGGTGCCGGTGCATCGAGTCCTTTCACCGAAGGCGCCACTGCAAAGAGTTCGCCAACCACACAGTAAGGAGAGCAGCACATGAACAATGGGTTGCTAGACAAACGCCAAGTGCGCTGTGAGCGCCGACCGGTGCACATGTGTTGCTCGTCACACGGCAAGGCGCCTTCGGCGCCTCTAGCTCCTGTTTTTGAGTGTCAAGCCACATGCCTGCCGTGGAATGTTTGGCATTTTGCTCACTATCAAGGCCCGTGGCCAGAGCATGGCGTCCATGGCAGTGGCGCTATGTCACGGCGCAAGAGCAAGCCAAGCATCCGTGGCTCCGGGGCTGTCACTCGGGTGGGCATTCTTGGGGTCCCAATGCGCGTGATGCTGTTGTTTTTTTAGATTTAGGTGGCACGTCAAAATGGCTATGCCGCCGTTGAGGGCAGAGTTACTTTTAAGTATATAAACTTTGGTTTTTTTGTCATATTTTTCTATCATATACTTCTCGATTTTTCTATTTTTCTTTTTTTCCTCAGTTTCAAATGCTTCCTGTTGTTGAGGCTCTGCATGGGGGATCCTGTCCCTATACCATTGATAAAGCACCTTCTTTTTGGAGGGCAAAGCGTGTTGACGAAAGGCGGGGGCGGCAGTTAAATGGGCATGTCTGCACGCGCGCTATGTATTTGCGTGTTTGTGATGAAGATATGTAGATATAGTTTCAGCGTTTTTGGATATTACTGCTTTCACTCTGTAGCCTCAATGCCATGGTTTGCTAATGAGTTTTGACACTTGCTTGCTCCGGGCGTCGACCTTCACTTACTGTTGCTTGTGTTGCATTCTCCGTCGAGGACTGCAAAATCTCGACTCTGTGATCAGTTGCCGCAGTGGCATTTGGTGCTGATTTCTGCAAAGCATCGATGCGCTACTCCAATTCGATGACCTCGGCTTGAACTTCATCAAGCTTCTATGACAAGCTGTGAAGATCACGAGATATGCATGGAATCCACTCACTTTCTGGACTTGCGATGCGCTTTGCGATGAACTTTTCTAGCGAAGTCGAAAACTCGTGATGCAACAACGAGTCTGCTCGAAACGGGGAATGTCCAATGAACTGCAGCATAGCTGCGTCGTCAAAAGGTCTCTCCGTTTCAAGTTGAAATCAAAGATGGCGTTGAAGATTGTAACGCACAGGTCGACAATATTGATCTCCCCGCCACCCAACTGGCTACCACTTGTTCTGGTTTGACTTGGGAACTGTCCTATTTGTTGAAAATCCCAAAATACGACAAATCTCTTTCTGCGCAGGATCTTTAGGCGGAGCACCAAATCATACCCATTTCAGAAATTCGAAGACAAAAACGCTGTTCAACGATATTGAAGTATTATACACCACTTCGTTCACAGCAGCTGGCATCTCGATTCTTCAGATGTATTCGCACACTGCAGTGTGATTGCGACTCGCGCCCTCTTTGCGCTGCTGCTGCTCCAAACCATAAGAATGGCATAGCCAGGCGCTAGCATTGCATAGCCAGGAAGAAAGGTTGAGCCCACACCAGCAGGGGGCATGTGATAGTGCTCAGCGTAGCGGCATGGCATAGGCTCATGGATACCGGTGTAGGTGGAGCTGGATGCCACTCATTCGCTGACCAGCGCCCATAGGTAGCACATTTGTGACTGGGTCAACACCATAGGTGGGATAAGGCATACGAGTAAAGCCTAGACCCTCACCCATAGGTGGAGTGGTTGTGGGTGAGGATGTTGCTCGATGTGTTGCTGAGTGTGTAGTGGCAGTTGGAGAGGATGCTGCAAGATGTTTATAGGCGCTTGGTGTGCTCTCAGAAGGTTCGTCATCGAAGGGTACCTCATGGGATGAATCGTGTTAATTTCTAGGGTCTTCCTGTTCGGCTCCCATATCCACTGCTCCCTTCTCCTTCGCTTTGCCTTCACCGGTGCTCCACCGGATAGTCCGCTAAAGGCAACTCCGAGACCTTCAAGCGAAACGTTCTCAAGCCCACTTAAGGGCACCGAAGGTACAGGCTCCTCAGGTTTAGGTTCATCAGCTCTAGGCTTCGGTGCCGGCTTTGCTGGTGCGGCTGAGGGCGCTGTCTTCTTGGCAGTGTCCTTGGTGTCAATGTTGTATTTTTCCGCCCTTGAAGAGTGTAGTCAGTCTCGGCGTACTGCACCAGGTTGCAGGTACGCAAAGACTACAAATCTCTACTACCAAAAAGTTTGAAGAGGCTTCGGCTGTTGATGCCTTTGATGATATTGTTTTGTTTTGTGCTCCTGCTTGCTTCTAATGCTTCTTGATGTAGCTCAGGTTTTCCAAATGTCAATGTTTTGACAAAATGAAATGATAGATCAAAGCTCCTAAGTACCCACAGTGCAATAAGAGGAAATTCAGGATCAAATCCACATCATGAAGGGCTGCAGTCCATTGAGAAAAGATAGACAATGTATCTCCACAAAGGAACTCACAATAAGTACGGTTTTAGAATAGATAGTTAGAAAATATCCTACAATCATGGGAAAACTGCCCACGTGGGCACTCTCTCTTTTATAGTGCCATCTTGAGATGTGCACTCTTTGTTTTGGGTCCCATAGTTGCTGAGGTGGCATGACTTGTGGCGCTGAGGTCAATGCCAAGTCACATGGGAGCTTCCTACTCAGCTAGGGTGACTTGGTATTGAACCCAAGACGTCTCAAAAAGAGGTGCCCTAGCCCCCTAGGGGGCAAACTACTAGGATAGCTAAGCATTCATGAGAAAATATAGAAAAATGTATAGGCTCTGAAACAATGTTAGCGCCTCAGTCAGTCCAGGAAATGGTGTCCAAGTCCAATCAGTTGGGAGGTCACGGGTCTACACAACATCCTAATCTTAGTGCTTGGTTTTATAGGTCACAATACTTCGTCACCCCTCCTTGGTTAAGCCAATACTAAGATAAAAAGGTAGTTTGCCTCTAGGCATCTCTAAGACAACTAACGCTTACATTTTGGCATGGAAATACGCTTTTTCTTACTCTCAATGGTCCAACTCTCACGGGAGGGTGTCCGTGTCCCAACCTGGGAACACTTGGTAGAGGAGGGCTCTCCATTCGCCTTCCGGCACTCAGCAGGCCCTTGGGGGGTACCTCCCTGCTTCCTGCATCCGTTTCATTGCCTCCCGGACCATTGCCTCCCGGACTATGACCATGATGAGGGGGCGGTTCTTCCCGGCCCTGTGGCCTGCCAAGATGACCCATGGCAGAGTTATCATCCTTGCTGCCCTGTTCGGATCTCCGGGCCATCTCCCCCTCGCTCCTCCCATGCGCCCGCTTCCACCGCCTCTTCACGACGCTCCTCTTCTAGCGGCTCTGGTCCGTGGCTACATTGGGGGTAGGGCTTGAGTGGGGATCCTTCTTCGTCTATCATGGGCCTCTCCCCTGTTTCGGCCCCACTCTGCACGGTGCTCCATATCCTTGAGGACACAATGATTGCCGTACTCTCGCCACCGCTGTTCACCATGCCTTTGCTGCTTCGTCTATCTGCACTGCCCTGGCCTTGTTCGCGGCTGGGGAGATTCCTTTTGGCGGCTACTGCGTCCCTCTTGCTATGCCAATACGCCCGGGCCCACTGCTCATCATTATCCTCACTGCTAGCTCCACCGTTCCACTAAATGTTCGTGCGCAGTTTTCCGCAATCTATTAAAAGTGCAATCTGCACACCATCTTCAGCCGAAATTGCCCAACAATACTTGGAAAATGGTGCACCACTTTTTGCGCACATCAGAAGTTCGCCCTCGTCTGTGCGGTTCTGTATGTGTCTGTGCGGTGTATTGTGACAAACATAAAAGCAGATACGCCCCCATTTGCAAATAACACGACAAAACTTGGAAAATGAACAGCAGTTATTGGTGGGCTTGGAACAGCGGGATTTGGCGATGGAGCAACTGCTGTTGCCGGAATCGGGTGTCTGAAAACTCAGCATTGAGGACGCAAACGTTGTACAAACTTCGTAGATGCTGAAGTTCACAATCATGTCCATGGCAATGTGTCTGGATAGTTATGGCCTGTTAGAGCAACCTGCCGCAGTGCCAACCTGGAAATCGGACCTTTCGAGAGTCATTTGCTTGATTTGAAATGTGGTTGAACGTTTGCCTGCATTTAAAGATGCGCTACGCCGTATCTTTGGCTGACAAAAACCTATGCATGGCACACCGCACCCTGCAGTACTTAGAAAATTGCATGCAGGGTCTGTTGTTCTTGTCAAATCCATTTTGTAGCCCTCCAAATGCTGTTTGCCCAGCCAAAAGAGTCAAACGCAGCGGAACTAACAGCTGGTTCTAACATCTCTGATTTTCCTGACTTCCATTGCTTCTCTGAAGAACACCACATAATTCTAGCTGGGAGTTGAACCTTCCTTAATTTGTCCCATCATGCAGGTCAACTTTGAGCTACATCAAAAGGCCTTTCGGGGACTAAGCACTTCCCATAGTAATGCATGGCCGTATTTAATGCACCACTCATCAGAGGCGGCGGCACAACTTGCTAATGCAACACCTTCAATCCCTCTTGGACACACTGCCAACCATGTATTAGAAGGGGGGGAGGGGGGGGTGGGGGGGGGTCTGGAGGGGGGGGGGGGGAGGGGGGTCTGGCTGGGACACCCCTCCTCCTAGGGTGTCCGGCAAAAAATTGGGAAAAATCTTTTTTTTTCTGCCGAAGATGGCAATGGCACCCAAAAAAACGAAAATCTGTGGGACATCATCACCAGCAAAAGAATGCCTCCGGTGGGGTTTGAACCAGCTACCTGTAAACCTGCAGCGCACTGTTCTACCACTCACCTATCACACAGAACTGCTTACCTCATGCATCCCAAGGTTCATAGCATGACATGTTATCCAAAAAAAAATTCCCAGAAGTTCTCTATAGGTTGTTGACCACAGTGTTCACAAACGTCTGCCAGTGTGAGAAGGGCCTGTAACCCTGCCCAACTACAGAGGTTAAGGCAAGTCACGACCACTTAGTACTGGGGTGGGAGACCACCAGGACCAATTTTTGAAAATGGGTCCTGGTGGTTCGGCTGTCCATTTCTGCTCACCCTTTTCTTTGCAAAGCACACCCGCATGTCTCTGGATGGTGAATCTGCAATACAATGCAGCGCCAGGTTCCGTCAGGTACACACAGGTTCATTCAGGTTCACTCAGGTACACACAGGGTCATTCAGGTCCGGGTTACTCGGCATCAGAACTCTCCTCGGAAGACGTATCACACTGTCCATCGGAAGAGCTGGAGTAATCTGTGCCACTGGTGTCCACACATGCTGCAACAAATTAGTGTTGCGTGGCATCACAGCATACAGGTTGGGCTGCACAATATGTCGTATAGCATGCAGTTCGTAAGGCAAAATGCGGCAATGGTCCGCTGACCCACGTTTTGCCGCTCTACACAATAACCTCTGCTGCGATGCCAAGACCCGCTTCTGTAAAAAGGCAGCACTCTTTTGCGCCAAATTGTAGGCCGTCTCGCGCCGCTTCCCACTGAAAATGTCAGCACACCGAAAAAACAAGATGGCTGCAGGACCTGCAGAGAGCACAGTGTCAGTTGACACCGCGTCTCATCTTTACAGTGACAGCAACAGGCCGATCAGGTGTTCAATCACACATTAGAAGGGGGGGAGGGGGGGGGGAGGGGGGTCTAGGGGGGGGGGGGAGGGGGGTCCAGGGGGGGGTACCCCCCCTCCTCCTACGGTGTACTGCCGTTCTAATACATGTCTGCACACTGCAACTCGATGCACCCCAGCGCTTGGGCTTCCCACTACTGTAGCAACTACCCGGATGCTGGTTGATTCCCACAACTCGCGGAAGATTCTTCCCGCCAAGTTGCCCCTTCATGGGGCAAAACTTTGATCCTTTGATTTGTCATCATACTGTACAAGCACAGGCAGCTGTGCCGTCCCTACACCAAACTGGCCTACACCAAACTGGCGGATCTTGGGATGTTGCTGGACAGCATGTGTTCAGGCTTACTTCATGCATCTGGTCTTTTTTGTTCGGATTTTCTTTCGAAGGTCCGGCGAGAGTTCATAAATTAGCTGCAGACGACTGAAGATACAATTAGCAATCAGAAAGCAAATACATGTGATATATAATGGTCGTAGGTAACATTAGACCGAGAGGTGAGCTTGCACTGTCAAAAAGTAAAAAAGCGGACCTGTTCTGCACTTTCAATTTCTCCTTTTGTTTATGATGCATGCGAACCTCATTTTTGGAGCACGAAAAACATCATTTATGATTTGGCCTGTAGGTGTTGTGGCCCACTGGCACATGAAAGATGCCAACTTGTAGTACAGTCTGGGTGTGTGTGCAATGGGATGGCTGGCTACTCTTGGCAGCTGGGTGAAAACTGGGTACTCTTCGCACACGACTGCAGTTGCACCTACGCATACGTTGTCGACACTTCCTCCTGTCAACAACACACACGTACGTACATACTTCTTTGGAGTACAAGCAGACTTTGCACCCAGGCTCTGCCGGGTCTGGTGTTGCTGTGCGCTTCTTGCAAGTCTACATATAATGGTGGCCAAAATCCATGCTAAAAACGTTGGACTGCGGATTGTCGCTGCAGGCGTCCAAAGAGCACGGCTATTTCACATGACCAGCGCCGCTGGAGCAGTGCAGGTTGTCGCCGTTGTGATCGTCACCGTTGTGATCGACGCCTTGTGTGTTACCTGGTTGGTTAAAAAAGATGGTCGCTTTATCGAGCGGAAGCAGCAGGAGCCGCTAGCAGCGGGAGCCGCTAGCAGCAGGTAACTAGTCGTTAACGTACTCGTGCCTCAGTTGTATGAAGGGCCTATTTCACCTTTGGACGCATATCCGCCTGACTCACCCATTTACACACCAGAACCAAGCAGTCCCACGTGCAGAAGTACATACCAAGGACGTACGTACAAGCAGCGCCCAGGCGCTGCGTACGCCTTGCTACGAAACGCTTGTGCGTTTTCCCTGTAGCAGGTCTCTTTCGAATTCAAATCAACGCTGAAACCACCAATATCAATATTCCATTTGACATGTTCCAAAAAGTCACCATCTGTTAAGCAGTCACCTCCTACACAGGTTTCGGCGTCTGGAAAGCAGTAGTCTCTCCTGTCCGGAAGGACATCAACGCCTTCTTTCAGGCCGAACCCCGCGATCTTTGGGCAAGAACCTGGGGTCAGTCAAAGAGATGGCGGCTACGTTGGGCAGCAGCAGCAGGGGCATGCCGAAGCAGTCATGGGTCAGCGGGCCCAGTACGGCCCGGCCGATGGACGGACTACAAGCTCCACGAACAGACCTTAAGAGTTCGCAACCATAACTCCAAAACAGTGCAAGGTAGAGAACTCTAACGCGAGCGTACCTGTACCTGCATTGGTGCCTTGCAAGAAGTGGTATCGCGATTGTCGCCTCACACCAAGCATTTTGATACTGATTGTTTTTTCTGCGGAATGTGAAACAGTGATCAGTCTAACAGCAATAGCAAACAGTCTGAAAAACCGTGTTTTCTGTGCAACCGCGGGCCTTCTGCCTGGAGACGATGTCAGTTTCCTATTCTTACTTCAGGGACAACCTCGCCCCTGAGAATACCTGACTACTTAAACTGGCGCGCGGCAACAAGGAAAAAGGTCTGCCAATTCGCAAGGGCCGCACAGCCAGATGTCAAATTCAATCCTCGTGCGACGTGCCTCTCTGATAATTTGAATTTTGCAAGCATTCACGACGGAACTCAGGCACGGAATTCAGGCACCTTGGTAGCTACATCCATTGGGTTCATTGATTTGGTAAATCCTAGCTGGGAAAAATCCCCACTTTCGGAGTGTCTATTTTTTCTCGTGTCTTATTTACCATGACTGCCCGGCCTCTGGCCTAAAATTCGATTTCTACGTAAAAATCGGGAATCGGGAATGGCTATGCAGGACTACGGCATACGACTACGCGTAGGACTAAAGGATCTGCCCACATCTGGCGCCTGCGCTTGAATTAACTGTAAATGGGAAAAAAATGGAATTGATTTTCTGATTTAATTGATTTCTGGGGCTGAACAGCGAATTTTTATAAATGCCAGCATCAAGCGCATCTGTTCTACTATTTTTCAGACACAGATGTCCGACACATCATCTGAGCTCAACTACAGTCCCCTTCCCTTGTCCCCGGCACCATCGGAGGTCCTCGAAGAAGACCCATATGAAGCGTGCTCCGATGAGGAAGATAATGATGATGAAGATGACAGCATGAAGTTTCCGGAGATGGGTGCCACTTGGGAGCCGGTTGTGCATGCGTTTGCCGGCTCTAGTCACCAAGAAGCTTGTGACCGCATGGAGGATTGGGCGGATGAGAACGGCTATGTTCTCAGTCGTCGTGGCGATAAAAACAAAGGCCAAGCATATTTTTATTGCGCCAAAGTAGGCCGCCAAAAACAGCACAATCGTAACGCAGCCCAATCCAGGGTCCTTCCCGAGGATAGTAGGACGGTGCCAACATATGCACCGGAGTCAAAGGAGGATTGTTGTCCCTTCAATGTGTACATTTCTCGCCGGAAGGATGGCATGCGCGAGGTGTGGTCCGTGAGTCACAAAGGACTCCGCCTAGACCATAACCATCCACCGCAAACGGCCAAGCAAAAAAAATTCCTTGGTCCGGTGAATTTGTCCCGTGAGGATGCCGATTTAATCATGAACTTGGGACAAGCCTTCATGCCCCCCCGCAATGTGGTACATTTCATGCGGAACCGCGGTGTCGAGATCACCGCAAAACAGGTGCAAAATATTTATGATGCCAAAGGGTACTCCTCAGCGCTGGATGCCCATGAGTTGGTCAACCGCCTTGAGGAAAAGGGCGAACATGGGTGGTACACCCATGTGGTGAAGGATGACATTGGGAAACTATCCCATGTCTTCTGGATGAGCGTCGAGCAAATTGCTATTGCCCGGCGCTTCCCGTATTTAATCCTCCATGATAATACCTATCAAAGTAATAGGTATAACCTGAACATTGGCCTCTTCGTGGGGGTCAACAACTATGGGCAGTCAGTGCTCATGGGCCAAGCCATTGTCGTGGGCGAAATAACTCGCGACTTTGAGTACCAGTTTACCCACTGGTTGGCGGCCGTGGGCATCGCGCCCGTGGTCATGTTCACGGATGCATGTGTCAAGGCTTCGGGGGCCGTTGCCACCGTTTTCCCCGACACCAAGCACTTCTGGTGTTACTGGCACATTGCCAAGAAAGTGGCCAAGAACCTGAAAGGCGTTCTTGGCCACGACACTTTCACTAAATTGGTCCGCCTCATGGCCCGTGCACACGGCCAAGTCTCTTTTGTTGTCTTTGAGCACATGTGGAATGTTGAAATTCTTGGGGACCCAATCTTTTCAAGTGGACATACATATTTGAGTGCTACGTGGGGGGGGGACAAGGTGCGACGCTGGGCACGCTGTTTTCAGGTGGGTGTGTTCACACGTGGGATCGTGTCCACACAACGGGTGGAGGGCATCCATAGGTGGGCAAAGGAGGGCCGCCTAACCAAGCGGAAAAAGCTGAACGACGTTTTTGACGCACTCATGGTCATTGTGGGGGAGCTGATTTTGAAATGGGAGCGTCTGGACACACGCGTGACAATGGGCTCCTTTCGCTCCCGGCATGAGACGGCCCAGCAAATTTTTCCAATGCCGTATGAGGCCATGAAGGACCGGCTGACCACATGGGGAAGGGATGAGGCAGCCCATCAGATGGTCCTTTCCTTTGGGTACGACATTAAGAGGCTGCCGGACCACGCATACGAGGCTCTGGCCCCTCCCGCCTTGGACAACTGTCCTGACCCCACAAGAGGGGTGGAGGATCTTTTGGAGTACGATCTCCCCCCCAGAATGGTGACCCCCGCGCCTAATGGAGCCATCTTTTAAGTTTCGGGACAGGGAACCAATGTAGCTCACTATGTTCAACTCTCGGGGCCGGTCCGGACCTCCGTTGGATCTACCACCTACACCTTGTACCGTGACCTGGTGTGCACTTGTGCATTTCCTACCATGCTTGGGATGCCCTGTAGGCATTTTTGGCGGGTATTGCGGGACGACGCATTCGCTGCTTTCCACTCGGGCCTTGTGCATTCCCAATATTTCTTGGAGGACCCTCCCATGCATGAGGAGTTGGAGCTTATGTCCCGGAACGTGGTTGGGAAGCTTTACCACAACCATGAGCGTGTCGGTCCTTGTCCCGTGGAGGGACCGAGTGTGGAAGACATCGTTCCCGAGGGGGAGGGTGAGGCGGCACTACTGGTGCGCCAAGGGGAGGTCCAAAGAATAAGAAACCGGTTCCAATTGAGTGCCTTGGCTAGGGAGTTTGTGGATGTGGCGATTGTTTCGCAAGAACGCTTTGAAGATTGTAATGGGTCCACAAATGTAGAAGATACTCTTATCTATTTTGTTTCCAAATTTATTGTAGATTATGCATTTTTATTATAATGTGGGCTGCTGAATGGCCCGTGAAATTCGCGGACGGAAAATGCCAGATGGCAGCCGCACATCGCGATTATTGTCGTAGATTTAAATTCTTGACATGAAGAAAACTTAGGTAAAATCTACAGATTTTATAATTTTTCTAGGTTTTATAATATTCCGAGTGTTTTGTAAATTTTTCGGCATGTTTAAGACAGTTTGCTGTGTTTTGCACAGGCATGTTTGTAGATCACGTCCAGTGATCTAAAATGCTTTTGAGTATTTGGATCAGTGCCTGCGCTTCAGTGTCGATGGGAACAAGGGTCAAGGAATAGACCTCAGCCAAGACCAAGTTGGGTTGTATTACAATCTACAAACCTGCGTCGCAACGCCCTGCCCAAGGACAGTGATGGCACTGACGTGCATCTCGGCATAGCCGGACCGTTCACAGCGCCTCAACAACGCTACACGTTGCGCCCTGTGTGCTGCATAGCGACCTGCTCCTTTTGCGCTGCACAGTTGGGCTGAATGTGGCTGCCGTCGTGGGTGCCGGCCACTGCAGCCTTCAAGGACACGGTTCGCTCAGAGACGCGGCTGTTGGACAACACCATTTTGGATTATCAGGGTTGTGAGTCCCTTGATGAGTTGCTGCTTGAAGATGAATGGCGTGCGGCGGTGGACGTACGGGTGTATGAGGTCTGTCAGCTTCGCCGGGCAAGCTTGTTGGGTGACAATCCTCTTTCTGTTGTCTTCTGTGAGGCCCTGAGGCTGAATCGACCTGGCCGCAACGCGAAGACTCTGCGTGACCTTCGAGAAGAGGTACAGCGCCTGCTGCAAAGGTACGCGCTTGAAGACATTGATTCTTGGGGTCCTAGGTTGCGTTGCTTTGTGCTGGAGGAGCCGTCCTTGTTGAACTCGGTATACAACTCTCGAGCCCCTTTGGTTGCACGTGATTTGTGGCGTGAAAGACAATACTGCTTGCGAGAACCGTCGTGTGGGATTAATGCAGTGCGTGTTAGTGAGGTGGATAAAGCCGTGTTACGCCGTGACTGGGCCTTGCTTAGCGCGCACGGCGTGCTCTATGGTGGGGCTGCTGAAGTTGTTGATGCTGCTGAAGAAGCTGCTCGTCATGCGTTGGAGTTTGAGGAGCGTGGCGAAGTGATGAAGTTGTTGTCTGTGGAGAAACCTGTTCAGCGTTCGCGAAGGGGTACAAGATCAGCTGCTGCGGCTGCGCGACGGCAGCAGCAGCGCAAGCAAGCTGGCGCAATGCGTGCCCTGGGTCACTGTGATCTCGATTGAGAAGGCTCTAGACAGTGCAGATGGCGTCTTGGTGGAGGCGGCCTTTGCTGCTCACTGGAGGCGTGTTCCTGAAGTTTGCTGCGCACGAGATGGTCTTGGTGGATGCGGCCCTTCGCTCACGGGTCCTAACTGCGTTTAACTGGAGGACAGTTTGTGCTGGGTGTGTAAGCCTTCGTTGAGAGCGAGTGGTTCCCTTTTGTTTTCGTGATTGACGTATATATGGTTGAATGTGGGCGAAATCTACTGGATGTGAAATTTCGACTTTGCGTAGAGGTGTTTTTGCGTCTCAGCAGTGCTCTTAGAGGCACTGCCTATACGTATGCGTTGTGTAGTAGACCTTTGTTTTGGTTGGTCGATGTCTTTTTGTACACTTTTGCAGAGACCAGTGTAGAGATTGGTTCTGAAGTGGCGGAGGTCTCATAGATCAGGGTAAATGAGCTGTATGTGAAAAGTGGCTTGGACAACAAACACCGTAGGATAAGAAAAAAGTATGGGAAGTTGTTTGTGGTAGTGTATGGAGGTTCAGGTTTGTTTTTGTTTTGTCTGTGGGCTTGGATGTGCCATGTTTTTTCTTTGCGAGCCCTTCGTTGTGGGCTGTGGGCCTGTTGGCCTTGTTTGGGCCCTGTGTGGGCGCCTGTATTTATTCTGTTTGTGGCACGGCTTTGCACGTGCCTCTTTGTCACTCACAGGTCTTTCCAGGTAATTTTTCTCCAGATTTTTTCTGCCTTTTTTGCTGAAAGGGGCTGCACGAGATGGGTTGGGGGATGGAGATGGGTTGAGGGGAGGCCAATTCGCCCTTGAGGTACCCCCCCCTTCAGTGCAGCAGCCCCCTTGGGAGATCCAGAGCCAAAAAACCTTTTCTTGAAAAAACTTCTACAACCCCTGGGGATTTTTTTATACTCTTTACCTGCTGCAGATTTTTGGGTGGTCCGAGGACATGTAGTGGGGGGCATGGCAAGCCTTCATTATACTTTTATAAGTGGGGTTGGGGTGTGGGACGCCAACTACGCCCCCTCCCCCCTCCAGGTCAGCAGGTACGCCAGTGCGTGAGACGTAAGGCCCAGTGGTAGGGCAGAGAGCAGGTGGGTCAGTGGGAACCTCTGCTCTGCTGGCAAAGTTGTACTTTACATTTTTTATTTTGGGAAAGGGTTTGGCATTTGAATTTGCAGGCTGTTCCTCAATTCTGGTGTCTGGGTGTGAGCACTTTGCTTGGTGAGTGCGAGGTATGTGTAAACGTGCATGGTATGGTGAAGAGATGTCGTTGCAGGGAGGTTGACATGTGGAGGAGTCGTGAAGAATTGAATATTTTTTTGCTCTGACGTGTTCTTTTTTCTCTTTTGTTCGTTTGTTCAATGTTGCACAAGTACTGTGCACTGCACGTTGTGCACTGCACCTGCACTCTGTAAAGTACTGTGCACGGCACCAGGATGGTGCGAACCCAGTGGGAACGACCAAATCTGTTTGTACGATATTTGTGTGCCCATGCTCTGTGCCTTGCGCCTGTGTGTCTCTGTCCTTTTGGGGTCTCCCCTAGGCAGGGTACTCTGGGCCAGGCTCCCTAGGCGGAAATTGCAGTTGGGTTTCGAAAATCATTTCGAAACTCTCGCCGGGTTTTTGCACTGACTAGGGCTGTTGGAGCTGGTTTTTGTGTAATGACAAATGACTGCAAGTTACAGATAAGCTCAGAAAGATGTGCAGGATTTTTTTTTCATTATATACAGGTTATGGTGGGAGTGTGTTACCACACCTCTCAGAAAGGAATGGGGTTTTTATAGCCTTTTTGCTGCAGGCTTTTCCCCAACCCCTGAGCAGGGATTTTTTTTTGTACATTAAAACAAAAAACCCCTGACACCTGGTGGGTTTCCGTTTCAGGGCACTGGGGTGTGGCAAAAGTTTTTGTTTTGTACATAATAGTTGTAGTAAATACCATGTCACAGGTACAGTATAGGTTTATGCTGAAAAAGCTCAGATTGGCTTTGGGTGTATCTTACCCATTTGCCCCCATTATTCATATTTTTCAGCAACAAACTCAGCTCTGGACCCTGAGTTTGAGCTTGGTGGGGGAGTGTAATGGGTCCAGAAATGTAGAAGATACTCTTATGTATTTTGTTTCCAAATTTATTGTAGATTATGCATTTTTATTATAATGTGGGCTGCTGAATGGCCCGTGAAATTCGCGGACGGCAAATGCCAGATGGCAGCCGCACATCGTTATTATTGTCGTAGATTTAAATTCTTGACATGAAGAAACAGTAAGGAAAAGTCACTGCCATGTCTTTCTTGGAGGGCTTGATCCAGGCTAAGCCCCCTTTAAAACCCTTTGTTGATGCTGAGACAAACTTAAGTGTTTTTATCTCTCTTTTGTTGCCTAAAGTACACTTTCTCAAAGTAACTAGGGTTGTGACCCTAGCCCCCCCATGAAGTTCACCCCTACCACTCAACTGAGCGGAGGTACCTTCCTTCATGGAGGTCATACCAAAATAAATCAGGCATTACATGCTTGTTAGCCTTGGAGGCTAAGCCTAAGTGGTCTCCCACCCCAAGACCCCTATACTCAATTGTTTCTACCACTTATTGTGGTCCTACTTTGTAACTGTTTCTGAATTCAGTTGCTTGGCCAAGTCATTTTCTGTGTGGTCCTGACATCTATGCCCCTCAGTCCTAACCAGCACCATTTCACCCAAAAGAGTGCACATGAAGTGCCTATTGCAACCTCTGAGGCTAGAGTCTGACCAATTTTCATTTAAAACCTTTTGCATTATCCATTTGTGAGTGAATCTATGTACATATACCTGCTTTGTCTATCTGCAGCCCTTCTGTGTTACACTGGATTACAAAACCAATCATTGATTCGATCCACTTTCAGTCCTTGCTCTACTTGCTGCTTTGGTTTGGGGTTTTACAACTACAAAACCTGCAGGAATACATCAAAAGACCTAGGGCATAATTCAAGGACATCTTTCCGGTAGCAGAGACAGTCCCTTGTGACCTTTTGAACCGACCCTGAGAAGAAGTGCAAAACAAAAGCTCAACAACAAGTCCATAATGTCCACACCAAGTGTAAGGACCTGGCCTATCCGAACTGTCCAAGTACAAATGGGCAGTGTGGTGCACCCAATGAGTGAACCACCACACCAAGCACCACATCACCTCAGTGGCGCATCTGGGTCCCAAGGAGATCCAGAACGCAGAAGGGCGGAGAAAAATAAAGGCCTTACCACCGAGGCCTTAGCAGCACACGGTGGGGACAGCTTCAGTCACCTCCACAGACGTGTGGCTGCTTCAGTATCAAGATCCAATTGTCCAGCTTCATCCTCAACTGCCATTGAAGGACCTGAGGAATATGAGAAGCTGAAGATGAAGATGGATGAGTACATCATGCATGAGGAGTACTATAAATCCATCCGTGGGGAAGATGGAGAGGAGCCCCTAGCTGTACATGGATCCAGACCACGTACAGATCTTGGGTCCCACGCTCACTCAGGTCCCCCATCCACAGCATCCCTGCCAAGACGACTACGACCTGAGTACCCAACCCCAAGGGCTCCCGAAGAGGGCCCAACACGAGTCGAAGAACATCATCCAAGGCCGACCTACGGTGCCCTGGATCAAACGGCCGAGCTACTGGCCAAATTCCTGTCTGGATCAGAAGATCCAGATGTGACGGCCTTATCAAAGGCCATTAAGGCTAAACTGGGTATTGCAGAACCCTTACCCAAGCCTGAGTTCCTCTCTCTCTCTCCAGGGCTGAGTACCCTGGCCGAAGATCTCAAGAGATCGAGGGTCTCAAGGCTGTTGCCTATGGTTACCTGCCCCAGCCCCTTTCACCCCCGTGCCAGGACGGTGCCTATGGCGGATCTACAGGACGTGCCTGTCACAGAGAGTGAGAGAAGAGGGCTGTCAGCCCTGGCCCCACTTGCCGGCGTGTCGCCTTCAGGCCTAACTCCGGGGGGTGGGAAGACGGGCAGACCAATTGTCCAGGCGAACATCCAGCTGGAACTGCCGGAGTTCGACCCTAAAAATCTGCCTGAATGGGCAGAAGAATTTGCGGAGTTCCTTTTGTTGACTGGCCAATCCCATGTGGATGTGGCCACCAAATGTTCACTGCTAAAACGCTCATGCAAAAAGAAATTTTTGCAAAAACAGGTCAAACAGATTGTGAAAACCTGTTCTACTTGGGCGGAGGTACTCCTGAGGTTAGAGAAAACATTCCCAGTCTATGAGACTGACCTCAGCGTACGCACACAAATCGAGGAGCTACCTATGCTCCCGGAGTTTCCATCCGCTGCGCGAATTTCTGAGTATGTGTGCGACATGGAGTACTTATTTTCGAGGATGAATGTGGGCTCCTACGGAGCCACTGAGCCCCACCTGTGGCTCATGAGTAAGATTCCCCAGCGTACGTGGGATGATTGCCGCTCAACCTCTGAGAGGAAGAGCAGGACCCACTCGTATGATACACTGGTAGATCTCTTGATTGAGCTAGCTCTTGAGAGAGAGAACGACTCCCACATGGAGAAGTTCCTCAAGAAGCATTTGGGACGAGGTGGTACCCCTACCCCTGAATGTGGCGAAGGGAAGGGGCATAAAAATCTCACTAACACCAACCAGGGAGGCGGTAAAGGGAGGGGCAACCTACGTGCTATGAACGAGGTTCCAACTGATGGAGGCACACCCCCCCTGTTTTACTGCCGACCTGTCAATGACAAGGGGGGACCTTGTCATGCCTCTGACTGCGATCTCCGCAGTGGCTGTATGCTGCAGATGAAACGTCAGCAGCATACTAAAGATGGGAAAACTGTGACCCATCAGGACCACTTCAGATGTACCATCACCTGTGGTTACTGTGGCAAACGTCGTCACTATGAGGACGAATGCCACATCAAGAAACGCGAGAGTGACAAACTCAAGCGTCAGGAGGCGGAGCGCCAGAAGACCCCGACGCCCGCCAGAAATCCCCCGAATGGGGATAAAGGTAAAGGAGGTGGCAAGGGGGGTGGCAAAACTGGACCCCCTAACCCCCAGAGGCGGTCATCAGCGCCCGTTGCTACACCTACTCCTGCTGCCACAGCCGCTCCTACCGCAGGTGTCCCCCAGAAGCGACCCCAAGGGGATAACGCTACCCCCGAGGGGAATAATTCTAAGAAGAGGCGCTTGGCCTGGATGGCCAAGTCCCTCATGGCTGCAGGAGTGGATGTGAAATTCCCTGATGAGGAATAGGGGGGCGGCTCCGAAGAGGAGGACTTGGTTTTCCGGATCCTCGTGAAAATCGGGGATCAGGTTTTTCGAGCAGTGCTTGATACCGGTGCAACACTTTCCATAGTGGCCCGGCGCCTGCTTAAAACTTTCAGGAAGACTAAGACTGTGGCCATAAGAGTAGGGGATGGGCGTACCATCCATTCCTTTGGGGGGGTCGATGTGACCATATGTCTGGGCGACGAAACCGTGACCCAACACTGCAGAGTGTTGGACACTGACGCCTTTGACATTGTCATTGGCACTGACTTTCTAAGAAGAAACCCCCAGGTTAAAATGCTGTCCCTACAGCGTCCTTACTCTTTGCACTGCGACTTTGGCAGTGGGCTATTCTCCGTTCCTTTGGAGCTGTCAGGACGAAAAGAGTCTGGGCTGCGCTACGCAGCCAAGACGAACTATCGTACTGAAAACTACCAACTGGCCCGTCATGTTCTCGAAAATGGACTGGCGGCCCTTCAGGTAAACCTGGATGAGATCCAGGTGGAATTGTTTGCGAGCCAACAACAGCACATCATGCAGTTGTACTGCTCGAAACAAATGAACAATGCTTTCCGTTTCTTCTCGAAAGCAATGGGCCTAGCGTATGCTAACCCTCCCTTCTCCCTGCTCGCGAAGGTTCTAACCAAGATCGCTTATGAGGGAGGAAGGGTTGTTATGTGCACCCCTGACTGGGGTTGCTCTGGTGAACATGCTTACTGGCGCCGTATGCTTGATCGAATGACCGTGGGAAGAGTGCAACTCCCCGACGGCCCCATCTATGTGCCTGAGGACTCAGACACAGCTATGCAGGCCCCTGAGTGGGCCAGTTCCCTGTCCATCATCGATGGATCTCTCAATCCTGTACCCCTGTGTGACCTGGACCAGGTGCTACTAAAAGAGGTCATGGCCGAAAATCGTGGCCTGACCCTTTATGATCTCAAAAATCGATCTCCTGAGCACCTATCTGCCACACTTACAGGGTGTGAGTCTCCTGATGACTATCTGGAACCTGCAGCTGTAAAAGAGGATGCTGACGACCAACTGTCTGAGATCGCCAGCACTATTCCCCCTGTTGATCCCAGCTGTGTTGACCTAAAACATAGTGCTTTCCTGGCCCAGCTGTTGCTAGAGGAGGTAGATCTAGAGTCAACCTCTGAACCCGCTTCCTCTGTTGGGAAACCAGTGCTACACATGCAGCCTGTGCACACAGGTGAACCCGTGGCCCGGAGTACTGATGCTCTGGCACGGCCTGCTGCTAATAACATGCCCTTGTCTGAGCATGACACGCAAGAACTCCGACGGCTGTTGTACCTGAAGGCCGTAGGTATTGAGCGCCAAGAGCGGCTGCAATACCTCAGACAGACCTGGAAATACTCCATCTGGTCTGAGGAGGACGATGAGTCCTTTACGCTGCCTGATCCTGAGATACCTCTAGTGTACTCTCTACACTATGGGCAGCAATGTCCCCCTGAGTGGGACGATGGTACTGTACCTGCCGAAACTGCTGATCGGCATAAAAAGAAAGAACATGGAAAAAGCAACCTCCATGCTGAGGAGGATTTCCTTCAGAAAGTCGAGAGTCTTAACCTTGACCCCCGCCTGAAGAAACTGCTTATAACCTATGAGGAGGTGTTCGGCGCCTTGCCGCCTCCCCTATCTTGCAAAAAACTGGTCCAGATGGACCTGAAATTGAAACCAGAATTTGAAAAGACGCGAGTGAGGCGTCGTCCCTATCCCGCTCCACAGGAACAGGTTGAAGAAATCGAGCGCCAGATCCAAGAATGCATTGATGCTGGCCTCGTTGAAGAATACAAACATGGGGACTATCCCCATCACTGCAGCCCCTGTTTCCTTGTTGCTAAACCAGGGTCGACTGCTCTACGTCTTGTTGTAGACTATGGTGAGGTCAACAAGAAAACCCAGAACCACTCAGGGAGTATTCCTAACATGGAAAACACCCTGGAGCGTATTGCCAAATGCAGGTATAAGACCAAAATGGACAAACGCTCTGGTTTCTGGCAGGTTGACCTAACCGCCGCAGCTCAGGAGCTGCTTGCCTTTATAACCCCTAAGGGTCGTGTCTTCAAGTGGAAGGTTATGCCTTTCGGGGTGGCTAACGCCTCAGCGCTCTTCCAGGAGCTTATGAACAAAATTTTGTACATACTGAGGCGCAGGCCTCTAGTACAAGAGTTGATTTCTCGGGGTGCAGAAATGGAGGCTCACATCGACGACGTGAGTTTGGGTACTAATACCAAAGAGGACCATGTCCTTCTCCTCCGTGAATTCTTCACTGTCTGTCAAGAAAACCATCTCCGAATCAAACTCGAAAAATGCGAGTTTATGAAAGAGGAGATGGAGTATTTGGGTTTCGACGTGGGGTATGGCTGGTGGAAACCAGCCGCGTCTAAGATGCAGCCCCTACAAGACATGCAGATTCGCGATGACCCTAAGAAGGGTCTACACGATGTGAGGAGTTTTGTGGGCGCCTGTAATTTCTATCGGCGTCACATCCACAATTTTACTTACTCCTCTGCACCCCTCACTGACCTAATCAAGAAAACTACTCCCTGGAGGTGGACCTCCAGAGAGGAAGAGTGTTTCCAGGAGTTGAAGAAGAAGATTGCCTCCTCCAACTGCCTGGGAGTTCCCCGCCCTGAGGGCGAGATAGTCCTGATCACTGATGCCAGTGATGTAGGGGGGGGAGGTACGATCTATCAATGGCAGGAGCTTAACCCCGCTGAGCTAACCCACTGCCATTATCGTACTACTGGACTGAACCGTGATGGTTCGTTGAAACATGACTATCCTACCAGTGAGTGGCGACTGGTGCCACTGGGACACTGGAATTGGAAGTGGAACCAAGCGCGTTCCAACTACAGCACCTATGACCAGGAACTCCTGGCCGGTATGTTGGTGCTATCTTCACAATCCCGACTCCTGGGGTCTAACCCTATTGTCTGGCTGTGTGACCAGGAGCCTGTGAAGTCTTTTCAGAAGGGCCCACCACCAGAAAAAGTGAAGCTAATACGGTGGTGGACTTACCTGAGCCAGTTCAGGCTGACAGTGCATCATATCCCCGGGATTAAGAATGAACTGTCTGACTATATATCGCGCAACAACTTCGATGCGCTTGTTGGTGAGAGCTCTGAGGCGCTCGCCAAAGAGGCTTTCCAGCGTATGGATGTCCAGCTTGACCTGTCCATGCGCACTGCTGGAATCCTGGAGGGTTGGAGTCTAACCGACTATCAGTCAGAGTATGAAGAAATTCTCCAAACCCTGAACACTGGTCTCGAACCCCGTGTCATTGACGGGCACCAGTGGTATAAAAACAATCAGTACCTCTTCTACGAGGACCGAATTGTGGTGCCTGAGGCACGACTGGATGGGTGCCTACAGTGGTCCCATCTCAGTTCTGGTCACACTGGCGCTAATCGCTCAGTGGACTTCTTCCGTGAGTGTTTCTACTCTAGTCTAACCCTGACTGAACTGAGGTCGCGTATGCAGACCATTGTGGATGCTTGTGGCTGTCATGCCAGCAAGCAGAGCGACAGTAGGGATAGGGGTCTGATCTCCAGCTTACCCATACCCTATTGTGCTAACTCTCTTCTCTACGTGGATTACATCCACGGCTTACCACGCTTTGGCGGCTATGATAGTTGCCTCGTGGTCACCTGTGGTCTATCTCGCTTCACCCGTGTGTTCCCTTGCAATAAGAAAATCACAGGTGAGCAGACTGTAAAAATGTTGGTCGAACAATGGTTCGAACCCTATGGAGCACCTAAACAGGTGCACTCTGATGAAGATGTACGCATCCGCAGTGACACTGGGTGGTACAAACGAGTGCTAAATGCCCTCAACGTAACCACAGGTGTGCCCTACACTCACACGTCTAACCCTCTCTGTGAGAGACAGAACCGTGTGGTGGAGCAAAACTTAAGAATCCTGATGAAACAGGAGCGCACCAAGAACTGGGTACGCCTAGTGCCCTGGGCAGTTCTGTCCATGAACTCACAGCGGAGCTCTTCTACGGGTTTCACCCCCACGAACTGTTCCATGGAGGACGACCTGCTTGGTTCTTCAAAACCCCCTTTCCTGAGGACTTCAAAAGCCCTGTGGGAGATTGGCTAGAACACAAGCAGTCTCTGGCTAACCAGGCTGGTACTAACCTGAGGCACATTCGTGACCGTGAACAGAGCCGACGGAACCGCCTACGGCGACCTGCCAGCTTCAAGGTTGGTGACCTTGTTTTGGTACACCATTCACGCCTACCCTCCTGGCCACGTAACTGCCTACAGGACCCTTACTTTGGACCCTATCGTATCATCAGGATAGATGGATCCAGGATCCATGTCAGGTGCAGTCCACGTCTAGGTGGTGAACTGCTATGTGCTCCTAAGCAGTTGAGGCACTATCACTCCCCTGACGACTTGTCTTGGGATGAGTGGCGCCTCAGCGACAGTGAGATTGAACGTATAGACCTAGAGAACGCTGCCAGTCCAGAGGAGGCAGACGAACTCGAAGAAATGACTGCCGATGAGATGGCAGTCGATGGTTACTACGTGGTTGCAGGTATTGCTCGCCACGAGTATAAACAGGGCTGGAAATTCCTTACCCTGTGGGATGGCTATGGGTTGTCCGAGGCGACCTGGGAACCTATGTCAGCCTTCATACAACCAGATGGGAGTATCAACCCCATCTTCCGCACTTACCTCGTTGAGAACAACGAGGGGCAGCTCCTAACCCGTGCTGAGACTATGTCCCAGCGTAAGAAGCGAAACTAATTACCCTGTGTCAGTCTACTGACCCTGTCTGTGCCCTGCAGACCCACGCCTATGGTTTCCAGCGTGAACCAGGTGGCCGCTTATCAAGATTGCAGCCACCCAGTGAGTGTTTGCCTTGTTGACCATGTGTTGCATGGGTACTGCCCTAATGTAATGACCTTGGTGAGCCAACGAAGAACGGCGGCTTTCTACACCAGGGGGGAATGACAAGCAAGGTGTTATGAGGCAAGGTGTGTCTTCCCTCCTTGGGGACAAGCGAGCCCACAGTTAGGACCCCTGACTGGTCCAGACCCATGGGGTTCTACCCTTCCTTACAGGGTTTACCATACCCCTAAGTATGTGTGAGTGTGCTATTCCTAAGGTCCTGAGAGCAAGCCGCAGAAGTGGTGTCCTAATTATACCCAAGTCTGCGCCCTTGCTAAACCTGGAGGGTTGGCTTATTGATGCCACGGGGTACGCCCCGGGTCTCCCCTCCCCTATGCGCCCAATTTCTGTGCTGGCGCAAAACCTTGGGGGAATACCCAGCGTGCTAATCCAGGTATTGCTTTCCCTACCTATCTGTGTACTACAGGGAGGGGTGGCCAAAAGCTATGAAGGCATGCAAAACGCCTGTTTGCTATGTGGCCAAAACACTGACCTAACCACTGCCACAGCCCACCAACCCCGCTAAAATTGCAGGAAAAGGGTGGGACAGTGACACACCCCCTACAGGTCCTACACACCCTACAGTGGCACCATCCTGGTGGGCGAGCACTGGGCAACTGGCTCTAGCCCCCACTCAGGACTACCACTCCTACACGCACAATCTACTGGGCGTTGCGAAGGTAAAGGACTCGTGGGTCCTAACGACCCTCCTGTGAAATGACAAGAGAACACAGCGCTACTAAGCAGCTGTGGCCTAACAGGGGACGCCACAACGCGTTTCCCCTGCTAGGGCTTGGAGGGAAGG
This sequence comes from Eutreptiella sp. 'Long Island Sound 2002', assembly GCA_964036045.1. NCBI lineage: Eukaryota > Euglenozoa > Euglenophyceae > Eutreptiales > Eutreptiaceae > Eutreptiella > Eutreptiella sp. 'Long Island Sound 2002'. The sequence goes on along the minus strand of OZ038404.1, from coordinate 12,433,884 downwards.
GGTGCTCTCGTTGCGTGCACAGCGCAGATGTCGTTGAGGTCGAACTGTCCTCGCCAGTACTGGCTGAGGCACAGTGATTTGATTTGTGATCAGCGCCCCTGTTTTGCTGGGGCAGAAAAATGGTAGCCGCCGAAGGCAGCTGCTGCGTGCACCAATCACCCTTAACCTCTCCCACCTGTACAAAAGAGGCAGATGAAGGGGCGTTTGCGACTGTGGAACCAAGCCACACTCCAGGTATTATACCCTTCTCAGTGTGACCTATAATACGCTGTTCGCAAACACGCTGCAGATGCAGCTACCCCTGTCAAGCAAGCAAGCTTTAAGAAACTCCTCGGGTTCTCTTAAAGAACGTACCGAGGAGCCTCTGGGTAACCTAAACAAGTTTTACCGTGCGCAATTCGCGTGGCCTACCCTTTAATGCATCATGTGCACGCAGGGAAGGGAGGCTTAACCACAGACTCAACCAGGAGGTGAGCTCCTCCTGGGCTAACCTACCTTACTCACCATGCATCGTGTGAATGCCGCATTGAAACGAACACAAAACAAACCTAAGCGTTTTAAGCAACTCAACTTGAACGCCACGGCCGCACACGAACAAACGCTAACCTGTGAAGAAGGAAACAAGGGTGAATTAGGGATACAGGTGAAGCGATACAGCGTGTGGATGCCTAGATTAGGCACATGCATCGCGAGCACAGCGCATATTCTAACCCTACGTGCGCGCTGCGCGCTCCATTCGCATCACATACCTTTCCTTCCTGCTTTCACCTCCGCAGAGCACGAGAGATGAACACCCGACCCCCCAACGAGCACAGCGTTAACAACCCTAACGTTTTGATGGAACAACCAACACGAACGCAATGCGTGAGTGTGAAGTGACACAGACATACCTGAGAGACGGGTTGTTGAACTGCTCTGTGGTGTGGGCTGATTTTGAATTCTTTACTCTGAAGTTTATAAAAATTTTGATGCAACTGTGCAAAAATTTTCTTTAAAACTTTAAAAACTACGGCTCATAGCTTCTTTTCCAAAAGCCGTTTTCGCTTGCGCAACCCTTTTCTTGGCGTCCGCTTCCTTTGCGCTTGTCTGCGACTTTAAGTTATGTGTATAAATGACGATTTGCCGCGTGGTTTCGTCGATCTTCAACGATTTCACTTGCTAAATCGGAGCCCCTTCCGCAAAACAGCAGGAATCACTCCCTGCTGGTTCCATTTTCTATTTTTTCCAGCTCCTGGGGGTTTGTGTCCTCCATTGGGAGTATTGCTCCGCCCTGGCCTTTGGTCAGGACGTTTACTAAAACGCTGTTTATACGGCGATAATCGTCCGCATTAGAGCGTTCGACTGTACCCTAGTGGACAGACACATGTGCTCTGGACAGGGAGTCCTGGGTTCAATTCCCACTGCCCCCACACTTTTTCCAAAAGTTTTCGCCGCACGCCGGCGACTTTTGAGGAATGCCCCTTCGCAGGGACATCATTCACGGTACATTACACTGTTTTTCAAGGGTCCTTACAGTGTGATAGGCTTCTATGAAGTGATGAGAATGTTTTTGGTAAGTTTCATGCATTTTTTTGAGGTAATTTTGGGAATATTTGAGCCTTTTTCCTTGGTCCTACTAGCTTGATCAACTAGTACTCCAGGGGGGAGTAAGAAAAAGTCACTGCCATGTCTTTCTTGGAGGGCTTGATCCAGGCTAAGCCCCCTTTAAAACCCTTTGTTGATGCTGAGACAAACTTAAGTGTTTTTATCTCTCTTTTGTTGCCTAAAGTACACTTTCTCAAAGTAACTAGGGTTGTGACCCTAGCCCGCCAATGAAGTTCACCCCTACCACTCAACTGAGCGGAGGTACCTTCCTTCATGGAGGTCATACCAAAATAAATCAGGCATTACATGCTTGTTAGCCTTGGAGGCTAAGCCTAAGTGGTCTCCCACCCCAAGACCCCTATACTCAATTGTTTCTACCACTTATTGTGGTCCTACTTTGTAACTGTTTCTGAATTCAGTTGCTTGGCCAAGTCATTTTCTGTGTGGTCCTGACATCTATGCCCCTCAGTCCTAACCAGCACCATTTCACCCAAAAGAGTGCACATGAAGTGCCTATTGCAACCTCTGAGGCTAGAGTCTGACCAATTTTCATTTAAAACCTTTTGCATTATCCATTTGTGAGTGAATCTATGTACATATACCTGCTTTGTCTATCTGCAGCCCTTCTGTGTTACACTGGATTACAAAACCAATCATTGATTCGATCCACTTTCAGTCCTTGCTCTACTTGCTGCTTTGGTTTGGGGTTTTACAACTACAAAACCTGCAGGAATACATCAAAAGACCTAGGGCATAATTCAAGGACATCTTTCTGAAAACTTAGGTAAAATCTACAGATTTTATAATTTTTCTAGGTTTTATAATGTTCTGAGTGTTTTGTAAATTTTTCGGCATGTTTAAGACAGTTTGCTGTGTTTTGCACAGGCATGTTTGTAGATCACGTCCAGTGATCTAAAATGCTTTTGAGTATTTGGATCAGTGCCTGCGCTTCAGTGTCCATGGGAACAAGGGTCAAGGAATAGACCTCAGCCAAGACCAAGTTGGGTTGTATTACTAGCTAGATTTACTTTGCGGACGTGGATTGACACGCAAAGAAAACCATTGGGTGACCTTAAAGCGGACAATCCAGCAAAGCCACCCACCAAAGCACAAAAACGAAAGGCATCGGAGATGGCTACCGGCGGAAAGAAGAAAAAGAAAAACACCACGGAGCCCGATGTCCCACCCCCCTCCGTACCCCCACCACAAGTGTACGTCACCCCCCCGTTTGTACCCCCCTTCGTCCCCGCTTACCCCCCAATGCCTTTTGCTAACCAACCGATTCATGAAGAGGGGAGTGATGATGTAGTTATGCTTCGCAGGGTGCCCCCCCCTTCCCCATTCACACCCTCCCTTCCGGCTCCACCACCCTCCGGTATTGCCCTTTTGTCTCAGGGTGTGCACTCCTCCCAAGCTACATCTAGCACCCAATCATTGCAACCCCCAACCCTCCCCTACTCTCAAGCCACCCCGAGTAGTCAAATTCCCATCCCGCATCCATACTTATACACGCAAGGCTCACAAGTCCCATTGTCCATGGGCATGCAATGTTGGCCCGACCCCGGGTTTGTGCCAACAACGGATGCCGCATATTTTCCCTTGGATCAAATGCTGAACCCTGCACCACTGGCGCCCAAGAAAGGGGGCGGTAAAGGCAAGGGCAAGGGCAGAGGCAAGGCAAAGAAGTAATGGAATGCAATCTGAGTGACGTCGTGCGAAGACAAGGGGCGCGCTCCCTCGGTTCGTCGTGTCCTTGGCACGTGGTGCAACGGGGTCATGCATGGGGTTAGAGGGCACATGGGGGCCCGTACTGCTCCCCTCCCCCCCCTGGAATGAATTGAATATGGCCCCGCTTGAGGGCCCATGACAAGGGGCGCGCTCCCTCGGTTCGTCGTGTCCTTGGCACGTGGTGCAACGGGGTCATGCATGGGGTTAGAGGGCACATGGGGGCCCGTATTGCACCCCTCCCCCCCCTGGAATGGATTGAATATGGCCCCGCTTGAGGGCCCATGACAAGGGGCGCGCTCCCTCGGTTCGGCGTGTCCTTGGCACGTGGTGCAACGGGGTCATGCAGGGGGTTAGAGGGCACATGGGGGCCCGTATTGCACCCCTCCCCCCCCTGGAATGGATTGAATATGGCCCCGCTTGAGGGCCCATGACAAGGGGCGCGCTCCCACCGTGCGTCTTCCCCTTGGCACGTGGGTCGTTGGGGTCAAGCATGGGGTTAGAGGGCACATCAGGGCCCGTATTGCACCCCTCCCCCCCCTGGAATGGATTGAATATGGCCCCGCTCGGGAGCCCACCACAAGGGGCACGTGGCAACCATTCCCCTTATCCCACCGTCAACTTCCTCTTCTTACGCATGCGTGCCTTTGGTTGCTTGTGTGCAACCCCCTTACGCCCCTCGCCCCCCGACACCCATTGGGCCAACCACACCCTTTGTTGCACCCTGCCGGTGCGCTTGGCCTCCGTCCTAACCTTCTCCCACCTCCCCTCGGACACGAACTTTTGGATTTCTCCAAAACGCCCCCCCCAAGAGTAGGGCACAACACACCCAAACGGCACGCGCAACGAATCCTCACCCGCAAGCGCCAACGCAAGGTACCCCACCCAAGACAATGGCACGAGGCGAGGCTCATCCGTCCGGACCTCCACCATGGCCGTCACCTCGTCGCACACAGCGCCCAGCTTGCCGGAGGGCCGCTGGCCCGGCCTACGCGCCATGTCCCCCCCCCATGCAGCCAACATGGCAACATCCCCCCACATCTCGGCAACGGTCGTGAACTCCATGCCCGCGCCGACTCCGGGGAGGTCCTCAAGGGGGACGAAATGTCCTCCCTTGATCGATTGCGCCACAATGCGTGCCAAAAGCAACGCACATCGCGCAACCTCCCCATTCCCGTCCCTCCGCACTGAAAACTTTGTCTCCCGCTTAGGCGGGGACACCCAAAAGTGGACCGGGGGCATTTTGGTGCACCCCGGGACCCCCTCGAACAGAGTGCCGAGGTGGGTACATATGTACTCCACCTCGGCATACCTCGCACCACCCGTCTCACACACGCGCGTGCGCATCGTGCCGTCCGGGTGGGCCTCAAAAAACAGGGCATACAGGTGCCCCACACCCGGAGTGCCACGGGGGGCACCCAACCGCCGGAGGGTCAGGGGATGGCGCCGGTCCACCCACGTCCCCGGGATGTAATATACATCCGGGACCTCTCGAGCGTGCCATGGCTCGCACTCTCCACCAACTCCTTCTTCCCCCCATACTTGCACGCCGGCTGAGGCTTCCGGCGTACGGCACCCTTGGCGGGAGGTTTGGGGCTTGGTTTGGGCCGGGGGGCGGGGGGCTGGGGGGGTGCGTCGACGTCCACCTCAATACTCAACTCCGGTTCAATGTCCACCGGGGCCTGCCGCTCCTCCTCTTTCTCCTCCCCCCCCTCCTCCTCTTCGGTCTCCTCCACCTCCTCCTCTTCGGCCCCCTCCACCCCCTCCCCCCCCACAAAAACATGGTCCCCTTGGAAATACCGTAGGCGCTCCTCGTAGTCGGCGACGTCGTCCGGCGACCACTCACGGAGGCGGAGATGTTCCCCCCTTTGGTACACCTCCTCCGCGTGTTGGTGCGCCGGCACCCTCGCGTCCCCCAAGTCCCCCTTGCCCCAAAAAAGTTTGCGCACCGCCCGGCCCAATGGGTGCGCAAGGGGCAGGAGGAGCTCGCAGGGCACCTCCCACTCCACCTCCTCGTTTGCCCATGCGGGCAAACCCCGCTCTTCTCTGTCCTCCGCGACCTTGGCGGTCGCGAACTCAGAAATCCCGAAAAAAAAATGTTTCGGGTTGGCCCCCCTCCCCCACCCCCGGAACATTGCGGAATGTTCCTCCCGCTTTTTGGTGTTCTTTTTGGCGTCCCAAAAAGAACTAATGGTAACTTGAGGGCAATACCATTCCCCCATGAAGGTATTGCCCTCCTCGTCACCCACAACCACCCCCTGGGGGGTCCCATGTGGGGGGCAACCGCTCATGTAACCGCTGCATAGTGGTTGATCTTTCTTGTGATTGCGAAGCCTGTAGCCTTGATGCCCCAGGGGTCGTAACGCCCGACACTGCCCCTGATATCTCCGAACCCACATAACCCTCTTCAGACCCATATCCAGCCTCTGGGAGCGACATATGCGAAGCACTTGTAAGTCCTTTGAACTCCATGGTGGAATATGAAGAGGACGAAAACCCGGTCTACAAAAATGGAGCAGACATAGAATCTCAATGCGCATTCATCGCACATAATGACACAACGTGAAATCATTCGAAATAATTTAAATAAATCCGATTGGGAAATCACGAAAGACAAATGCGACTCGACGCGCGCTCACAGGCGACATCTCGCGGCGAACGGAAAACAAGAAACAGAACGGAAAATTTACTGCACTAATGTACATCTGAGAATCATTGAAATTCTGATCACATCAGTGTATAATTGAGTGCTGTCACTGCTGCCGTTACACTCCCCCTCTGAAAACATACGCCAGTATGTCAGGCTGGGTCAAGTGAAGTGAACGAAACGGCGAAAGTGACCAAAAACCGACTAATCTAAGGCAAAATGTGTGAAAATGAGCTCAATTGAGCAAAAATGTGCTGAGATCTGTGCTTCGCCATGGCCATCGACTTGAATGAAACGCATGGGTACCTTAGGGCACACAGAAAAAGCTTCGTTCAAGCTCGAAAATTTGAAAATCGAAAGTCTGAGTGAAGAATGTACATGATGATCCATGATCCATGATTCATGATGAAATCAGGATCTGACATCCCACTGCCAGAAAACAGAAAACGAACGTCGCCATGTCGTCGAGCGTCAAAAAAATAGGGTATCCCTTCATGGAGTCCAAGATATGTGAAACTGGCTGGTGTCATTTGTAGCCATGGGACCAGTGTAACCGCTGCATAGTGGTTGATCTTTGTTGTGACTGCGAAGCCTGTAGCCTTGATGCCCCAGGGGTCGTAACGCCCGACACTGCCCCTGATATCTCCGAACCCACATAACCCTCTTCGGACCCATATCCAGCCTCTGGGAGCGACATATGCGAAGCACTTGTAAGTCCAGTGAACTCCATGGTGGAATATGAAGAGTACGAAAACCCGGTCTACAAAAATGGAGCAGACATAGAATCTCAATGCGCATTCATCGCACATAATGACACGACGTGAAATCATTCGAAATAATTTAAATAAATCCGATTGGGAAATCACGAAAGACAAATGCGACTCGACGCGCGCTCACAGGCGACATCTCGCGGCGAACGGAAAACATGAAATGAAGCGGAAAATTTACTGCACTAATGTACATCTGAGAATCATTGGAATTCTGATCACATCAGTGTATAATTGAGTGCTGTCACTGCTGCCGTTACACTCCCCCTCTGAAAACATACGCCAGTATGTCAGGCTGGGTCAAGTGAAGTGAACGAAACGGCGGAAGTGACCAAAAACTGCCTAATCTAAGGCAAAATGTGTGAAATTGAGCTGAATTGAGCAAAATTGTGCTGAGATCTGTGCTTCGCGATGGCCATCGACTTGAATGAAACGCATGGGTACCTTAGGGCACACAGAAAAAGCTTCGGTCAAGCTGGAAAATTCGAAAATTGAAAGTCTGAGTGAAGAATGTACATGATGATTCATGATCCATGATTCATGATGAAATCAGGATCTGACATCCCACTGCCGGAAAACAGAAAACGAGCGTCGCCATGTCGTTGAGCGTCAAAAAAATAGGGTATCCCTTCATGGAGTCCAAGATATGTGCAACTGGCTGGTGTCATTTGCAGTCATGAGACCAGATGCCAGATTATGGTACAAAATTTGCCAAAATTGAGACCAAAATCAGCGAATCGCACACGGATCGAGGGTGGCGAAGTTTGCAGTATGCCAAAATAGGTCCAATTTCTTGTCGATAGACTCTGCTTGTTGTGTTGAACGGAAATCCACTTCTCATTCATAGCCAATCCAGGTCAAATCCTCATGATGATGATGAATCCCATGATGGAAATCCAATCATGTAAGTAATGATAGCCAGGAAAACGCAGTGAGTAATTACCACACTGTCAGTATTGTTCCCAGGGCTTCATGTTTAATCCAGTATGAGCCAGAAGGGGTAATTGACTCGTTATAGTCCCAGAATGTATAAGCATGCAATGCTTGGTACTGGCAATCTGCCAAAATTGAGCTGATTCTGAGGGGGACTCCAGCACAATCCACAGATGAACAGCGAGTCGACACAAGTAAGAACACCATCGTCGTCACTTGGTCTATATAAGCCCTTTGACACTGGTCGATTGAAAAACAAACCAACCGTCTCAATGTAAGAGCTGATGGAAATGACATTCTGAGCAGATCCGTCAAACACATGAAATGGATCAGACTCAGTCATGTGCCAGAATCTCTGTAATGAGCAAGAACTCGAACGAGTCCTTCCCAAGGGTCATAGAGGGGTCCAGCCGACAGCAAAAGGCGATAGTGTCGTCGTGGTTGAGGATAATGGCCTTTCGGATCTTCGGATTGGAATCATCTGAGATGAAGCACATGATTCACATGATGGCCATGATGGGAATGATGGATGGAATGACCAGGATGACCCCAGAATGTCCCATCATCTGTTCGTCGAACCACATAGACGATGCGTCTGGACTGTTATGTCCCCAAGCTAAGGGCATATGTCGACCGTAAACCTCTTCGAAAGTTTCGGCGACCTAAATTCTGATCAGATCTTGTCTGGAATGGATGATGCCACTATTGAAGCTTCTTCTTGTGCTTGTAAGTCTTCCTTGGTGACACAATCCTTGATCAGCGAGAGCTCTTTGTCAATCTCAGGGTGTTTCTTCAGGAACTTGATGAAAGTGTCCGTATACCCATGGATAAAGCTTGAAGCTGGCTCCCATTTGTCTTCTTCTGGACCGAATCCTTTCCATCTGCACAGAAAGTACCACTTGCCTCGAGCATTCTTCTTGTACTCAAGAATCTTCTCCAACTCGAAACTGCTTGTGACCATCTTCCTGTCGCTCAGGTACTTCGAAGTCCAATAGAGACGCTTGAACCTTCCTTTGGGGCAGGGTACTTCGGCCTTCAAACGATCTCGATGTACTTCTTGATGCCTGCCTGGCTCAATCTCAATGTTGAATGTAGTCTCACTTAGTTGACTTTTGACTTGGAATGGGCCATCCCACAAAGGTAACAATTTGTTGTCGTCCTTCAGGGTCTCGTCTGACTTACGAAGCCAAACTTGCTGGCCTTTCTGGAAGGGTTTTCCTTGCGTTCCTGACTTATTTTTGAAATTCAACCAATCTGCTTGACTTTCCACTTTGGCTTTGATCCACTTGGACTCTAGATCCTTAATCTTCTCAAACCATTGCGAGGCGTCGTAGCACTGCCTTGGATGATACATCACTGGTCCTGGACCCATCTTCTCACGACCAAAAACCAGCTCATTCGGACTTAATCCAGTGTAATTCTTGGTGCGATGGTATCTTCTCAAGACACAGTAAATTGTCTCCAACCAATTGTAGTCTTTTTCAGTCGCCAGGAATTTTCTCAGAATGGAGATAAGAATCCTTCCAGCGCGTTCAGCAGGGAGAGCTCGATGGTCGTAGACTCGGGCACGAAGGTGATGAACTCCCAATAGGGCACACATGTTCTCCCACCAAGTCCCAATGAACTCTTTCCCACTGTCCGTCAGAATTTCACTGGGCACATCCCAGTTACTCATCCACTGACTTGCAGTCCACTTGGCAGCCATTTCAGAGGTGAGATGCTTCGTGTTGCAAGGGAGGACTTGGATGTAGCCACTGTGGTGGTCTTGAATTAACAAAACCCCATCGATAGGCTTCCTCGTGTAGAGACATTCCTCTTGGATTTGTCCCAACTCGAAGACATCCGCCGTCACCTTGTCGAACAGCCTCTCAGGAATTGGTAATCCCTTCAGTAGTCCTTCTGCCTTTTGATTCTTGGGGATGGTCGCCTGACATTGCTTGCATCCTTTGGCAACTCGTTCACAGGCACTCTTGAGGTCCCTTGTGTACACTCTGTGGCGTAGCTCCTGTTCCAGCACACGAGAATGTGTGTGGGCTGTCTCATTCCGATGCCAATGTTTGACATATTGGTCAATCAGACAATCAGGAACACAAATCCGTCCTTGCCAAAATAACTTGTCGCCTTGGATTTTGAAATCAGACGTCTCTTCAGAGTCGTAAATCTTGTCCCCTTTCAACTTGTGGTATACAGACCCAAAGAACCTGTCCTCCTTGTACATCTTCGTCCAATCCACATAGAGGAAGGAAGTTTCCTTGTCCTTTTGTTGTGGAGGGAGCGTGGATTTCGCTTTGGATCTCGTCGTAGGAAACACATTCAGGAGTGGCAGCGACGACTCAGAGTCAGAGTTAACTCCTGCAGTCTGATCTGCCTTGGTAATCTCCTTGCATCTGACCAAATCCACCTTCATCCCATTTTTAATCGAACATTGGAGACAATGTTTCTTGATCAGTGCTTGTTCCTCCTTGTCGAACTCGATCACTTCAGCTTTATCCGTCGCTGTCCCATGAAAACTCACTTCAGAGTTAGCCTCTGAGGCTGGGTAGGCCCAGCGACTCAGGGCGTCCGCCACTGTATTGTAGCGACCCGGAATGTAAGTCACATGGAGGTCAAATCTGCTGAGAGTTTCATGCCAACGGCCTCTTCTCCCAGCTGGTCCACCAGGGGTATCCACATGTTCTGTCCTCCAGCTCTCCAGTGACTTGTGGTCAGTCAGTACCTCGACGCGATGGCCCAAGATCCAACCTTCATAACGCCGTAAGGCACAAAGGATTGCGTAGGCTTCTTGTTCCCTTGGACTCCAATTTTGCTGTCTTGTTGTAAGCTTGCGAGACCAGAAAGCCAGAGGGTGATGGTGACCTTCGTCGTCGACTTGTTCGATTGTAGCACCAATGGCGTAACGACTGGCGTCTGTACGAATATAAAAAGGTCTTCCATCCAACCACGGAGTCTTTAATGTAACCACATTCGCCAGTGCTTCCTTGAGACCAGTAAATGCCTCTTCACATTCTGGCGTCCACTTGAGCTTGACTTGAGATCCCTTCTTTCCTTCTATTTTGCCAACCTTGAGTAACTCTGTCAATGGACCAGAGAACTTGGCGTAGAGAGGAAGGAACTCCTGGTAGTAATTGCAGCAGCCTAAAAAGGCACGAAGCTGCGTGATGGTTTTAGGCCTTTCCCAGAGCTGCAGGGCAGCCATTTTTCCTGGGGCTGGTCTTCTTGTCCCATCTTCCAAAACATAGCCACAAACTTCCACACTCTGGAGGAACATCTTGCCCTTCTTGGGTCCACACACGAGCTTCTCTTGTCGAAGGACTTCGAGAACTTTTCGAACTTGTTCTTCGTGCAACTTCAGGCACTCATCAAAGTTTTTTCCCAACGGCGTGGCAATCAGAAGGTCGTCAATGTAGATGCTGCAGAATTCTTGTAAATCCAGAGAATTGTGCTTCTGAAATAAAATAGTCTCCATCATCTTCTGGAACATCGACGGCGCATTCTTCAGACCCATCGGCAGTACAGTCCACTGCACAGTGCCACAGGGCGTGCACATTGCCGTCAAATGCCTATCCTCCTTTCGAAGGGGCATCTGATGAAAGCCATGGCGCAAATCCAACACAGTAAAGAGCTTGCCTTTGGCTCTCGCGGCGATCTCCTTCTCGATTAGAGGAAGAGGATGCGCGTCTGGTACTGTGGCGGCATTCAGGGCTCTGTAATCCACCACTAGACGCCAAGCATCTATGCTGGATTGGTCAGCAGGTGGGGGTTTTGGCACAGTAAATGGTGCTGAACACCACTCAGAACTCATGCAGCCCTCCAACCAACCGAACTCATAGAGATTGCGCTCAATAATCTTTCGTAGGGCATCTGCTTTGGTGCCGTGGAGATAGAATGGACGTTGTTTGTGCACCTTCGAGCCTTCGATTATGTCAATCTTGGCTTCCCCATTTTCACATCGAATTGGGGGGTTTTTCCACAACTTCCCACTCAGCACGTCATCTTGATAATCTTCGAACACTGCGTCCCTTCTTGCAGATATCTTGTCTACGTCGACCTGATTCCCACATTTAATCACCGACATTATGTCCACCAATTTGCGAATTGTTGGTCGTGGTCTCATGTTCTTGGCCACTTCATTCCAAACTTCTTCGTCGCATTGCTGGCGGATGAAGCTCACCTAAGCTCGCTCCTCCGTGGGATCCCACCAATGAAAGGGGTCCACGAATGTCTTGAAGGGATGGTCGGACGAATTCAGCTTCATTCCTGTCAATTCAGGCGAGATTCTTGGCGATTTGTCTTCATTCTTGTTTGAAATCTTGACTTGTTTGGCTTGATTCTTGTCTGATGGGGACGAATTGTAATGGATGGAGGCGTTCTCTTGAGGGACGCTGATTGTCCTTCCCTCCTTCCGCGACGATACGTCGGGATTCTGCTCTCGATCGTCTTCATCCACCCCAATTTCGTCGATTCTTGAGGAATTTGAGATAACCTCTTCTGTTCCCATTTCACTGCCATCTTGCCAATAATCTCCCAGATTCCTGTCAACTAAGCACGCCAACGTGCTCCACGAACGCTGTGGTAAAGGCTTGCCATTGTCTTCACAATACAGCTTCACGCCCTTGTGAGGTAGCTCGACAATGTCGATTGAAATGTCCATAATGTCCTTGAACCACTCTTGTCTTGGCCAATTGGGGACAATTAAAATCGCCTTTGCGCCGGATTGCTTCAGCTTCTGCACTACACGAGGGAAAACGTCGAAGGGCGGATTGATCCAAAGAGGTTCAGACCAGTCCTCACTCCAGGCATCGTCGTAGAACTTCGGAAATCTTTTATTCTTTTTGTTTGCAAAAGCATCAACTTCAGGACGAAAATTGTGGTTCTTTTCGAAATAATTCACCAGAATGTCCCGCCATTTGTCGACTACACGATAGCAAACTGACTTCCACTTCTTGCTGTTCAACGAATCCACCTTTTCTTCGTCGAAATCTTCTTGATTCCTTGTCCATTCCTGCCCATCTTGCTGAAAATGCAGCTTATTTCTCTCCTTGAATTGGTGGATACTCTTGGTTTATGGGTGCAGATAATACAGTTCGGACGGGTCGGTGGTCGACGGATCTTGGAGGAAGCATGTCCTGTGTCCCATGGGCGACACACGATGAGCGTGAAGCCATGGTTGACCCAAGAATAAATCATACTTTATGCTGGCCTCATAGAATTTTCCAGAGAACCATTCCTCAGTGACCGTCTCTTCCACGCTCCACACAGATTGTTTCACCAATCTGACCGCCAATTCTGCTTCTCTGTCGCCACCGTCAAGGCGATGTCCGCTGACTCCCTCTAGCTGGACAGGCGTCGAGGACATCTTCGTCTCATCCTCCTGCAGAAAGCGTTTCCTCACCAGATTGACCTCTGAACCGTTGTCAATCAGACATCTGGCAAGTTTCACCTTACCATCCGTCGATCTGACCTGGATCCAGCAGACAAACTGGCGCTGCTTGCCTCGCCGGACAGCGCTGAGGACCCAGGCAGGGTACAGGAGGCCGGAGGACCGCGCCAGTCGATCCCAGCAGCGTCCATCCACCGCCCCAACTACCCTGATGGGTTTTTCCTCCTGCCACTCAACCCCAGTGTTGGGATTTGGGTCAAGTTGGCTTCCCTTTTGCCATTCTTCTTCTTCGTTCGGCTGTACGTCCTGTACTTGTCCTTCGTCAACCCATTCTTCTCCTGCTTCGACAGCATTCACTCCTTTTCCACGTCCACGACCACCAAATGATTTTCCACCACCACCTTTCTTACCTCCTTGGCCTTTGTTGTTGGAGGTGTTGGAATTGGGGTTGGATTCGTTGGATCTGCCCTTGCCTCGACCTCCAGTATCCTTGTTGTTGCTGAAGGTCTTGTTCGCTGGCGTCTCTGCGTACAGGGGGTTGCCATTCACCTTGGAATCATCTTGATTCCCGGACTTTCCCTTGCCATTTCCACCTTTTTGGCCATTTTTTCCACCATTTTTTCCACCAGCATCGGTCCATCTTGAGTCGCTTGGATCTCCGCCTTGCTGCGAGTAATCTTTTGGTGTCCAGTCTCTGTTCTTTCCTTTGGACTGCCCTTTACCCTTTCCCCTTCCATGCTGGTCAGCATCTCGTGCTCCATCCTGCTGGGGATTTTTGGGAGAATTTCCCTTTCCATCCATTTTGGACTGAATTGTTTTGAGATCTGAGGGCGTCCATCTGTGATCTGCGGTCGTGTGAGTCGCCGCTCGACCTTCTTTTCCAAGGGCAATGCACACAGAGCATCCCTTCTCACCAACGGTGTTGACCTTGCCTCCGAAGCCATGTGCATCCTGGGACTTCTGGCGTTCTAAGTTTGCATACTTTTCAAGTTGGTCCCAGATCTGCTCGACTCCATATGAGAAGATCAACGGTCGTACCTTCAAAACTGTTCCTTTATACTTCACTTTTCCATCCACCATGCTGCAGAAAAACTCCGACTGTTCAGAATCGTGGAAACCAACTCTCCATCTGCCCTCACGAATAGTGATCTCCTTCAATCCAGTAGCACTGATAGAGTGTAGCAACTCACGAACTGCCATTTTTCCCATAGTTTCTGGCAATCCTCGGACTTCAACCCAGTTGCCCAGGACTTTTTGGTCCGCCTGAGAGTCCCTGATCTTCTGCTTGGTCTCCGGCGTGAGCTTGCTCAGGAGGATCTTCTTCATTTCGCCTTCAGAAAGTCATTCTCCAGAGTTCTCCGCCTCTTGCACCAAAAACTCCCAATCTTGCCTTGCAATCTGAATCTCTTCCAGAAATAATTTCTTGATCGCCCTGAAGTTCTCCAGACGGTTCCTGTAATGATCTTCAGGTAGTCGAGACCCTTTCTTCTTGAGACTGCGATACAACTCCTCATAGCTCAGGGGGTTCCCTTGATTTTGTCTTTCGACATAAAGATTGTAGGTACTTTCCCTGAGCTTGCCAGTCAAGCAGTCCATCAACCCAAGGATCCAGAGCTCCTTGTCCAGCTTCTCCGTCTGCAGCCACACCATGAACTGCCTCTCGAAGGACGCCCAGTAATTAGGGTGCCCTGAGAACTTCGGCTGCTTCATTACTGAACCACGAAGCCTCATGTGCAACGGGCTCAGCAGGTGGTTCAGGTTGAATTTTGTGGCTGTTCCAACCGGATTGACGAAGACTGGGTTCACTGCGGCGCCTCCCATGGCCTGTGCCTGCGCAATTGCGGCCGCCAGCAACGCCTGGTCCACAGTAGGCTGCACGAATGGCGTTGGTTGAGCTTGATGCATCCTCATCTCCTTTAATTTCTTCTGCTTTTCTTTGATTTTTGCCTCGTTTTCTTTCTGCTGCCGGTCCTTCTTCTTCAAGGCCATGGATCGCTCCTTCACAGTGGTCCTTGCTTCTCCATCAATATCCGCAACAGTACCCACAGACAGTACAGACTTCTCCGACGAAGATTCTCCTCCTTCGGTACCCAGATTTAACCCAATAGGACTTGTAAATCCAGTAGGGGGGATACCAGAAATTCCAGTAAAAGCTGGATGGTGGCCAGTATAAGCTGGGGGTGCTGGAGAATGTGGAACGCCGTAAGGCGTGGATGTGGGTGCAGCTGAGGAGGTAGGTGCTGGGTGGCTTGCCATCGTAGGCGCTGGTCCAGAGAGCCCAGTAGTGCTCAGATTTTGTACCAGATTTGTAAGCTTCTCCAACTTCTGTTCCATCTCCTTCCACTTGCTGTCATCATCCCTCTTTTTCTCCTTGGCGGCGTTCTTCAGCTCCTTCACCTTGTTCTCCAGCGACGAAATCTGCCTTCGACAGGAGCAGTCCTTGGCGCATTCGCCACAGGAAGGGCATCTCGTCCCCATTTCCTTTGCTTCTCACCTCGTCGACCAAAGTGTCAACACTGGAGGTGGAGCTGGGAAGCTTGGACAGTTGCTCCCTGGAGAGGTGGGAATGTGTCAAATCACACCTCATTTCGTCGACCTCGTCGTCGTTCCGACCCCAGACGCCTGACGGACCAGCGTGCGGATGCACATTCTGCCGTCTCTCCTCGGCGATGATGGCCATCTGCACCATCACGGCGGCCTGGTGGTCGAACTGGTCCAGCAGCTCTTCCCAGTCCTCTTGTTCCTGCAATTGGGCGTCGAATCGCAACCGGCCTGAGTCCCTGATGAACTGGCACGACGCCCTGAACCAGTCCCTCAGGCGGCCTCGGTAGCTCGCCTCTGCCAGCAGCCAATTCTGGCGTTGCAGGAATTCTTGGTTCCAGGTATCCTGGAATTGGTGTTCCCAGTAATCACCAGAAATCTCATCCATTCCAGTATTGGATGTCTCTCCTTCGCTGCTGCTGTCTTCTAGATCAGGCAAAGCTTGAGAGGAGGAACCAGATTCACTCTAGGAGGGAGATTCTCGACCGGGTTTAAGGTTGGGTGGGGCGTTCACACAACAATCAGCACAAGTATGAACTCCAGGCCAATGCCTATGTCCACAGTAAGGGCACTCTGATGGTTGATCTTCGGTTCGCTGGGGAGATGCTACGAATGTAACCTCAGGGGGAACACGCAGCGACCCAGAAGGAGTAATAGCCCCGCTAAAGTCCGACGATCTCAGAGTATCAGTGGAGATTCCAGAAGCAGAGTCATGATTTCCTCTGCTACCATGTAACCGCTGCATAGTGGTTGATCTTTGTTGTGACTGCGAAGCCTGTAGCCTTGATGCCCCAGGGGTCGTAATGCCCGACACTGCCCCTGATATCTCCGAACCCACATAACCCTCTTCGGACCCATATCCAGCCTCTGGGAGCGACATATGCGAAGCACTTGTAAGTCCAGTGAACTCCATGGTGGAATATGAAGAGTACGAAAACCCGGTCTACAAAAATGGAGCAGACATAGAATCTCAATGCGCATTCATCGCAACTAATGACACGACGTGAAATCATTCGAAATAATTTAAATAAATCCGATTGGGAAATCACGAAAGACAAATGCGACTCGACGCGCGCTCACAGGCGACATCTGGCGGCGAACGGAAAACATGAAATGAAGCGGAAAATTTACTGCACTAATGTACATCTGAGAATCATTGGAATTCTGATCACATCAGTGTATAATTGAGTGCTGTCACTGCTGCCGTTACAACCAGATGCCAGATTATGGTACAAAATGTGCCAGAATTGAGACCAAAATCAGCAAATCGCACACGGATTGAGGGTGGCGAAGGCTGCAGTAAGCCAATATAGGTCTAATTCTTTGTCGAAAGACTCTGTGTGTAGTGCTGAACGGAAATCCAGTTCTCATTCATAGCCAATCCAGGTCAAATCCTCATGATGATGATGAATCCCATGATGGAAATCCAATCATTTAAAGTAATGATAGCCAAGAAAACCCAGTGAGGGCTACCCCACTGTCAGTATTGTTCCCAGGGCTTCATGTTTAATCCAGTATGAGCCAGAAGGGGTAATTGACTCGTTATAGTCCCAGAATGTATAAACATCCAATGCTTGGTACTGGGAATTTGCCAAAATTGAGCTGATTCTGAGGGGGATTCCAACACAATCCACAGATGAACAGCGAGTCGACACAAGTAAGAACACCATCGTCGTCACTTGGTCTATATAAGCCCTTTGACAGTGGTCGTTTGGAAAAGAAACCAACTGTCTCAATGTAAGAGCTGATGGAAATCACATTCTCAGCAGATCCGTCAAACACATGAAATGGATCAGACTCATTCATGTGCCAGAATCTCTGTAATGAGCAAGAACTCGAACGAGTCCTTCCCAAGGCGAGTAGAGGGGTCCAGTGGACAGCTAAAGACGAGAGTGTCGTCGTGGTTGAGGATAATGGCCTTTCGGATCTTCGAATGGGAATCATCTGAGATGAAGCACATGATTCACATGATGACCAGGATGGGAATGATGGATGGAATGACCAGGATGACCCCAGAATGTCCCATCATCTGTCCATCGAACCACATGGACGATGCGTCAGGACTGTTGTGTCCCCATGCCCAGGGTATGTGTCGACCGTAAACCTCTTTGAAAGTTTCGGCGACTCAAATTCTGATCAGATCTTGTCTGGGATGGATGATGCCACAATTGGAGCTTCTTCTTGTGCTTGTAAGTCTTCCTTGGTGACACAATCCTTGAGTAGCGAGAGCTCTTTGTCAATCTCAGGGTGTTTTTTCAGGAACTTGATGAAAGTATCCGTATACCCATGGATAAAACTTGAAGCTGGCTCCCATTTGTCTTCTTCTGGACCGAATCCTTTCCATCTGCACAGAAAGTACCACTTGTTTCGAGCATTCTTCTTGTAATCAAGGATCTTCTCCAACTCGAAACTGCTTGTGACCATCTTCCTGTCGCTCAGGTACTTCGAAGTCCAATAGAGACGCTTGAACCTTCCTTTGGGGCAGGGTACTTCGGCCTTCAAACGATCTCGACGTACTTCTTGATGTCTGCCTGGCTCAATTTCAATGTTGAATGTAGTCTCACTTAGTTGACTTTTGACTTGGAATGGGCCATCCCACAAAGGTAACGATTTGTTGTCGTCCTTCAGGGTCTCGTCTGACTTACGAAGCCAAACTTGGTGGCCTTTCTCGAAGGGTTTTCCTTGCGTTCCTGACTTATTTTTGAAATTCAACCAATCTGCTTGACTTTCCACTTTGGCTTGGATCCACTTGGCTTCTAAATCCTTGATCCTCTCAAACCATTGTGAGGCGTCGTAGCACTGCCTTGGATGATACATCACTGGTCCTGGACCCATCTTCTCACGACCAAAAACCAGCTCATTCGGACTTAATCCAGTGTAATTCTTGGTGCGATGGTATCTTCTCAAGACACAGTAAATTGTCTCCAACCAATTGTAGTCCTTTTCAGTCGCCAGGAATTTTCTCAGAATGGAGATAAGAATCCTTCCAGCGCGTTCAGCAGTGAGAGCTCGATGGTCGTAGACTCGGGCACGAAGGTGATGAACTCCCAATAGGGCACACATGTTCTCCCACCAAGTCCCAATGAACTCCTTCCCACTGTCCGTCAGAATTTCACTGGGAACATCCCAGTTACTCATCCACTGACTTGCAGTCCACTTGGCAGCCATTTCAGAGGTGAGATGCTTCGTGTTGCAAGGGAGGACTTGGATGTAGCCACTGTGGCGGTCTTGAATTAACAAAACCCCATCGATAGGCTTCCTCGTGTAGAGACATTCCTCTTGGATTTGTCCCAACTCGAAGACATCCGCCGTCACCTTGTCGAACAACCTCTCAGGAATAGGTAATCCCTTCAGTAGTCCTTCTGCCTTTTGATTCTTGGGGATGGTCGCCTGACATTGCTTGCATCCTTTGGCAACTCGTTCACAGGCACTCTTGAGGTCCCTTGTGTACACTCTGTGGCGTAGCTCCTGTTCCAGCACACGAGAATGTGTGTGGGCTGTCTCATTCCGATGCCAATGTTTGACATATTGGTCAATCAGACAATCAGGAACACAAATCCGTCCTTGCCAAAATAACTTGTCGCCTTGGATTTTGAAATCAGACATCTCCTCAGAGTCGTAAGGCTTGTCCCCTTTCAACTTGTGGTATACAGACCCAAAGAACCTGTCCTCCTTGTACATCTTCGTCCAATCCACATAGAGGAAGGAAGTTTCCTTGTCCTTTTGTTGTGGAGGGAGCGTGGATTTCGCCTTGGATCTCGTCAGGGGAAACACATTCAGGAGTGGCAGCGACGACTCAGAGTCAGAGTTAACTCCTGCAGTCTGATCTGCCTTGGTAATCTCCTTGCATCTGACCAAATCCACCTTCATCCGATTTTTAATCGAACATTGGAGACAATGTTTCTTGATCAGTGCTTGTTCCTCCTTGTCGAACTCGATCACTTCAGCCTTATCCGTCGCTGTCCCATGAAAACTCACTTCAGAGTAAGCCTCTGAGGCTGGGTAGGCCCAGCGACTCAGGGCGTCCGCCACTGTATTGTAGCGACCCGGAATGTAAGTCACATGGAGGTCAAATCTGCTGAGAGTATCATGCCAACGGCCTCTTCTCCCAGCTGGTCCACCAGGGGTATCCACATGTTCTGTCCTCCAGCTCTCCAGTGACTTGTGGTCAGTCAGTACCTCAACGCGATGGCCCAAGATCCAACCTTCATAACGCCGTAAGGCACAAAGGATTGCGTAGGCTTCTTGTTCCCTTGGACTCCAATTTCGCTGCCTTGTTGTAAGCTTGCGAGACCAGAAAGCCAGAGGATGATGGTGACCTTCGTCATCGACTTGTTCGATCGTAGCACCAATGGCGTAACGACTGGCGTCTGTACGAATATAAAAAGGTCTTCCATCCAACCACGGAGTCTTTAATGTAACCACATTTGCCAGTGCTTCCTTGAGACCAGTAAAGGCTTCTTCACATTCTGGCGTCCACTTGAGCTTGACTTGAGATCCCTTCTTTCCTTCTATTTTGCCAACCTTCAGTAACTCTGTCAATGGACCAGAGAACTTGGCGTAGAGAGGAAGGAACTCGTGGTAGTAATTGCAGCAGCCTAAAAAGGCACGAAGCTGCGTGATGGTTTTAGGCCTTTCCCAGAGCTGCAGGGCAGCCATTTTTCCTGGGGCTGGTCTTCTTGTCGCATCTTCCAAGACAGAGCAACAAAATTCCACACTCTGGAGGAACATCTTGCCCTTCTTGGGTCCACACACGAGCTTCTCTTGTTGAAGGACTTCGAGAACTTTTCGAACTTGTTCTTCGTGCAACTTCAGGCACTCATCAAAGTTTTTTCCCAACGGCGTGGCAATCAGATGGTCGTCAATGTAGATGCTGCAGAATTCTTGTAAATCCAGAGACTTGTGCTTCTGAAATAAAATAGTCTGCATCATCTTCTGGAACATCGACGGCGCATTCTTCAGACCCATCGGCAGTACAGTCCACTGGACAGGTAGGTAGGTAGGTATCTTCGGGAGCTCGGGGTGCCTCCTTTGACATTGCAGGAAGAAGGTCTTACCAAGGGGAAGTCCTGTCCCTCCCACTGCCCTATGTCAGGTGCCTCTTGAGCCGCTCCCGCATGTGCTTGGGAAGGCATTGTCGCGGCCACCCGGTCCATGTGTCCCAGGTGGGAGGGTGTCCCCACATGTGTCCATGGGTAGGGCCACATGCCCCCTCCTTTGGGCGGCAGCTCTGGGGGGCTGCCCAGCCGTGTGGAGTATCTCTCACCACAAGGGGTATTGCTCCCGCTTGTCTACGGTACGACCGCCTCACCCTTGTGGCTTGAGTTGCGGGGCCACTCTGCTTGGCAGGTGACCCCCTCCTGGACTGTGTACCGGCTCGCCTGTCACCGGTTGCTTCCATGGCTCTGGGTGACGTTTGCCATGGTCCCCGATGCAGCCTGGCCGGGCTCGGACCAGTGGCCTTGGAGTACCCCTCCTGCCACTGGCCGGGTGGGTCGGCTGGGTCGCCCCAGTGCGTCCGACCCATGGGGTATTGGTTCTTTCCTGTCCCTCGGCCGCCCTACGTGTGTGCAGTGTCCTGGGCCGTTGGGCTCCTGTTCACCAGTGTGCCCGCGCGGTTTGCTGTGGTGCGTCTGCGGTGTCCTGGGCCAGCTGGCTCTTGTTCACCGGTTTGCTCGCTCGGTGTGTTGTGTTGCATGTGCGGTGTCCTGGGCCACTGGGCTCCTGTTCACCGGTGTGCGTGCTGTGTGCGGTGCGCGTGTGCCATGGGTGGTTGTGTCCCTTTTCTTCCCCCCCTAATTTTCGTTTTTTTTTTTTTACTTGTTTTTTTTTTTTCTGTTTTTTTTTTCTTTTTTTTGGGAAAAAAGAAAAAGAAAAAACAAAAAAGAGGAAAGCAGGGGCGCGCGTACACTGCAGGCACAGGCATGGGCAGCTGGTGCGGCGGTGCTATAGCGTTGTGTCCCTGGCGTGTGTCGTCGGTGCTTTGGCGGCGGTCGCGCCCCAGGGGTGCGGCTCGCGTGTCCTGATGTACACGGGTACTGGTCAGGGTGGGTTTGGTTAGGTGTCTCTTTGCTTCTGGTGCTGGCTGGTTAGGCGGCTGTGTGGGCTGTGGCTGTGGGCTGTGTCTACGTATTTCCCTCAGCGGGCCTGGTTTGGAGTCAAGGGTTGACGCTTTCGGGATGTGGCTCGGGTTTGATTTGTGTTGGGGCTTCGGCTCGGTTAGGCTTGGGTCAGGGTGGGTTTGGTGAGGTGTCTCTTTGCTTCTGGTGCTGGCTGGTCAGGCGGCTGTGTGGGCTGTGGGTGTGGGCTGTGGTTACGTTGTTCCCTCGGCGGGTTTGGTTAGGAGTCAAGGGTTAGCGGTTTCGGGGTGTGGCTCGGGTTTGATTTGTGCTTGAGTTCTGGCTCCGTTAGGCGGTTGCGCGGGGCCGGGCGTGTGGGTAGCGGCGTCCACGGGGTCGTGTGCCCGAGGCGAGTGCGGGGTGGTGCGTGCGGGCCGGCCGTTGGCTGGTGGCCTCACTGAGAGTCCCACACGGAGGGTTCGACGGGCGTGCCGGGGGCGTACGCAGCGTGCAGGTTGGGCAGCAGTGGGCGCACGTGCAGGGCGTCGGCGTGCTCGATGGGGACCTCACTGAGGACCGAGGGGTTGGCGGCAAGCAGTATGCGATGCCCGGGAGGGGTGGCGGCGAGGAGCGGGAGGATGTCCGCGGCCCGCGACGTGGGGGCGAACACGACGTGGGCCGGGTGCGGCCCCGGGAGCGGTGTTGGGGGGAGCGGGACCACAGGACGGCGGTCTACTGTGAGGTGCCAAGTGGCGCGATGGTGGAGGAGACGGACTAAGGCGATGCTGTGGCGCAGTGTGTGGGGCCGGGTGCTGGGCGGCGTGGGGACGTGTGGCGGGAGGGGGGGGGGGCGGGGCGGTGGCGTGGGAGGGGGCACGGCGGAGGAGTGACGTCAGTGACGTGTGTGTCGTGCTGAGGGTGGAGAGGAGCCCACGGTATCGGGTCTGGGTTCGGCGGCTTTGGGCGTAGTGGTGCTCGTTGTCGTGTGCGTTGGCTTCCTTCGGCGTCCGGTTCGTTTGGTGAACTCTGGGTGGGGCCTGGCGTGGCGCCCCGTGGTGGTGGTGTGCTGGGTAACGGGGTTAGATGGCGGCGCCGCTGGCCGGGGGGTCTGGCGCGTCGTGTTGTGTGGCGCGCACGGCTCCTGGGGTGCTGTGGGTGTCGCCGGTGTCGGTGCGCCGACGCTTGTGGGGTGGTGAGGGGGTGTGTGCGTGCGGGGCTGGGCTTTGGGTGATGTCCCACAGGCGGATGCGTGTCGCCGCGTTTCCTGGAGTGTCTCCCGCAGGCGCCTGAGGACATACGGGTGGTCCTGGGGCGCGGGGAGGTTGCGGGGGTGGACTCCCAGGGCATGGAGCGCATCGGCCAGCATGGCTTCCCATGCGGCCTGCGGCATCCACCCCCCCGCCGGCCGGAGGCGGCAGTTCTCCACCGACCCCTTGCGGGGCCGATGGACCAGGCCCTCGAGGGAGGGCTCTCCCCGGGCCCACTTCCGCAGCTCCCAGAGCTGCGTGTGGGTCCAGCGCTGCCACCACTGCTCCTGGGCGTGCCTGCGGTCGTGGGCGGAGGAGTGGGCGTGGGTGGGTGTGACGGGGTCGTGGGGACCGGCGGCGGTGGCGGGCTTGGGGGATTCCTCGTAGTCCTGTTCCGTGGGGGTGCGTGGGGAGTGGGGGTGCACGCGGATGTGGACCCGCGGGTGGGCGCGTACGGTCTCCGCCTCGGGGTTGGGCGGGGATTCGCGGCGGCGGCGGTAGTGGGGCATGCGTTGCATGTGGGCTGTCATCGGGGGCCGGTAGGGGGGCGGGGGCGCTGCTGGTGGACCCTGGGGTGCGGGCTTTGGGAGGTGGTGGGACGAGGCGCGTCGCGCTTCGGCCGCGGCGCGCTCCGCCATGAAGGTGGTGGCGGTGGCGTCGGTGACGGTGGGGGGGCGCCGCGCTGGGCGCTGCTGCCTTCGGGCCTGGGACGGCTGGGGCCGGATGTCGTAGAGGACATCCTCGGGGGGCCGGGCTCGCGCTGCCGTCGTGGCGCCGGGTTTGGGCTTGGGTTTGGGCTTGGCCGCGGGTCGCCGTTTGGCGGCGGTCTTGGGCTTCGGCTGGGTCGTGGGCGTGGGCTTCGCCGGGGCGTGGGCTTTGGCGGCGGCGGGGCTGCTCGCGGTGGGGGCGGGTTTGGAGGCCCGTTTGGGAGGTGTCCCCCGCGGCCTGGGGGGTGGAGTGCTGGACGAGGACGTGGTGGTGGTGGTGGATGAGCTGGTCGTGGTGGTGGAGGTTGTGGAGTCGGAGGCGGAGGAGAGGGCCGCGGGAGACGGCGGAGGGTCCCGGGCCTCGGGGGCGGGCGTATGATGCTTGGTCCTGTAAGTAGCGAGAACGAGGGTGCAGGTTCGGGCATCGGGCGTGTGCGCGCGTTTTCCCTGGTGATCCGTGCGTGCTGGTGCTGGCGTGGCGGCGTTGTCCCGGCTGTGCGGGCACGTGGGTTACCCGGGGGGTGGCCATATCTGCTCCAGGACGTGGGGGTGTGTTTGCTGGAGGTAGTCGAGGGTCCGGAAGAAGCATCGCTGGTTGCCGGGCATGTCCTCCTCTGTGAGGTGGGGGTAGTTTTGGGTGGGGGTGTGGGGGCCCGGCCATAGCAGCGCCATGAGGCGGGCTGCCACCATGTACGGGCATAGTTGTGGGGTGGTGGGGCGTGGGGGGGTGGGTCCCTCGCGGTTTCGGGGGGCTTCCCTCTGCTGGGGGCGCAGCGTGACCACCCACACCCATCGGTCCGTGGGGATCCCCCAGGTCCGTTGGGTCCACTTGGCGAGGCAATACATTGCCCTACCAAGGCCCTGGCAGCCGCTGCGGATGGAGAGCAGCGTTTCCAGGGATTCGGGTTCCCACGTGCCCCAGATGTGGGGGTCGTCCGGGTCGTCCCCCCTGGCGTACGTGTCGGGGCCTGGGTTGTGTGGGGGGGGGGTGTAGTCGGCGGGGAGGAGGGAGTCGGTGCCGTGTACCACCCAGTGGTCTGTGGGTGCGTCGTAGGTGGTGGTGGAGAGGGTGTAGTGCAGATTGTACATGAGGGTCATGTACGTGGAGGGGGCTGGCTGCTGCTCGTCGGGGGTGGGGATGTCCCCCGGGACGTGGTGCCGGAAGTTCCTTAGGGAGGCCATCCGGGCTACCCATGTTTCCCGCTCCCACTCCTTGGTGCTGTCGGGGGTGGCGTCGGGTGGGGGGTGGGTATTGGTCAATCAGACAATCAGGAACACAAATCCGTCCTTGCCAAAATAACTTGTCGCCTTGGATTTTGAAATCAGACGTCTCCTCAGAGTCGTAAGGCTTGTCCCCTTTCAACTTGTGGTATACAGACCCAAAGAACCTGTCCTCCTTGTACATCTTCGTCCAATCCACATAGAGGAAGGAAGTTTCCTTGTCCTTTTGTTGTGGAGGGAGCGTGGATTTCGCCTTGGATCTCGTCAGGGGAAACACATTCAGGAGTGGCAGCGACGACTCAGAGTCAGAGTTAACTCCTGCAGTCTGATCTGCCTTGGTAATCTCCTTGCATCTGACCAAATCCACCGTCATCCGATTTTTAATCGAACATTGGAGACAATGTTTCTTGATCAGTGCTTGTTCCTCCTTGTCGAACTCGATCACTTCAGCCTTATCCGTCGCTGTCCCATGAAAACTCACTTCAGAGTAAGCCTCTGAGGCTGGGTAGGCCCAGCGACTCAGGGCGTCCGCCACTGTATTGTAGCGACCCGGAATGTAAGTCACATGGAGGTCAAATCTGCTGAGAGTTTCATGCCAACGGCCTCTTCTCCCAGCTGGTCCACCAGGGGTATCCACATGTTCTGTCCTCCAGCTCTCCAGTGACTTGTGGTCAGTCAGTACCTCAACGCGATGGCCCAAGATCCAACCTTCATAACGCCGTAAGGCACAAAAGATTGCGTAGGCTTCTTGTTCCCTTGGACTCCAATTTCGCTGCCTTGTTGTAAGCTTGCGAGACCAGAAAGCCAGAGGATGATGGTGACCTTCGTCATCGACTTGTTCGATCGTAGCACCAATGGCGTAACGACTGGCGTCTGTACGAATATAAAAAGGTCTTCCATCCAACCACGGAGTCTTTAATGTAACCACATTTGCCAGTGCTTCCTTGAGACCAGTAAAGGCCTCTTCACATTCTGGCGTCCACTTGAGCTTGACTTGAGATCCCTTCTTTCCTTCTATTTTGCCAACCTTCAGTAACTCTGTCAATGGACCAGAGAACTTGGCGTAGAGAGGAAGGAACTCGTGGTAGTAATTGCAGCAGCCTAAAAAGGCACGAAGCTGCGTGATGGTTTTAGGCCTTTCCCAGAGCTGCAGGGCAGCCATTTT
This sequence comes from Eutreptiella sp. 'Long Island Sound 2002', assembly GCA_964036045.1. Lineage (NCBI taxonomy): Eukaryota > Euglenozoa > Euglenophyceae > Eutreptiales > Eutreptiaceae > Eutreptiella > Eutreptiella sp. 'Long Island Sound 2002'. The sequence goes on along the minus strand of OZ038404.1, from coordinate 12,407,908 downwards.
TCCTGGGGCTGGTCTTCTTGTCGCATCTTCCAAGACAGAGCCACAAAATTCCACACTCTGGAGGAACATCTTGCCCTTCTTGGGTCCACACACGAGCTTCTCTTGTCGAAGGACTTCGAGAACTTTTCGAACTTGTTCTTCGTGCAACTTCAGGCACTCATCAAAGTTTTTTCCCAACGGCGTGGCAATCAGAAGGTCGTCAATGTAGATGCTGCAGAATTCTTGTAAATCCAGAGACTTGTGCTTCTGAAATAAAATAGTCTCCATCATCTTCTGGAACATCGACGGCGCATTCTTCAGACCCATCGGCAGTACAGTCCACTGGACAGTGCCACAGGTCGTGCACATTGCCGTCAAATGCCTATCCTCCTTTCGAAGGGGCATCTGATGAAAGCCATGGCGCAAATCCAACACAGTAAAGAGCTTGCCTTTGGCTCTCGCGGCGATCTCCTTCTCGATTAGAGGAAGAGGATGCGCGTCTGGTACTGTGGCGGCATTCAGGGCTCTGTAATCCACCACTAGACGCCCAGCATCTATGCTGGATTGGTCAGCAGGTGGGGGTTTTGGCACAGTAAATGGTGCTGAACACCACTCAGAACTCTTGCAGCCCTCCAACCAACCGAATTCGTAGAGATTGCGCTCAATAATCGTTCGCAGGGCATCTGCTTTGGTGCCGTGGAGATAGAATGGACGTTGTTTGTGAACCTTGGAGCCTTCGATTATCTCAATCCTGGCTTCCCCATTTTCACATCGAATTGGGGGGTTTTTCCACAACTTCCCACTCAGCACGTCATCTTGATAATCTTCGAACACTGCGTCCCTTCTTGCAGATATCTTGTCTACGTCGACCTGATTCCCACATTTAATCACCGACATTATGTCCACCAATTTGCGAATTGTTGGTCGTGGTCTCATGTTCTTGGCCACTTCATTCCAAACTTCTTCGTCGCATTGTTGGCGGATGAAGCTCACCTGAGCTCGCTCCTCCGTGGGATCCCACCAATGAAAGGGGTCCACGAATGTCTTGAAGGGATGGTCGGACGAATTCAGCTTCATTCCTGTCAATTCAGGCGAGATTCTTGGAGATTTGTCTTCATTCTTGTTTGAAATCTTGACTTGTTTGGCTTGATTCTTGTCTGATGGGGACGAATTGTAATGGATGGAGGCGTTCTCTTGAGGGACGCCGATTGTCCTTCCCTCCTTCCGCGACGATACGTCGGGATTCCGCTCTCGATTGTCTTCATTAACTGTTTTGAGATTGGTGTAACCTCCATCTTAGTTTGACATTTCCGAAATTGCAGAGTTTTGGGCTAACGACTCCGGATCCCACGGAATACACAATCAGCAATGGCATGTACAAGATTGAGTCCAAATCATCATTAAAAATGCAAGACCCTGCAGTGTAGTACAGAAAACTCACAACATTATGCACAGTTAGTTCTGTCCTACTTCGCAGCGTCTTTTGCAAGTCACAGAGCGTTCAATCTTATAAATAAAGCGTAATCTGAGTTTAATTATAAACAATCAACAACGTGCAAATGATCATCCATAATCTGCGCGCAATCTCTGCTGTGCGCGCACTCTCTGACTCACGTTGGGGTGTGTATCACTGTTTCATTACACTCCCCTCACAAGACATCTGTACACCTGCGAAGCAAGCAACAGATGTCTGACAGAAGCAAATAAAAAATTGAAACATCACTGTGGCCATGCATATATAAACCACTGACCAACCATAATCATCCCTGTACGCTGGACCCTTACGTGCGGCATTTCTCCTAACGCGCTCCAGTGTGTCTTCAACCGTGTTCAACCGTGTTCAACCGTGTTCAACCGCGCGGTTGAACACGCAGTTGAACATGGCCGAACGCGTATGGGCGGCAATATGAAAGTAGCAGAAAATCCATGGTTTTGTGGTTATAATTGATTCGGATAAGGCAGGTGCACACTGCAAAAACCTCTGAACACCATCCACGATAGAATGGAAGCCAAAAAGTCTCGCGCGCACAACAATGGTCACAACAAATTCAAGACAACGACAACAATTCCTCGCAAACTCTGAAGATGAATGTATCTAAGAGCAGAAGAATCGCAATCAGCGAATTAAAATGGAGCAGAACGATAAATCGGCAGCAGAAATCGCATTTTCGGCTGTCATTCGCTTGCTTCCGCACGCATCGCAATTGTCAGTTTTACTGCACTTAACAAAAACGGTCACACGCATCTTAGCCAAAGATACAACATGCCACCACCACCGGAATTGCCGTTTCGGCGATGACTGCTGGTTTCTCCACCCTCAACTCAACAGAGCACCCATCGCTCACAACCCTTACGAACTGGCACCCTCTTATTCGCAGAGACAGCGTCGCACTAACGATAGAGCGGTGACCTCGTCCTTTGACCACAAGGCAACAGAGACTACTCAATGCCAACCTTGTCCAGAGCGACCTAAGTCGCCAAAATGCCAACCAACAGGTCTGCCTTCCTCTCCTGTAGAAAAGCCAACTGGACCACTCGTTGCTAATTACAATCAATTTGCTATACTTAATCCCGACGAATCCATTTACAAATCAGATGGAAGTGGAGGAAACGAGACGCCGAGTGAGAACAGTGAAGGAGGCAGCCAAGAAGACGACAACAGCAGCAGATCATGGACCTCGGTCAGGCGTAAAAAGCGTCGCTTCCAACCCAAGATCAACGACGAGACCCAAGATTACGCTCAGATATGTCGTGACTGTTCATCCAAATTCGTCCTCTCAGAAGACACAAAGACCTGGTTCATCAAGCGACAACTCCATTTACCAGTACGCTGTTCCTCATGTCGCCATGAAAGAAAAGCCAAAGCTCAACAAGATGAACGACATCCGTCACCTCCGAAAGTGGTCGTGTATCCTCAAAATATCCGCTCTTCTCAAACAGCATGGTCCAATCCTGCCGCTCAACGCTCAACCGCAAGGAGCTCTATTCATCCCTCAAATAACATATGTTCAAATGACAAGCTCGAGTCCAAATCGACAACGGCGTCACGCAAAGAAATCGATGAAGCAGCACAGAGAGCCGAAGCAGCTCTTATTCGCGACTTACTCACGAATAACACCAACGATGATTCAAGTCCAGAATCAAGAGAAGGCAGCCCTGGACGCCGCAAATCCAGCCAACCTGACAACTCTGGTCGCTCAGCGTCAAATGAGAGCCCATGTGAAGTACATGAAGCACCTGATTCAAACCATTCTCTTGCCAACCCACAGACAAGCGAAAGCAGTGATCAGCGAATGCCCACAAACAACGCCAACGATGATTCAAGTCCAGGATCAAGAGAAGGCAGCCCTGAACGCCGCAAATCAAGGCAACCTGACTATTCTGGTAGCTCAGCGTCAAGTGAGAACTCACGTGAAGTACATGAAGCACCTGATTCAAACCACTCTTCTGCCAGCAGTGATCAGCGAATGCCAAGCCTTCAATCAGGCAGTGAATCCTCTGCAAGCTCAAACGCTTCCTCATTTCCTGATATACCCAGCGCTGCTGAATGGATTGGCCTAAGAAACAAACGCCTTGCTGCTAAACTTGAGAGATGCTTGAGGACTTCTGATACGTATCTCCTGCAGCAGTCATGGAGCAGGACTTTATCTCACTTTGCTGACCGCCCTTTCTCTGCTGACAGTGCTGAATACTTCCTAAGGGTACTCAAAACAATGCAATGAGTGGTCCAGTTTGTGCCTTTCTCAGGGAGGACTAGGAGGTTCCTTTTCTTGTTCTCTCTTTTCACTACAACATTTATCAATATGCAAAAGAGAAAACTCTCTTTTCCATCCATTTTTCACAATTCAGTGCCATCAAACCATCTGACACAATCAATCCCCCCCCCCCCAAAAAAAAAGAAGTTTTCACACAACATTTCACTGAAACAACTTCAGTGAACATCCACACACCCTGCGGTGACCACAGCGTGTACCAGCCACTTTTTAAGTTTCCTTTTGTGTACGCTCGTGTACAATAAAAACCTGAGCCTTTGGTTTCTTTCAGTTAGTGCTCAGCACCTCAGGGTTTTATATCAAACATTAGGAAATGTACATAGCGGCCGTCCTTCGAGGAACCTCGCAGTGTGAGCAGTGATTGTGTTTTTTCGGCGGGGGACCGCCATGCCTCAAAAAATGGAAGCCAAAGGACCACAATGAAGGTCAAAGCTTAGGGGAATGTGTCAAGTGGGGTGTTCAACCGCATGGTTGAACACCAAGGCGGCGTTGACGCTACTCTTGGACATGATAGAAAGGGAGTGGCAATGTGAGGGGTATGGCATGGAATAGTGCATTGGGCATTAGTATGTTGTTAAAAGCATGGTACATCGTCATGGATGGTTTGGAATGGCATGGTGATACGTCAAAAGTTTAATTTTTGGTAAAATTGCACTACGCGCGGTGGGGGTGTTCAACCGCTGTTCAGGGGTGGTTCAAGGGCCCAGGTGAAGTCAGTTGAACACCGGTTGAACATAGGACATGGCACCATGGTGTGCAAAAGGGGTCACTAGGGGATGCTGATGATCTCGGGCCTGTGAATTCTGGTGAATCCTGGTCTCTGGATTTCGATCAGCTCTGTTCTCTGGACTCCGATCATCTCTGTTCTCTGGATCACTCCACGTCTGCACAAGAAAGAAAGCACACAAAACATGTCACCGCACCACTGTGACTACAAAGTTGGACACAACATAATGTATGCCTGACTCAATGCCTTTAGTTAGGGGGGGCATAAATCGAACCCTTGATCGTTCAACACCGATGATTGTTTTATCTCAAAATCACACACAAAAAAAAAAAGAAACGACGTCCAAAAGAAACCACCAAAGTATCGGCGAAGGGGAATGTAATCCTATTACTTGTCACGGGGCCACTCAGGCCAGTACCTCTTATGCCTAGGGCAAAGGGGGCTTGATGTCTGGTAAACACATGCTGCATCCTCAGAGGGCGCACTGTCTGCAACATTTGGGCCGGGGACCAGGGGGTTGCGTTGCGCTCTCTGACCAAAAATAACTGGCGCCTGGTGCTGGGAGAAGGGAATCAGCTACAAACCAGCTGCAGTGCCAGGGGAAGCTAAATCTCACAGGGGCCGTCGGTTACGTAGTATACGGTGTAGGCGAATTCACCGATGACCTGCAGACTGAACCTGAAAACTGGCTGATACTGCTATATACAAGGTCAACATGATTTGTGTCAACACACAGAAGACATGCAATACATTCAATGAAATTTGGCAGTTCTGAACTCCCACCTCCCAAGGAAGGGCCCACGTGCCAACGGTGGGATAAAAAATAGAAACAACTGATTAACAGTTCATACACAATAATACATGAGAGGGGAAGAAAAAGACTGTTGTCCTGTGACAGAACCTCAGAAAAAAGGGGGGGGGGCTGACGACGTCGCAAGGGCCATGGCGTAGACACCAGTGAGACAGCGTGCCATTCGCCAAGCCAATGCAAAACTGTCATCACCACGCCCTGCAGTCAGACATACCAGTCTGAAGTATTGAAACAAAAGGATGTGTAACCCACTTCTGAATTCTGTAAGGACTTCCTGAACTCTGTAAGACCTGTACAGAAAGGGGAGAGCAATCAGAGCATCAAAGGCGGTAATATACACGACATAAGGAGGAAACACATCGGTGATCACGCATATGCACCTGTCCCCCGAAATCTGTGCGCCATTGTAAAAATTTTGGATGTACTGATGACAACACTTGTCGTATGTCCTGTAACCCCACATCAATCTTGTGTTTGATGTTGTAGCGCAGCCATTCCTCATTTATGTCATGCATGAATTCAGATGCCTCCCTCCACTCAGGTTTGTCGTACCCCTTGTATTTTACAAACCATTTAATAATGTTGGGGCGGCGTGCCTTGTCCTTACCTCTGTTTTTTTGAATTGCATGTTTTAAAATTTTTTCGACGATGAATTTCTCATCATCCACCAACGTCTCCTTGTCGGTGTAAAAGTGTAGGGGTGGAGCTCCGTGTGTCAAGGGGGGGTTGTATGGTTTGAGCCGCAATGACTCAACCTGTTGTTCACCATACGGACCAGCAATTCTATACCTACCTGCACTGAGCCTCTCCAAAATTTCAGCAGGACCAACCCAAAGACGGTCCAATTTACTCTCCCCCGGTTTACTAATGGTTTTCAACCGAACACGATCACCAGGTTCAAATTTGAGAGGCGGGTGTTCCGTCAGGTATTTGGCACTGAATTCATCATGTATTTTTGTGAGCTTGGCACTCACATATTCTCTTTCCCTACGCACACGTTGAAAAAATTGGTACGCATCCTCTGACCCGTAATCAGGTGCCATTGGGGGGTGATCCCCAAACCCAATGGGATCCCTACCGAAAACAAGTCTATGTGGACTGAAGCCTGATACAGCCCCAGGCATATCGTTAGCACACCAAAGTACCAGAGGCAATAAATCAGTCCACTTACGATTTCTGCCTGCCTGCTGTAACAACTTGCGTAAGCTGTCAACAACTACCTGTACTGCCCGCTCAGCCCTACCATTACTCTTCTTACGATACACAGGGGATCTATACTCCTCAATTCCTGAGAGCTGACAGAATGTGGAGAAAAAATCTGCATGCATAATTTTATCCACGTCGCTAAAAATTTCCTTCGGCAGCCCGAAGAAAATAACAAAACGCGTCAGAAATAAAGAAGCCAGCTCAGATGAGGTAATGGTGGTGCTGCATGGCAGTGCCATTACATATCCTGTTCAACGACAGACAATTACAAAAACTGAGTCATATACAACAGCTCCCTGTTTTACTTCATCCAATTTACAAAAATCTGCTGAGATAGAACTAAACGGATACTCAGGTATTGGATATGAATGCATAGTGTCAGGCTGCAGACCCTTGCGACCCTTGACAGCCTGACAGACCTGACAATGTCCTAACTGCCGCGCAATGTGTTCTTTCAGCTTGGTGTATGAAAATTTTCGTGGCTGTCCTTTATCAAGCTCCTGAAAAATGTATTTTCTGTCAATGAGCTGGTGTGTTTTGTGAATGCCTGGATGGGCATATGTATGTGTCGCCACTATGACTTTGTCCAACAGAGACAAAGGAACACAAATACGCCCTGCCAATCGAACACGACCTATATGTAATCTGTACTGACCACTGACACCATCTGCCTGTAATGTTGTCCAATGTGGACCCAGCACTGGGTCAGCAGCATATTCTGGATCCCAATCACTGTACAACACAGCGGTATCAGGGGGGAGTTTGATTGTATTTAGTGTGTGTATGTGTAAATCTTCCACTCTGTCAATGGGCAGCTCGTGCCCGTCACCCACTGAGACACATGAAACTGTAGAAATTTCTGTGTGACGTAACTCACGCTTGACTACTCGAGAAGGTCTGCTCTGTTGAAAAACTGCAGGGTTGCAGTATAAGTGAAATCCGTCAATATCAGCAAAAGCTGATGCATGCACAAGGGAGGGGTGATCAGAAATGTGACGAATTTCTGCAACCGCACGGGCCTCAAGAAGAAGCTCACGTGCCTCAGTTTGATGAGGTATGTGGACTGCAACACACTCAGTGCAGTCAGGAACCATACAGGCACGTGCAGTACGATACTCTCCAAAATCATTCGGGTGCCGTTCACGCAACTTACGTTGTGTGTATTCACGCTCACGCTGTTCACACTGGTTCCAACCCTCAAGGTCATTTTCACTACCGTGAAAAGATACATCCTGAGATAACCCTGCCGGGTATGCCCAGCGTGATAACGCATCAGGGGCTTCATTTTCAGCTCCCTGATGATACAGTATTACAAGATTGAAACGACTTAAAAACTCGTGCCATCGGCCACGACGACCCAAAGGCCCAGACACAGTACACAAATCCTTCTCATACCACTGTACAATACTACTATGATCTGTACGTACCAATACTTCCTGATGTCCTATCCATGACTGAAACTTTAACAAACTACATACAACAGCATACGTCTCTTTTTGCCTCACTGTCCATCCCACCTGTCCTATACCTTTATCTTTATGCTTACCTGCTGTTTTACTGCCCTGCAGTTTTCTAGAAAAAAAAGCGACAGGATGCCAATTCCCGTCGCCCTGTTCCTGTTCTAACACTCCCCCTACAGCGAAATCTGATGCATCAGTGGACAGCCGCCACCGTGCACCAGGACGCGGTAGATATAACTCAACTTTCTCAATCAGAGAATCTTTGATTTGCTGAAATCCCCTGTAAGTGCGGCTAACCCCCATCTGCTGAGATTTTCGCAGATCTGCCCCAGATTGGATACATTTTGGCCATTTTCTCTGCTTCGGCGGAATCGCCGCCCCGCAGCTCAGTCTCAGGATCAGACCTATATATTTCTGATGTGCCGGATCTGATTCCGCGGTCCATTCATCGTAAATCCGTCGCGTTCCGATCATTAAAGCGGAATGGCCAATTGCCGCTGATGCGCGCCCGAAGCCAAATCAGCCAAATATTTTTTCACAATCGGATTTTTATAAATCTTTTCAGACAGATATGGACACTCAGATGTACTTAGGAATTTCCACATCAATTTTCTTCATAGACTGGGATTTTTTGCCGGATAACAATCAGCATGGATCTTGCCTCCGTTGTCGCCGCTCTTGCCTCCGTTGGTGTCCGTGTATCCGGTTCTGCCTGCAACAGCAGCGTTCAGGTCGACTCCTCGCGTGCCTGCCCCCCCGGTCTTGCCGGCCCTGAGCCCTCCGGCACCATCCACGACCTAGGGCAGCACTTTCATGGTAGCAGAGGCTACCTGAATGTTGCTTCAGTGGCATCCCATCCACAGCCCGCTCCCCAGTACGGCCCCGTAGACCCTGCCGCTTCTGGAGAAGTAACGATTACACTGCCTTGGTGCTGTGCGAACGAGGCCTTGAGAGGAATGCCTTGCGCAAGTCCAAGCTGCCCAAGAAGGGCGCACATCAGCAGCTGTGGGGACCCAGATTACCATAATCCCAGTCGAAACTGGCCATTGAGCAGCTGGAATCCGCCGGCCTACGACGATGGCAACGCTCCGGTGGAGGTTACGGAGCTGGCAGGTACCAACCTTCCTTACGGATGTCCAACATTTGAGACCACGGACGCCGATCTGAACGACATTGAGATGGGCGGTCCAGGTGAGGTACCTAGCTATAATCGACCAGCCTCTTGGGCACACTGGGACGACCATTTATCCCCAGAAGTGACCCGTAACCTTGAGGCCCTTGAGGCCCTTTGTTACTTAGCCTCGTCTAAGCTGATCGAACAAGAAAGAATCGCCTCTGATTTTTTAACGGAATATTTTTTCCTCCTTCCCAACGAAATTAATACCAGGAGGTGGTGGCGTTCTCAAGAAGATGACTCTTTTGCCATTTTTTTGCAGATCTGGGAGGCAAGCCCCTTCCCGAAGGAGAAGGTCCGGGCACCTGTTCCCGGGCCCTCCGCCCCTCATCCCCCTGTTTCCATCCGCGACGATCTAGCCGCCGCGGTTGAGGAGGGAATTTTAGAGGCGGCCAGGCAGGCAAGCCTGGAAATTAGGGCTGAAGGAGCTCCCCAAGTGGACTCCTGGCTGCGGACCACCGAGATCAGCGGTCCGACAGCCTGCTCAGGCCCTTCAGGACACGGCATGTACTGTCCTGCCGACTGCTCCTGCAGATTCCAGCGAGATGCTGAGCTCCAACTGCTCAAAGATCAAATGCACCTCATCATTCAAACGCTGGGAATAAAAGATCTTTTCAACACGCACATGCGGTCTGAGGGCGCCTCATCGGGGGGACAAGCAACAGAGCCGTCGGAGGAGGCGACAGAAATTTTTTCAATTGCTCCTTCGGTGGACTCCAGGACCACCGATGCAAGAATCAGCAGGACCAAACTAAAGGAAAGGGTTAAAATCTCTCGTTCTGAGAGTAGGACGTCGAAGGCTAGGACTGAGGCTCAGAATGCCAAGTGAACTGCCTCCCGTACTGCCCCTCCTGCTGCTGATTCCAATACCTTAGCCCAGCTGTTGCTCGCCCAGACCCTCGCCGGAGCTGGTGTGGCGAATGATGCCGCCAAGGTGTCTGCCATTACGGCCGGTGTTGGGCTGGATTCGCTTCTCAATCCTACTTCCTTGCGACTTCGTCAGGTTGCCAAGCAACCGAAGTATAATGGGAACCCCCGACGTTGGCCTCAGTTCCAACGGGAATTTAAACTGTGGGTTAAGACTCAAAAACTCCAAGATGATCAGTTCCTGATGGCCCTCTTGGATTGCCTTGAGGGACCGCCGGCCAACACTTGGCTCAGGACATGGAGTGATCGCGAGGATACAAGTTCCCCCCTTACCTTTGATGAGGTGTGGGAACAGTTGGAGGTACGTGGATCCCGGCTGCCAGAGGACCACTACCACCAAATGTTGAAGAATTTTCCTTCATTCTCGCGATTAATCTTGCACGAAGTGCAAGACAAAAAACAGCGCTTCTGGAATTTAGTGGAAGAAGCTGAACATTCAGGCGAAAAATTTTCTAGTGCCGAGCTGAAAAGTCTGATTTTTGACAAGATCCCCTCAGAAACTGCCGCCACCCTTCGGAACAAACAGTCCGAAGAAAAGGTCAAGACCTGGTGGGCGGAGGTGGAAGGCTTCGATGCCTCTGCCAACAAGTTTTCCGTCAGGGAGGCACTTCAAAAGTGCTCCCCCACGTCCTTCTCCAAGGTGAAATTCACTGAGGAGACGTGGAAAATCAAGTTTCATGAAAACGAGGATCGGGACTTGTTTGTCCAAGTCCTCAACAGGGGAGTCAGCTTCCATGGCCAACGCCTGAGGGCCAAAAACTGGGTGTTTTCGTACACCCCGAAAGAACTCTGGGAGGAGGTTGAGCGGCTCGCCGACGCCGCCAACCAGAATTTCCATGAGGGTCTTGGGGGAAACAAGAATACCCAGCAATACACCCAAAATGGGGCCCAAAAGGGCAACAAAAAGGTGAATGACACCCGGAATGTTCAGCAGCACTGTAGCATCTGCCTTCTTTTAGGTTCTACGAACCGAGCTAAGACGCATTCTACTGATAATCACCGATGGTCTCTTTACGATCACAAGGTGATTGGTGAAAATATCAGTAATTCGCAGAATTCAGACAGGAATGACAGACAGGTGCACGGTGGGAAGGCTGGAAAAGGGAATCCGACCCCCTCCGGTGGAAACAAAAATCCTGGAGGCCCTGGCGGGTCCCAAGGCACAGGAAATCGGACTCCATCCGGCTCCGGTGGGCAGCCGAACGGCCAGAAAAATCCCAATAGCAACGCCGGAGGCGGAAATTGAAATCCAGGCCAAACCCCTCAATCCGGTGCAAACAAGGGAAATGCTCTAGGATTCCAGGGAAAAGGTAAGGGAAATCCTTCGGGAACCCCTTTCTCTGGTAAGGGCAGAGGGCGTGGCGAAGGTGGAGGTCCATCATCCGGCGGCCGTGGCCGTGGACGTGGAAAGGGCAACCATCGTGTGCATCAGGTCTCAGGTGCAGATCAGGTGTCCGATGCGGACCGAGATTACGTTGAAAATGCCTTGAATCCAGCAGATGATCCGCTCCAAGATGAGTGGGTCGACGAATCAGGGTGTGTCCATAATGTTAACGCAGCCACTGGAGGTCAGAACGCCTAGGGGAGCCACGAAAATCGCCCCTCCCCAGGCGATTTCAGGCATGATCCCCAGATTCCTTCTCGACCACTACTTGATGTAGGGTCGCTTGTCTCCTCTCCCCTGGATCCGGCAGCGGATCCTTCTGTTGTAGTGGACGAGGTTGGTGTACAGTCCAAGCACAGGGCCCGTCAGTTTGTCACAAAGCTGTGGGTCTCTGATTGCAAGGGCAATTTCCACCTCGCCACTTGTTTGTGTGACAATGGATCGGAGGTAAATCTCCAATCCATTTCTTTTTTGCCTGACGACTGCGTGTTTGATTCGCCTCATCCTGTTACCCTCGAGGGAGTTTCTGGACATTCTCTCGCAGGTGGGCAACGCGGTTGTTATATATCAACTCATTTGGTCGCTCAAGACCTTTGGGAAGATGGCAATGTGGAGGAAGTTATCCTTAAGGATGACTACTTCTATCGTGCCGACATAAAGTATGACCTTTATTTGGGCCATCCTTGGCTTCGCAAGAACAGGGTGGCGCCCGTAGGTCATCGGCGTTGTTTTTTGCTGGAGTCAGGTCCCTTGGAGCGTCCTGAATTTCGTTTTTTGCACGCAGGGTTTAAAAGTGCAGAAGAATTTTCGAAGCAAAAGGTTACACCAAAGTTTGGCGAAGATGTCACCATTGCAGAGGTGAATGGGAGTGCCGACTACTCCCGAGAGTTAGAATGTCTTCGTAGGGACTCCCAGCCACGACGCCCTTCGCGCTGGCACTCTTCATCCTACAGAGTTGTCGACAAATGGCGCGATACAATTTGTGAATATTTTTATGAACACCATTCCTTTTGGCCACAGTATGATGCCTTTGCTAACCGCGAGAACAAGCGCTTTGACAAGCACTTTCGCGACGCTTGGACCCATAAATGGGACAAGAAGTTATGGATTAATCCTCCGTTTCACTTAATCCAGCAGGTCATCCACAAAATCAAGCAAGATAAAACCCAGGCGATTTTAGTTGTGCCCTTGTGGGACGACAAGCCTTGGTTTCAGGAATTGCAAGACATTTGTGTAGATTACATCGAACTTCCCAGGAAGATTAAGCTGTATGCCAGGGACGACACAGGTCCCCTGCCACAGCGGCCCTGGGGTTCGCTTGCATTCCTGGTGGATGGAAAGCTTTCTGACTCTGATTCTGCTGATTCTAGTACTGATTCCTGTGTTGGGTCTGAATCTGAGGTTGAGCGTGGTACTGATGATGAATCTATTTTTTCTGATTTTTGTCCGTCAGATGCCCAAGGTGATCCAACGTCAAATGGATCCGCCTCGTCTCCCTCTTCCCCAATACGATCTACATCCAAAAGAATCTACAGCGCACGGACGACAAAAAAATTTTCTTCGCGCCGCAAATTCAGAGTTTTTTATGAAAAACCCCAAGTGGAAGCTTTCATAGATCCTTTCGAGGAGCTGGATCACGAAGAGAATCTCTGGAATGTCGACACTCGACCCACCTATCTTCAAGAGGCAGTTGATACGGACCTTTTTGGGGACATCCGTAAGAAGATTCTTCCTGCCAAGGCCGAAGAAATCGCCAAAGTTTTTTCGACAGTAATTCCTGGCGATCAGGTGGACACTGAGTTGTGTTCCAAGAAAAGAGACAAGATTTTTGAGGAACGGAAGGACACAACCCTTTCGGGGAAGTTGATCAAAAACCCCCCTGTCCGTGGGCAGTTCGGTGAAGCCTTCATCGAGCTTCGTGAAGGGTACAAGGCGAAGAAACAGCGTCCTTATGAGAACCATGGACAGAAACATGAGATACTCAGAAAAATAATCGAGAGAAATCTCAGGGAATTTGGTTGGCTTGAGGGTTGTATGACCAGCGAGTGGTGCTGTGCACCCTTCACAGTCCCGAAGCCGCCGCCTGCAGACCAGAACACTATTGATGGTTGGCGAATGGTTGTTGATTTTCGCAACCTCAACGCCGAAACCAAGGCGGATTCACACCCCCTGCCCCTCATTGAGGAGGAAATTGCCAAGAGGGCAAGAGGTCGTTTGTTCTCTGTGCTGGATCTCCGTCACGGCTTTCACCAAATGCCGTTGAGGAAGGACAGCCGACCTCTCACCTGTATGTGCACGCCATGTGGCCCAGTCCAGTGGACGGTCATGCCCATGGGCCTGAAGAACGCCCCTTCGTTTTTTCAAAGAATGATGGAGGATGTGCTTTTTACAGCTCATCCTGAGCTTCCTGCCTTCGTGAGTGTGTACATAGATGACATAATCATCGCGACAGAGGGGGAGGGACTGACCGAAGCCGAGCTGGTGGCCCTACATGAAAAGCAGCTGAACCAGGTTTTGGACATTCTTGATGCCAATCAGCTGATTTGTGGGCCAAAGAAGGGAAAACTATTTTTAAAATCAGTCGAATTTTGTGGTTCTCTCCTTGAGAATGGCACCCGACGACCCAGTCCAGGGAAGCTCGTCGCTATTCAGAAGTGGAAGCGCCCTGAGACGATCACGGAATTGAGAGGATTCCTGGGTTGTTGCAATTTTTACCACACTTTTGTGCCGAATTATGCCACATTTGCTGCCCCCCTCACCTACTATTGAATGTAGGGAGAGATGCGGGCAAGGCAGGTTCAAAGGTTCGTGTCAAGTGGACTGACGAGTGCGAGGAGGCCTTCCATCACTTGAAGGCGGCCCTCTGCGAAGTCGCCACGTTGCATGTGCCGAAATTCGACCGACCCTTCTACATAAGAACCGACGCTTCTAGGTACGCGATCGGAGCTGTCCTTGAGCAGGTTGATGAAGCCACAGGTGATCATTACCCTCTTGCATTTTGGTCTCGGAAGCTAGCTCCACGCCAGATGCAATGGTCACCGCGTGAGCAAGAGACTTATGCCATAATCTGCGCGCTGAAGAAGTACCAATTGTGGGTTGGCACCAATCGAGTCGAGGTCCTAACGGATCATCGATCTCTGGAGTATTGGGCCACCGAACACATTGATACTGTCGCGAGCCCAGCTGGTCGACGGGCCAGATGGCATGAATTTCTCAGTTTGTTTGACCTCCATGTGTCGTATTTGCCTGGAAAACACAACACGGTAGCGGATGCTCTGAGCCGATGGGCTTACCCCGCTTCAGAGGGGCTGCAAAGTACCAACATCCATGGTACGGAGCAGGACCGCCACGTCGTAATCGAGTGGGATCAGGAAGAAAAAAAGCACATTCGACGTGAATGCATGCAATGCGCTGTTAAACGGCATGCATTACGGTGTCACGATATCACGGCCTTCTCAGATCCGGCGCATGCCCATGAGATCGTCACCAAATCACTGAAAGTCGTGGAGAAAGTCACTGATCCCTCCTCAGGGAGTGTGAAACGGTTCGAGTATACCCGACCTGTAAGTGGATTTCGGTTGATTCAGGGCATTAAGCGTCGAGATCCGGCCAAAACTCCACCCCTGCCGAAGGATTCCCTTATCATCCGTGACTGGACGAACGATTATCTGCACGATTCCATGTTTAAAGAGGTCTTTGAGAATCTCAAATCCAAAGATGCTCACAAGGATGGAATTTATGCAGAATATTCGTTGGATGGGGGGAAACTGTGGATGGAGGGTAAATTGTGCGTACCAGACGCCCTGGCCCCCCGAGTGTTAAACTGGTGGCACAAATGGGAGTCCCCCCACGCACATGGACGTAGATTATGGTCGATGATTACACATAGGTTGTTTGGCTCAAGGCTATATACTCATTGTATGAAAGTAGCCGCCGGATGTGCCCAATGTGCTGTCTCGACGCCCCCCAGCGCGAAGAAGCACGGCCATCTGAGGCCACATCCTATTCCGGAGCGCCTCTTTAACAGAGTCACCAGTAATTTTTTCCATCTTGGTGAACTCGACGACGAAGAGTGCCATTGGACCAACAAAAAGGTCAATGGAGTGCTCCTTATACAATGCCGTCATTCTGGCTACATTCAGGTGTTGCCTTGCAACATCGAGTCAATGACTGGCAAGGCTGCCGCCAAATGGTGCGCGCAGACCTGGATGGGAGGTTGGGACGTCCCATCCGAGGTGGTTACGGACTCAGGCAAAGAGTACACCTCCGAAGGGTGGAAGGAATTATGTGCTCGCCTTGGAATCCACCACCTGAGATGCGAGATCCACTCACATCGAGCGCTGCCTGGCGAAAGAGCCGGCCGCTCTATAATAAATATGCTTCGTAAGGAGCTCGCCAGTGAGAAAGACTTCCATTGGCTTGAAGTTCTCTTCGCATTGCTTCGCCGTTACCACAACACGCCCTTGTACCACGGCCTTTCTCCAAATGAAATTGTCTTTGGACGAAAGAAGTGTTGGTGGAACATGCCGTTGAATAATCCTCGCCCTTGTAAAGATGCTTCGTTGTTTTTGGACGAAATCCAACGAGCAGAAAAAACTGTCTCGAAATTAATCGATAAGCATCAAGCTGACTGGCTCTGGGTCCAGAATCAAGGCCGAAAAAACCCCCACAATTTTGAAGTCGATGATCGAGTTTGGCTTCGAAAATCCGAAACCACCCTGGACGGAGATGATAAGCTTCTTCCCTTGTGGGAGGGGCCATTCGCTGTTACAGCGCGTCTAGGTGAGAACAGGTGGAGGATTCGTGTAGATGTCAGCAGGGAAATTGAAGTTTCGGGCGATCGCCTCAAGAGAGATCCCCTCCCCCAAGGATCGGGTTAAACCCCTTTTTTGGACTTCGAAATTTTTGTCCGATCGGGTCATCGAAGGGGGGAAGTACGAACTCAAGAGGATTTTAGAAGCAAGACGTGACGAAAAGGGCGAATGGGAATTTCTATGTGAGTGGAGGGGCTTTGATTCCAGTCACAACAACTGGGAACCAGCCCATTCTTTTGTCCATGGGTACACCAAGGGGTTCATCGACTTCCTCAAGAAGCACCCCGAAATTGGCGTACTCCTGACAGACTGTCTGTCGAAACCCGACAGACAGGTGGAGAGCGACGGAAAAAGACCTGTGGTGAATTGAGATCCAGCCTTTTACGGCCCTCAGCAGCCACATTCCAGGGCCGATCCGTCGATCCCCCCTCCTGCGGTCAGGCCAGCCCAGGAGCCAAATGAGGACCAAGCTTCAAGTTCGGCCGCTGATTTGCAGCGCCCAAGCCGTACGAGGGCCCCACCAGACAGGTTGGTGGTCACATGTATTCGTGCTTGGCCGAATTGAGGGAGACCCGTCGTGACTTGAGTCGCCGACGCCATAATCTGGGTAACAGTCGTCTAGTCCAGGGCGTCATGGCACTCGTCGCTAGGGCTCAAGGGTGTAGGTTCGAAACCCTTGCATGTCCAACTCCTACAAAAGCTCCAGCCTCGCCCCGTCGACCACTTATTCCAATGTGAGTGTTCTGACGACTTGAAAAAACCACATTCTGCTCAATCCACTGTTCATTCTTCCTGATTACGACATGATGTGGAGAACTGCGAATGTTTGATAATTTGACGTCAATCAACTTTTCTTTGGTCTCCGTTCGGCAGACAAGGCGTAGATACGCTGCCGAAAGCCACGGAGTGTGCTGCCGTGTCCAGAAAAAACCAAACTCAGGCTTAATTCAGGCAGATCCGGGGTAATCTTGTCTCTGTTGGTCTGTGCATCTTTGGAATTTGGCTACTCGTGCAGATGGAAGCAAATGTACATAGTAAAAACGGCGGTGGGCGACATTCACCCCTACAGGCACCCCCTGTAGTACTGGCTGCACTAGATGCGACGCCAGGAACTCAGATCTTACCTTCATTTGCCGTGATGCTGAAGCCAAAGTCCAGATTCAGATCCAGATTCCTTGAATTTACCTTGAATTCCTCAGGTTTGTCCATCATTCTGCGCAACAGTGCAAAACCCCGACGTCAATTGTTCAGACAACCTTCATATAGGAGCTCCAGGGACTTCTAACAGCAACCTCTCGGACCTCAGAGCTTCCGTAAGCTTCGGTGTATTTTTGGCACACGCCAATGTGAGCTCAATCCGACCTGAAACTGTCGAAAATGGTGAATCCAAGTGTCTTGTGAGACTCAATCGAAAGATGGGCCTTGTCCAAGTCAATTGACACCGCCGCCACTGTAAATAAAGGACTATTCGGTGTCTCTCAGTTATATACTGTCAGTAAAGCGCCTTCAGCGAACCTTCGGCGTCTTACATGCCAAGGATCCAGGGCCATCATGTCCCATCATGATGCATCATCACATGATCCACATTTTCATGGAATCTGTTGGATGCTCGCGAACCAACGTGCCGGAAAGCACAATGCAGCTGAATAAACGACAATATATATTAACTCTAGTCTAAACGAAGGTGTTAGTAGTTTCAGTTCTAGACATTCCGCTTCATTTCACCTTCATCTTAGGGAATTTCCTCATTTTAGGACAGTTTAGGTTGA
This sequence comes from Eutreptiella sp. 'Long Island Sound 2002', assembly GCA_964036045.1. Lineage (NCBI taxonomy): Eukaryota > Euglenozoa > Euglenophyceae > Eutreptiales > Eutreptiaceae > Eutreptiella > Eutreptiella sp. 'Long Island Sound 2002'. Next base: position 12,389,884 of record OZ038404.1, on the reverse strand, counting down.
TTTCCTTGTCATCTCCTCTCATTCCTCGAAGATCTGTTTACGGCTTTGCCTAACTTCGTTGACGCTGATGTTTTTCTGTTCACTTAGGGCCTGTAGACTACATTTGTATTTGTTTTCCCTCTCTGTGATTGTTTCATCTCCTTCATTTCTGCTCAAATTGATTCTCAATCTTGCTGAATCTTGTGATCATCCACCAGATGCGCCAAATCTGAAGCACATGCTGCACTTTTCAGAACGAGAAAAGCGGGAGTAACACGATGTAGAGTACGAGGAGGACACCGTAGCGTGCCCGCGACAGCTAAACTGTGCCAGCGCGCCGAGATGTCACTCCATTTCTTGATTCTCCAACTCAATCCACCAATAATCTACCTCATTCTCAACCAGGGCATGGTTTGGTATCGATTCTCGATACGTTTACATGCTTTTTAGCACTTAACCTAATGTTTTACTGCACGGAGGACTGTTTGTCACTCCTCATTCTGTCTCATTTCAGGTTCATCCATCCTGATTCAGTGCCAATTCAGCCCAAATCAGGTCAGATCAAGCAGATTTCGCCCCATCGAGGCTACATTTCTGTTTTTTTCTGGGACTTACCCGCACTACGTTCTTCGTTGACGTAGAGACACACCCCAGTGTGTTTTTGGAGGGGGAGTGTAAGTGCGGCTAACCCCCATCTGCTGAGATTTTTGCAGATCTGCCCCAGATTGGATACATTTTGGCCATTTTCTCTGCTTCGGCGGAATCGCCGCCCCGCAGCTCAGTCTCAGGATCAGACCTATATATTTCTGATGTGCCGGATCTGATTCCGCGGTCCATTCATCGTAAATCCGTCGCGTTCCGATCATTTACCCGGAATCGCCAATTGCCGCTGATGCGCGCCCGAAGCCAAATCAGCCAAATATTTTTTCACAATCGGATTTTTATAAATCTTTTCAGACAGATATGGACACTCAGATGTACTTAGGAATTTCCGCATCAATTTTCTTCATAGACTGGGACTTTTTGCCGGATAACAATCAGCATGGATCTTGCCTCCGTTGTCGCCGCTCTTGCCTCCGTTGGTGTCCGTGTATCCGGTTCTGCCCCCAACAGCAGCGTTCAGGTCGACTCCTCGCGTGCCTGCCCCCCCGGTCTTGCCGGCCCTGAGCCCTCCGGCACCATCCACGACCTAGGGTAGCACTTTCATCCCCACTCCATTTCAGGAGTCCACTTGATCTCTGATTGTTTGGGGGTAAGCTTAACACGTTTGCGTGCCTTACAAGGCAACCCATTACCATCTACTGCCGGCCCCCCTTGTACATCCTCAAACTGATACATACCTTTTAGGGCCTCCATCAAGGGGGCAGCATACTTGGCATAGTTACGTATATACATACTATACCAATTTGCCAAACCCAGGAACCCTTTCAGGGCTTTGGCATTGGTAATGTGTTTAATTTCCCAATCCCGAAGGGCCTGTGTTTTACTCGGGTTAGGGAAGCGTTTACCGTTACAAAGTACATGCCCTACATACTGTACTTGACGACACAAAAAACACTTTTCAGGCTTGACCGTGAGGTCAGCAGATGCAAATGCATGAAACAGCTCACGCATACAAAGATAATGATAATACAACTTATCCTGACTTGAAGGGTGGGAAGGAATGATACATGAAAAGGGGGTGACCATATCGGAATTTGCTGTGCCATCAGGCAAAATTGGCGGCGGTGAAAAACAGGGGTTCAAAAATGTATCAGCTGGTTTGTCTGCATAAGCATGGCTGTCAAAAAGCTTGCCAGGGCCATGATCAGAAGTTGCATAGTTGCGCGGCACTCCTGTACCCGTCAAGACATCATCAATATACAGCCCACTAGTAGGGCAGTTACGTATAACCCACGCAACCAGTCGCTGAAAAACCTGCGGGCCCACCTTAACCCCCATGGGCAGCACCTTCCATTCATACACGCCGAAAGGCGTGACGAATGCGGTCAGGGAACGACTGGATTCCTCCAGGTGCATCTGGTGGAATCCGTCTTCCAAGTCAACCAACGAAAAAACACTGTTACCCTCTTGGCGTGCGAGCTGGTCTTCAATTACTGGTAAAGGAAAATTTAACCCTTTAAGCTGGGTATTTAAATACCGATAATCGATGACCAGTCGCCATTTGCCATTGGGTTTGGGGACTAAAAAAGCCCGCGATACCCACTCTGTACTACCTCGACACTTACAAATGAAACCCTGTTCCTCAAAACCCTTAATTTTATCGTACAGAACCCGTTCACGCACACCTACTGTATGTATGGCTTTACAACTAAAAGGAATTGCATTGGGTATCAACTCAAGCTTTACCTTAGCATGAGGACCCCTTTTGTCATTGTCAACCTGCGTGAAAGTTTTTCTGGTAAAGAACTGCTCCTTAAATTCACTGATTAGTGCTTCACGCAGATGCTGACAGTCCTCATATTCCATATCTGCCTGTACTACACTAAAAATACTAGTACCAGGATCATCGCTCACTACTTGAATACCATGCTCAGTGTTACTATCAGACATATACTCATCAGTAAGAGCATTGTCTTCAGAATCGTCACTTTCTGATATGATGTCACTGGCTGAGTCCTGTAATCCCTGAAAATCAACCCAGTACAGCTTATCAGCTTCAGACAAGGATTGAACCGATCTTTTCGCTAGTCGTCGACGACCAAAACGCCTTCGCTGACGACTTAACCCACCATCAGACAACACAAACTGTGAAGAGGGAGCACTCACAGGCTCATTTGCAGGCTCATTTTCAGCTCGCGGCTGGCTGTCTGGCAATCCATGAAACTGCGAGTCGACAGATGGCTCACTCCAACCATTGCAAACAGCCTCAGGCCTGATGGCAGGCTGTGAAGGTCCAGGCTGTTGAGTCCGATCATGGCCAAAGGAGTCAAAGAAAACAACCCGATATGGAACGGTACAGCTTTTTACCTTGCCATGTGAGGTTACAAACAGTGGGTGGCCAGTTGGGATTTCGACCCAAAGAAAGATGTCCTTGAATTATGCCCTAGGTCTTTTGATGTATTCCTGCAAGTTGGTTTTGTAGTTGAAAACCCCAAACCAAAGCAGCAAGTAGAGCAAGGACTGAAAGTGGATCGAGTCAATGATTGGTTTTGTAATCCAGTATAACACAGAAGGGCTGCGGATAGACAAAGCAGGTATATGAACATAGATTCAATCACAAATGGATAATGCAAAAGGTTTTAAATGAAAATTGGTCAGACTCTAGCCTCAGAGGTTGCAATAGGCACTTCATGTGCACTCGTTTGGGTGAAATGGTGCTGGTTAGGACTGAGGGGCATAGATGTCAGGACCACACAGAAAATGACTTGGCCAAGCAACTGAATTCAGAAACAGTTACAAAGTAGGACCACAATAAGTGGTAGAATCAATTGAGTAACGGGGGCGCACGGAGAAAGAAGAACGGGAAGAAAAAAAAAAAAAAAAAAAAAAAAAAAAAAAACAACACCCAGGCACCAAGGGGGAGCAACAAAATCCGCGGGACACAAAAGGGGAGGGGGGCGGGGGAGCAACCACCAACGAGCAGCCAACGGCCAAGCGGGAGACACCAACCAACCAGGCAGCGGGAGGGGAACAAAAAAAAAAAAAAAAAAAAAAAAAAAAAACAAAGTGCCAGGGCAATGAGGAAAGGAAGCAGGCTCGAGAGAGAGGGGGGCAACCCCAGCCCGGAGGGGGCCCAGCAAAGCAGAAAGACAAAGCGGCCAAAGGAAAAGGTGAGGCGCACCAGAACGCGCCCGGGAGGCCGGCCCGCCCGACCCGGCCAAGCAGAGCACGCACACGAACACACACGCACACCGGAACCCGGGCTGCCCGCTCCAGAGGACGGGCGGCCGGGGGAGGGACAGCGCCTGACACCAGGCGCCCCTCACAACGGCGGAAGGCACCCCCCCCGGGGACGCCCTTCCGCCACCCCCACAGCGAGCAACGCCGGCCCGCAAGGGCGCACGCAGTGGGGCCGGTGCAGGGTCCACACGCCCGCATCGACGGCACCCGGGACACACGGGTCGCGGAACCCTGGCGGCCCGCTCCAGAGGACGGGCGGCCGGGGGAGGGACAGCGCCTAACACCAGGCGCCCCTCACAACGGCGGAAGGCACCCCCATCGGGGACGCCCTTCCGCCACCCCCACAGCGAGCAACGCCGGCCCGCAAGGGCGCACGCTGTGGGGCCGGTGCTGGGTCCACATGCCCGCATCGACCGCACCCGGGACACACGGGTCGCGGAACCCTGGCTGCCCGCTCCAGAGGACGGGCGGCCGGGGGAGGGACAGCGCCTGACACCAGGCGCCCCTCGCAACGGTGGAAGGCACCCCCCCCGGGGACGCCCTTCCGCCACCCCCACAGCGAGCAACGCCGGCCCGCAAGGGCGCACGCATTGGGGCCGGTGCTGGGTCCACACGCCCACATCGACCGCACCCGGGACACACGGGTTGCGGAACCCTGGCAGCCTGCTCCAGAGGACGGGCGGTCAGGGGAAGGACAGCGCCTGACACCAGGCGCCCCACACAACGGTGGAAGGCACCCCCCCCGGGGACGCCCTTCCGCCACCCCCACAGCGAGCAACGCCGGCCCGCGAGGGCGCACGCTGGGGGGCCGGTGCTGGGTTCACACGCCCGCATCGACCGCACCCGGGACACACGGGTCGCGGAACCCCGGCCGCCCGCTCCAGAGGACGGGCTGTCGGGGGAGGGACAGCGCCTGACACCAGGCGCCCCTCACAACATGGTGGAAGGCACCCCACCCGGGGACGCCCTTCCGCCACCCCCACAGCGAGCAACGCCGGCCCGCAAGGGCGCACGCTGTGGGGCCGGTGCTGGGTCCACATGCCCGCATCGACCGCACCCGGGACACACGGGTCGCGGAACCCTGGCCGCCCGCTCCAGAGGACGGGCGGCCGGGGGAGGGACAGCGCCTGACACCAGGCGCCCCTCACAACGGTGGAAGGCACCCCCCCCGGGGACGCCCTTCCACCATCCCCACAGCGAGCAACGCCGGCCCGCAAGGGCGCACGCTGGGGGGCCGGTGCTGGGTACACACGCCCGTATCGACCGCACCTGGGACACACGGGTTGCGGAACCCTGGCAGCCCGCTCCAGAGGACGGGCGGCCGGGGGAGGGACAGCGCCTGACACCAGGCGCCCCTCACAAAGGTGGAAAGCACCCCCCCCCGGGGACGCCCTTCCGCCACCCCCACAGCGAGCAACACCGGCCCGCAAGGGCTCACGCTGTGGGGCCGGTGCGGAGATCCCACGCCCGCACCGACCGCACCCAGGACACGCGGAACGCGGAACCCTGGCTGCCCGCTCCAGAGGACGGGCGGCCAGGGGCCGCCGCCCCCGCAACCCCAAGCCAAGTAGGGGGGAACCGGGACCGGACCGCCCCCCCCCAAGCACGCCAGACGGAGCACGGGACCGGGGCAGGACACGCGGAGGGGCACGGACCAAGTGGAACGGCCCTACCAGCGCCCAGTGCCGGGACCACGCGAGATGCGCGCGCCACACCACCCAGCGGGGGGGGGAGCGGACACCGCGAGAGCGCAAGCGCACACACACGAAAAGGACACGCGGGGACTACCGGAAGGGCAACCGGCCGAGCGCGCGGAACGCACAGACCGCATGGAATGGCGTACCAGCGAGCGAGGGTAAGGGACACCCGGAGGGGACGGCCCGCCACACGCAGCGCGGAACACGCGGGGTGGGAAGGGGGAAACAGGAGAGACACAACACCAGGTACCGGCCCGAACCCCCCCCGAACCGGCCGCGAGCGCCGCGCACACACAGACGGGACACTGCACCCGCCAAGGCAGTAGTGGCGCACAGCGCCACGCCCCAACCCCTAGGCTAGGCAGCCTCCGCGCCAGCCCAAGGGGGTCCCACTGGCGACAAGCCAGTAGCACGGGCCCGGCGGCGCCGGCGCCACGGGCGACCACGCATTAGGGGGGCGACGCAGTGGGTAAGCGCCCGCAGCCACGGCTGCGAATTGATGCACTGACCGAGGAGTGGCGAAACGGGGACGCCGGGGAAGGACGGGGCTCCGAGCCCTGTGAACCCGGGGGACTCCGCCACCAGGCAGGAGGTGCGTCTTGGAGGGCCCCCCACTAGGACCCGGTGGGGAGGATATCACCTGGCCCGACCAGGTGGCCCCCCGGGGCCGAAAGGCGTCTAGTACCCGCAAAATCAAACCTCAAACCTCAAACCTCAATCGCAAATGGATAATGAAAAAGGTTTTATATGAAAATTGGTCAGACTCCAGCCTCAGAGGTTGCAATAGGCACTTCATGTGCACTCGTTTGGGTGAAATGGTGCTGGTTAGGACTGAGGGGCATAGATGTCAGGACCACACAGAAAATGACTTGGCCAAGCAACTGAATTCAGAAACAGTTACAAAGTAGGACCACAATAAGTGGTAGAATCAATTGAGTATAGGGGTCTTGGGGTGGGAGACCACTTAGGCTTAACCTCCAAGGCCCACAAGCATGGAATGCCTGATTTATTTTGGTATGACCTCCATGAAGGAAGGTACCTCCGCTCAGTTGAGTGGTAGGGGTGAACTTCATGGGGGGGGCTAGGGTCACAACCCTAGTTACTTTGAGAAAGTGTACTTTAGGCCACAAAAGAGAGATAAAAACACTTAAGTTTGTCTCAGCATCAACAAAGGGTTTTAAGGGGGGCTTAGCCTGGATCAAGCCCTCCAAGAAAGACATGGCAGTGACTTTTTCTTACTCCCCCCTGGAGTACTAGTTGATCAAGCTAGTAGGACCAAGGAAAAAGGCTCAAATATTCCCAAAATTACCTCAAAAAAATGCATTAAACTTACCAAAAACATTCTCATCACTTCATAGAGGCCTATCACACTGTAGGGACCCTCAAAAAACAGTGTAATGTACCGTGAATGATGTCCCTTCGAAGGGGCATTCCTCAAAAGTCGCCGGCGTGAGGCGAAAACGTTTGGAAAAAGTGTGGGTGCAGTGGGAATTGAACCCAGGACTCCCTGTCCAGAGCACATGTGTCTGTCCACTAGGGTACAGTCGAACGCTCTAATGCGGACGGTTATCGCGGTATAAACAGCGTTTTAGTAAACGTCCTGACCAAGGGCCAGGGCGGAGCAATACTCCCAATGGAGGACACAAACCCCCAGGAGCTGGAAAAAATAGAAAATGGAACCAGCAGGGAGTGATTCCTGCGGTTTTGCGGAAGGGGTTGCGATTTAGCAAGTGAAATCGTTGAAAATCGACGAAACCACGCGGGAAATCGTCATTTTTACACATAACTTAAAGTCGCAGACAAGCGCAAACGAAGCGGACGCCAAGAAAAGGGTTGCGCAAGCGAAAACGGCTTTTGGAAAAGAAGGTATGAGCCGTAGTTTTTAAAGTTTTAAAGAAAATTTTTGCACAGTTGCATCAAAATTTTTATAAAGTTCAGAGTAAAGCATTCAAAATCAGCCCGCACCACAGAGCAGTTCAACAACCCGTCTCTCAGGTATGTCTGTGTCACTTCACACTCACGCATTGCGTTCGTGTTGGTTGTTCCGTCAAAACGTTAGGGTTGTCAACGCTGTGCTCGTTGGGGGGTCGGGTGTTCATCTCTCGTGCTCTGCACAGGTGAAAGCAGGAATGAAAGGTATGTGATGCGAATGGAGCGCGCAGCGCGCAAGTAGGGTTAGAATATGCGCTGTGCTCGCGATGCATGTGCCTAATCTAGGCATCCACACGCTGTATCGCTTCACCTGTATCCCTAATTCACCCTTGTTTCCTTTTTCACAGGTTAGCGTTTGTTCGTGTGCGGCCGTGGCGTTCAAGTTGAGTTGCTTAAAACGCTTAGGTTTGTTTTGTGTTCGTTTCAATGCGGCATTCACACGATGCATGGTGAGTAAGGTAGGTTAGCCCAGGAGGAGCTCACCTCCTGGTTGAGTCCGTGGTTAAGCCTCCCTTCCCTGCGTGCACATGATGCATTAAAGGGTAGGCCACGCGAATTGCGCACGGTAAAACTTGTTTAGGTTACCCAGAGGCTCCTTGGTACATTCTTTAAGAGAACCCGAGGAGTTTCTTAAAGCTTGCTTGCTTGACAGGGGTAGCTGCATCTGCAGCGTGTTTGCGAACAGCGTATTATAGGTCACACTGAGAAGGGTATAATACCTGGAGTGTGGCTTGGTTCCACAGTCGCAAACGCCCCTTCATCTGCCTCTTTTGTACAGGTGGGAGAGGTTAAGGGTGATTGGTGCACGCAGCAGCTGCCTTCGGCGGCTACCGTTTTTCTGCCCGAGCAAAACAGGGGCGCTGATCACAAATCAAATCACTGTGCCTCAGCCAGTACTGGCGAGGACAGTTCGACCTCAACGACATCTGCGCTGTGCACGCAACGAGAGCACCCCTTCCCTCCAAGCCCTAGCAGGGGAAACGCGTTGTGGCGTCCCCTGTTAGGCCACAGCTGCTTAGTAGCGCTGTGTTCTCTTGTTATTTCACAGGGGGTCGCTAGGACCCACGAGTCCTTTACCTTCGCAACGCCCAGTAGAGTGTGCGTGTAGGAGTGGTAGTCCTGAGTGGGGGCTAGAGCCAGTTGCCCAGTGCTCGCCCACCAGGATGGTGCCACTGTAGGGTGTGTAGGACCTGTAGGGGGTGTGTCACTGTCCCACCCTTTTCCTGCAATTTTAGCGGGGTTGGTGGGCTGTGGCAGTGGTTAGGTTAGTGTTTTGGCCACATAGCAAACAGGCGTTTTGCATGCCTTCATAGCTTTTGGCCACCCCTCCCTGTAGTAGACAGATAGGTAGGGAAAACAATACCTGGATTAGCGCGCTGGGTATTCCCCCAAGGTTTTGCGCCAGCACAGAAATTGGGCGCATAGGGGAGGGGAGACCCGGGGCGTACCCCGTGGCATCAATAAGCCAACCCTCCAGGTTTAGCAAGGGCGCAGACTTGGGTATAATTAGGACACCACTTCTGCGGCTTGCTCTTAGGACCTTAGGAATAGCACTCTCACACATACACTTAGGGGTATGGTAAACCCTGTAAGGAAGGGTAGAACCCCATGGGTCTGGACCAGTCAGTGGTCCTAACAGTGGGCTCGCTTGTCCCCAAGGAGGGAAGACACACCTTGCCTCATAACACCTTGCTTGTCATTCCCCCCTGGTGTAGAAAGCCGCCGTTCTTCGTTGGCTCACCAAGGTCATTACATTAGGGCAGTACCCATGCAACACATGGTCAACAAGGCAAACACTCACTGGGTGGCTGCAATCTTGATAAGCGGCCACCTGGTTCACGCTGGAAACCATAGGCGTGGGTCTGCAGGGCACAGACAGGGTCAGTAGACTGACACAGGGTAATTAGTTTCGCTTCTTACGCTGGGACATAGTCTCAGCACGGGTTAGGAGCTGCCCCTCGTTGTTCTCAACGAGGTAAGTGCGGAAGATGGGGTTGATACTCCCATCTGGTTGTATGAAGGCTGACATAGGTTCCCAGGTCGCCTCGGACAACCCATAGCCATCCCACAGGGTAAGGACTTTCCAGCCCTGTTTATACTCGTGGCGAGCAATACCTGCAACCACGTAGTAACCATCGACTGCCATCTCATCGGCAGTCATCTCTTCGAGTTCGTCTGCCTCCTCTGGACTGGCAGCGTTCTCTAGGTCTATACGTTCAATCTCACTGTCGCTGAGGCGCCACTCATCCCAAGACAAGTCGTCAGGGGAGTGATAGTGCCTCAACTGCTTAGGAGCACATAGCAGTTCACCACCTAGACGTGGACTGCACCTGACATGGATCCTGGATCCATCTATCCTGATGATACGATAGGGTCCAAAGTAAGGGTCCTGTAGGCAGTTACGTGGCCAGGAGGGTAGGCGTGAATGGTGTACCAAAACAAGGTCACCAACCTTGAAGCTGGCAGGTAGCCGTAGGCGGTTCCGTCGGCTCTGTTCACGGTCACGTATGTGCCTCAGGTTAGTACCAGCCTGGTTAGCCAGAGACTGCTTGTGTTCCAACCAATCTCCCACAGGGCTCTTGAAGTCCTCAGGGAAGGGGGTTTTGAAGAACCAAGCAGGTCGTCCTCCATGGAACAGTTCGTGGGGGGTGAAACCCGTAGAAGAGCTCCGCTGTGAGTTCATGGACAGAACTGCCCAGGGCACTAGGCGTACCCAGTCCTTGGTGCGCTCCTGTTTCATCAGGATTCTTAAGTTTTGTTCCACCACACGGTTCTGTCTCTCACAGAGAGGGTTAGACGTGTGAGTGTAGGGCACACCTGTGGTTACGTTGAGGGCATTTAGCACTCGTTTGTACCACCCAGTGTCACTGCGGATGCATACATCTTCATCAGAGTGCACCTGTTTAGGTGCTCCATAGGGTTCGAACCATTGTTCGACCAACATTTTTACAGTCTGCTCACCTGTGATTTTCTTATTGCAAGGGAACACACGGGTGAAGCGAGATAGACCACAGGTGACCACGAGGCAACTATCATAGCCGCCAAAGCGTGGTAAGCCGTGGATGTAATCCACGTAGAGAAGAGAGTTAGCACAATAGGGTATGGGTAAGCTGGAGATCAGACCCCTATCCCTACTGTCGCTCTGCTTGCTGGCATGACAGCCACAAGCATCCACAATGGTCTGCATACGCGACCTCAGTTCAGTCAGGGTTAGACTAGAGTAGAAACACTCACGGAAGAAGTCCACTGAGCGATTAGCGCCAGTGTGACCAGAACTGAGATGGGACCACTGTAGGCACCCATCCAGTCGTGCCTCAGGCACCACAATTCGGTCCTCGTAGAAGAGGTACTGATTGTTTTTATACCACTGGTGCCCGTCAATGACACGGGGTTCGAGACCAGTGTTGAGGGTTTGGAGAATTTCTTCATACTCTGACTGATAGTCGGTTAGACTCCAACCCTCCAGGATTCCAGCAGTGCGCATGGACAGGTCAAGCTGGACATCCATACGCTGGAAAGCCTCTTTGGCGAGCGCCTCAGAGCTCTCACCAATAAGCGCATCGAAGTTGTTGCGCGATATATAGTCAGACAGTTGATTCTTAATCCCAGGGATATGATGCACTGTCAGCCTGAACTGGCTCAGGTAAGTCCACCACCGTTTTAGCTTCGCTTTTTCTGGTGGTGGGCCCTTCTGAAAAGACTTCACAGGCTCCTGGTCACACAGCCAGACAATAGGGTTAGACCCCAGGAGTCGGGATTGTGAAGATAGCACCAACATACCGGCCAGGAGTTCCTGGTCATAGGTGCTGTAGTTGGAACGCGCTTGGTTCCACTTCCAATTCCAGTGTCCCAGTGGCACCAGTCGCCACTCACTGGTAGGATAGTCATGTTTCAACGAACCATCACGGTTCAGTCCAGTAGTACGATAATGGCAGTGGGTTAGCTCAGCGGGGTTAAGCTCCTGCCATTGATAGATCGTACCTCCCCCCCCTACATCACTGGCATCAGTGATCAGGACTATCTCGCCCTCGGGGCGGGGAACTCCCAGGCAGTTGGAGGAGGCAATCTTCTTCTTCAACTCCTGGAAACACTCTTCCTCTCTGGAGGTCCACCTCCAGGGAGTAGTTTTCTTGATTAGGTCAGTGAGGGGTGCAGAGGAGTAAGTAAAATTGTGGATGTGACGCCGATAGAAATTACAGGCGCCCACAAAACTCCTCACATCGTGTAGACCCTTCTTAGGGTCATCGCGAATCTGCATGTCCTGTAGGGGCTGCATCTTAGACGCGGCTGGTTTCCACCAGCCATACCCCACGTCGAAACCCAAATACTCCATCTCCTCTTTCATAAACTCGCATTTTTCGAGTTTGATTCGGAGATGGTTTTCTTGACAGACAGTGAAGAATTCACGGAGGAGAAGGACATGGTCCTCTTTGGTATTAGTACCCAAACTCACGTCGTCGATGTGAGCCTCCATTTCTGCACCCCGAGAGATCAACTCTTGTACTAGAGGCCTGCGCCTCAGTATGTACAAAATTTTGTTCATAAGCTCCTGGAAGAGCGCTGGGGCGTTAGCCACCCCGAAAGGCATAACCTTCCACTTGAAGACACGACCCTTAGGGGTTATAAAGGCAAGCAGCTCCTGAGCTGCGGCGGTTAGGTCAACCTGCCAGAAACCAGAGCGTTTGTCCATTTTGGTCTTATACCTGCATTTGGCAATACGCTCCAGGGTGTTTTCCATGTTAGGAATACTCCCTGAGTGGTTCTGGGCTTTCTTGTTGACCTCACCATAGTCTACAACAAGACGTAGCGCAGTCGACCCTGGTTTAGCAACAAGGAAACAGGGGCTGCAGTGATGGGGATAGTCCCCATGTTTGTACTCTTCAACGAGGCCAGCATCAATGCATTCTTGGATCTGGCGCTCGATTTCTTCAACCACTTCCTGTGGAGCGGGATAGGGACGACGCCTCACTCGCGTCTTTTCAAACTCTGGTTTCAATTTCAGGTCCATCTGGACCAGTTTTTTGCAAGATAGGGGAGGCGGCAAGGCGCCGAACACCTCCTCATAGGTTATAAGCAGTTTCTTCAGGCGGGGGTCAAGGTTAAGACTCTCGACTTTCTGAAGGAAATCCTCCTCAGCATGGAGGTTGCTTTTTCCATGTTCTTTTTTTTTATGCCGATCAGCAGTTTCGGCAGCTACAGTACCATCGTCCCACTCAGAGGGACATTGCTGTCCATAGTGTAGAGAGTACACTAGAGGTATCTCAGGATCAGGCAGCGTATGGGACTCATCGTCCTCCTCAGACCAGATGGAGTATTTCCAGGTCTGTCTGAGGTATTGCAGCCGCTCTTGGCGCTCAATACCTTCGGCCTTCAGGTACAGCAGCCGTCGGAGTTCTTGCGTGTCATGCTCAGACAAGGGCATGTTATTAGCAGCAGGCCGTGCCACAGCATCAGTACTCCGGGCCACGGGTTCACCTGTGTGCACAGGCTGCATGTGTAGCACTGGTTTCCCAACAGAGGAAGCGGGTTCAGAGGTTGACTCTAGATCTACCTCCTCTAGCAACAGCTGGGCCAGGAAAGCACTATGTTTTAGGTCAACACAGCTGGGATCAACAGAGGGAATAGTGCTGGCGATCTCAGACAGTTGGTCGTCAGCATCCTCTTTTACAGCTGCAGGTTCCAGATAGTCATCAGGAGACTCACACCCTGTAAGTGTGGCAGATAGGTGCTCAGGAGATCGATTTTTGAGATCATAAAGGGTCAGGCCACGATTTTCGGCCATGACCTCTTTTAGTAGCACCTGGTCCAGGTCACACAGGGGTACAGGATTGAGAGATCCATCGATGATGGACAGGAAACTGGCCCACTCAGGGGCCTGCATAGCTGTGTCTGAGTCCTCAGGCACATAGATGGGGCCGTCGGGGAGTTGCACTCTTCCCACGGTCATTCGGTCAAGCATACGGCGCCAGTAAGCATGTTCACCAGAGCAACCCCAGTCAGGGGTGCACATAACAACCCTTCCTCCCTCATAAGCGATCTTGGTTAGAACCTTCGCGAGCAGGGAGAAGGGAGGGTTAGCATACGCTAGGCCCATTGCTTTCCAGAAGAAACGGAAAGCATTGTTCATTTGTTTCGAGCAGTACAACTGCATGATGTGCTGTTGTTGGCTCGCAAACAATTCCACCTGGATCTCATCCAGGTTTACCTGAAGGGCCGCCAGTCCATTTTCGAGAACATGACGGGCCAGTTGGTAGTTTTCAGTACGATAGTTCGTCTTGGCTGCGTAGCGCAGCCCAGACTCTTTTCGTCCTGACAGCTCCAAAGGAACGGAGAATGGCCCACTGCCAAAGTCGCAGTGCAAAGAGTAAGGACGCTGTAGGGACAGCATTTTAACCTGGGGGTTTCTTCTTAGAAAGTCAGTGCCAATGACAATGTCAAAGGCGTCAGTGTCCAACACTCTGCAGTGTTGGGTCACGGTTTCGTCGCCCAGACATATGGTCACATCGACCCCCCCCAAGGAATGGATGGTACGCCCATCCCCTACTCTTATGGCCACAGTCTTAGTCTTCCTGAAAGTTTTAAGCAGGCGCCGGGCCACTATGGAAAGTGTTGCACCGGTATCAAGCACTGCTCGAAAAACCTGATCCCCGATTTTCACGAGGATCCAGAAAACCAAGTCCTCCTCTTCGGAGCCGCCCCCCTATTCCTCATCAGGGAATTTCACATCCACTCCTGCAGCCATGAGGGACTTGGCCATCCAGGCCAAGCGCCTCTTCTTAGAATTATTCCCCTCAGGGGTAGCGTTATCCCCTTGGGGTCGCTTCTGGGGGACACCTGCGGCAGGAGCGGGTGTGGCAGCAGGAGTAGGCGTAGCAACAGGCGCTGATGAGCGCCTCTGGGGGTTAGGGGGTCCAGTCTTACCACCCCCCTTGCCACCTCCTTTACCTTTATCCCCATTCGGGGGATTTCTGGCGGGCGTCGGGTTCTTCTGGCGCTCCGCCTCCTGACGCTTGAGTTTGTCACTCTCGCGTTTCTTGATGTGGCATTCGTCCTCATAGTGACGACGCTTGCCACAGTAACCACAGGTGATGGTACACCTGAAGTGGTCCTGATGGGTCACAGTTTTCCCATCTTTAGTATGCTGCTGACGTTTCATCTGCAGCATACAGCCACTGCGGAGATCGCAGTCAGAGGCATGACAAGGTCCCCCCTTGTCATTGACAGGTCGGCAGTAAAACAGGGGGGGGGTGCCTGCATCAGTTGGAACCTCGTTCATGGCACGTAGGTTGCCCCTCCCTTTACCGCCTCCCTGGTTGGTGTTAGTGGGATTTTTATGCCCCTTCCCCTCGCCACGTTCGGGGGTAGGGGTACCGCCTCGTCCCAAATGCTTCTTGAGGAACTTCTCCATGTGGGAGTCGTTCTCTCTCTCAAGAGCTAGCTCAATCAAGAGATCCACCAGTGTATCATACGAGTGGGTCCTGCTCTTCCTCTCAGAGGTTGAGCGGCAATCATCCCACGTACGCTGGGGGATCTTACTCATGAGCCACAGGTGGGACTCAGTGGCTCCGTAGGAGCCCACATTCATCCTCGAAAATAAGTACTCCATGTCGCACACATACTCAGAAATTCGCGCAGCGGATGGAAACTCCGGGAGCATAGGTAGCTCCTCGATTTGTGTGCGTACGCTGAGGTCAGTCTCATAGACTGGGAATGTTTTCTCTAACCTCAGGAGTACCTCCGCCCAAGTACAACAGGTTTTCACAATCTGTTTGACCTGTTTTTGCAAAAATTTCTTTTTGCATGAGCGTTTTATGGCCACATCCACATGGGATTGGCCGGTCAACAAAAGGAACTCCGCAAATTCTTCTGCCCATTCAGGCAGATTTTTAGGGTCCAACTCCGGCAGATCCAGCTGGATGTTCGCCTGGGCAATTGGTCTGCCCGTCTTCCCACCCCCCGAAGTTAGGCCTGAAGGCGACACGCCGGCAAGAGGGGCCAGGGCTGACAGCCCTCTTCTCTCACTCTCTGTGACAGGCACGTCCTGTAGGTCCGCCATAGGCACAGTCCTGGCACGGGGGTGAAAGGGGCTGGGACAGGTAACCTTAGGCAACAGCCTTGAGACCCTCGATCTCTTGAGATCTTCGGCCAGGGTACTCAGCCCTGGAGATAGAGAGAGGAACTCAGGCTTGGGTAAGGGTTCTGCGATACCCAGTTTAGCCTTAATGGCCTCTGATAAGGCCGTCACATCTGGATCTTCTGATCCAGACAGGAATTTGGCCAGCAGCTCGGCCGTTTGATCCAAGGCACCGTAGGTTGGCCTTGGATGGTGTTCTTCGACTCGTGTTGGGCCCACTTCGGGAGCCCTTGGGGTTGGGTACTCAGGTCGTAGTCGTCTTGGCAGAGACGCTGTGGATGGGGGACCTGAGTGAGCGTAGGACCCAAGATCTGTACGTGGTCTGGATCCATGTACAGCTAAGGGCTCCTCTCCATCTTCCCCACGGATGGATTTATAGTACTCTTCATGCATGATGTACTCATCCATCTTCATCTTCAGCTTCTCATATTCCTCAGGTCCTTCAATGGCAGTTGAGGATGAAGCTGGACAATGGGATCTTGATACTGAAGCAGCCACACGTCTGTGGAGGTGACTGAAGCTGTCTCCACCGTGTGCTGCTAAGGCCTCGGTGGTAAGGCCTTTATTCTTCTCCGCCCTTCTGCGTTCTGGATCTCCTTGGGACCCAGATGCGCCGCTGAGGTGATGTGGTGCTCGGTGTGGTGGTTCACTCATTGGGTGAACCACACTGCCCATTTGTGCTTGGACAGTTCGGATAGGCCAGGTCCTTACACTTGGTGTGGACATTATGGGCTTGTTGTTGAGCTTTTGTTTTGCACTTCTTCTCAGGGTCGGTTCAAAAGGTCACAAGGGACTGTCTCTGCTACCAGAAAGATGTCCTTGAATTATGCCCTAGGTCTTTTGATGTATTCCTGCAAGTTGGTTTTGTAGTTGAAAACCCCAAACCAAAGCAGCAAGTAGAGCAAGGACTGAAAGTGGATCGAATCAATGATTGGTTTTGTAATCCAGTATAACACAGAAGGGCTGCAGATAGACAAAGCAGGTATATGAACATAGATTCAATCACAAATGGATAATGAAAAAGGTTTTATATGAAAATTGGTCAGACTCTAGCCTCAGAGGTTGCAATAGGCACTTCATGTGCACTCTTTTGGGTGAAATGGTGCTGGTTAGGACTGAGGGGCATAGATGTCAGGACCACACAGAAAATGACTTGGCCAAGCAACTGAATTCAGAAACAGTTACAAAGTAGGACCACAATAAGTGGTAGAATCAATTGAGTATAGGGGTCTTGGGGTGGGAGACCACTTAGGCTTAACCTCCAAGGCCCACAAGCATGGAATGCCTGATTTATTTTGGTATGACCTCCATGAAGGAAGGTACCTCCGCTCAGTTGAGTGGTAGGGGTGAACTTCATGGGGGGGGCTAGGGTCACAACCCTAGTTACTTTGAGAAAGTGTACTTTAGGCCACAAAAGAGAGATAAAAACACTTAAGTTTGTCTCAGCATCAACAAAGGGTTTTAAGGGGGGCTTAGCCTGGATCAAGCCCTCCAAGAAAGACATGGCAGTGACTTTTTCTTACTCCCAATCCACAGCAACCTCACCAACGAGCCACCACCATGAAGCTTCTTCAACTACAGGGATGATGGCAACTCCACGACAGGCTTCCATGACCATTTTGACTGCAACACGGGACCATAGGTGTTCAGGAGGGTGCAGCCACATGGTTTCACCATTCCATGGTTTCGATAGTGACTGCTGTGGATCAGTCCATGTCTGTGGAAAGGCCTGAAAATTAGGGCAGTCGAAAGCATCGACTGTGACAGACATACCAGCATCCGTCATCCACGCTGAGACACGATCAATGACGTCTGATCAAACTCGAACATGTCCTGGTTTGATTCGTTTGACCTGACGACGAAGCATAGTATTCAAAGCAGGAGTTATGAATTTATTCGCAGGGGGCTGGGGTGTGGTTGCCGTTGGAAAAGGGTCAGACCCTTGAAGTGACGTGAGATTCAACTCAGTCGGACCTCGAAAAATTCTGTTATCCTGTCGTAACTGAAAATCATAGTAAGACAGAATTTTAGTATCACGAAAATCAATGCAACGAGCATACCCCCAGCCAGCCATAAAATAATCTGGGGCCCATGCCTCATGGCGATGGCCCCACTGATCAGCATACAAAAGGTCAATCTGTGATGCTTCCCCGGTTCCCCCTGCACTTAAAGAATCCTGGCTAACTTGACAGAGAATGGAGTCTGTAGCTTCAGTACAAGACGAACCAGAAGTTGGATAAACGGGAGAAATTATACTCCTGTTGCCAGAAAACAAACGGCAAGCCAACGCCGTAATACTTGAAACAAACATAACCAGGTTAAGCGAATCACTCGCACCTGCAGAAAGATTGTTACGATCACTCATTGTAATGGGAGCCTCACGCCCCACTAAACCAAGGACCTCACGTCCCATACTCAGCGAATCACTCGCCATCTGTAGAGCATCACACTCCTGTCGCAGTGAATCACTCACTGTAAAACTTCCAGAAGCCTCACGCTTCATAGCTGACCTATTGGGAACCTCACGCTCCACACTCGATGACTCTCTCACCTGGGGAGCCTCGCGCTCCACATTTCGCACAGTCTGCGAACTTACCTGAGTGGCATCACGCCTTGTAGACAGCGAATCGCTCGCCATTTTTTGCAAAATTCCAAATAGAATGAAAAGGGAAACAAAACAGTCGAATGACTGCGGATGTGTTGAATTAGTTTGGTTTGTCAGAGACGAATTTTCCTGCGGCGGTATAAATTGACTGCGGCCTGTACTGCCAAAACCACCTGTCCCGCGCTCAGTGGTTGACAGCTCCTTGGCTTCAACCACAGATGGCGTTGAATGCTTCTCAAGTATCCCTTGAGCAATTCTGTCACCTTTCTGAATCGTGAAAGGCTGGTCACCTGAATTCTCAAGTAACACCGTTACATCACCACGGTATCCCTGATCTATGACGCCGCCCGCATCATGTACCCTTTGGGCAGCAAAACTGCTGCGTGAGGCGATGCGACCATAATGACCCATTGGGATTGCCATGGAGATGTGCAGTGGGATTTTTACACCAGACGGAGCCGGAATTGAAACTGAGACAGGGGAAAACGGATCATACTCGGCGGAATCACCGGTTGCTTGCTTGGGTAATATCACGTCGTCCTGAAGTCGTTTGACTTGGAGTGATGACCCATCCTGCAAAAGGAAAACCTGATCATATTCCCTGGAGCATATCTTCTCAAACCAAATGCGTTCTAAATGATTTATGCATACAACATGTCCATAATGCGTACATGCAGATAATGCCTGAGGTGGTGCTGTTGGATTACACTCAGGACACCACCAATCTGCGACCAGCGGTTCTGAGAAGCGTACAGATTTTTGTTCAAGGACAGGCTGTCCATGTCCAGATTGCTTCAAAATGCTGACCAAAACACGCTGATGTACACAGGGACTTGCTGTCTGGTCTCCATGACACTTAGGGCATAACCCTTGATACCTTGATGGATATTTCACCATTTTCAGCTCCTCCATGGGGACCAGAAATTTTTGATTGGGCAGAAAAGCAAGGCGGTACTGCTGGAAAAAAGGAAACCCCAGCAGAATTTTGTCCCCTACATCTGCAAGGTGAATGAACACATTTAGGCACTGGAAGATAACCACTCCGCGCTTCCCTGTCACAGGTAATGACATATTGACAATGACGCCCTTGTCTCCTCCTGTAATCTGCGATTTCCCCGCCCCCAACAAACGTAACGGCCGTGGGGCGTCCACCCCGCTAGCTTTGGGAAAAAATTTTGACGGCCCCACTGCCAAAACCTGACACCCTATGTCCGCCAGTGTCAGTACTTCAGTCTCAGGCAAAAGTAATTGATCCTGGAAGGAAATTCGAACATGAAATAAAAGTTCACTCTTACCCGAATGATATTTATTGGGGGGTTTAATGGGGGATCGAGTAACAGAGGGCATTGTCTTAAAGTCCAGTGACCTGATCTCAACTCCCTGGTTCTGCGAAAAGAAAAGGGGAGGTAACTGCAGCCACCGAACATGCTTGTCTGGCCTGGCACTCCGAGCGTATGGCTGCCTGCCTATACCCTAAGGTACAGATTGCTTGGGCTGAGAATCCTCAGATAGTACTGTCTGGGGTGGGGTTTCACTGATGGCACTGGCACTCTCATCCTGAACACTCAGGCGCGTACCGGCTCGGTGTCGGACATTGAGCCGCCATATGCCCCCGACCCCCACAGCGAAAACAGACAGCTGTAGCACTGGGACCCTTGGTATCCGCTGTGGTCTTGCGGTAATGGCGGTCACGCCCACGCTCATCGCCGGATGACCGCTTTCCATCGCGATCCCTGGTTCTCGTGTTCGCTGAACCACGGTCCGTTCCATTCCCACTGGACCTGCGCTCATGGTCTGTTCTTTTCCCATCAGATCTGTGTTCGCGGAAGGATCGACGGTCATTTCGATCCGTCCCTGATTCACTCTCCTTATCACTACCACGACCTTTACTGTACTGTCTCCTGTCTTTGTATGGACTGCGGTGTGACTTATCACGACCTTCACTGCCACTGCGACCGCTACGATATCTACCACTACCTTGACCACTACGGTACCCACTGTGACCACTACGATATCCTTTTTCTTTACGTGATTCACTATCACTACGACCGCTCCGATATCCCCGGTCACGATCACTGTTCTATCCTCGACCGCGACCACTGCCATATCGTCGTTCACCACTCCTGCCTGTACGCCGTTCATCACGACGACGTTGTGAACCATAGTCACTGCGGTTCTCAGTCCTGCTGGGTACATTACTAACGGCACTGACAGCAGTGGGCTGAGCATGCATACCATCAATGACACTCTGCTCCACCCACTCTGCATCACGAACCGCCAACAAACGGGGCATTACAAACATGAACAACTCAATGTATGTAAATTTTTTGTTGCCCCTGGCAGCCTGAATTTGTAACAAATCATTCTTGATCTGAAACCACGGCTCTTCTGGGCGCATTTTAGAAGTGTACGCAATAATTGCACCTATGAGCACTGAGTGTGCTTCCCACATGGATGTTCCTCCATATGCTGCTGTTCGGCGCCCATGCTTCAGAAATCTAACAAAGAAGTTATACCACTCCTCAGGACCCACTTGTCCCTGCAGTGACCCAGGTAGCGCCAATGCTTTAAAAACATTTCCAGGGACGTAAGGGTTCTGGTGACGCCTACCATACAACCGGATAAGCTGGAAAACTTCACCAATACGCAAACGTTCCTGTCTAATCTGGGTAATCAACTCAACTTGTCTGTCCTCAGGCTGTGTAGCTACCAACAATTTTAGTTGATACCCCATCTCGAACCATCGACCAGTATTTTCATACCAATCGATGTAGAGCAACTCCCCATCAACGTAAAGCATTTTTTTTCTATCCCAAATGGGAATTGCGAATTGACGGCGCAAGCTGCTTAAAACATCTGGGTCTATCCAACCGTTGGTATTGGAACCAAAAATACCTTTACCCCTAAACTCTCGGCCAGGCGGCGGGGAGGTGAACTCGATATCATCATTCCATTCACGCACCTCATGGAATGCGAAACCGGGCGTGATTCCAGACGGTAAAAGAGTAGTTGCATCAAAAAACGAAGGCGGCTCAAGACCCCGAAAAGGCTTCAAGTATCCTTCGGGATCATACAACCAATGTAACAAAGGTGAATGTGCAGACATGGCGGGAGTAGGAGAAGAGGGGAATTCCAAATCACAACCACGCCCAACGGACTGACGTGGGTTGGTACCACTCGATGAAGGTGGAGCCGTAATAGGCGCCGCTGCAGTTGATGCTAATGCTGACTGAGGAGAGGGCCGTGAACCTCTATCCCTATCGTGCATGCAGTTTGTCGAATGCGCTTGTGAACTCGAAACTTCTTGGGTTGAGGAAGTAGCTTGTCCAGCCTGTAAAGAGGCACGGCCAATGCTATTGGAACCCGCAATACGTTGATGTATTGTGTCAACGTCCGTGCGCAATAACCAGAAACCCTCTTGGAACGCGGTTTGTACACCATCAAATGTAGTTCCTACGCGTGCTTCTAAGGCCTGCAATTTAGAATCAACGTCTTGAGGCGAAAGGCCTTGCATGTTACCTAAAGCATTGACTTTCAACTCCAAACCGGAAACACGAGTACGAAGGGTATTTAATGAAGTGTCCACTTCCGAATTGAAGTGTTCAACCCGCTGAAAAAAAACAAGCATTTTGGACTCGGCAACCGAATGCAACTGCAAGAGTTCATCACGAATGGCGTTACCATTGGGGTGTGAGTGAATTTGGGATGAAGAATGGGGTCCCGATGGTGATGGCGGATCACTCGCCACCTGAGCACTCACTTCGGCAATCCGTTGAGAAGTGAATGATATATGATTGTGCAACTGGGACTTTGTAGTTGCGTGTTCATGCTCCATTTTACCCAAAGCACTTTTAACCATCTCAACTTGACTCCAAAGAGGAGATTCACGCTCTTCCAAGAGCGTTATACGCATGGTAAGCGCTTGTAATCCACGTTTCATGTCTCCGCTAGTGCTACTCAATTGTGCACTCATGGAATCAATAGCACTAGAAACCTCCAAAAGGGACTTTTTGTGAGTGACTGCAAATTTTTCAACCTTAGAAACTCGCCGCTCAAGAGGTCCCATTAGCTCATGCAAACCGGAACACGTGTCATGCAATTGTTGAATACGAGTGAATGTGTGTTCATCGAGGCCGGTTGGTCTCACACCATCACCTATTTGGCGAGCAAAAGAGTCACACCTCAAATTCGTTGTAGAATTGAGGCGTTTCTCGATTTCAACGCTTCGCTTGGTGATGGTGTCCTCAACTTGTGACAACGTTTTTCCAATTCGTTCATCTAAATGAGAATTAAAAGAACGAAATTGAGATTGATTGTTCCAAAATGATTCATCGATGCGTGCGTTTAGAGCCTTGAGATGCTCACCAATGCGTGTTTGCACTAAGGACTCAACGCGTGTATTTATTGTGTCGAAAGCTGCTTGCAAACGTTGTGCAAAATGACTCTCGAAAGAAGAATGTACTCACGCAACTTAGATTCACAAAGAACCTGCAAATCATCAACCCTTTCATTGACTTGTTCAACACGGTCTTGTAATTGCTTCAATTGCAAACCGACTTCATTTGTCAACACATCCCTAACATGATTATCACCAATGTCCACATGCTCCCTTATTAAATGCAAAAAATTCATAATGGAGCCACCGGGCACGGATTCATGCGATATATAATCGGAACGAAACGAATCAAATACATAAGAATGGGATGCCAAAGTGCTCTCTATTGTGTGCATGGTATTTTTCGCCATTTGCAAAGAAGAAGCGAAAATATTTTGCATTTCTTCAAGTTGAACATTCATCAATTGAATATCACCACGCGTAGCAAAGTTCGAAAAGCGCTCATCCGGACCCGCCAGAGGTAGGGACGAGGCAACTGACCCTATGCCCTTCGAGTACGAACCCCCTGGAGCCCTCACCCAACCTGGTTCCCTCTGAGGTCCCGGCATCAGGGCAACACGGATGAGTCATGTGGGGTCATGATGCCAAAATCACCAAAATTGGCGTCATTCCCACGTGTGGCTCGCCCGGCCAAGGTAAGGCCAATAACTCACAGGGTAGGAGGCAGGACCTAGGACTTATATCTGAGTGTACAACTTGAATTTAGGTCCGGGCTCCCTATGGGCTTAGAGAAATGGGGCCGCCAATTGACCACACGGAAGGGGGAAATTGGGGTCCCAAAATTGGGTCATTTTGGCTGCTTGAAATGAGCCAAAATTCGGTGTGCTCCCAATAGTATATCTCCACGCCGGCTTGGAGTTCGGATCCGGCATTCCATACGCGATCCACCGGGAGTCCAATGAAGACTCCCATGCACTTGGCTTCCAAAGATCTCCATGCCACTCGGCGTGGTGACGATCCCAATTGGGTCCACAAATGTCAAAATTGCAAAATTGCCCACACTCACTTTGGGCTAGCGCCTTAACGAAGGTGGCTCCGCTTCGCCCAGGTGGTGTGTGGACCATGGGGACCATTACCCATAACACCCATGTCATATATGGTCCATTGGTCCATGCGTCCGGCGTGCACGAAGGTTAGAACATGGGGCACGGCGGGCAGCAAAAGTGGAAAATTGCTCAAAATGGCCAAAAATGCGCACACTCATGGTTGGGGCAAATGAGGCACATGCCCGACTCGGACCTGAGTGTGCCATAGGATTGGTATCAAGTCATATTGGTCCAACATATCTTTTGGGCGTCGCCCAACTCCTCCGATATTGGGAATGGCAGGGTCGCCAAGTGAGCCCATGATTTGGGATAGTCCCAAATCGCCAACATGGCGGCCACGGTATGCCAAGCCTAAGAGGAGTTATTCGCCGGGTCCAAGATATGTTGGGCACCGAAGTATGTACCCTCATATCATACTTGGGTCATGATGTCAATCGAGCGCAATGTTGAGATACACGGTCGCCACTTGACATCATGACGGGCCAAAAATGGCAAAATTGGCACAAGCACACACAAAAGTGCCTTGAAATGTGCATAATTATATTATAATATCTTCGGCTTGGATCGTGCAATCACTTAATCCTTCTACACACAATGACTTGACACCAATGACCTTCGATCCCACATATGTGCTCCACTTGGGGCGCCTTGAAAGGTTACGAGCGCTACTTCCCAAGTGGGCACATGAAAATATGGAAAATTGCAAAACACACACCTTGCTCCCAACGCATCGCTTCGGGATCGCCACACAAGCTTCCCTTCACGAAGGTTAGGCTTGCAATTGATCGTAGGGAGTATGGAGGAGGGGCTTGCACAATATGAGGTTCATTGGCGGGTTTGGCTTGGCGCGATAGACCCGCCAAATGGGCACGCAACACAACACAAGGCACATACTCCATATTGCCCCAAAAGGTAGCTCCCACCACGATATGTCATGCCCCTCCAAGGGCATAACTTTGTGTCAATCGCTCATAGGAACTCAAGGAGAGTTCCTATGCAACACCAACACTTGCGCTCTACACTCGAAAGTTATCTTAACGCACGCAATATCATGGCCAATGAGTTATAACGCAAACTCTACCCTCTTGACCATGATCCATTACACTAGCGCGCATGTGTAGAAACGCAGGGCATATAATGCTTCCTAAATTACGTCGGGAGTATTGTGAATACATCCCACGTTTCCTTATCGTCATTGCTCGCAAGCGGCACGAGATATGACCCTCACAAGTGGCCTCACGAATCAACTTTGTTTTGCCCGTATCTCTAAGACAAATGGAGGGCAAGATAAAAGGAAAGTTGATTCGTGCATAGGGAAGCACGTAGGTCCACTCGAAGGAGGTCAAATCAAGTGCGGGGATGTCGAAGTCGAAAATCCGATTTCGACATCCTGAAAAATTCGGATTAAGGTTGCGAGTATTAATTATGAAAATTGCGGAAGCGTCCATGCAGTTCCTGAAGGCTTTGGAGCCTTCGTGACGGATTGCGTTAAAATTTCCATTATAAACAGTTAAACTGGCGGTTACGGTAAAGTCGCAATCCAACCGCCAGCAGTCAAAACAGTGAATATCAGAACGGAAGCGTAAAAATTGACGGAAACAATATGAAAATAAAACCCTGTTGATTCCTGATATTCTGATACACAAATCTCCGCTGGCGGTGCATCGGTTGCCGATGCTGGGCTTCACGGCACGGAACACGCCGTACATGGGGTTAGTGGACCGGAGACCGGTTGTATGCCGTAACCTGGCCATGGGGTTCTGGGTACCGCTTCACCCCCCTCCTTAGAGCAAACCCCCGGGGGGGCTCGATAACACCCACGCATGGCAGCGGGTACCCAGGACCACTTCCTGAAAGGGGGGGGGTGTCACATCCTCACTTCAGTAAGTCACAGTAAGATAGGTATGATGCTGTATAAGCTCGTAGCACATGTACAGTATCAAGTATCAAGTATCAAGTCCCGGGTCCTGGCGGCGATTGTTCGGCATCCAAAGGACCCGTTAACCCATACCAGGCGCACCGGGTGCCGGCTGCTACGGTCACCACCACAGTGGCAGTGGCATACACGGCCAACATAGGCGACACACGACGACCGAGGTGGTCCCACAGGTCGAGAGCGACCACAAAGATCCATCAGGCTACCCCAAGCTTCCCAAGGCCCGCCGACTGGGGAGAGTCCCCACGGGTCCTTCCTCGGGCGCACCATGTCCATATCCATACGACGCGAGTCCAGAGTGCCATAGTCGAACTCCTTAAGAACCCCAGATCTTAAGGGAACTCCTCCTGAAGGGATCGGGCATCAAGGCCGTCTTTTCCCTCGCCCTACTGCCACGAAGACCATACATGAGGGAGTCCTCATGCAGTGTGGGCGGAGGCGTCGACTCCTCAAACCACCAGTTTCCCAGGCAGACTGACCGAGGTCAGGAGCACCGGAGGCCGCCATCCGAATGCAAGTGCGTCTGCGAATCGGTAGGCTCACACTGGGACTGACAGTGGCGAACCGCTGGGAGTGTAGTCAGGCAACTGGGCTTCCCGCCTGGCGCCATCAGGATCTCCACACATCACAGCGAATAGGGCAACACGGTATCACGAGCACTCAAACAGTAGAATCTGTAATCAAGTACTGGTCCAGGCTGGACCAGGCTGCATGAACATGTACACGGCGACTCAAGGCGCCTCTGTATCCCGATTCGTGGTGAAAAACAGTCCATCCCTCAGCGATGGGCTGATGACACTGAACATACAGATGCACATATCCTGGAGGGCAGAAAAACAAGCAATAATCTGGGTAAATAGGCGTGTAAACACGCTCTGGACAGAGCGCCAAACCACGCCACGGTCAGGATAAGGCAATGCAGGAGGGTGGACAGGAAAACGCCTGAGTTCAGGCCATATATAGTCTCGAGACACACGTCGACTGGTCTGGATTCCGCAAATGCCATGGAACCAGACCACACACTCAAAAATCGCAATGCCGATGACAGCGGCATCCGTTGCGCAACGTCGTATGGGCTTCAAGGCCCCAAGAGCTCAGAAAAATGAAGGTCAGTCGCCCTACCTGGTTTCCCAAGGATTCAGCAGGTGGGGAGTGACGAATAGAATTGAAGAGAGGGGCCATCCTCATCTGGATTCAGCAGGGGGGGGTATATGGCCACTCCGTCACCGAAAGATGGAAGAGAGCAAGCAAGTAAGGGACGATTCGTCGGCCTCACAAGCGCTCAAAACGCATCAGGGGAGAGCTCAGGGCGCTGATCAGGCACCCCTGGCTGCAATCGCCCGGGTGAGTGCTGCCAAGTCTGAAACGTGGATCTTCGTCTTGTGCTTGCGGATGTACTCCATGAAGGGAGTATTGACCCGCGGCACAAACGAGGATACGGGTTCCCAGGTGTCGTGGGACGGCCCATAGCCTCGCCAACGAACCTTGAACTCCAGACCTCCGGGTGCCGAGGCCTTCGGACGCTGAGCCAGGATCTTCTCGACAGTATAGTCGTCCTGCTCAGCATAGTCGTCGTCCGAATCGGCCTCATGTTTGGCGTAGTCCAGGGACACATGTCGGCCACGGAGGTCGGGTTCCCGCACACGGAGTTGACTCTCGTGGCGCTCCCGGAACTGTCCGTGACCCACCTTGATGCGGTAGGTGTCCTCACCAATCCTGCGGACCACCTCGCCGGGTGTGAACCAAGTCTTGGTGCGGTGGGTGCCCATGGGGCGGGGTCTGATCACCCACACCGGGTCTCCCACCCTGAACTTCTGCGCTGTCGAGCTCGGGGCGGACTTCTGACGCTCAGCATGCTCCTTCTCAAGCTGCTGGCGGATGTCCCGCGCCGTTTGCTCTTGCCGCGCGAAGAACTCCTTGGCATCCATAGCCATGCCATCACCAGACAAGGGAAGTCCCCTACCCAGGGGGTCCCTGCCAAACAGAATCTGGTGAGGGGACAAACCGCCCGGAGTGGGGGTGTCATGATGGGCCTTCAGAGCAGGCCACATCTCCTCAAACCAGTTCCGACGTGGATTGGTGATGTGGATCTTGCGCAGCTTCTCGAACAGCTGCCGTCCAGCCACTTCAGCACGGCCGTTAGACCGGCTGAGATAGGCGACGCTCTTGGCATGACGTATCCCCATGAGGGAACACATAGCCTTGAACCAGCCACCAGTAAACTGGGGCCCTCGGTCACTGCAAATGGTGCGGGGGATGTCAAAGACGGTCAGCCAATGACGAATCATCATGACTGCCACTTCTTTGGCAAGCAACCCCTTTTTGCGTGCCGGAACGGCTACAACGTAGCCGCTGTGGCGGTCCACACAGAGAACCACACAGTCAAAGGTCTCCTTGCCAATGTGCACTTCGGGCATGGAGAAGACGTCCATGGCCACGCTCTCCATGGGCTGGTCAGGAACCGGGGTCCATTGGGGTTCCCCCTTGACGTTCCGGTTTTGGGATTGCAGGCCTGACAGACCGAGCAACCCTTCCTGACCTTCTTGATGGCGGTGTAGAGAACGATATGGTCGATCTCGAACCGACGCTGCATGTCAAGAGCTTGCTTCTTGACCCCTGGGTGCAGCATGTGGTGGTGCCAAGCTTCACACAGCTCGAGCACCCGGGACTCTGGTACTAGCAGCTTACCATTCCGGTAGAGCTTGCCATCTTCCTCAGTCAGCCCCTTTGGCCACTTCTGCCCGTCGTCAGGGTCGGTCACAGCCCTATACTCGGCCGCAAAGGCCTCAGACTTGGCGTAATCGTCGGTCCAGTCGTCCTGGAGGCAAGACTTTGGGAAGAGGTGCTTGTCGGACTCAGACCCCTCAGGGGCGAGTACACTGACCGCTCTGCTCACCCTCGACGCGAGGGGGGCATCTGCAGCCATGACGACGAAGCATTTAGTGCCCTCCTCCTCCATCAGGCGCTCCATTTCAATGATCCTCTTGGCTTCAGCGGTTTCAGCCTCATCGCCATGGGCAGAGATATCCTGCATGCCCTTGCTGGCGGGATAGGCCCACCTACTGAGACAGTCCGCCACGGTGTTATCCTTTCCAGGAATATAAACAACCGTAAGGTCGAACTTGGCCAAGGTCTCGTGCCATCTTGCCCGTCGGGAGGCGGGACCTGAGGGGGTGTCCACGTGCTCCTTGTGCCACGACTGCAGACTCTGATGGTCGGTGCAGACGGTGACGGGATGGAGGGCTATGTACCCAGCCCATTTCCTGAGAGCCATGACGATGGCATACGCCTCCTTTTCTCGGGGCGTCCACGTCCGTCTCTGGCCTTCCGCCAGGACTCGGCTCCAGAAGGCCGCGGGCACGTGCCTCCCGTCGTCAAGCACTTGCTCCAACACAGCGCCAATGGCGTAGTCGGAAGCATCGGTGCGCAGGACGAACCCTCGGTCGGGATCCACGAGGTGCAGACCCACTGCGGATAGCAGCGCCTGCTTCATCCCCTCAAAGGCACGGTCGGACTCAGGTGTCTAGACCAGAGCCTTCTTGGACCCCTTCTTGGTCTCCTCTCGGTTGCCCTTGAGCATGGTCGTCATGGGGGCTGCATACTCGGCATACATTTTGATATACCCCGAGTAGTAGTTGCAGAACCCCAGATACGCCCGTAGCTCAGAGACCGTCTTGGGCTTTTCCCAGTGCTCAATCGCAGCCACCTTGCCAGGTATGGGCTTTCGCTGCCCGTTCCCGACTACGTGGCCAGCGAAGACCACCTCACTTACCGCAATGGTGGCCTTGTCACTGCTGCCCGTGAGTTTGTGCCGAACCAGAAGGTCCAGCACTCGAGTGACGTCCCTCTCGTGTGCCCCCAGGAGCTCCTCGTAGCTCATGCTGGGGTCCCCGGACGCGATGATCACGTCGTCCACGAAGGGGTCCGCACAGTCGCGCACCGGCTCAAGCAGGTTCTCCAGCATCCGCTGAAAAGCCGCATTGCCGTTGGTAACGCCCATGGGCATCACCTTCCACTGGAGAGGTCCAAGTGGGGTGCTCATGGCTGTGCAGGCACGGGACTCCTCGGCGAGAGGCATCTGATGATAACCATGTTTCAGGTCAATCACCGTGAAGATCCTCCGCCGGTGTTGCTTTTGCAGCATATCCTCAATGAGGGGCAGCGTATAGCTGTTGTGCTGCGTTTGGGCGTTCAGGCCGCGGTAGTCGACCACGAGCCGCCACTCACCGGCAACCTTCTTGGGGACGACGCAGCAGGGAGAGGCCCACTCGGAGTGGCACGGCTCAAGCCAGCCTCTCTGGATGAAGTCACGGAGGATCTTCTCCATGGCCTCTTTCTTCTCGCCCCTCAGGGCAAACTCCCGGTGCCTATACACACGGGGGTCCTGCTTCAGTCGTATCTTGGCCTCGCCATACGGTCCCCGCACCGGTGGGGGGAACACAGGTTATCCGCTGAAGAAGGTCTCGCCATACTTCTGCTTCAGCCTGGCCCTCAACGCCTGGATCTTGGGGCAGTCATCGGACTCCGCCTTGGCTTTTCCGGGCACTTGAACCACGGAGCTTACTTGAGGCGTAGCGACCCCGCTCGGTTTCGGCTCAGGTGGTCTTCCCAGGTGGCCCAAAGGGCCATCTCTGGTCTTGCCTCGGAACAGATCGCCGTAGGTGGGTGGGTTACCGCCAGGCGGTTCGTCTTGGCTGGACATGTGATCCAGCCCCCTCTGTACGAAGGTATTCCCGTCATAGGAACCGGAGATGATTGAGTCCACTTCCCACCAGGCTTTGTCCTGGCCCTTGCCCTCACGCTGGTTTCCCCAGTCGTGAAAGGGCTGATCCATATACCCCTGAACCAGATCCCACTCCTCTTCAGTGAGGGGGTCTTCCGAATCCGATTCTTCGATGTCAACAGGGGGAACCGCAAAGCATTGCCGCCAGGGCTCTGCTATGATGCGGTTGACGCACACGAAGTCCGTGGCGTCGGCCTGATCAAGGCCCCCATCCACATAGTGGAATTCCGTTGGCCATCTCTGGGGTGGCATGGGCTGTCCCTTAGCGTCCTGATAGACGCTCTCTCCAGCCGGTAGGACGACCTTGTTTAAGGTCATGCTGGTCAATGAGGCTACCGAATGTCGGGTACTTTCCTCTTCGGTGCATCCCATAGGAACAACCAGCACTGCCTTGGAGCGGTCCTTGCGAATCTTTGCTATCGCTCTTGGAATGTCCCAGCGGGGGCAATGGATCCACATCAGTCCCTGATGCGGACCCCAGTGCTTCTTCCACGCGGAGTCCTGTGCGCTCCAGTACTTCTCACACACCTGAAGATGGGCGGAGGTTCCTGAAGAGAACGCATCCAGGGCCAGATCCGACGCTCCCAGGTCCGCGACCACTCGGTTCGCCACTTCCGGCCTTACGCCGTACTCCTGGTTTGCTGGCCCAGTGGGCTCAGTGTCCAGCGCGGCCACTTCGAGCTGATTGCGTTCGGGGCGGATCCATTGGCATTCCACATGGTGCTCAGGTGACGAAAGCCACGAGAGCTGGTCGTCCTGGTACAGGGTCATGGAGGCCTGGGCCGGGAGAACGCCGGAGTCCGTCTCCATCATGAAGTCGTACCCGACGATCATGTCCCAGTCCATCTCGGCCTCGTAGAAGCGACCGTGCAGGAGGATTTCCTTGCCGAGGTCTGGGCGGCTCAGCTCACGATGGTTCATGAATTGCAGCCCAATGGCCGCTTCCTTCGTGCCTCCCACCATGTACTGGCCGTTCGCCACCTTCAGCCTGACAGGTTTCCGACTGTCGGTAAGACACTCTGGCGGAAGCAGGCCAGCCTTGACCAAGCTGACTTGAGCTCCCGTGTCGACCAACACGTCGAAAACCTTTTCCACTTCCCCGCATAAGGCACGGACCTTAAGATGCAACTGCCGCTCGCGACCGACACGGCGCACGGCGTGCAAACTCAGGATCTCCGGCCGTTCCAGAAGCTCCACAAGCGACTGGTGCAGGTCGTGGACACTGGGCTCAGGCTGCCCATCTGCAGCATCCAGCTGCGGTCCGGGTGATCCTCCGATACTCTCGGATAGATCATGTAGTACATCAAACACATTCTTGGTCGCGAAGGACGGACGGGTGCAAGGGTTCGTGCCTTCACTTGCCCTCACCCCGCCTCCGCGACTGGGCGCCGGACCGGGCCTACCGCCCGCGGCAGTCCCCTTGTGCTTATCGACTCCCGACTGGGATGGTTCGGCGCTACCCACGTCACCATCCTGCGACCGCCCTAGCTGGGGCCCTTGGCTGCAGGGGCTCCGCTAGGGGGCGTCGGTTGTGGAGGAAGGGGTGTTCTCCTCCGCATCAACCTCGTTGATGCCCTTCTTCCTTCCCCCTTTCTTACCCTTGTTCTTGTCCTTGTCCTTGTTCTGGTCATTCTGGTTGTTCTCCTTGTTCTTGTTGTCCGACCTGGGGACCCAGTTCCTCTTGATCTCCTGGATCTCCTTGGCCAACTCGGTCCCCACCGACGACATCAGCTTGGCCAGCTCGTCCTTGTCGACCTCCATTTTGGCTTCCCGGATACCCGCGGGCGCACGCTTCTTCGAAACGTGCGCCTTCTTGTAAGCCTCCGTGTTGGCCTTGTGGACGGGGCATGTTCGGTGGTCATGGTTGAAGCCTTTTTTCCCCTATAACACACGAAACAGCCCTGCGGGAGAGCTCGTATGAACTCCTGAAAGGACAGCGGAGGGTCGCCAATACGGCGAGGGTCCCTCTTCTCCTTCTTCCTCCAACCCTGCTGCAGGGGCTTCCAGTTTCCCGGTTTGCTCCCCGCGCTCAGGTTGTTGGCCACGAAGGCACAAACGGCCACCTCGGCGGGCTCATCGTCGTCGTCATCGTCGACGAGAGTCTCATTGCCGCCGGCTCCCGCTGGATCCATGGCGGCTTCCCCGCCAGGTCCCTCGCCAACATAGTTGACGTCGCGGTCGCCGGGCCTCAACCCGCGGGTGTGGTGGAGGTTTCGGTACTCTTTGAGTACTTCCTCGCCAACCCACTCCAGGATCTCGTCGCAGCTCATCCGCGCCGGGATGGGCTGCAGACAGATGGTGTGGCCGCTCAACTCACACTCGTCAAGGCGCCACATCGCGGTCTTCTCGCGATCGCCCGAGACGGTGATGAGAAGAGCGTTCCGCAGGGAGTGCCGTGTGACATCCCGGGCCACGTTCTTCTTCGCCCAAGCCACCACGTTCGAGTGATACTCTTTGGGGAGCATCATCTTGACCGTGTGGTTGGACTTGGCCCTCTTGGATTCCTCCTTGGTGACCCTCTTGATCCATGCTTCCGGCAGCATGGAGAGCAGGCGAGCCTGCTCGTCACCCTCGTTCCAATCCTCCACGTTGCGGCGGAAGAGGGTGTATTTCCCTCGGAAGTCCCGCCAATCTCGTAGGCGGATCTCCCGTCCATCATGCTCAAGCTTGATGGACTTCCAGCGCTTGGCAGCCACCTGCGGAGCGTCCACCCGCTCCTGCTCGTTGAGCCACTTCTTGGCTTCCTTGAGGGTCTTGATTCTCCCCTCCTTGGTCGCCACGAAGTATAGCTCGCCGAGCACTTCCGGCAGGCGGTACCTGAACCGTTTGAAGACGTATCTCTCCGCATCCGCGGGAGGCAGGTCTTCAGTGACGGTCAGCCCCCAATCGTCCAGCTTCTCCAAGAAGCGGTCGAGGTTGAGGGGGTTGCCATCGTACATGGGGGGCTTGATGTCCTTCAAGTCTTCCCACACGGCGGCATCCGCGGCCTTAGAGACCATGAACGCCGGCCGCGAGGTCGACCGAGGTTTCCATCGGCCTCTCCCACGGACTCCCACGGCCGCCACGTCCATCTCCTCCATGGAATCCCTGTGGCTACGCCGCGGTTCCTCCACGTACGCTGAACCGAAATGTTCACGCCGTACTGCATCCATGTACGCATCCTCATCACGGCGCCGGCGGCTGCGTTCAGCGGCCTCCCGTCGTACACCACGCGGCGGGCTGATGTCGAACTCCTCCAGATCCAGGTCCAGGTCCTCACCTTCGCCGACATCCCACTCCACATCTCCTCTGGGGACCTCATCTCTGAGTCCACCATAACGTCCTCCAGCCCTGGGGATTGGCGCCGGGTCTGGTGCGGGGCGTCGGGGGCGTACAGGCGTCCGTGGTGGGGCACGGCGGTTGTGGTAGTCCGCGCTGAGCCACTCATCGCGCCATTCCTCACTGCCACTGCCGGGCGGCACGCGGTCGTTGCGGCGGCCCGCGCTGTGGTGAGAGGGGGCGGTGAGAGAGGGGGCACTGGCGCTGGGGCGACTCCTGGGGGCTCCGCCGGGGGCGTGGGGTCTGCCTGGATCTGGTCCGGGTCCCCAGCCGTCGTCCGACGAGCCAGACTCCAGGGGTGGGTGGTCGCTGCCGACGCTCGCACGGGCTTCCAGCGCATCCAGCCTCTCCTGCAGGCCGCTGACGACGTTGGTCAGCGACTTGGTCTCGGCCCTGGCGATGTCCAGCTCCTTCTGCGCGCGCGCGGCGACCCCGGAGATGCGAGCCATCTCGACCTTGCCCGTGTCTACCTCGCACTCGAGGGAAAAGACCCTCCTGCGGAGGTAGACAATCCACCGCCAGGTGGTATCCGGGTCGCCGTTCCCTGGTGGGTCGTCGGGGTCCCCAGGGGGTCCTCCAGGAGGGCCTCCGCCGGGTCCGCCCGGTCCAGGGGGTCCTCCCCTGCCCGGTGGGCCGCCTCCAGGGGGTCCACTTGGTGGGCGACCTCCAGGGGGTCCTGATGGTCCTCCGCCAGGGGGTCCCGGTGGGTCTCCGCCGGGTCGCCTCGGTGGGTCCGAGGATGGGCTCTTCCTCGTGATGCCGAAGTCCATGTCGTCATCCTCGCCCATGTCGCCCCACCTGGGCGTCTCGGTCTCGGAGGACTCCGAGCTCGGATAGGGAGGAGGGAGATCCTCATCCTCACCTTCCGGTTCCATGGGGACGTCTCCGCCGCCTCCGCCCGTCCAAGCCACCACTTGGCGATGTCGACGGCCTCGTTCATCCCCGTCACTGGCGGTGAAGAAGGGGTCACTGTCGTGGGGGTGCCCACCCGCTGGCCTCCGCGGCCTCTCGGGGGTCTTCCCCTTGCCCTTCCTCCGTCGACGGGCGGTGGTGCCACTGCTCCCACTGCTGCCCGTGTCGGCCTCATCCAGCGCCATCCTGGAGGAGGCGTCCCCTTCGAAAAGCTTTCGAAGGGTCTCCACTCTTGATGCTCCCGGGGGAGTCTCGCGGCGGAGTTTGGCCTCTGCCTCCTCCATTGCGGCGGCGGTGGCTGCCGCAGCTCGCGCTTCGGCTTCCTCCCGAGCACGAGCCGCCTTGGCTTCCCGGGCCTGCTGCAGCCGCGCCTTCTACACTTCCAACGCTGCCAGCTCCGCCTCCGTCTTGGCCTTCTCCTCAGCGACCTTCCGTCGCGCGGCCTTGATGGCTTCCTTCTTGGCGGCGTCCTCCTGGGCCTTAGCCGTCGCTTCGGCGTGGGCCCTTTCCTCCGCCTCCTTCTTTGCCCTCTCTTGGGCAAGCGCCTCTTCCAGCGCCTTCACCTCGGCCTCCTTGCAGGCAATGGCCTCCTGCGTCAGGCGGGCTTCCTCGTCGGCTGCCGCCAACTCACCGTTGACCTGGGCGGTCGCTGCCCCATGGGCGGCCACGGCGGTGAGTCCGGCCGCAATGGCCGCCACGGTCTGGGCGTGGATGGCCATGCCATGCGCCCAATCCGCAGCCTCCTCCTGGGCGATGCCGGCGGCGCCCTCCACGGCAGCGCTGTACTGCCTGGCCCGTTGCCGGGCAACCCGACGGTTGCAGGGCACCCCACAGGCGCGCTCACAGGCGCGCGCCACGTCCCTTTCGGGAGCGACGCTGCTGCTGGAGCTGGCCTGGTCGGCCGGCATCCTCCCGCGGTGGGCCGACTCCAGGTCGCTGCTGGGGCCTGCTGGGCCCTGCCGGGCCCTCAGGAGCAGCGGACGGGGCTTGGCCTGGGTCTGCTTGGCGACTTGGATGTAGTCGCCAAGGGTGGTGGAGCCGGGGTGGTGACCACCATTGGCCCGTTGGGGACTGGGGGCTCGGGTTCCGCCCTTGGCGCCTTGGGCGGCTTCGGCGGCCAGGGACTCCTGGTACTCCCGCCACCTCCGGTCCCTCTTCTTGTCCCCGGCGGACCGCTTCTCCTTCCCCGGAGACGCGCTGCTGCTGCCCTGCAGCCTGCGCTCGCTCCCCGGTTCCGGGAAGTTCTTCTCGATCACGTCCCACAAGGAGACGTTGATCGAGGCGCCCGACGGGTACACGTTGGGCTCCTCGTCCTCCTCAATCCCGTCGGGACGCAGGCCTTCGCCGGGCCTGTCCGGCCGGGTCCACATCCTCCAGCGCCTCTGCTGGTGGCGGTACTCGTACCCTTCCGCCCGCAGCCAGTCCTCCACGGCCTGCAGGCGGTCGGGGGCGATGTCCGTGCGGAGCTCGAAGCTCCTGGGCATGCCGCCTTCGCACTGGGGGTGGCTGTGGCGGTAGTGCTGGTCCCAAACCAACCCACGCAGCAGGCGTGCTGCATGGGGGTGGGGCCGCGGCCACGTCCTGCCCGCTTCCTGCCAATTCACCATGGCAGCGGGGGCGTAGTTGGTCTTGAGGTCCTTGGTATGCACTCGTTCAACTCAACGAACTGGTGGTGGTTGTTGAGGCGGGTGCTGCAGCACTGGGCTGGATGTGCGGCTGGTGCTGGTCAGCCGGTGGTTGTGGAGGTGGTTGACGCGGCCTTGCTGGTCGGCCGATGGGACTCCGGGTCGGCCGATGGGGCTGTTGCAGGAGTCCTGGTCTGTGCACCTCTTTCACGGTTGCTGCGCGGTCAGGGCGATGCACTGGACGGCGCTGCGGGCTCCGTGACGAACTCGGCGCTGTCGCTGAGTGGCGCTGCGAGCCGCTGCGCTGCGCTGCGAGACGCTGCGCTGCGCTGCGAGCTGCGAGCTGCGCCACGCTGCTCGGGGTTCATGGCCCCGAGTGGCACGCGAGGGTTGGGTAACCCCGCGGCGGTGAAACGCTTTTGACGCGTTCCCGTGGGGGGCCGGCCACGGGACGCTGCGGGACACGCGCAAGTGAGCAGGCAGGCAAAGCACTACGCTCACAGGGGCATCAATGCGCTCATGTCATGTGACAAAGCGTTTCAGAATCCTTGCCACTCTGCAAAGAGGGAACGAAAGTATGTACAGCAACACATCAGGATGTGTACACATGGGGTTAAGACTGGACTGGGGTAAGGGCATCACAGGACCATAGACACTCAGTCCCAACTCATATCCCAATCCCAGGTCCGACCCTCTCAGTGGCTGATGGGGGCGGGGGCTCAAACACAACCCATGCCCTGCTCAGTCCGGACCCTGAAACCCTGCCAAAGGAGGGGATGTCCCGCCCAGCCACAGGCGAGTTCCTGGAAACCAATGGGCTCCAAGGCCAACCAACAGTGGCTCCCTATTCTCCCTGAATGGCAGGTCCCAACTCCACTCTGAGCCAGAGATATGGCCCCGCCATTATCACCCAGGAGTTGGTAGCTGAAAATGGGCTGTTTCAGCCCAAACTGAAATTAACTCAAAAATCCCCAAAATTGACCCCTCGTCCGGACCCGCCAGAGGTAGGGACGAGGCAACTGACCCTATGCCCTTCGAGTACGAATCCCTTGGAGCCCTCACCCAACCTGGTTCCCTCTGAGGTCCCGGCATCAGGGCAACATGGATGAGTCATGTGGGGTCATGATGCCAAAATCACCAAAATTGGCGTCATTCCCACGTGTGGCTCGCCCGGCCAACGTAAGGCCAATGGCTCACAGGGTAGGAGGCAGGACCTAGGACTTATATCTGAGTGTACAACTTGAATTTAGGTCTGAGCTCCCTATGGGCTTAGAGAAATGGGGCCGCCCATTGACCACACGGAAGGGGGAAATTGGGGTCCCAAAATTGGGTCATTTTGGCTGCTTGAAATGAGCCAAAATTCGGTGTGCTCTCAATAGTATATCTCCACGCCGGCTTGGAGTTCGGATCCGGCATTCCATACGCGATCCACCGGGAGTCCAATGGAGACTCCCATGCACTTGGCTCTCAAAGATCTCCATGCCACTCGGCGTGGTGACGATGCCAATTGGGTCCACAAATGTCAAAATTGCAAAATTGCCCACACTCACTTTGGGCTAGCGCCTTAACGAAGGTGGCTCCGCTTCGCCCACGTGGTGTGTCGACCATGGGGACCATTACCCATAACACCCATGTCATATATGGTCCATTGGTCCATGCGTCCGGCGTGCACGAAGGTTAGAACATGGGGCACGGCGGGCAGCAAAAGTGGAAAAATGCTCAAAATGGCCAAAAATGCGCACACTCATGGTTGGGGCAAATGAGGCACATGCCCGACTCGGACCGGAGTGTGCCATAGGATTGGTATCAAGTCATATTGGTCCAACATATCTTTTGGGTGTCGCCCAACTCCTCCGATATTGGGAATGGCAGGGTCGCCAAGTGAGCCCATGATTTGGGATAGTCCCAAATCGCCAACATGGCGGCCACGGTATGCCAAGCCTAAGAGGAGTTATTCGCCGGGTTCAAGATATATTGGGCACCGAAGTATGTACCCTCATATCATACTTGGGTCATGATGTCAATCGAGCGCAATGTTGAGATACACGGTCGCCACTTGACATCATGACGGGCCAAAAATGGCAAAATTGGCACAAGCACACACAAAAGTGCCTTGAAATGTGCATAATTATATTATAATATCTTCGGCTTGGATCGTGCAATCACTTAATCCTTCTACACACAATGACTTGACACCAATGACCTTCGATCCCACATATGTGCTCCACTTGGGGCGCCTTGAAAGGTTACGAGCGCTACTTCCCAAGTGGGCACATGAAAATATGGAAAATTGCAAAACACACACCTTGCTCCCAACGCATCGCTTCGGGATCGCCACACAAGCTTCCCTTCACGAAGGTTAGGCTTGCAATTGATCTTAGGGAGTATGGAGAAGGGGCTTGCACAATATGAGGTCCATTGGCGGGTTTGGCTTGGCGCGATAGACCCGCCAAATGGGCACGCAACACAACACAAGGCACATACTCCATATTGCCCCAAAAGGTAGCTCCCACCACGATATGTCATGCCCCTCCAAGGGCATAACTTTGTGTCAATCGCTCATAGGAACTCAAGGAGAGTTCCTATGCAACACCAACACTTGCGCGCTACACTCGAAAGTTATCTTAACGCACGCAATATCATGGCCAATGAGTTGTAACGCAAACTCTACCCTCTTGACCATGATCCATTACACTAGCGCGCACGTGTGGAGACGCAAGGCATATAATGCTTCCTAAATTACGTCGGGAGTATTGTGAATACATCCCACGTTTCCTTATCGTCATTGCTCGCAAGCGGCACGAGATATGACCCTCACAAGTGGCCTCACGAATCAACTTTGTTTTGCCCGTATCTCTAAGACAAATGGAGGGCAAGATAAAAGGAAAGTTGATTCCTGCATAGGGAAGCACGTAGGTCCACTCGAAGGAGGTCAAATCAAGTGCGGGGATGTCGAAGTCGAAAATCCGATTTCGACATCCTGAAAAATTCGGATTAAGGTTGCGAGTATTAATTATGAAAATTGCGGAAGCGTCCATGCAGTTCCTGAAGGCTTTGGAGCCTTCGTGACGGATTGCGTTAAAATTTCCATTATAAACAGTTAAACTGGCGGTTACGGTAAAGTCGCGATCCAACCGCCAGCAGTCAAAACAGTGAATATCAGAACGGAAGCGTAAAAATTGACGGAAACAATATGAAAATAAAACCCTGTTGATTCCTGATATTCTGATACACAAATCTCCGCTGGCGGTGCATCGGTTGCCGATGCGGGGCTTCACGGCACGGAACACGCCGTACATGGGGTTAGTGGACCGGAGACCGGTTGTATGCCGTAACCTGGCCATGGGGTTCTGGGTACCGCTTCAGAATAGTCGTCACGGTCTCGTCTACCTTGCTTGCACTTGCCGCACCCTTCAACATGATGTCAAGATTGGCCTCCACTTGTTCCATTCGTTGCTCCACGAGCCCCAAAATGTCCTTAAGGCTCTCCGAATCAACCGAATTTTGCTCTAAATAACGAATTCGGTGGGAGTGTCGTTGGGACTCATGAGGTGGATAACTTTGAGAAGAGTTCGTAGCATTATTCTCCAATCGCTCAACCCGAACAACCACTTGCTTGTATCGATGTTCAACACGGTTTTTCACAACCTTTTTGAATTTTTCAATCTCCTTAGCAAGTGTTCCTTGTGGTAGGGTGCACGTTGTATAAACTTTCTTGCTCATTGCCTCACAACCATCAATGGGTTGTTGAATGGCGTGTACCTTGGGAGATTGTGACAAAAGAACTTCAAATTCATCTTGTTGTGAGCCTTGTGAAGAGTGATAATGTTCGGAACGCGATGACATTTGTCGTTGATGTTCTTCAAATTGTTCCACCAATTGTTGGACTCGTGATGGCTTCTCCAAATTGTCAGCATCACCCGTTTCATCTTCGTTCATGAACTCCTCCACATACGGCTTGCCAAACGAAAGGCGAGTTGAGGGAAGGATGTTCGGACCAAGTGATGTTTCGAATTTTTCGAATGGGTCCATTGACTCATCATTGTTGTAGGTTGTGCCATATCCGGGGCTTGGAGTCACGGATTCGAAACGCTTATGCTTGCTACCATGTTTTGAGATTGGTGTAACCTCCATCTTAGTTTGAGATTTCCGAAATTGCAGAGTTTTGGGCTAACGACTCCGGATCGCACGGAATACACAATCAGCAATGGCACATACAACATTGAGTCCAAATCATCATTAAAAATGCAAGACCCTGCAGTGTAGTACAGAAAACTCACAACATTATGCACAGTTAGTTCTGTCCTACTTCGCAGCGTCTTTTGCAAGTCACAGAGCGTTCAATCTTATAAATAAAGCGTGATCTGAGTTTAATTATAAACAATCAACAACGTGCAAATGATCATCCATAATGTGCGCGCGATCTCTGCTGTGCGCGCACTCTCTGACTCACGTTGGGGTGTGTATCACTGTTTCATTACACCACCTCAATTTCGTCGATTCTTGAGGAATTTGATATGACCTCTTCTGTTCCCATTTCACTGCCATCTTGCCAATAATCCCCCAGATTCCCGTCAACTAAGCACGCCAACGTGCTCCACGAACGCTGTGGCAAAGGCTTGCCATTGTCTTCACAATACAGCTTCACTCCCTTGTGAGGTAGCTCGACAATGTCGATTGAAATGTCCATAATGTCCTTGAACCACTCTTGTCTTGGCCAATTGGGGACAATTAAAATTGCCTTTGCGCCGGATTGCTTCAGCTTCTGCACTACACGAGGGAAAACGTCGAAGGGCGGATTGATCCGAAGAGGTTCAGACCAGTCCTCACTCCAGGCATCGTCGTAGAACTTCGGAAATCTTTTATTCTTTTTGTTTGCAAAAGCATCAACTTCAGGACGAAAATTGTGGTTCTTTTCGAAATAATCCACCAGAATGTCCCGCCATTTGTCGACTACTCGATAGCAAACTGACTTCCACTTCTTGCTGTTCAACGAATTCACCTTTCCTTCGTTGAAATCTTCTTGATTCCCTGTCCATTCCTGCCCATCTTGCTGAAAATGTAGCTTATTTCGCTCCTTGAATTGGTGGATACTCTTGGTATATGGGTGCAGATAATACAGGTCAGACGGGTCGCTGGTCGACGGATCTTGGAGGAAGCATGTCCTGTGTCCCATAGGCGACACACGGTGGGCGTGAAGCCAGGGTTGACCCAAGAATAAATCATACTTTATGCTGGCTTCATAGAATTTTCCAGCAAACCACTCCTCAGTGACCGTCTCTTCCACACTCCAGACAGATTGTTTCACCAATCTGACCGCCAACTCTGCCTCTCTGTCGCCACCGTCAAGGCGATGTCCGCTCACTCCCTCCAGCTGGACAGGTGTCGAGGACATCTTCGCCTTGTCCTCCTGCAGAAAGCCTTTCCTCACCAAATTGACCTCTGAACCATTGTCAATCAGACATCTGGCAAGTTTAACCTTACCATCCGTCGATCTGACCTGGATCCAGCAGACAAACTGGCGCTGCTTGCCTCGCCGGACAGCGCTGAGGACCCAGGCAGGGTACAGGAGGCCGGAGGAGCGCGCCAGCCGGTCCAAGCTGCGTCCATCCACCGCCCCAACTACCCTGATGGGTTTTGTCTCCTGCCACTCAACCCCAGTGTTGCAATTTGGGTCAAGTTGGCTTCCCTTTTGCCATTCTTCTTCTTCGTTCGGCTGTACGTCCTGTACTTGTCCTTCGTCAACCCATTCTTCTCCTGCTTCGACGGCATTCACTCCTTTTCCACGTCCACGACCACCAAATGACTTTCCACCACCACCTTTCTTACCTCCTTGGCCTTTGTTGTTGGAGGTGTTGGAATTGGGGTTGGATTCGTTGGATCTGCCCTTGCCTCGACCTCCAGTATCCTTGTTGTTGCCGAAGGTCTTGTTCGCTGGCGTCTCCGCGTACAGGGGGTTGCCATTCACCTTGGAATCATCTTGATTCCCGGACCTTCCTTTGCCATTTCCGCCTTTTTCGCCAGATTTGCCACCAGATTTTCCACCAGCATCGGTCCATCTTGAGCCACTTGGATCTCCGCCTTGCTGCGAGTAATCTTTTGGTGTCCAGTCTCTGTTCTTTCCTTTGGACTGCCCTTTACCCTTTCCCCTTCCATGCTGGTCAGCATCTTGTGCTCCATCCTGCTGGGGATTTTTGGGAGAATTTCCCTTTCCATCCATTTTGGACTGAATTGTTTTGAGATCTGAGGGCGTCCACCTGTGATTTGCGGTCGTGTGAGTCGCCGCACGACCTTCTTTTCCAAGGGCAATGCACACAGAGCATCCCTTCTCACCAACGGCGTTGACCTTGCCTCCGAAGCCATGTGCATCCTGGGACTTCTGGCGTTCTAAGTTTGCATACTTTTCAAGTTGGTCCCAGATCTGCTCAACTCCATATGAGAAGATCCACGGTCGTACCTTCAAAACTGTTCCCTTATACTTCACTTTTCCATCTACCATGCTGCAGAAAAACTCCGACTGTTCAGAATCGTGGAAACCAACTCTCCATCTGCCCTCACGAATAGTGATGTCCTTCAATCCAGTAGCACTGATAGAGTGTAGCAACTCACGACCTGCCATTTTTCCCATAGTTTCCGGCAATCCTCGGACTTCAACCCAGTTGCCCAGGACTTTTTGGTCCGCCTGAGAGTCCCTGATCTTCTGCTTGGTCTCTGGCGTGAGCTTGCTCAGGAGGATCTTCTTCATTTCGCCTTCAGAAAGTCCTTCTCCAGAGTTCTCCGCCTCTTGCACCAAAAACTCCCAATCTTGCCTTGCAATTTGAATCTCTTCCAGAAACAATTTCTTGATCGCCCTGAAGTTCTCCAGACGGTTCCTGTAGTGATCTTCAGGAAGTCGAGAGCCTTTCTTCTTGAGACTTCGATATAGTTCTTCATAAGTCAGGGGATCTCCTTGATTTTGTCTTTCCACATAGAGATTGTATGTACTCTCTCTGAGTTTGCCAGTCAGACAATCCATCAACCCAAGGATCCAGAGTTCCTTGTCCAGCTTCTCCGTCTGCAGCCAGACCATGAACTGCCGTTCGAAGGACGCCCAGTAATTTGGGTGCCCTGAGAACTTAGGCTGCTTCATTACTGACCCTTGAAGCCTCATGTGCAAAGGGTTCAGCAAGTGGTTCAGGTTGAAACCTGTGGATGTGCCGACCGGATTGACGAACACCGGGTTGACTGCGGCGCCTCCCATTGCCTGTGCCTGCGCAATTGCGGCCGCCAGCAACGCCTGGTCCACAGTAGGCTGCACGAACGGCGTCTGCGGTGCTTGATGCAGCCTCATCTCCTTCAATTTCTTCTGCTTTTCTTTGATCTTGGCCTCATTTTCTTTCTGCTGCCGGTCCTTCTTCTTCAAGGCCATTGATCTCTCCTTCACGGTGGTCCTTGCTTCTCCATCAATATCTTCGACAGTACCAACAGACAGTATAGACCCATGCGACGAAGATTCTCCTCCTTCGGTACCCAGATTCAACCCAATAGGACTTCCAAATCCAGTAGGGGGGATACCAGAATTTCCAGTAAAAGCTGGGATGTGACCAGTAAAAGCTGGGGGTGCTGGAGAATGTGGAACGCCGTAAGGCGTGGATGCAGGTGCAGCTGAGGAGGTAGGTGCTTGGTGGCTTGCCATTGTAGGCGCTGGTCCAGAGAGCCCAGTAGTGCTCAGATTTTGTACCAGATATGTAAGCTTCTCCAGCTTCTGCTCCATCTCCTTCCACTTGCTGTCATCATCCCTCTTTTTCTC
Organism: Eutreptiella sp. 'Long Island Sound 2002'; assembly: GCA_964036045.1. Lineage (NCBI taxonomy): Eukaryota > Euglenozoa > Euglenophyceae > Eutreptiales > Eutreptiaceae > Eutreptiella > Eutreptiella sp. 'Long Island Sound 2002'. The sequence goes on along the minus strand of OZ038404.1, from coordinate 12,345,889 downwards.
CTTGGCGGCCTTCTTCAGCTCCTTCACCCTGGTTTCCAGCGACGAAATCTGTCTTCGACAGGAGCAGTCCTTGGCGCACTCGCCACAGGAAGGGCATCTCGTCCCTTTTCCTTTGCTTCTGACCTCGTCGACCCAAGTGTCAACACTGGAGGCAGAGCTGGGCAGTTTGGACAGTTGCTCCCTGGAGAGGTGGGAATGTGTCGAATCACACCTCATTTCGTCGACCTCGTCGTCGATCCGACCCCAGGCGCCCGACGGACCAGCGTGCGGATGCACATTCTGGCGTCGCTCCTCGGCGATGATGGCCATCTGCACCATCACGGCGGCCTGGTGGTCGAACTGGTCCATCAGCTCCTCCCAGTCCTCTTGCTCCTGCAATCAAATCTCGACCGGCCGCTGTCCCTGAGGAACTGGCACGACGCCCTGAACCAGTCCCTCAGGCGGCCACGATAGCCCGCCTCCGCCAGCAGCCAATTCTGCCTGTGCAGGAATTCCTCATTCCAGATCTGCTGGAAGTGGTTTTCCCAGTAATCACCACTAATTCCAGTACCAGACTGCTCTCCTTCGCTGCTGCTGTCTTCCAGATAAGGCAAAGCGTGAGAGGAGGAACCAGTTTCACTCGAGGAGGGAGATTCTCGACCGGGCTTAAGGTTGGGTGGGGCGTTCACACAACAATCAGCACAAGTATGAACTCCAGGCCAATGCCTATGGCCACAGTAAGGGCACTCTGAAGGATGATCCTCGGTTTGTTGGGGAGATGCCACGAAGGTAACCTCAGGGGGAACACGCAGTGACTCTCTACGAGTGATAGCCCCGCTAAAGTCCGATGATCTCAGAGTGTCAGTGGAGATTCCAGAAGCAGAGTCATGATTTCCTCTGCTACCATGTAACCGCTGCATAGTGGTTGATCTTTCTTGTGATTGCGAAGCCTGTAGCCTTGATGCCCCAGGGGTCGTAACACCCGACACTGCCCCTGATATCTCCGAACCCACATAACCCTCTTCAGACCCATATCCAGCCTCTGGGAGCGACATATGCGAAGCACTTGTAAGTCCTTTGAACTCCATGGTGGAATATGAAGAGTACGAAAACCCGGTCTACAAAAATGGAGCAGACATAGAATCTCAATGCGCATTCATCGCACATAATGACACAACGTGAAATCATTCGAAATAATTTAAATAAATCCGATTGGGAAATCACGAAAGACAAATGCGACTCGACGCGCGCTCACAGGCGACATCTGGCGGCGAACGGAAAACAAGAAACAGAACGGAAAATTTACTGCACTAATGTACATCTGAGAATCATTGGAATTCTGATCACATCAGTTTATAATTGAGTGCTGTCACTGCTGCCGTTACATGCGCCACCCTACCGAACCCCGCGGCGCCACCTCGCGAAGGGGGGTCCCTGGCAGACCCGGCGCACGATGTACGTGTCGCGCGGGCCTGTGCTTTGGGGCCGGGGAACCACGGCCTGCAAGACCTTGACGTTGGCGTCGAAGATCTCCCCCACACTGAACCGCACGAGCTCGCGGTCCTTGGGGTCGGCGATGGCCAGCACCTCGTCCTTCTGCATGGTGCTGACCAATGCTGCAAAAAGGATACATGCAGTAAAGTGTGCCAACGACAAGAGGCGCGCTCCCAAACCCCACTCCAAGGTTGTGTCACCTAACCCAAACAAAACCTAAACACGCTCCTATACACATATGGGCCCGTAATTGGCCTTTGCTAAGGCCTCAAAGACGGGAGGCGCTCCCAAACCCCACTCCAAGCTTGTGTCACCTAACCCAAACAAAACCCAAACACGCTTCTATGCACATATGGGACCGTAATGGGCCATTGTCACGGCACGGCAAAGAGGATGGGAAAAGCACATACCTGACCCCATACGTTTTGCTTCCTCCTCACGGTCCTTGGCTTCCTTGCGCTCCTTCATCCTCCGAATGAGCTCCTCCGCACCCTTTCTCCCTAAACAAACCAACCAACAAATGTACAATGTGCGGGAGAGAAAAGGGGCAAACAAGAAAAAAAGCACAATGAACACAAAAAGGACAAGCAGACAAGTGACGCCACCACGGGGATACCTCGCTTGCTTGGCGTCTTGGGTGCACCCTCGGCGCGTGGCTCCGGCGAACGGCGTCTCCCCACCGAGTCCTTCTTCCTTTGCTCCATTATTGCTGTAAACAAAGGTTGACGTTGAAGGAACGGAACCATGTAACACATGCCATGGTGCAATGGTGCGTAGCGGTGCATACCACGTTCCGCCCCGGCTCGTGGTTCCGGGGAGTGCTTTGTCGTGCCCGGCGGAGTTGGAGTTGGACTTGGACCTGGAGTACGAGCAATGTCAGCCAAGCTCTCAATCTCAATCTCCTTTTGCCATTGCGCGTGTGGGTCGTCTGGTTGGGGTCGTTGCGCGTGAAGTTGGTGACGTTGCCGTTCGCCAAGGCTGTCATACCAATTGACATGCCACGGTTGGGCCCCATCAAAGGCGACCTCATCCTCTTCTGCAACACAAAGAATAGGTAGGATGGAGGTAGGATGGGGAAAGCACGCATTTTGCATGAAAATGACGTGAAACGCACAACCAAATCGAAATGTTTGCAACCACATACCATCCGGCCGGGACCACCAATATTCCGTGGGAGTCTCCGCGCTCTTTTCGTACGCCTCGTCGGGCATCTCGATTTCCTTGCCTCCCACAAATAGGAGTTCTGACGTCGCGCCAAGGGGACCTTGTCCCAGAACGAAATAAAAAGATAGGTAAAACAGGACGGAAAAAGTTTTCTGAATAGCTGAAGATAAAGCTAATTAGCATAAAAAACGGTTAGGCCAAAAAGCGCGCTGCGAAACGCGGAAAAACGCGACGAAAATTTTTCCGACGTAAAATAGGTGAATGGTTAGCGCCGTAAACACCGAAACGCTCGTAGGACCCTAACACCGTCCCTCACGACGTCTAACTAGCCGTAGGCGCAAAGAAAAACGCGTCGCGAGCAGCGCGTAAAACTCGAAAAAGTTGTTTCTAAGCCGCCGCGTCCCTTCGCCCTGCTTCCCTTCTATTTCTTTCCTTCTCCATGCACCCACCCCCCTTCCCTCGTGCCCTCCCTCACTCCTTTTCGTCAGCTTAGGCGACCGGCCCTGGGGGAAAAGCGGTCAACCCCTTGCAAGCAAGACCACCATCTTTGCGGCCGCGTGGCAACACGTAAGTCAGAAATTTCACCTCTGTATTGCTGCTTGCCTGCGTGCGTGAGTTGCGTAGAGTTTGATTTTCTAAGCAGAAACGTTTAAATTTTTGGTTTTAAGAAATTTTTCAAAGGCACTAAAAAAAAGCAGGGGTATTTAGCAAAGGAAAAGAGGACAAAAGGAAAGACAAACAGCAGCAGCGCAGACAACCGCTCAGCACAGCCCACCAGCACAACACCGCAAGGCAGCACAGCACCGCACGACACAGCACAGGGCGCAGGACACCACAGGACAACGCACAGCACAGCAAGACACCACGACACACCAGAGCGGCACCACCACACCGCAGAACGCCCAGGGAGACACCACAACCCACAGGGACACGCCACAGCACGAGGCACCAACAACAGCGCAGACACAACCGGAACCGAACAACACGACGCGCAGCGCAACACAGCACCGCACACACAGGGAAAAGACACAAACCAACACCACCAGCAAAGCAAAACGGACAGCAGGGCGCCACAGCACGGCACCAGCAGACAACCACGGGCCACCAGACCCAGCACCGCACCACAACACACCAAAGGAAAGAGCACAACACACGGCAGCGCACCACAGCACCGGGCGCCAGCAACAGCACGCACCACACGAAAAGCACGACGCAAGCGCACCAGCACAGCGAAGCACAGCACCGCACAGAGCGGAGAGGACAGGGAACGCACCGCACAGCACCTAAGGACACAAACAGCACAAAGCAGAGCGGCGAACAACAGCACACACCACCTTGCAACGACAAAACACACACAGCGCGGGGGAACACCGCAAAACAGAGCGCCGCAAAGCACAAGGCCCCAGGGCGACGGGGAGCACCAGAGGGCACGGCACTGACAGCACGACGAGCAGCGGCACCAAACGAGCGCAGCAAAACAACACAGCACACAACAGCACAACACCGGGCGACACAACGCGCAGCAGCGCAGCGCGGCACCGCAACCCGGGACACACAGCACAGCACAACACACGGCACACAGCACCGAGCGGAAGCAACAAAAACCGCAAGACACAAAACCACACACACCAGGACCAAGGAGAAGGGCACCCAGGGACAAACACACACAACAAGGGACACCCCCACCCGCGAAACACACCGCCACAACCGGCGGGCCCCAGCCATGAGTGGCGGGGACCCGCACACCACCACCGCCGGCAGACCCCAGCCAGGAGTGGCGGGGAACCGCACCCGGGACCCTCAGCCAGGAGTGGCGAGGAACGCCCACCACCACCGGTAGCGAAACCCAGCCAGGAGTGGCGGGGAGTAGCACACAGGAACCTGCGCCAGGAGTGGCGAGGGACCAACCACACCACACACCAGCCACAACCCCACCAACACACCACCGCCACACACCACACACCACACACCACCGCCGCCAGCGGACCCCAGCCAGGAGTGGCGGGGAACCGCGCCTGGGACCCACAGCCAGGAGTGGCGAGGACCGCCCACCACCACGGGCAGCGAAACCCAGCCAGGAGTGGCGGGGAGTAGCACACAGGAACCTCCGCCAGGAGTGGCGAGGGACCAACCACACCACACACGAGCCACAACCCCACCAACACAGGACCACCGCACACCACACACCACACACCACACACCACACACCACACACCACCACCGCCGGCGGACCCCAGCCAGGAGTGGCGGGAAACCGCGCCCGGGACCCTCAGCCAGGAGTGGCGAGGAACGCCCACCACCACCGGTAGCGAAATCCAGCCAGGAGTGGCGGCGAGTAGCACACAGGAACCTGCGCCAGGAGTGGCGAGGGACCAACCACACCACACACCAGCCACAGCCCCACCAACACACCACCGCCACACACCACACACCACACATCACCGCCGCCAGCGGACCCCAGCCAGGAGTGGCGGGGAACCGCGCCTGGGACCCACAGCCAGGAGTGGCGAGGACCGCCCACCACCACGGGCAGCGAAACCCAGCCAGGAGTGGCGGGGAGTAGCACACAGGAACCTCCGCCAGGAGTGGCGAGGGACCAACCACACCACACACGAGCCACAACCCCACCAACACACCACCGCCGCACACCACACACCACACACCACACACCACACACCACACACCACCGCCGACAGCGAAACCCAGCCAGGAGTGGCGGGGAACTGCGCCCGGGACCCTCCGCCAGGAGACGCGAGGAACGCCCACCACCAAGGGCAGCGAAACCCAGCCAGGAGTGGCGGGGAGTAGCACACAGGAACCTCCGCCAGGAGTCGCGAGGGACCAACCACACCACACACCAGCCACAACCCCACCAACACACCACCGCCGCACACCACACACCACACACCACACACCACCGCCACCAGCGGACCCCAGCCAGGAGTGGCGGGGAACCGCACCCGGGACCCTCAGCCAGGAGTGGCGAGGAGCGCCCACCACCGCCGATAGCGAAACCCAGCCAGGACCGGCGGGGAACCGCACCCGGGACCCTCCGCCAGGAGTGGCGAGGAACGCCCACCACCACCCGCAGCGAAACCCAGCCAGGAGTGGCGGGGAACCGCACCCGGGACCCTCAGCCAGGAGTGGCGAGGAGCGCCCACCACCGCCGATAGCGAAACCCAGCCAGGAGTGGCGGGGAACCGCACCCGGGACCCTCAGCAAGGAGTGGCGAGGAACGCCCACCACCACCCGCAGCGAGACCCAGCGGGGAGTGGCGGGGAGTAGCACACAGGGACCTCCGCCAGGAGTGGCGAGGGACCAACCACACCACACACCAGCCACAACACCACCAACACAGAACCGCCGCACACCACACACCGCACACCACACACCAGACACCACACACCACCGCCGACAGCGAAACCCAGCCAGGAGTGGCGGGGAACCGCGCCCGGGACCCTCCGCGAGGAGTGGCGAGGAACGTCCACCACCACCGGCAGCGAAACCCAGCCAGGAGTGGCGGGGAGTAGCACACATGAACCTCCGCCAGGAGTGGCGAGGGACCAACCACAACACACACGAGCCACAACCCCACCAACACACCACCGCCGCACACCACACACCACACACCACACACCACACACCACACACCACCGCCGACAGCGAAACCCAGCCAGGAGTGGCGGGGAACCGCGCCCGGGACCCTCCGCCAGGAGTGACGAGGAACGCCCACCACCACCGGCAGCGAAACCCAGCCAGGAGTGGCGGGGAGTAGCACACAGGAACCTGCGCCAGGAGTGGCGAGGGACCAACCACACCACACACCAGCCACAACCCCACCAACACACCACCGCCGCACACCACACACCACACACCACACACCACCGCCGCCAGCGGACCCCAGCCAGGAGTGGCGGGGAACTGCGCCCGGGACCCTCAGCCAGGAGCGGCGAGGAACGCCCACCACAACCAGCAGCGAAACCCAGCCAGGAGTGGCGGGGAGTAGCACACAGGAACCTCCGCAAGGAGTGGCGAGGGATTAACCACACCAGACACCGGCCACAGTGGGTGCGCCAGCCCAGGGAAGGCAGAGGGAAGCCCCCCCCCCCAAAAAAAAACAAGGGGGGGAGGGGGGGGGTGCGAAAACGGCCCACAGCCGCCAAACCGCCCGCCAACAACACAAAAGGCGGCCAAACCCTCCACCCAGAAGGCACCGAAGACAGGACCCCAAAGAGGCACATGGGGACCACCCAGCCAAAACCGGCAACACCAAGCCAGGAACAGCGTCCCACCAGGAAAAGAGGCACCGAAATATGCAGACACACACCACGAAAAAAAAAAAGCCAGCAGCCCAGCCCGAAAGAAAGGGGACCGGACAGACCACAAGGCCTGGGACAGGGACACCCAGCAACCGACACCACAAAGCAAAAAAAAAAAAAAGCGCAAAAAACACACCCCGACAACCCAGCTCAGAAGGGCGGGGCACAGCCGAGACCCGGGCCCAGCACGCACGCCCACACCGCACACCGGAACCGGAAACGGCGGGAGGCAAGCGAAACGCGCACAAAACCACACACGTCCCATAAGCAGGCTGAAACCTAAGCCCAACCACGAACACCACAAACAGCCGGCAAAAGAGGGACAACACCACAAACCGTGCCGAAACACACCCACCCAAGACCCCAGCCAGGACTGGCAGGGGTTCACAAAACCCACACCCAACCGCAACCCGGACCCAAACACAAATGCAAGCCAACAGTAGGAAACCCGGTGCCCACAGCCCGGGCACTGAGGCAGCCCGTGCCATGCAGGTGACCCGGCCAAACGAGATCCGGAGACCGGGGGTAAGGCTGCATCCTAAGGCCTGCGCTGCTTTGGGACTCGAGGCGGAGCGTGCGACACCCAAGCGCCTCGGAACCCTAGTACCAAGACCATGCATGCATGCCTTGGGAACGGGATACGCCAGGAAGTCCGTCGAACCTCTAGGGTTCCGCCCAAAGGAGGGGACGTGCGCAAGCACGGGGGCACACCCTCCCGGCGAGACAAGCACGTCACGCCGGCGGCGATCAGCCCTCCCGGTGTTGCCCTGGGCCGCTTTGTTGGGGGCCAACAGTCAGGTCTAGCGGGATTTAAGGCGCCTCCCCTCTTCACGCGCGGAGCCTCTTCCTGTTCGTCACAGGGGCGACGCCAGGGGGAACCAAGGGGCGTCTCTCCACGACCAAGTGCACCTACCTACCTACCTACCTCCATTGTTGCTGTAAACAAGGGTTGACGGTGAAGGAACGGAACCATGTAACACGTGCCATGGTGCAATGGTGCGTAGCGGTGCATACCACGTTCCGCCTCGGTTCGTGGTTCCGGGGAGTGCTTTGGCGTGCCCGGCGGAGTTGGACTTGGACTTGGACCTGGAGTACGAGCAATGTCAGCCAAGCGCTCAATCTCAATCTCCTTTTGCACTTGCGCGTGTGGGTCGTCTGGTTGGGGTCGTTGCGCGTGAAGTTGATGACGTTGCCGTTCGCCAAGGCTGTCATACCAATTGACATGCCACAGTTGGGCCCCATCAAAGGCGACCTCATCCTCTTCTGCAACACAAAGAATAGGTAGGATGGAGGTAGGATAGGGAAAGCACGCATTTTGCATGAAAATGACGTGAAACGCACTGACGCGTTCCCGTGGGGGGCCTCGCCACGGGACGCTGCGGTGGACACGCACAAGTGAGCAGGCAGGCAAAGCACTACGCTCACAGGGGCATCATTGCGCTCGTGTCATGTGACAAAGCGTTTCAGGATCCTTGCCACTCTGAAACAAGGGAACAAAAGTATGTACAGCAACACATCAGGATATGTACACATGGGGTTAAGACTGGACTGGGGTAAGGGCATCACAGGACCATAGACACTCAGTCCCAACTCATATCCCTATCCCAGGTCCGACCCTCTCAGTGGCTGGTGGGGGCGGGGGCTCAAACACAACCCATGCCCTGCTCAGTCCGGACCCTGAAACCCTGCCAATGGGGAGGGTGTCCCGCCGAGCCACAGGCGAGTTCCTGTAAAACCAAGGGGCTCCAAGGCCAACTGACAGTGGCTCCCCATGCTCCCTCAACGGCAGGTCCCAACTCCTCTCTGAGCCAGAGATATGGCCCCGCCATTATCCCCTAGGAGTTGGTAGCTGAAAATGGGCTGTTTCAGCCCAAACTGATACTCACTCAAAAATCTCCAAAATTGACCCCTCGTCCGGACCCGCCAGAGGTAGAGACGAGGCAACTGACCCTATGCCGTTTGAGTACGAACTCCCTGGAGCCCTCACCCAACCTGGTTTCCTCTGAGGTCCCGGCATCAGGGCACCACGGGTTCGTCAAGTGGGGTCATGATGCCAAAATCACCAAAATTAGCGTCATTCCCACGCGTGGCTCGCCCAGCCAGGGCAAGGCCAATGGCTCACAAGATAGGAGGCAGTACCTAGGACTTATATCTGAGTGTACAACCTGAAATTAGGTCCGGGCTTCTCATGGGCAAAGAGATATGGGGCCGCCAATTGACCACACGGGGGGGTGAAATTGGGGTCCCAAAAGGGGGTCATTTTGGCTGCTCGAAATGAGCCAGCATTCGGGGGTGCTCTCAATAGTATATCTCCACACAGGCTTGGAGATCGGATCCGCCATTCTATACGCGATCCACCGGGAGTCCAACAGAGACTCACATGCACTTGGCTCTCAAAGATCTCCATGCCACTTGGCGTGGTGACAATCCCAATTGGGTCCACAAATGCCAAAATGGCAAAATTGTCCACACTCACTTTGGGCTAGCACCCTAACGAAGGTTGCTCCGCTTCGCCCACGTGGTGTGTGAACCATGGGGACCAATGTCCATAACACCCATGTCATATATGGTCCATTGGTCCATGAGTCCCGCGTGCACGAGGGTGCTGAACATGGTGCACGGCGGGCAGAAAATATGGAAAATTGCTCAAAATGGCCAAAAATGCGCACACTCATGGTTGGGGCAAATGAGGCACATGCCCGACTTGGACCGGAGTGTGCCATAGGATTGGTATCAAGTCATATGCGCCCAACATATCTCTTGGGCGTCGCCCAACTCCTCCGGTTTTGGGAACTGCAGGGTCGCCAAGTGAGCCCATGATTTGGGATGGTCCCAAATCGCCAACATGGCGGCCACGGTACGCCAAGCCCAAGGGGAGTTATTCGGCGGGTCCAAGATATGTTGGGCACCGAAGTATGTACCCTTATAACATACTTGGGTCATGATGTCAATTGGGCGCAACGTTGAGATACACGGTCGCCACTTGACATCATGACGGGCAAAAAACAGCAATATTGGCGAAAAAACACCCAAAAGTGCCTTGAAAGGCGCACAAATATATTATAATATCTTCGGCTTGGATTGAGTAATCGACCAATCCTTCTAAACACAATGACTTGACACCAATGACCTTCGATTCAACATCTGTGCTCCACTTGGGGCGCTTTGGAAGGTCGCGTGCGCTGCCTCCCAAGTGGGCACATGCAAAAATGGAATATTGCAAAAAACACACCCTGCTCACAACGCATCGCTTCGGGAGCGCTCCACAAGCGTCCCTTCACGAAGGTTAGGCTTGCGAGTGTTGGTTGGGAGTACAATGAAGGGCCTCGTGCGATATGGGGTCCATTGGCGGGTTAGTCTTGGAATGGTGCACCCGCCAAATGGGCACGCGATATGACACCAAATATGGCATATAACCCTACCCACGCCTTCTACACCCAACCTAGTGGCCTAGAACCAAAGTATGCCTATATTCTAATGTAACGTTGGTCCCTTAACACGCACGCAAGTGCTTTGATCGAAAATCGACCTCCTTTCGGAAAGCCGAATTTTAGCATGCACGCAAAATATATTGCCAATATGTATATGGAGATCATATATGCACCATCCGGGGAAGACAGGTGATATGCCCCGGATGTAGAGGCAAGCAAGGGTGGGACAAACGCCAACTCAACATACTTCTACACGTACTTGGACGCCAGGTACGTGACAAAGTGCACCTCTTGGAGAACACTCAAAATAAATAACCCTTTGGGCCTATTGAGTTGGGATCCTTCGGCCTCATCCTATGCCTATGGGGGGCAAAACCTCATACACAGTGCCTATGAGGCACGTTAGCTCGTCCTTGGGCGCTTGAACGCTCGTAACCCTTGTTATTCCACTTGGGGGTTCGAAGCGCCTTCGGTCGCCCAGATTTTCTGGTAAAAATCTGGGACGCGATCCGTTATATCAAGGAAAAAATTGCGGATCACTCGAAGACTGTTTCAGTCTTAACTTCAAGAGAAATCGTATTACAGAATAATCTAATGCAGTCCACGGAACAGGCCACGACAGGCGGCGCGACTGCGGCAATTTCACGACAATTGGAAATCGCGGTAGAAATCGGGTATTTCACCGATTTCCAACCGAAAATCGCCTAAGATAATAAAGTTATGGTAAATCTACATTGATTCAATGGTTAAGGATCCGATTCCAGATCCCGCGGATTGGAGAACAGGGATATCCCGCTGACAGCCGGTGTCAACGGCTTCCGCACGGGTGTGACGGGCTCAAAGGCCTCCGGGCCATGGGCCATAGGTTCTGGGTACCGCTTCACCCCCCTCCTTAGAGCAAACCCTGGGGGGGGCTCGATAACACCCAAGCATGGCAGTGGGTACCCAGGACCATCCCCTGAAGGGGGGGGGTGTCACATCCCACTTCAGGCTGATTCGCAGGTTAGGCTGCCCAAATCCCACAGTAAGACAGGTATGGTGCTGTAGCTGTTAGTAACTGCAAGTACAGTATCAAGTATCAAGTCCCGGGTCCTGGCGGCGATTGTTCGGCATCCAAAGGACCCGTTAACCCGTACCAGGCGCACCGGGTGCCGGCTGCGACGGTCACCACCACAGTGGCAGTGGCATACACGGCCAACATAGGTGTCACACGACGACCGAGGTGGTCCCACAGGTCGGAAGCGACCACAAAGATCCATCAGGCTACCCCAAGCTTCCCAAAGCCCGCCGGCTGGGGGATAGTCCCCACGGGTCCTTCCTCGGGCGCACCACGTCCATATCCACGACGCGAGTCCAGAGTGGTACAGCCGAACGAGCTCCTCCTTAAGGGATCGGGCATCAAGGCCGTCTTTTCCCTCGCCCTATTACCAGGAAGGCCATACATGAGGGAGTCCTCATGCAGTGTGGGCGGAGGCGTCGACTCCTCAAACCACCAGTTTCCCAGGCAGACTGACCGAGGTCAGGAACACAGGAGGTCGCCATCCGACTGCAAGTGCGTCTGCGAGCCGGTAGGCTCACACTGGGACTGACAGTGGCGGACCGCTGGGAGTGTAGTCAGGCAACTGGGCTTCCCGCCTGGGGCCATCAGGATCTCAGCACATCACCGCCACTAGGGTACACGGTATCACGGGCACTCAAACAGAACAATCTGTAATTATGTACTGGTCCAGGCTGGACCTTATGTAAGAGCATGTACACGGCGACTCAAAGCGCCTTCGTAGTCGGTTCGTGTCCCTTCAGGGGGAAAAACAGTCCCTATCTAGCTACGGACTGACAATACTTAACATACAGATGCACATATCCTGGGGAACAGAAAAACAAGCAACAAGCGGGGTAAACAGGCGTGTAAACACACTCGGGATAGAGCGTCAAACCACGCCCCGGTTAGGATAAGGCATATGCAGGAGGGTGGACAGGAAAGCGCCTGAGTTCAGGCCATATATAGTCTGCAGACACACGTCGACTGGTCTGGATCCCGCAAGTGCCATGGGACCAGACCACACACCAAAAAATCGCAATGCCGATGACAGCGGCATCCGTTGCGCAACGTGGTACGGGCTTCAAGGCCCTAAGAGCTCAGAAAATAGGTCAGTCGCCCTACCTGGTTTCCCAAGGATTCAGCAGGGGGGGGAGTGACGAATAGAGGTTGAAGAGAGGGGCCATCCTCCTCTGGATTCAGCAGGGGGGGGTATATGGCCACTCTGATGGCAGGTTACCGAAAGATGGAAGAGAGCAAGCAAGTAAGGGACGATCCGTCGACCTCACAAGCGCTCTAACTGCATCAGGGGAGAGCTCAGGGCGATGATCAGGCGCCCCTGGCTGCAATCGCCCGGCTGAGTGCTGCCAAGTCCGAAACATGGATCTTGGGCTTGTGCTTGCGGATGTACTCCATGAAGGGAGTACTGACCTGCGGCACGAACCAGGAGACGGGTTCCCAGGTGTCGTGGGACGGCCCATAGCCTCGCCAACGAACCTTGAACTCCAGGCCTCCGGGTGCCGAGGCGTTCGGACGCTGAGCCAGGATCTTCTCGACAGTATAGTCGTCCTGCTCAGCATAGTCGTCGTCCGAATCGGCCTCATGTGCGGCATAGCTCAGGGACACATGTTGGCCACGGAGGTCGGGTTCCCGCACAAGGAGCTGACTCTCGTGGCGCTCCCGGAACTGTCCGTGACCCACCTTGATGCGGTAGGTGTCCTCACCAATCCTGCGGACCACCTCTCCGGGTGTGAACCAGGTTTTGGTGCGGTGGGTGCCCATAGGGCGGGGTCTGATCACCCACACCGGGTCTCCCACCCTGAACGTTTGCGCTGTTGAGCTCGGGGCGGACTTCTGACGCTCAGCATGCTCCTTCTCGAGCTGCTGGCGGATGTCCCGCGCCGTTTCCTCTTGCCGCGCGAAGAATTCCTTGGCATCCATGGCCATGCCATCACCAGACAAGGGAAGTTCCCGACCCAGGGGGTCCCTGCCGAACAGAATCTGGTGAGGGGACAAACCACCCGGAGTGGGGGTTTCATGATGGGCCTTCAGAGCGGGCCACATCTCCTCAAACCAGTTCCGACGTGGATTGGTGATGTGAATGCTGCGCAGCTTCTCGAACAGCTGCCGTCCAGCCACTTCAGCCCGGCCGGTAGACCGGCTGAGATAGGCGACGCTCTTGGCGTGACGTATTCCCATGAGGGAACACATGGCCTTGAACCAGCCACCAGTAAACTGGGGCCCTCGGTCACTGCAAATGGTGCGGGGGATGTCAAAGACGGTCAGCCAATGACGAATCATCATGACTGCCACTTCCTTGGCAAGCAACCCCTTTTTGCGTGCCGGAACGGCTACTACGTAGCCACTGTGGCGATCAATACAAAGAACCACAAAGTCAAAGGTCTCCTTGCCAATGTGCACTTCGGGCATGGAGAAGACGTCCATGGCCACGCTCTCCATGGGCTGGTTAGGAACCGGGGTCTATTGGGCTTCCCCTTTGACGTTCCGGTTATCGGGATTGCAGGCCTGACAGACCGAGCAACCCTTCCTGACCTTCTTGATGGCGGTGTAGAGATTGATCTGGTCGATCTCGAACCGGCGCTGCATGTCAAGGGCTTGCTTCTTGACCCCTGGGTGCAGCATGTGTTGGTGCCAAGCTTCACATAGCTCGAGCACTCGGGACTCTGGTACTAGCAGCTTACCGTTCCGGTAGAGCTTACCATCTTCCTCAGTCAGCCCCTTTGGCCACTTCTGCCCGTCATCAGGGTCGGTCACAGCCCTATACTCGGCCGCAAAGGCCTCGGACTTAGCGTAGTCGTCGGTCCAGTCGTCCTGGAGGCAAGATTCAGGGAAGAGGTGCTTGTCGGACTCAGCTCCATCAGGGGCGAGTACTCTGACCGCTCTGCCCATCCTCGTTTCGAGGGGGGCATCCGCAGCCATGACGACGAAGCATTTAACACCCTCCTCCTCCATCAGGCACTCCATCTCAATGATCCTCTTGGCCTCAGCGGTCTCAGCCTCATCGCCATTGGCAGACACGTCTTTCATGCCCTTGCTGGCGGGATAGGCCCACCTACTGAGACAGTCCGCCACGGTGTTGTCCTTTCCAGGAACATACACAACCGTGAGGTCGAACTTGGCCAAGGTCTCATGCCATCTTGCCCGTCGGGAGGCGGGACCTGAGGGGGTGTCCACGTGCTCCTTGTGCCACGACTGCAGACTCTGATGGTCGGTGCAGACGGTGACGGGATGGAGGGCTATGTACCCAGACCATTTCCTGAGAGCCATGACGATGGCATACGCCTCCTTTTCTCGGGGCGTCCACGTCCGTCTCTGGCCTTCTGCCAGGACTCGGCTCCAGAAGGCCACGGGCACATGCCTCCCATCGTCAAGCACTTGTTTCAACACAGCGCCAACGGCGTAGTCGGAAGCATCAGTGCGCAGGACGAACCCTCGGTCAGGATCCACGAGGTGCAGACCCACTGCGAATAGCAGCGCCTGCTTCATCCCCTCAAAGGCACGGTCGGACTCAGCAGTCCAGACCAGAGCCTTCTTGGACCCTTTCTTGGTCTCCTCTCGGTTGCCCTTGAGCATGGTCGTCATGGGGGCTGCATACTCGGCATACATCTTGATATACCCCGAGTAGTAGTTGCAGAACCCCAGATACGCCCGTAGCTCAGAGACCGTTTTGGGCTTTTCCCAGTGCTCGATGGCAGCCACCTTGCCAGGTATGGGCTTTCGCTGCCCGTTCCCGACTACGTGGCCAGCGAAGACCACCTCGCTTACCGCAATGGTGGCCTTGTCACTGCTGCCCGTGAGTTTGTGCCGAACCAGAAGGTCCAGCACTCGAGTGACGTCCCTCTCGTGTGCCTCCAGGAGCTCCTCGTAGCTCATACTGGGGTCCCCGGATGCGATGATCATGTCGTCCACGAAGGGGTCCGCACAGTCACGCACCAGCTCAAGCAGGTTCTCCAGCATCCGCTGAAAAGCCGCATTGCCCTTGGTAACGCCCATGGGCATCACCTTCCACTGGAGAGGTCCAAGTGGGGTGCTTATGGCTGTGCAGGCACGGGACTCCTTGGCGAGAGGCATCTGATGATAACCATGTCTCAGGTCAATCACCGTGAAGATCCTCCGCCGGTGTTGTTTTTGCAGCATGTCCTCAATGAGGGGCAGCGTATAGCTGTCGTGCTGCGTTTGGGCGTTTAGGCCGCGGTAGTCGACCACGAGCCGCCACTCACCGGCCACCTTCTTGGGGACGACGAAGCACGGAGAGGCCCATTCGGAGTGGCACGGCTGGAGCCAGCCTCTCTCGATGAAGTCACGGAGGATCTTCTCCATGGCCTCCTTCCTCTCGCCCCTCAGGGCAAACTCCCGGTGCCGATACACACGGGGGTCCTGCTTCAGTCGTATCTTGGCCTCGCCATACGGTCCACGCACCGGTGGGGGAAACACAGGCTTTCCGCTGAAGAAGGTGTCACCATACTTCTGCTTCAGCCTGGCCCTCAATGCCTGGATCTTGGGGCAATCATGGGACTCCGCCTTGGCTTTTCCGGGCACCTGGACCACTGAGCTTACTTGAGGGGTAGCGACCCCGCTCGGTTTCGGCTCTGGTGGTCTTCCCAGGTGGCCCAAAGGCCATCTCTGGTCTTGCCTCGGAATATATCGCCGTAGGTGGGTGGGTTACCGCCGATTGGCTCGTCCTGGCTGGACAGGTGGTCCAGTACCCTCCTTACGAAGGTATCTCCATCATAGGAACCAGAGACGATGGCGTCCACTTCCCACCAGGCTTTGTCCTGGCCTTTGCCCTCACGCTGGCTTCCCCAGTCGTGAAAGGGCTGATCCATATACCCCTGAACCAGATCCAACTCCTATTCCGTGAGGGGGTCTTCCGATTCTCTGATGTCAACAGGGGGAACCGCGAAGCATTGCCGCCATGGCTCTGCTACGATGCGGTTGACACACACGAAATCCGTGGTGTCGGCCTGATCAAGGCCCCCATTCACATAGTGGAATTCTGTTGGCCATCTCTGGGGTGGCATGGGCTTTCCCTTAGCGTCCTGATAGACACTCTCTCCAGCCGGTAGGACGACCTTGTTTAAGGTCATGTTGGTCAACGAGACCACCCAATGTCGGGTACTTTCCTCCTCGGTGCATCCCATAGGAACGACCAGCACTGCCTTGGAGCGGTCCTTGCGGATCTTCGCTACCGCCCTTGGAATGTCCCAACAGGGGCAATGGATCCACATCAATCCCTGATGCGGACCCCAGTGCTTCTTCCTCGCGGACTCCTGGGCGCTCCAGTACTTCTCACAAACCCGAAGGTGGGCGGAGGTTCCTGAAGAGAACGCATCCAGGGCCAGATCCGACGCTCCCAGGTCCGCAATCACTCGGCTCGCCACTTCCGGCCTTACGCCGTACTCCTGGTTTGCTGGCCCAGTTGGCTCAGTGTCCAGCGCGGCTACTTCGAGCTGATTGCGTTCGGGGTGGATCCATTGGCATTCCACATGGTGCTCAGGTGACGAAAGCCACGAGAGTTTGTCGTCCTGGTACAGGGTCATGGAGGCCTGGGCCGGAAGAACGCCGGAGTCCGTCTCCATCATGAAGTCGTACCCAACGATCATGTCCCAGTCCATCTCGGCCTCGTAGAAGCGACCTTGCAGGAGGATTTCCTTGCCGAGGTCTGGGCGGCTCAGCTCACGATGGTTCACGAACTGCAGCCCGATGGCCGTTTCCTTCGTGCCTCCCACCATGTACTGGCCGTTCGCCACCTTCAGCCTGACAGGTTTCCGACTGTCGGTCAAACACTCTGGTGGAGGTAGGCCAGCCTTGACCAAGCTGACCTGAGCTCCCGTGTCGACCAACACGTCGAAGACCTTCTCCACTTCCCGGCATAAGGCAGGGACCTTAAGATGCAACTGCCGCTCACGCCCAACTCGGCGCACAGCGTGCAAGCTCAGGATCTCCGGCCGTTCCAGAAGCTCAACAAGCGACTGGTGCAGGTCGTGGACAATGGGCTCAGGCTGCCCATCTGCAGCATCCAGCTGCGGTCCGGGTGATCCTCCGATACTCTCGGATAGATCTTGAAGTACATCAAACACATTCTTGGTCGCGAAGGATGGACGGGTGCAAGGGTTCGTGCCTTCACTTGCCCTCACCCCGCCACCGCGACTGGGTGCCGGACCGGGCCTTCCGCCCGCGGCAATCCCTTTGTGCTTCTCGACTCCCGACTGGGATGGTGTGGCGCTTCCCACGACACCATCCTGCGACCGCCCTAGCTGGGGCCCTTGGCTGCAGAAGCTCCGCTGGGGGGCGTCGGTTGTGGTGGAAGTAGGGGTATTCTCCTCCGCGTCAACCTCGTTGACACCCTTCTTCCGTCCCCTGTTCCTAGGTTTCTTGTGTTTGTCCTTGTTCTTGTTGTTCTCATTGTTCTCCTTGTTCTTGTTGTCCGACCTGGGGACCCAGTTCCTCTTGATCTCCTGTATCTCCTTGGCTAACTCGGTCCCCACCGACATCAGCTTGGAGAGCTCGTCCTTGTCCACCTCCACTTTGGCCTCCCGGATACCCGCAGGTGCACGCTTCTTCGACCCGTGCGCCTTCTTGTAGGCCTCCGTGTCGGCCTGGTGGGTGGGGCATGTTCGGTGGTCATGGTTGAAGCCTTTCTTCCTCCCATAACACACGAAACAGCCCTGAGGGTGAGCTTGTATGAACTCCCCAAAGGACAGTGGAGGGTCGCCAATACGGCGGGGGTCCCTCTTCTCC
This sequence comes from Eutreptiella sp. 'Long Island Sound 2002', assembly GCA_964036045.1. Taxonomy (NCBI): domain Eukaryota; phylum Euglenozoa; class Euglenophyceae; order Eutreptiales; family Eutreptiaceae; genus Eutreptiella; species Eutreptiella sp. 'Long Island Sound 2002'. The sequence continues at coordinate 12,327,704 of OZ038404.1, read as the reverse complement.
TTCTTCTTCCAACCCGGCTGCAGGGGCTTCCAGCTTCCCCGGTTGCTCCCCGCGCCGTTGTGAGCCACGAAGGCACAAACGGCCATCTCGGCGGGCTCATCGTCGTCGTCATCGTCGACGAGAGCTTCATCGCCATCGGCTCCCGCTGGGTCCATTGAAGCGGTACCCAGAACCTATGGCCCATGGCCCGGAGGCCTGTGAGCCGTCACTCCCGTGCGGAAGCCGTTGACACCGGCTGTCAGCGGGATATCCCTGTTCTCCAATCCGCGGGATCTGGAATCCGATCCTTAACCATTGAATCAGTGTAGATTTACCATAACTTTATTGTCTTAGGCGATTCTCGGTCGGAATTCGGTGAAATACCCGATTTCTACCGCAATTTCCAATTGTCGTGAAATCGCCGCAGTCGCGCCGCCTGTCGTCGCCTGTTCCGTGGAAGTGCATTAGATTATTCTGTAATACGATTTCTCTTGAAGTTAAGACTGAAACAGTCTTCGAGTGATCCGCAATTTTTTCCTTGATATAACGGATCGCGTCCCAGACTTTTCCCAGAAAATCTGGGCAGCCGAAGGCGCTTCGAACCCCCAAGTGATATAACAAGGGTTACGAGCGTTCAAGCGCCCAAGGACGAGCTAACGTGCCTCATAGGCACTGTGTATGAGGTTTTGCCCCCCATAGGCATAGGATGAGGCCAAAGGATCCCAACTCAATAGGCCCAAAGGGTTATTTATTTTGAGTGCTCTCCAAGAGGTGCACTTTTTCACGTACTTGGCGTCCAAGTACGTGTAGAAGTATGTTGAGTTGGCGTTTGTCCCACCCTTGCTTGCCTCTACATCCGGGGCATATCACTTGTCTTCCCCGGATGGTGCATATATGATCTCCATATACATATTGGCAATATATTTTGCGTGCATGCTAAAATTCGGCTTTCCGAAAGGAGGTCGATTTTCGACCAAAGCACTTGCATGCGTGTTAAGGGACCAACGTTACATTAGAATATAGGCATACTTTGGTTCTAGGCCACTAGATTGGGTGTAGAAGGCTTGGGTAGGGTTATATGCCATATTTGGTGTCATATCGCGTGCCCATTTGGCGGGTGCACCATTCCAAGACTAACCCGCCAATGGACCCCATATCGCACGAGGCCCTTCATTGTACTCCCAACCAACACTCGCAAGCCTAACCTTCGTGAAGGGACGCTTGTGGAGCGCTCCCGAAGCGATGCGTTGTGAGCAAGGTGTGTTTTTTGCAATATTCCATTTTTGCATGTGCCCACTTGGGAGGCAGCGCGCGTGACCTTCCAAAGCGCCCCAAGTGGAGCACATATGTGGAATCGGAGGTCATTGGTGTCAAGTCATTGTGTTTAGAAGGATTGGTCGATTACTCAATCCAAGCCGAAGTTATTATAATATATTTGTGCGCCTTTCAAGGCACTTTTGGGTGTTTTTTCGCCAACATTGCTGTTTTTTGCCCGTCATGATGTCAAGTGGCGACCGTGTATCTCAACGTTGCGCCCAATTGACATCATGACCCAAGTATGTTGTGAGGGTACATACTTCGGTGCCCAACATATCTTGGACCCAGCGAATAACTCCTCTTGGGCTTGGCGTACCGTGGCCGCCATGTTGGCGATTTGGGACTATCCCAAATCATGGGCTCACTTGGCGACCCTGCCATTCCCAAAACCGGAGGAGTTGGGCGACGCCCAAAAGATATGTTGGACACATATGACTTGATACCAATCCTATGGCACACTCCGGTCCAAGTCGGGCATGTGCCTCATTTGCCCCAACCATGAGTGTGCGCATTTTTGGCCATTTTGAGCAATTTTCCACATTTTCTGCCCGCCGTGCACTATGTTCAGCCACCCGTGCATGCCGGACGCATGGACCAATGGACCATATATGACATGGGTGTTATGTATATTGGTCCCCATGGTTCACACACCACGCCGGCGAAGCGGAGCAACCTTCGTTAGGGTGCTAGCCCAAAGTGAGTGTGGACAATTTTGCCATTTTTGCATTTGTGGACCCAATTGAGATTGTCACCACGCCAAGTGGCATGGAGATCTTTGAGAGCCAAGGGCATGGGAGTCTCTGTTGGACTCCTTGTGGATTGCGTGGATTGCGTGGATTGCTCTAAGCCCATAGGGAGCCCGGACCTAAATCCAAGTTGTACACTCAGATATGAGTCCTAGGTTCTGCCTCCTATCCTGTGAGCCATTGGCCTTGCCCTGGCCGGGCGAGCCACGCGTGAGAATGGTTCCAATCTTGGTGGTTTTGGCATCATGACCCCACTTGACGAACCCGTGGTGCCCTGATGCCGGGATTTCAGAGGGAACCAGGTTGGCTGAGGGCTCCAGGGAGTTCGTACTCAAAGGGCATAGGGTCAGTTGACTCGTCCCTACCTCTGGCGGGTCCGGACGAGGGGTCAATTTTGGAGATTTTTGAGCTAATATCAGTTTGGGCTGAAACAGCCCATTTTCAGCTACCAACTCCTGGGGGATATTGGCGGGGCCATATCTCTGGCTCAGAGAGGAGTGACGCGTTCCCGTGGGGGGCCGGCCACGGGACGCTGCGGTGGACACACGCAAGTGAGCAGGCAGGCAAAGCACTACGCTCACAAGGGCATCAATGCGTTGTCATGTGAGAAAGCGTTTCAGAATCCTTGCCACTCTGCAAAGAGGGAACGAAAGTATGTACAGCAACACATCAGGATATGTACACATGGGGTTAAAACTGGACTGGGGTAAGGGCATCACAGGACCATAGACACTCAGTCCCAACTCATATCCCAATCCCAGGTCCGACCCTCTCAGTGGCTGATGGGGGCGGGGGCTCAAACACAACCCATGCCCTGCTCAGTCCGGACCCTGAAACCCTGCCCAAAAGGAAGGTGTCCCGCCCAGCCACAGGCGAGTTCCTGGAAACCAAGGGGCTCCAAGGTCAACCGACAGTGACTCCCTATGCTCCCTGAACAGCAGGTCCCAACTCCACTCTGAGCCGGAGATATGGCCCCGCCATTATCACCCAGGAGTTGGTAGCTGAAAATGGGCTGTTTCAGCCCAACCTGAAATTAACTCAAAAATCTCCAAAATTGACCCCTCGTCCGGACCCGCCAGAGGTAGGGACGAGGCAACTGACCCTATGCCCTTCGAGTACGAACTCCCTGGAGCCCTCACCCAACCTGGTTCCCTCTGAGGTCCCGGCATCAGGGCAACACGGATGAGTCATGTGGGGTCATGATGCCAAAATCACCAAAATTGGCGTCATTCCCACGCGTGGCTCGCCCGGCCAAGGTAAGGCCAATGGCTCACAGGGTAGGAGGCAGGACCTAGGACTTATATCTGAGCGTACAACTTGGATTTAGGTCCGGGCTCCCTATGGGCTTAGAGAATTGGGGCCGCCAATTGACCACACGGAAGGGGGAAATTGGGGTCCCAAAATTGGGTCATTTTGGCTGCCTGAATCGAGCCAAAATTCGGTGTGCTCCCAATAGTATATCTCCACGCCGGCTTGGAGATCGGACCCGCCATTCCATACGCGATCCACCGGGAGTCCAACGGAGACTCCCATGCTTTTGGCTCTCAAAGATCTCCATGCTGCTTGGCGTGGTGACGATCCCAATTGGGTCCACAAATGCAAAAATGGCAAAATTGCCCATACTCAATTTGGCCTAGCGCCTTAACGAAGGCGGCTCCGCTTCGCCCACGTGGTGTGTGGACCATGGGGACCATTACCCATAACACCCATGTCATATATGGTCCATTGGTCCATGCGTCCGGCGTGCACGAAGGTTAGAACATGGGGCACGGCGGGCAGCAAAAGTGGAAAAATGCTCAAAATGGCCAAAAATGCGCACACTCATGGTTGGGGCAAATGAGGCACATGCCCGACTCGGACCGGAGTGTGCCATAGGATTGGTATCAAGTCATGTATGTCCAACATATCTTTGGGGCGTCGCCCAACTCCTCCGGTATTGAGAATGGCAGGGTCGCCAAGTGAGCCCATGATTTGGGATAGTCCCAAATCGCCAACATGGCGGCCACGGTATGCCAAGCTCAAGAGGAGTTATTCGCCGGGTCCAAGATATGTTGGCGACCGAAGTATGTACCCTCATAACATACTTGGGTCATGATGTCAATTGAGCGCAACGTTGAGATATACGTTCGCCACTTGACATCATGACGAGCCAAAAATGGCAAAATTGGTGCAAAGACACACAAAAGTGCATTGAAAGGTGCACAATTATATTATAATATCTTTGGCTTGGTTCGTGCAATCAACTAATCCTTCTAAACACAATGACTTGACACCAATGACCTTCGATCCCACATATGTGCTCCACTTGGGGCGCCTTGAAAGGTTATGAGCGCTGCATCCCAAGTGGGCACATGAAAATATGGAAAATTGTAAAACACACACCTTGCTCCCAACGCATCGCTTCGGGATCACCACACAAGCTTCCCTTCACGAAGGTTAGGCTTGCAATTGACCGTAGGGAGTATGGAGAAGGAGCTTGCACAATATGAGGTCCATTGGCGGGTTCGACTTGGAGCAATGGAGCCGCCAATTGGGCACGCAACACAACACATGGCACATACCACATATTGCTCAAAAATGTGGCTCCCACCACGATATGTCATGCCCCTCCAAGGGCATATCTTTGTGTCAATCGCTCATAGGAACTCAAGGAGAGTTCCTATGCAACACCAACACTTGCGCGCTACACTCGAAAGTTATCTTAACGCACGCAATATCATGGCCAAAGAGTTACAACGCAAACTCTACCCTCTTGACCATGATCCATTACACTAGCGCGCATGTGTGGAAACGCAAGGCATATAAAGCTTCCTAAATTACGTCGGGAGTATTGTGAATACATCCCACGTTTCCTTATTGTCAATACTCGCAAGCGGCACGAGATATGACCCTCACAAGTGGCCTCACGAATCAACTTTGTTTTGCCCATATCACTGAGTCAAATGGAGGGCAAGATAAAAAGGAAGTTGAATCGTGCATAGGGAAGCACGTAGGTCCACTCGAAAGAGGTCAAATCAAGTGCGGGGATGTCGAAGTCGAAAATCCGATTTCGACATCCTGAAAAATTCGGATTAAAATTGCGAGTATTAATTATGAAAATTGCGGAAGCATCCATGCAGTTCCTGGCGACTTTGGAGCCTTCGTCGCGGATAGCGTTAAAATTTCCATTATAAACAGTTAAACTGGCGGTTACGGTAAAGTCGCGAACCAACCGCCAGCAGTCAAAACAGTGAATATCAGAACGGAAGCGTAAAAATTGACGGAAACAATATGAAAATAAAACCCTGTTGATTCCTGATATTCTGATACACAAATCTCCGCTGGCGGTGCATCGGTTGCCGATGCGGGGCTTCACGGCACAGAACACGCCGTGCATGGGGTTAGGGGACCGGAGACCGGTTGTATACCGTAACCTGGCCATGGGGTTCTGGGTACCGCTTCACCCCCCTCCTTAGAGCAAACCCTGGGGGGGCTCGATAACACCCACGCATGGCAGCGGGTACCCAGGACCACTTCCTGAAGGGGGGGGGGGGGGTGTCACATCCTCACCTCAGTAAGTCACAGTAAGATAGGTATCCCACAGTGGGATTGGTATGCTGCTGTAACAGCTCGTAGCACATGTATAGTATCAAGTATCAAGTCCCGGGTCCTGGCGGCGATTGTTCGGCATCCAAAGGACCCGTTAACCCATACCAGGCGCACCGGGTGCCGGCTGCTACGGTCACCACCACAGTGGCAGTGGCATACACGGCCAACATAGGCGTCACACGACGGCCGAGGTGGCCCCACAAGTCGGAAGCGACCACAAAGATCCATCAGGCTACCCCAAGCTTCCCAAGGCCCGCCGACTGGGGAGAGTCCCCACGCGTCCTTCCTCGGGCGCACCATGTCCATATCCATACGACGCGAGTCCAGAGTGCCATAGTCGAACTCCTTACGAACCCCAAATCGTAAGGGAACTCCTCCTTAAGGGATCGGGCATCAAGGCCGTCTTTTCCCTCGCCCTACTACCACGAAGCGTGGCCATACATGAGGGAGTCCTCATGCAGTGTGGGCGGAGGCGTTGACTCCTCAAACCACCAGTTTCCCAGGCAGACTGACCGAGGTCAGGAGCACCGGAGGCCGCCATCCGAATGCAAGTGCGTCTGCGAATCGGTAGGCTCACACTGGGACTGACAGTGGCGGACCGCTGGGAGTGTAGTCAGGCAACTGGGCTTCCCGCCTGGCGCCATCAGGATCTCCACACATCACAGCGAATAGGGCAACACGGTATCACGGGCACTCAAACAGTAGAATCTGTAATCAAGTACTGGTCCAGGCCGGACCAGGCTGTAAGAATATGTACACGGCGACTCAAGGCGCCTCTGTATCCCGATTCGTGGTGAAAAACAGTCCATTCCTCAGCGATGGGCTGATGACACTTAACATACAGATGCACATATCCTGGAGGGCAGAAAAACAAGCAATAATCTGGGTAAATAGGCGTGTAAACACACTCAGAACAGAGTGCCAAACCACGCCACGGTCAGGATAAGGCAAATGCAGGAGGATGGACAGGATAACGCCTGAGTTCAGGCATATGTAGTACCGAGACACACGTCGACTGGTCTGGATTCCGCAAATGCCATGGAACCAGACCACACACTCAAAAATCGCAATGCCGATGACAGCGGCATCCGTTGCGCAACGTCGTATGGGCTTCAAGGCCCCAAGAGCTCAAAAATATGAAGGTCAATCGCCCTACCTGGTTTCCCAAGGATTCAGCAGGGGGGGTGAGTGACGAATAAAAGAAGAGAGGGGCCATCCTCCTCTGGATTCAGCAGGGGGGGTATATGGCCACTTTGTCACCGAAAGATGGAAGAGAGCAAGCAAGTAAGGGACGATTCGTCGGCCTCACAAGCGCTCATAACACATCAGGGGAGAGCTCAGGGCGCTGATCAGGCACCCCTGGCTGCAATCGCCCGGGTGAGTGCTGCCAAGTCCGAAACGTGGATCTTGGTCTTGTGCTTGCGGATGTACTCCATGAAGGGAGTATTGACCCGCGGCACAAACGAGGAGACGGGTTCCCAGGTGTCGTGGGACGGCCCATAGCCTCGCCAACGAACCTTGAACTCCAGACCTCCGGGTGCCGAGGCCTTCGGACGCTGAGCCAGGATCTTCTCGACAGTATAGTCGTCCTGCTCAGCATAGTCGTCGTCCGAATCGGCCTCATGTTTGGCGTAGTCCAGGGACACATGTCGGCCACGGAGGTCGGGTTCCCGCACACGGAGTTGACTCTCGTGGCGCTCCCGGAACTGTCCGTGACCCACCTTGATGCGGTAAGTGTCCTCACCAATCCTGCGGACCACCTCGCCGGGTGTGAACCAGGTTTTGGTGCGGTGGGTGCCCATGGGGCGGGGTCTGATCACCCACACCGGGTCTCCCACCCTGAACTTCTGCGCTGTCGAGCTCGGGGCGGACTTCTGACGCTCAGCATGCTCCTTCTTAAGCTGCTGGCGGATGTCCCGCGCCGTTTGCTCTTGCCGCGCGAAGAACTCCTTGGCATCCATAGCCATGCCATCACCAGACAAGGGAAGTCCCCTACCCAGGGGGTCCCTGCCAAACAGAATCTGGTGAGGGGACAAACCGCCCGGAGTGGGGGTGTCATGATGGGCCTTTAGAGCAGGCCACATCTCCTCAAACCAGTTCCGACGTGGATTGGTGATGTGGATCTTGCGCAGCTTCTGGAACAGCTGCCGTCCAGCCACTTCAGCACGGCCGTTAGACCGGCTGAGATAGGCGACGCTCTTGGCATGACGTATCCCCATGAGGGAACACATAGCCTTGAACCAGCCACCAGTAAACTGGGGCCCCCGGTCACTGCAAATGGTGCGGGGGATGTCAAAGACGGTCAGCCAATGACGAATCATCATGACTGCCACTTCCTTGGCAAGCAACCCCTTTTTGCGTGCCGGAACGGCTACAACGTAGCCGCTGTGGCGGTCCACACAGAGAACCACACAGTCAAAGGTCTCCTTGCCAATGTGCACTTCGGGCATGGAGAAGACGTCCATGGCCACGCTCTCCATGGGCTGGTCAGGAACCGGGGTCCATTGGGGTTCCCCCTTGACGTTCCGGTTATCGGGATTGCAGGCCTGACAGACCGAGCAACCCTTCCTGACCTTCTTGATGGCGGCGTAGAGAACGATATGGTCGATCTCGAACCGACGCTGCATGTCAAGAGCTTGCTTCTTGACCCCTGGGTGCAGCATGTGGTGGTGCCAAGCTTCACACAGCTCGAGCACCCGGGACTCTGGGACTAGCAGCTTACCATTCCGGTAGAGCTTGCCATCTTCCTCAGTCAGCCCCTTTGGCCACTTCTGCCCGTCGTCAGGGTCGGTCACAGCCCTATACTCGGCCGCAAAGGCCTCAGACTTGGCGTAATCGTCGGTCCAGTCGTCCTGGAGGCAAGACTCTGGGAAGAGGTGCTTGTCGGACTCCACTCCCACAGGGGGTGCCGGACCGGGCCTTCCGCCCGCGGCACCCACAGGGGCGAGTACACTGACCGCTCTGCTCACCCTCGATGCGAGGGGGGCATCGGCAGCCATGACGACGAAGCATTTAACATCCTCCTCCTCCATCAGGCGCTCCATTTCAATGATCTTCTTGGCTTCAGCGGTCTCAGCCTCATCGCCATGGGCAGAGATATCCTGCATGCCCTTGCTGGCGGGATAGGCCCACCTACTGAGACAGTCCGCCACGGTGTTATCCTTTCCAGGAATATAAACAACCGTAAGGTCGAACTTGGCCAAGGTCTCATGCCATCTTGCCCGTCGGGAGGCGGGACCTGAGGGGGTGTCCACGTGCTCCTTGTGCCACGACTGCAGACTCTGATGGTCGGTGCAGACGGTGACGGGATGGAGGGCAATGTACCCAGCCCATTTCCTGAGAGCCATGACGATGGCATACGCCTCCTTTTCACGGGGCGTCCACGTCCGTCTCTGGCCTTCCGCCAGGACTCGGCTCCAGAAGGCCACGGGCACGTGCCTCCCGTCGTCAAGCACTTGCTCCAACACAGCGCCAATGGCGTAGTCGGAAGCGTCGGTGCGCAGGACGAACCCTCGGTCGGGATCCACGAGGTGCAGACCCACTGCGGATAGCAGCGCCTGCTTCATCCCCTCAAAGGCACGGTCAGACTCTTCCGTCCAGACCAGAGCCTTCTTGGACCCCTTCTTGGTCTCCTCTCGGTTGCCCTTGAGCATGGTCGTCATGGGGGCTGCATACTCGGCATACATCTTGATATACCCCGAGTAGTAGTTGCAGAACCCCAGATACGCCCGTAGCTCAGAGACCGTTTTGGGCTTTTCCCAGTGCTCAATCGCAGCCACCTTGCCAGGTATGGGCTTTCGCTGCCCGTTCCCGACCACGTGGCCAGCGAAGACCACCTCGCTTACCGCAATGGTGGCCTTGTCACTGCTGCCCGTGAGTTTGTGCCGAACCAGAAGGTCCAGCACTCGAGTGACGTCCCTCTCGTGTGCCTCCAGGAGCTCCTCGTAGCTCATACTGGGGTCCCCGGACGCGATGATCACGTCGTCCACGAAGGGGTCCGCACAGTCGCGCACCGGCTCAAGCAGGTTCTCCAGCATCCGCTGAAAAGCCGCATTGCCGTTGGTAACGCCCATAGGCATCACCTTCCACTGGAGAGGTCCAAGTGGGGTGCTCATGGCTGTGCAGGCACGGGACTCCTCGGCGAGAGGCATCTGATGATAACCATGTTTCAGGTCAATCACCGTGAAGATCCTCCGCCGGTGTTGCTTTTGCAGCATGTCCTCAATGAGGGGCAGCGTATAGCTGTCGTGCTGCGTTTGGGCGTTCAGGCCGCGGTTGTCGACCACGAGCCGCCACTCACCGGCAACCTTCTTGGGGACGACGAAGCAAGGAGAGGCCCACTCGGAGTGGCACGGCTCAAGCCAGCCTCTCTGGATGAAGTCACGGAGGATCTTCTCCATGGCCTCTTTCCTCTCGCCCCTCAGGGCGAACTCCCTGTGTCGATACACACGGGGGTCCTGCTTCAGTCGTATCTTGGCCCCGCCATACGGTCCACGCACCGGTGGGGGAAACACAGGCTTTCCGCTGAAGAAGGTCTCGCCATACTTCTGCTTCAGCCTGGCCCTCAACGCCTGGATCTTGGGGCAGTCATCGGACTCCGCCTTGGCTTTTCCGGGCACTTGAACCACGGAGCTTACTTGAGGGGTAGCGACCCCGCTCGCTTTCGGCTCAGGTGGTCTTCCCAGGTGGCCCAAAGGGCCATCCCTGGTCTTGCCTCGGAACAGATCGCCGTAGGTGGGTGGATTACCGCCAGGCGGTTCCTCTTGGCTGGACATGTGATCCAGCACCCTCTGTACGAAGGTATTCCCTTCATAGGAACCGGAGACGATTGAGTCCACTTCCCACCAGGCTTTGTCCTGGCCTTTGCCCTCACGCTGGTTCCCCCAGTCGTGAAAGGGCTGATCCATATACCCCTGAACCAGATCCCACTCCTCTTCAGTGAGGGGGTCTTCGGAGTCCGATTCTTCGATGTCAACAGGGGGAACCGCAAAGCATTGCCTCCAAGGCTCTGCTATGATACGGTTGACACACACGAAGTCCGTGGTGTCGGCCTGATCAAGGCCCCCATCCACATAGTGGAATTCTGTTGGCCATCTCTGGGGTGGCATGGGCTGTCCCTTAGCGTCCTGATAGACACTCTCTCCAGCCGGTAGGACGACCTTGTTTAAGGTCATGTTGGTCAATGAGGCTACCCAATGTCGGGTACTTTCCTCCTCGGTGCATCCCATAGGAACAACCAGCACTGCCTTGGAGCGGTCCTTGCGAATCTTCGCTATCGCTCTTGGAATGTCCCAACGGGGGCAATGGATCCACATCAAGCCCTGATGCGGACCCCAGTGCTTCTTCCACGCGGAGTCCTGTGCGCTCCAGTACTTCTCACATACCCGAAGATGGGCGGAGGTTCCTGAAGAGAACGCATCCAGGGCCAGATCCGACGCTCCCAGGTCCGCAACCACTCGGCTCGCCACTTCGGGCCTTACGCCGTACTCCTGGTTTGCTGGCCCAGTGGGCTCAGTGTCCAGCGCGGCCACTTCGAGCTGATTTCGTTCGGGGTGGATCCATTGACATTCCACATGGTGCTCAGGTGACGAAAGCCACGAGAGTTGGTCGTCCTGGTACAGGGTCATGGAGGCCTGGGCCGGGAGGACGCCGGAGTCCGTCTCCATCATGAAGTCGTACCCGACGATCATGTCCCAGTCCATCTCGGCCTCGTAGAAGCTACCGTGCAGGAGGATTTCCTTGCCGAGGTCTGGGCGGCTCAGCTCACGATGGTTCACGAACTGCAGCCCAATGGCCGCTTCTTTCGTACCTCCCACCATGTACTGGCCGTTCGCCACCTTCAGCCTGACAGGTTTCCGACTGTCGGTAAGACACTCTGGCGGAAGCAGGCCAGCCTTGACCAAGCTGACTTGAGCTCCCGTGTCGACCAACACGTCGAAAACCTTTTCCACTTCGCCGCATAAGGCACGGACCTTAAGATGCAACTGCCGCTCGCGACCTACACCGCGCACGGCGTGCAACCTCAGGATCTCCGGCCGTTCCAGAAGCTCCACAAGCGACTGGTGCAGGTCGTGGACAATGGGCTCAGGCTGCCCATCTGCAGCATCCAGCTGCGGTCCGGGTGATCCTCCGATACTCTCGGAAAGATCCTGTAGTACATCAAACACGTTCTTGGTCGCGAAGGACGGACGGGTGCAAGGGTTCGTGCCTTCACTTGCCCTCACCCCGCCTCCGCGACTGGGCGCCGGACCGGGCCTTCCGCCCGCGGCAGTCCCCTTGTGCTTATCGACTCCCGACTGGGATGGTTCGGCGCTTCCCACGTCACCATCCTGCGACCGCCCTAGCTGGGGCCCTTGGCTGCAGGGGCTCCGCTAGGGGGCGTCGGTTGTGGAAGAGGGGGTGTTCTCCTCGGCCTCAACGTCGTTGACGCCCTTCTTTCTTCCCCCTTTACCTCCTCCTTTACCCTTCTTGTCCTTGTTCTTGTTCTGGTCATTCTGGTTGTTCTCCTTGTTCTTGTTGTCCGACCTGGGGACCCAGTTCCGCTTGATCTCCTGGATCTCCTTGGCCAACTCGGTCCCCACCGACGACATCAGCTTGGCCAGCTCGTCCTTGTCGACCTCCATTTTGGCTTCCCGGATACCCGCGGGCGCACGCTTCTTCGACCCGTGCGCCTTCTTGTAAGCCTCCGTGTCGGCCTTGTGGACGGGGCATGTTCGGTGGTCATGGTTGAAGCCTTTCTTCCTCCCATAACACACGAAACAGCCCTGAGGGTGAGCTCGTATGAACTCCCCAAAGGACAGCGGAGGGTCGCCAATGCGGCGAGCGTCCCTCTTCTCCTGCTTCTTCCAACCCTGCTGCAGGGGCTTCCAGTTTCCCGGCTTGCTCCCCGTGTTCAGGTTCCTGGCCACAAAGGCACAAACGGCCACCTCGGCGGGCTCATCGTCGTCGTCATCGTCGACGAGAGTCTCATCGCCGCCGGGTCCCGCTGGGTCCATGGCAGATTCCCCGCCAGGTCCCTCGCCAACGTAGTTGACGTCGCGGTCGCCGGGCCTCAACCCGCGGGTGTGGTGGAGGTTTCGGTACTCCTTGAGTACTTCCTCGCCAACCCACTCCAGGATCTCGTCGCAGCTCATCCGCGCCGGGATGGGCTGCAGACGGATGGTCTGGCCGCTCAACTCACAATCGTCAAGGCGCCACATCGCGGTCTTCTCGCGATCGCCCGAGACGGTGATGAGAAGAGCGTTCCGCAGGGAGTGCCGTTTGACATCCCGGGCCACGTTCTTCTTCGCCCAAGACACCACGTTCGTATGATACTCCTTGGGGAGCATCATCTTGACCGTGTGGTTGGACTTGGCCCTCTTGGATTCCTCCTTGGTGACCCTCTTGATCCATGCTTCCGGTAGCATGGAGAGCAGGCGAGCCTGCTCGTCACCCTCGTTCCAATCCTCCACGTTGCGGCGGAAGAGGGTGTATTTCCCTCGGAAGTCACGCCATTCCCGTAGGCGGATCTCCCGTCCATCATGCTCAAGCTTGATGGACTTCCAGCGCTTGGCAGCCACCTGCGGAGCGTCCACCGGCTCCTGCTCGTTGAGCCACTTCTTGGCGTCCTTGAGGGTCTTGACTTTCCCCTCCTTGGTCGCCACGAAGTATAGCTCGCCGAGCACTTCCGGCAGGCGGTACCTGAACCGTTTGAAGACATACTTCTCCGCATCAGCGGGAGGCAGGTCTTCAGTGACGGTCAGCCCCCAATCGTCCAGCTTCTCCAAGAAGCGGTCGAGGTTGAGGGGGTTGCCGTCGTACATGGGGGGCTTGATCCCCTTCAAGTCTTCCCACACGGCGGCATCCGCGGCCTTAGAGACCATGAACGCCGGCCGCGAGGTCGACCGAGGTTCCCATCGCCCTCGCCCAGGGACTCCCACGGCCGCCACGTCCATCTCCTCCATGGAATCCCTGTGGCTACGCCGCGGTTCCTCCACGTACGCTGAACCGAAATGTTCACGCCGTACTGCATCCATGTACGCATCCTCATCACGGCGCCGGCGGCTGCGTTCAGCGGCCTCCCGTCGTACACCACGCGGCGGGCTGATGTTGAACTCCTCCAGGTCCAGGTCCAGGTCCAGGTCCTCACCTTCGCCGACATCCCACTCCACGTCTCCTCTGGGGACCTCATCCCTGAGTCCACCATAACGTCCTCCAGCCCTGGGGATTGGCACCGGGGCTGGTGGCGGGCGTCGGGGGCGTACAGGCGTCCGCGGTGGAGCACGGCGGTTGTGGTAGTCCGCGCTGAGCCACTCATCGCGCCATTTCTCACTGCCACTGCCGGGCGGCACGCGCTCGTTGCGGCGGCCCGCGCTGTGGTGAGAGGGGGCGGTGAGAGAGGGGGCACTGGCGCTGGGGCGACTCCTGGGGGCTCCGCCGGGGGCGTGGGGTCTGCCTGGACCTGGTCCGGGTCCCCAGCCGTCGTCCGACGAGCCAGACTCCAGGGGTGGGTGGTCGCTGCCGACGCTCCCACTAGCTTCCAGCGCGTACAGCCTCTCCTGCAGGCCGCTGACGACGTTGGTCAGCGACTTGGTCTCGGCCCTGGCGATGTCCAGGTCCTTCTGCGCGCGCGCGGCGACCGTGGGGATGCGAGCCATCTCGCTCTTGCCCGTGTCTACCTCCAGCTCGAGCAACTGGACTCTCCTGCGGAGGTAGACAATCCACCGCCAGGTGGCATCCGGGTCGCCGTTCCCTGGTGGGTCGTCGGGGTCCCCAGGGGGTCCTCCAGGAGGGCCTCCGCCGGGTCCGCCCGGTCCAGGGGGTCCTCCCCCGCCCGGTGGTCCGCCTCCAGGGGGTCCACTTGGTGGGCGTCCTCCAGGGGGTCCTGAAGGTCCTCCGCCAGGGGGTCCCGGTGGGTCTCCGCCGGGTCGCCTCGGTGGGTCCGAGGATGGGCGCTTCCTCGTGATGCCGAACTCCATGTCGTCATCTTCGTCCATGTCGCCCCATCTGGGCGTCTCGGTCACGGAGGACTCGGAGCTCCGGTAGGGAGGAGGGGGATCCTCATCCTCACCTTCCATGGGGACGTCTCCGCCACCTCCGCCCGTCCAAGCCACCACTTGGCGATGTCGACGGCCTCGTTCATCCCCGTCACTGGCGGTGAAGAAGGGGTCACTGTCGTGGGGGTGCCCACCCGCTGGCCTCCGCGGCCTCTCGGGGGTCTTCCCCTTGCCCTTCCTCCGTCGACGGGCGGTGGTGCTACCGCTCCCACTGCTGCCCGTGTCCGCCTCATCCAGCTTCATCCTAGCACCCCAGGGGTAACGCGGGGATGCACAGTGCAAAAAAAATCCAGCTTCATCCTGGAGGAGGCGTCCCCTTCGAAAAGCCTTCGAAGGGTCTCCACTCGCGATCCTCCCGGGGGAGTCTCGTGGCAGAGTTTGGCCTCTGCCTCCTCCATTGCGGCGGCGGTGGCTGCGGCAGCTCGCGCTTCGGCCTCTTCCCGAGCACGAGCCGCCTCGGCTTCCCGGGCCTGCAGCAGCTGCGCCTTCTGCGCCTCCAACGCCGCCAGCTCCGCATCCGTCTTGGCCTTCTCCTCAGCGACCTTCCGTCGCGCGGCCTCGATGGCTTCCTTCTTGGCGGCATCCTCCTGGGCCTTAGCCGTCGCTTCGGCGTGGGCCCTTTCCTCCGCCTCCTTCTTTGCCCTCTCTTGGGCAAGCGCCTCCCCCAGCGCCTTCACCTCGGCCTCCTTGCAGGCAATGGCCTCCTGCGTCAGGCGGGCTTCCTCATCGGCTGCCGCCAACTCACCGTTGACCTGGGCAGTCGCTGCCCCATGGGCGGCTACGGCCGTGAGTCCAGCCGCGATGGCCGCCATGGTCTGGGTGTGGATGGCCATGCCATGCGCCCACTCCGCAGCTTCCTCCTGGGCGATGCCGGCGGCGCCCTCCACAGCAGCGCTGTACTGCTTGGCCCGTTGCCGGGCAACCCGACGGTTGCAGGGCACACCACAGGCGCGCTCACAGGCGCGCGCCACGTCCCTTTCGGGAGCGACGCTGCTGCTGGAGCTGGCCTGGTCGGCCGGCGTCCTCCCGCGGTGGGCCGACTCGATGTCGCTGCTGGGGCCTGCTGAGGCCTTGCCGGGCCTTCAGGAGCAGCGGACGGGGCTTGGCCTGGGTCTGCTTGGCGACTTGGATGTAGTCGCCAAGGGTGGTGGAGCCGGGGTGGTGTCCACCATTGGGCCATTGGGGACTAGGGGCTGGGGTTCCGCCCTTGGCGCCTTGGGCGGCTTCGGCAGCCAGGGACTCCTGGTACTCCCGCCACTTCCGGTCCCTCTTCCTGTCCCCGGCGGACCGCTTCTCCGTCCCCGGAGACGCGCTGCTGCTGCCCTGCAGCCTGCGCTCGCTTCCCGGTTCCGGGAACTTCTTCTCGATCACGTCCCACAGGGAGACGTTGATCGAGGCGCCCGACGGGTAGGCGTTGGGGTCCTCGTCCTCCTCAATCCCTTCGGGGCGCAGCCCTTCGCCGGGCCTGTCCGGCCGGGTCCACGTCCTCCAGCGCTTGCGGCGGAAGCGGTACTCGTACCCTTCCGCCCGCAGCCACCCCTCCACTGCCCGCAGGCGGTCCTCCCCCATGTCCTCCCGGAGCTCGAAGCTGCCGGGCATGCCGCCTTCGCACTGGGGATTGCTGTAGCGGTATTGCTGGTCCCACAGCAATCCGCGCAGCAGGCGCGCCACATGGGGGTGGGGCTGCGGCCACCTCCTACCCGCTTCTTGCCAATTCACCATGGCAGCGGGGGCGTAGTTGATCTTGAGGTCCTTGATGTGCACTCGTTCAACTCAACGAACTGGTTGTGGTTGTTGAGGAGGGTGCTGTAGCACTGGATTGGAAGTGCGGCTGGTGCTGGTCAGCCGGTGGTTGTGGAGGTGGTTGACGCGGCCTTGCTGGTCGGCCGATGGGACTCCGGGTCGACCGATGGGGCTGATGCAGGAGTCCTGGTCTGTGCACCTCTTTCACGGCTGCTGCGCGGTCAGGGCGAAGCTCTGAACGGCGCTGCGGGCTCCGTGACGAACTCGGCGCTGTCGCTGAGTGGCGCTGCGAGCCGCTGCGCTGCGCTGCGAGACGCTGCGCTGCGCTGCGAGCTGCGAGCTGCGCCGCGCTGCTGCGACGCGCTGCTCGGGGTTGGTGGCCCCGAGTGGCACGCGAGGGTTGGGTAACCCCGCGGCGGTGAAACGCTTTTGACGCGTTCCCGTGGGGGGCCGGCCACGGGACGCTGCGGTGGACACACGCAAGTGAGCAGGCAGGCAAAGCACTACGCTCACAAGGGCATCAATGCGTTGTCATGTGACAAAGCGTTTCAGAATCCTTGCCACTCTGCAAAGAGGGAACGAAAGTATGTACAGCAACACATCAGGATATGTACACATGGGGTTAAGACTGGACTGGGGTAAGGGCATCACAGGACCATAGACACTCAGTCCCAACTCATATCCCAATCCCAGGTCCGACCCTCTCAGTGGCTGATGGGGGCGGGGGCTCAAACACAACCCATGCCCTGCTCAGTCCGGACCCTGAAACCCTGCCCATAAGGAAGGTGTCCCGCCCAGCCACAGGCGAGTTCCTGTAAAACCAAGGGGCTCCAAGGTCAACCGACAGTGGCTCCCTATGCTCCCTTAACGGCAGGTCCCAACTCCACTCTGAGCCGGAGATATGGCCCCGCCATTATCACCCAGGAGTTGGTAGCTGAAAATGGGCTGTTTCAGCCCAACCTGAAATTAACTCAAAAATCCCCAAAATTGACCCCTCGTCCGGACCCGCCAGAGGTAGGGACGAGGCAACTGACCCTATGCCCTTTGAGTACGAACTCCCTGGAGCCCTCACCCAACCTGGTTCCCTCTGAGGTCCCGGCATCAGGGCAACACTGATGAGTCAAGTGGGGTCATGATGCCAAAATCACCAAAATTGGCGTCATTCCCACGCGTGGCTCGCCCGGCCAAGGTAAGGCCAATGGCTCACAGGGTAGGAGGCAGGACCTAGGACTTATATCTGAGTGTACAACTTGAATTTAGGTCCGGGCTCCCTATGGGCTTAGAGAAATGGGGCCGCCAATTGACCACACGGAAGGGGGAAATTGGGGTCCCAAAATTGGGTCATTTTGGCTGCCTGAAATGAGCCAAAATTCGGTGTGCTCCCAATAGTATATCTCCACGCCGGCTTGGAGATCGGACCCGCCATTCCATACGCGATCCACCGGGAGTCCAACGGAGACTCCCTTGCTTTTGGCTCTCAAAGATCTCCATGCTGCTTGGCGCGGTGACGATCCCAATTGGGTCCACAAATGCAAAAATGGCAAAATTGCCCATACTCAATTTGGCCTAGCGCCTTAACGAAGGCGGCTCCGCTTCGCCCACGTGGTGTGTGGACCATGGGGACCATTACCCATAACACCCATGTCATATATGGTCCATTGGTCCATGCGTCCGGCGTGCACGAAGGTTAGAACATGGGGCACGGCGGGCAGCAAAAGTGGAAAAATGCTCAAAATGGCCAAAAATGCGCACACTCATGGTTGGGGCAAATGGGGCACATGCCCGACTCGGACCGGAGTGTGCCATAGGATTGGTATCAAGTCATGTATGTCCAACATATCTTTGGGGCGTCGCCCAACTCCTCCGGTATTGGGAATGGCAGGGTCGCCAAGTGAGCCCATGATTTGGGATAGTCCCAAAACGCCAACATGGCGGCCACGGTATGCCAAGCTCAAGAGGAGTTATTCGCCGGGTCCAAGATATGTTGGCGACCGAAGTATGTACCCTCATAACATACTTGGGTCGTGATGTCAATTGAGCGCAACGTTGAGATATACGTTCGCCACTTGACATCATGACGAGCCAAAAATGGCAAAATTTGTGCAAAGACACACAAAAGTGCATTGAAAGGTGCACAATTATATTATAATATCTTTGGCTTGGTTCGTGCAATCAACTAATCCTTCTAAACACAATGACTTGACACCAATGACCTTCGATCCCACATATGTGCTCCACTTGGGGCGCCTTGAAAGGTTACGAGCGCTGCATCCCAAGTGGGCACATGAAAATATGGAAAATTGTAAAACACACACCTTGCTCCCAACGCATCGCTTCGGGATCACCACACAAGCTTCACTTCACGAAGGTTAGGCTTGCAATTGACCGTAGGGAGTATGGAGAAGGAGCTTGCACAATATGAGGTCCATTGGCGGGTTCGACTTGGAGCAATGGACCCGCCAATTGGGCACGCAACACAACACATGGCACATACCACATATTGCTCAAAAATGTGGCTCCCACCACGATATGTCATGCCCCTCCAAGGGCATATCTTTGTGTCAATCGCTCATAGGAACTCAAGGAGAGTTCCTATGCAACACCAACACTTGCGCGCTACACTCGAAAGTTATCTTAACGCACGCAATATCATGGCCAAAGAGTTACAACGCAAACTCTACCCTCTTGACCATGATCCATTACACTAGCGCGCATGTGTGGAAACGCAAGGCATATAAAGCTTCCTAAATTACGTCGGGAGTATTGTGAATACATCCCACGTTTCCTTATTGTCAATACTCGCAAGCGGCACGAGATATGACCCTCACAAGTGGCCTCACGAATCAACTTTGTTTTGCCCATATCACTGAGTCAAATGGAGGGCAAGATAAAAAGGAAGTTGAATCGTGCATAGGGAAGCACGTAGGTCCACTCGAAAGAGGTCAAATCAAGTGCGGGGATGTCGAAGTCGAAAATCCGATTTCGACATCCTGAAAAATTCGGATTAAAATTGCGAGTATTAATTATGAAAATTGCGGAAGCATCCATGCAGTTCCTGGCGACTTTGGAGCCTTCGTCGCGGATAGCGTTAAAATTTCCATTATAAACAGTTAAACTGGCGGTTACGGTAAAGTCGCGAACCAACCGCCAGCAGTCAAAACAGTGAATATCAGAACGGAAGCGTAAAAATTGACGGAAACAATATGAAAATAAAACCCCGTTGATTCCTGATATTCTGATACACAAATCTCCGCTGGCGGTGCATCGGTTGCCGATGCGGGGCTTCACGGCACAGAACACGCCGTGCATGGGGTTAGGGGACCGGAGACCGGTTGTATACCGTAACCTGGCCATGGGGTTCTGGGTACCGCTTCAGGAGTTGGGACCTGCCGTTCAGGGAGCATGGGGAGCCACTGTCAGTTGGCCTTGGGGCTCTCAGGTTCTCAGGAACTCGCCTGTGGCTGGGCGGGACACCTCCCCTATTGGCAGGGTTTCAGGGTCCGGACTGAGCAGGGCATGGGTTGTGTTTGAGCCCCCGCCCCCACCAGCCACTGAGAGGGTCAGACCTGGGATTGGGATACGAGTTAGGACTGAGTGTCTCTTGTCCTGTGATGCCTTTACCCCAGTCCAGTCTTAACCCCATGTGTACATATCCTGATGTGTTGCTGTACATACTTTTGTTCCCTTGTTGCAGAATGGCAAGGATCCTGAAACGCTTTGTCACATGACACGAGCGTATTGATGCCCCTGTGAGCGCAGTGCTTTGCCTGCCTGCTTGCTTGTGCGTGTCACCGCAGCGTCCCGTGGCCAGGCCCCCCACGGGAACGCGTCAAAAGCGTTTTACCGCCGCGGGGCTACCCATCCCTCGCGTGCCACTCGGGGCCACCAACCCCGAGCAGCGCGGCGCAGCAGCTCGCAGCTCGCAGCTCGCAGCGCAGCGCAGCGGCTCGCAGCGCCGCCCAGCGACAGCGCCGAGTCCGTGAAGGAAGTGCAGGGAGCAGAACTCCGTCATCAACGATTTCCCTCGGCCGACCAGCAAGGCCGCAGCAACCACTTCCACAACCACCGGCCGACCAGCACCGGCCGCACTACCAGTCCAGTGCTACACCACCCATCTCAACAACCACCCCAGGACCACTCCATCGAGAGCAACGATGGTGAATTGGGATGAGGCGGGCAAGACGTGGCCGCAGGCCGACCCCCATGCTGCGCGCCTACTGCGTGGGTTGCTGTGGGGGCAGCAGTACCGCCACAGCAATCCCCAGTGCGAAGGCGGCATGCCCGGGAGCTTCGAGCTCCGCGAGGACATGGGCGAGGAGCGCCTGCGGGCAGTGGAGGAGTGGCTGCCAGCAGAAGGGTATGAGTACCGCTTCTGCCGCAAGCGCTGGAGGATCTGGACCCGCCCGGACAGGCCCGGCGAAGGGCTGCGTCCCGACGGGATTGAGGAGGACGAGAAGCCCAACGAGTACCCCTCGGGCGCCTCGATCAACGTCTCCATGTGGGACATGATCGAGAAGGAGTTCCCGGAGCTGGGGAACGAGCGCCGGCTGCAGGGCAGCAGCAGCAGCGGCGCGTCTCGTGGGAAGGAGAAGCGTTCCGCCGGGGACAGGAGGCGGGACAGGAAGTGGTGGGAGTACCAGGAGTCCCTGGCCGCCGAAGCCGCCCAAGGCGCCAGGGGCGGAACCCCAGCCCAGAGCCCCCAACGGGCCAATGGCGGTCACCACCCCGGCCACACCACCCTTGGTGACTTCCTGGAAGTCGCCAAGCAGACCAAGGCCAAGCCCCGTACGCTGCTCTTGAGGAAGTCAGGCCCCAGCAGCGACGTGGAGTCGGCCCACCGTGGGAGGATGCCGGCCGACCAGGCCAGCTCCAGCAGCAGCATCGCTCCCCACCAAAGGGATGTGGCGCGCGCCTGCGAGCGCACCTGTGGGGTGCCCTGCAACCTTCGGGTTGCCCGGCAACGGGCTACGCAGCAGAATGCTGCCGTGGAGGGCGCCGTCGGCATCGCCCATGAGGAGGCCACCGAGTGGGGCAGAGGCATGGACTACCACGCCTCGACCGTGGCAGCCATCGCGGCCGGTCTCACGGCTGCGGCCGCCCATGAGGCAGTGGCTGCCCGGATCAGGGGTGAGGTGGCGGCAACCGACGAGGAAGCCCTCCTGACCCAGGAGGCCATTGCCTGCAAGGAGGCCGAGGTGAAGGCACTGGAAGAGGCGCTTGCCCAAGAGAGGGCAAAGAAGGAGGCGGAGGAAAGGGCCCATGCCGAGGCAACGGCTAAGGTCCAGGCGGACGCCGCCAGGAAGGACGCCATCGAGGCCGCGCGACGGAAGGTCGCTGAGGAGAGGGCCAAGACGGAGGCGGAGCTGGCGGCGTTGGAAGCGGAGAAGGCTCGGCTGCAGCAGGCCCGGGAAGCCGAAGCGGCTCGTGCTCGGGAGGAAGCCGAAGGGCGAGCTGCCGCAGCCGCAGCCACCGCCGCCGCAATGGAGGAGGCAGAGGCCAAACTCCGCCGCGAGACTCCCCCGGGAGGATCACGAGTGGAGACCCTTCGAAAAATTTTCGAAGGGGACGCCTCCTTCAAGATGACGCTGGACGAGGCCGATACGGGCAGCAGTGGGAGCAGTGGCCCCACTGCAAACCGACGGAGGAAGGGTAAGGGGGAGACCCCCGAGAGGCCACGGAGGCCAGCGGGCGGACACCCCCACGACAGCGACCCCTTCTTCACCGCCAGCGACGGGGATGAACGAGACCGCCGACATCGCCGAGTGGTGGCTTGGACGGGCGGAGGAGGCGGAGACGTCCCCATGGAGCCGGAAGGTGAGGGTGAGGATCCCCCTCCTCCCTACCGGAGCTCGGAGTCTTCCGAGACCGAGACGCCCAGGTGGGGTGACATGGACGAGGATGACGACATGGACTTCGACATCACGAAGAAGCGCCCATCCTCGGACCCACCGAGGCAACCCGGCGGAGACCCACCGGGACCCCCTGGCGGAGGACCATCAGGACCCCCTGGAGGACGCCCACCAAGTGGACCCCCTGGAGGCGGACCACCAGGTGAAGGAGGACCCCCTGGACCGGGCGGACCCGGCGGAGGCCCTCCTGGAGGATACCCTGGGGACCCCGACGACCCACCAGGGGACGGCGACCCGGATGCCACCCGGCGGTGGATTGTCTAGCTCCGCAGGAGGGTCCAGTCCCTCGGCAAGGGCGAGATGACTCGCATCGCCAGGGTCGCCGCGCGCGCACAGAGAGAGCTGGACATCGCCAAGATCGAGATGGTCAAGAGCGCCGGCGTCGCCACCGCCACCCAGAAGCTGCTGGACATCGCCAGGGGCGAGACCAGGTCGCTGAACAAGGTCATCAGCGGCCTGCAGCAGAGGCTGGACGCGCTTGAAGTCCGTGGGAGCGTCCGCAGCGACCACCCACCCCTGGAGTCTGGCTCGTCGGACGACGGCTGGGGACCCGGATCAGGTCCAGGCAGACCCCACGCCCCCGGCGGAGCCCCCAGGAGTCGCCCCAGCGCCAGTGCCACTCTCTCACCGCCCCCTCTCACCACAGCGCGGGCCGCCGCAACGAGCGCGTGCCGCCCGGCAGTGGCAGTGAGGACTGGCGTGATGAGTGGCTCAGGGCGGACTACCACAACCGCCGTGCTCCACCGCGGACACCTGTACGCCCCCGACGCCCCGCACCAGACCCGGAGCCAATCCCCATGGTTGGCGGACGTTATGGTGGACTCAGGGATGAGGTCCTCGGAGGAGACGTGGAATGGGACGTCGGTGGAGTTGAGGACCTGGACCTGGACCTGGAGGAGTTCGACATCAGCCCGCCGTGTGGTGTACGACGGGAGGCCGCTGAACGCAGCCGCCGGCGCCGTGATGAGGAGGCATACATGGAAGATGTACGGCGTGAACATCTGGGTTCAGCGTACATGGAGGAACCGCGGCGTAGCCACAGGGATTCCATGGAGGAGATGGACGTGGCGGCCGTGGGAGTCCGTCGGCGAGGCCGATGGGAACCTCGGTCGACCTCGCGGCCGGCGTTCATGGTCTCTAAGGCCGCGGATGCCGCCGTGTGGGAAGACTTGAAGGACATCAAGCCCCCCATGTACGATGGCAACCCCCTCAACCTCGACCGCTTCTTGGAGAAGCTGGACGATTGGGGGGTGACCGTCACTGAAGACATGGATCCCGCGGATGCGGAGAAATATGTCTTCAGACGGTTCAGGTACCGCCTGCCGGAAGTGCTCCAGGAGCTGTACTTCGTGGCGACCAAGGAGGGGAAAATCAAGACCCTCAAGGAAGCCAAGAAGTGGCTCAACGAGCAGGAGCGGGTGGACGCTCCGCAGGTGGCTGCCAAGCGGTGGAAGTCCATCAAGCTTCAGCATGATGGACGGGAGATCCGCCTATGGGAGTGTCGAGACTTCCGAGGGCAATACACCCTCTTCCGCCGCAACGTGGAGGATTGGAATGAGGGTGACGAGCAGGCTCGCCTGCTCTCCATGCTGCCGGAAGCATGGATCAAGAGGGTCACCCAGGAGGAAGCCAAGAGGGCCAAGTCCAACCACACGGTCAAGATGATGCTCCCCAAAGAGTATCATACGAACGTGGTGGCTTGGACGAGGAAGAACGTGGCCCGGGATGTCAAACGGCACTCCCTGCGGAACGCTCTCCTCATCACCGTCTCGGGCGATCGCGAGAAGACCGCGATGTGGCGCCTTGACGAGTGTGACCTGAGCGGCCAGACCATCCGTCTGCAGGCCATCCCGGCGCGGATGAGCTGCGACGAGATCCTGGAGTGGGTTGGAGACGAAGTACTCGCGGAGTACCGGAACCTCCACCACACCCGCGGGTTGAGGCCCGGCGACCGCGACGTCAACTATGTTGGCGAGGGATCTGGCGGGGAAGCTGCCATGAACCCAGCGGGAGCCGACGGCGATGAAGCTCTCGTCGACGATGACGACGATGAGCCCGCCGAGGTGGCCGTTTGTGCCTTCGTGGCCCACAACGGCGCGGGGAACAACCGGGGAAGCTGGAAGCCCCTGCAGCCGGGTTGGAAGAAGAAGGAGAAGAGGGACCCTCGCCGCATTGGCGACCCTCTGCTGTCCTTTGGGGAGTTCATACGAGCTCACCCGCAGGGCTGTTTCGTGTGTTATGGGAGGAAGAAAGGCTTCAACCATGACCACCGAACATGCCCCACCCACCAGGCCGACACGGAGGCTTACAAGAAGGCGCACGGGTCGAAGAAGCGTGCGCCCGCGGGTATCCGGGAAGCCAAGGTGGAGGTGGACAAGGACGAGCTCTCCAAGCTGATGTCGCAGGGGACCGAGTTGGCAAAGGAGATCCAGGAGATCAAGAGGAACTGGGACCCCAGGTCGGATAACAAGAACAAGGAGAACCACCAGAATGACCAGAACAAGGACAAGGACAAGAAGCCTAGGGATAGGAGGACGAAGGGTGTCAACGAGGTTGATGCCGAGGAGACTGCTCCTACCTCCACACCCGACGCCCCCTAGCGGAGCCCCTGCAGCCAAGGGCCCCAGCTAGGGCGGTCACAGGATGGTGTCGTGGGAAGCGCCACACCATCCCAGTCGGGAGTCGGTAAGCACAAAGGGATTGCCGCGGGCGGAAGGCCCGGTCCGGCACCCAGTCGCGGAGGCGGGGTGAGGGCAAGTGAAGGCACAAACCCTTGCACCCGTCCGTCCTTCGCGAGCAAGAATGTGTTTGATGTACTTCAAGATCTATCCGAGAGTATCGGAGGATCACCCGGACCGCAGCTGGACGCTGCAGATGGGCAGCCTGAGCCCATTGTCCACGACCTGCACCAGTCGCTTGTTGAGCTTCTGGAACGGCCGGAGATCCTGAGCTTGCACGCTGTGCGCCGAGTGGGGCGTGAGCGGCAGTTGCACCTTAAGGTCCGTGCCTTATGCGGGGAAGTGGAAAAGGTCTTCGACGTGTTGGTCGACACGGGAGCTCAAGTCAGCTTGGTCAAGGCTGGCCTACTTCCGCCAGAGCGTTTGACCGACAGTCGGAAACCTGTCAGGCTGAAGGTGGCGAACGGCCAGTACATGGTGGGAGGCACGAAAGAAGCGGCCATTGGGCTGCAGTTCAGGAACCATCGTGAGCTGAGCCGCCCAGACCTCGGCACGGAAAACCTCCTGCACGGTCGCCTCTACGAGGCCGAGATGGACTGGGACATGATCGTTGGGTACGACTTCATGATGGAGACGGACTCCGGCGTCTTCCCGGCCCAGGCCTCCATGACCCTGTACCAGGACGACCAGCTCTCGTGGCTTTCGTCACCTGAGCACCATGTGGAATGCCAATGGATCCACCCCGAACACAATCAGCTCGAAGTAGCCGCGCTGGGCACTGAGCCAACTGGGCCAGCAAACCAGGAGTACGGCGTAAGGCCGGAAGTGGCGAGCCGAGTGGTTGCGGACCTGGGAGCTTCGGATCTGGTCCTGGATGTGTTCTCTTCAGGAACCTCCGCCCATCTTCGGGTTTGTGAGAAGTACTGGAGCGCCCAGGAGTCCGCGTGGAAGAAGCACTGGGGTCCGCATCAGGGATTGATGTGGATCCATTGCCCCCGTTGGGACATTCCAAGAGCGACAGCGAAGATTCGCAAGGACCGCTCCAAGGCAGTGCTGGTTGTTCCCATGGGATGCACCGAGGAGGAAAGTACCCGACATTGGGTAGTCTCATTGACCAACCTGACCTTAAACAAGGTCGTCCTACCGGCTGGAGAGAGTGTCTATCAGGACGCTAAGGGACAGCCCATGCCACCCCAGAGATGGCCAACGGAATTCCACTATGTGGATGGGGGCCTTGATCAGGCCGATACCACGGATTTCGTGTGTGTCAACCGCATCGTAGCAGAGCCATGGCGGCAATGCTTTGCGGTTCCCCCCGTTGACATCGGAGAATCGGAAGACCCCCTCACTGAAGAGGAGTTGGATCTGGTTCAGGGGTATATGGATCAGCCCTTTCACGACTGGGGAAACCAGCGTGAGGGCAAGGGCCAGGACAGAGCCTGGTTGGAAGTGGACTCGATCGTCTCTGGTTCCTATGATGGGAACACCTCCGTGCAGAGGGTGCTGGACCACTTGTCCAGCCAGGACGAGCCAATCGGGGGTAACCCACCCACCTACGGCGATCTATTCCGAGGCAAGACCAGAGATGGCCCTTTGGGCCACCTGGGAAGACGGCCTGAGCCGAAGACAAGCGGGGTCGCTACCCCTCAAGTAAGCTCCGTGGTCCAGGTGCCCGGAAAAGCCAAGGCGGAGTCCGATGATTGCCCCAAGATCCAGGCATTGAGGGCCAGGCTGAAGCAGAAGTATGGTGATACCTTCTTCAGCGGTAAGCCTGTGTTTCCCCCACCGGTGCGTGGACCGTATGGCGAGGCCAAGATACGACTGAAGCAGGACCCCCGTGTGTATCGGCACCGGGAGTTTGCCCTGAGGGGCGAGAGGAAGGAGGCCATGGAGAAGATCCTCCGTGACTTCATCGAGAGAGGCTGGCTCCAGCCGTGCCACTCCGAGTGGGCCTCTCCGTGCTTCGTCGTCCCCAAGAAGGTGGCCGGTGAGTGGCGGCTCGTGATGGACTACCGCGGCCTAAACGCCCAAACGCAGCAAGACAGCTATACGCTGCCCCTCATTGAGGACATGCTGCAAAAACAACACCGGCGGAGGATCTTCACGGTGATGGACCTGAAACATGGTTATCATCAGATGCCTCTCGCCGAGGAGTCCCGTGCCTGCACAGCCATGAGCACCCCACTCCGACCTCTCCAGTGGAAGGTGATGCCCATGGGCGTTACCAACGGCAATGCAGCTTTTCAGCGGATGCTGGAGAACCTGCTTGAGCTGGTGCGTGACTGTGCGGACCCCTTCGTGGACGACGTTATCATCGCGTCCGGGGACCCCAGTATGAGCTACAAGGAGCTCCTGGAGGCACATGAGAGGGACGTCACTCGAGTGCTGGACCTGCTGGTTCGGCACAAACTCACGGGCAGCAGTGACAAGGCCACCATTGCGGTAAGCGAGGTGGTCTTCGCTGGTCACGTAGTCGGGAACGAGCAGCGAAAGCCCATACCTGGCAAGGTGGCCGCGATCGAGCACTGGGAGAAGCCCAAAACGGTCTCTGAGCTACAGGCGTACTTGGGGTTCTGCTACTATTACTCGGGGTATATCAAGATGTATGCCGAGTGTGCAGCCCCCATGACGACCATGCTCAAGGGCAACCGAGAGGAGACCAAGAAAGGGTCCAAGAAGGCTCTGGTCTGGGATGCTGATTCTGACCGTGCCTTTGAGGGGATGAAGCAGGCGCTGCTATCCGCAGTGGGTCTGCACCTCGTGGATCCCGACCGAGGGTTCGTCCTGCGCACCGATGCTTCCGACTACGCCATTGGCGCTGTGTTGGAACAAGTGCTTGACGATGGGAGGCACGTGCCCGTGGCCTTCTGGAGCCGAGTCCTGGTGGAAGGCCAGAGACGGACGTGGACGCCCCGAGAAAAGGAGGCGTATGCCATCGTCGTGGCTCTCAGCAAATGGGCTGGGTACATAGCCCTCCATCCCGTCACTGTCTGCACCGACCATCAGAGTCTGCAGTCGTGGCACAAGGAGCACGTGGACACCCCCTCTGGTCCCGCCTCCCGACGGGCAAGATGGCATGAGACCTTGTCCCAGTTCGACCTCACGGTTGTGTATATTCCTGGAAAGGATAACACCGTGGCGGACTGTCTCAGCAGGTGGGCCTATCCCGCCAGCAAGGGCATGACGGATATCTCTGCTCATGGCGATGAGGCTGAGACCGCTGAGGCCAAGAGGATCATTAAAATAAAGCGCCTGATGGAGGAGGAGGGTGTAAAATGCTTCGTCTTTATGGCTGCGGATGCCCCCCTCGGCACGAAGATGGGCAGAGCTGTCAGAGTACTCGCCCCTGCTGGAGCTGAGTCCGACAAGCACCTCTTCCCTGAGTCTTGCCTCCAGGACGACTGGACCGACGACTACGCTAAGTCTGAGGCCTTTGCGGCCGAGTATAGGGCTGTAACGGACCCTGACGACGGGCAGAAGTGGCCAAAGGGGCTGACTGAGGAAGATGGCAAGCTCTACCGGAATGGTAAGCTGCTAGTACCGGAGTCCCCGGTGCTTGAGCTGTGCGAGGCTTGGCACCACCACATGCTGCACCCAGGGGTCAAGAAGCAAGCCCTTGACATGCAGCGCCGGTTCGAGATCGACCAGATCAATCTCTACACCGCCATCAAGAAGGTCAGGAAGGGTTGCTCGGTCTGTCAGGCCTGCAATCCCGATAACCGGAACGTCAAGGGGGAAGCCCAATGGACCCCGGTTCCTGACCGGCCCATGGAGAGCGTGGCCATGGACGTCTTCTCCATGCCCGAAGTGCACATTGGCAAGGAGACCTTTGACTGTGTGGTTCTTTGCGTGGATCGCCACAGTGGCTACGTAGTAGCCGTTCCGGCACGCAAAAAGGGGTTGCTTGCCAAAGAAGTGGCAGTCATGATGATTCGTCATTGGCTGACCGTCTTTGACATCCCCCGCACCATTTGCAGTGACCGAGGGCCCCAGTTTACTGGTGGCTGGTTCAAGGCTATGTGTTCCCTTATGGGAATACGTCATGCCAAGAGCGTCGCCTATCTCAGCCGGTCTAACGGCCGGGCTGAAGTGGCTGGACGGCAGCTGTTCGAGAAGCTGCGCAAGATTCACATCACCAATCCACGTGGGAACTGGTTTGAGGAGACGTGGCCCGCTCTGAAGGCCCATCATGACACCCCCACTCCCGGTGGTTTGTCCCCTCACCAGATTCTGTTCGGCAGGGACCCCCTGGGTCGGGGACTTCCCTTGTCTGGTGATGGCATGGCTATGGACGCCAAGGAATTCTTCGCGCGGCAAGAGCAGACGGCGCGGGACATCCGCCAGCAGCTCGAGAAGGAGCATGCTGAGCGTCAGAAGTCCGCCCCGAGCTCGACAGCGCAAACGTTCAGGGTGGGAGACCCGGTGTGGGTGATCAGACCCCGCCCTATGGGCACCCACCGCACCAAAACCTGGTTCACACCCGGAGAGGTGGTCCGCAGGATTGGTGAGGACACCCCTGCATCAGGGTGGGTCACGGACAGTTCCGGGAGCGCCACGAGAGTCAGCTCCGTGTGCGGGAACCCGACCTCCGTGGCCAACATGTGTCCCTGAGCTATGCCGCACATGAGGCCGATTCGGACGATGACTATGCTGAGCAGGACAACTATACAGTCGAGAAGATCCTGGCTCAGCGTCCGAACGCCTCGGCACCCGGAGGCCTGGAGTTCAAGGTTCGTTGGCGAGGCTATGGGCCGTCCCACGACACCTGGGAACCCGTCTCCTCGTTCGTGCCGCGGGTCAATACTCCCTTCATGGAGTACATCCGCAAGCACAAGACCAAGATCCATGTCTCGGACTTGGCAGCACTCACCCGGGCGATTGCAGCCAGGGGTGCCTGATCAGCGCCCTAAGCTCCCCCCTGATGCATGTGAGCGCTTGTGAGGTCGACGGATCATCCCTCACTTGCTTGCTCTCTCTCATCTTCTGGTGACCTGCCATCAGAGTGGCCATATACCCCCCCCTGCTGAATCCAGAGGAGGATGGCCCCTCTCTTTGACTTCTATTAGTCACTCCCCCCCCTGCTGAATCCTTGGGAAACCAGGTAGGGCGACTGACCTTCACACGTTTTGAGCTCTTGGGGCCTTGAAGCCCATACGACGTTGCGCAACGGATGCCGCTGTCATCGGCATTGCGATTTTTTGGTGTGTGGTCTGGTTCCATGGCACTTGCGGGATCCAGACCAGTTGACGTGTGTCTGCAGACTATATATGGCCTGAACTCAGGCGCTTTCCTGTCCACCCTCCTGTGCATCTGTATGTCAGCCCATCACCGAAAGGTGGACTCTTTTCCCCCCGAGGGGATGCGAATCGCAATACGAAGGCGCCCTGAGTCGCCGTTTACATGCTTTTACTTAAGGTCCAGCCTGGACCAGTACCTAAGTACAGATTCTTCTGTTTGAGTGCCCGTGATACCGTGTGCCCTATTCGCTGTGATGTGGAGATCCTGATGGCGCCAGGCGGGAAGCCCAGTTGCCTGACTACACTCCCAGCGGTCCGCAACTGTCAGTCCCAGTGTGAGCCTACCGACTCGCAGACGCACTTGCAGTCGGATGGGGAAGGTTTGCCTGGGAAACTGGTGGTTTGAGGAGTCGACGCCTTCGCCCACACTGCATGACGACCCCCTCATGTATGTCCTTCGTGGCAATAGGGCGAGGGAAAAGACGGCCTTGATGCCCGATCCCTTAAGGAGGAGCTCGCTCTGCTGTACCACTCTGGACTCGCGTCGTGGATATGGACATGGTGCGCCCGAGGAAGGACCCGTGGGGACTCTCCCCCAGCCGGCTGGCCTTGGGAAGCTTGGGGTAGCCTGATGGATCTTTGTGGTCGCTTTCGACCTGTGGGACCACCTCGGTCGTCGTGTGCCGCCTATGTTGGCCGTGTATGCCACTGCGACTGTGGTAGTGACCGTCGCAGCCGGCACCCGGTGCGCCTGGTATGGGTTAACAGGTCCTTTGGATGCCGAACAATCGCCGCCAGGACCCGGGACTTGATACTTGATACTATACTTGCAGTTACTAACAGCTACAGCACCGTACCTGTCTTACTGTGGGATTTGGGCAGCCTAACCTGCGAATCAGCCTGCAGTGAGGATGTGACACCCCCCCCCTGGGTCCTGGGTCCTGGGTACCCGCTGCCATGCTTGCGTGTTATCGAGCCCCCCCCAGGGTTTGCTCTAAGGAGGGGGGTGAAGCGGTACCCAGAACCTATGGCCCATGGCCCGGAGGCCTGTGAGCCGTCACTCCCGTGCGGAAGCCGTTGACACCGGCTGTCAGCGGGATATCCCTGTTCTCTAATCCGCGGGATCTGGAATCCGATCCTTAACGTTTGAATCAGTGTAGATTTACCATAACTTTATTGTCTTAGGCGATTCTCGGTCGGAAATCGGTGAAATACCCGATTTCTACCGCGATTTCCAATTGTCGTGAAATCGCCGCAGTCGCGCCGCCTGTCGTCGCCTGTTCCGTGGAAGTGCATTAGATTATTCTGTAATACGATTTCTCTTGAAGTTAAGACTGAAACGGTCTTCGAGTGATCTGCAATTTGTTCCTTGATATAACGGATCGCGTCCCAGATTTTTCCCAGAAAATCTGGGCAGCCGAAGGCGCTTTGAACCCCCAAGTGATATAACAAGGGTTACGAGCGTTCAAGCGCCCAAGGACGAGCTAACGTGCCTCATAGGCACTGTGTATGAGGTTTTGCCCCCCATAGGCATAGGATGAGGCCAAAGGATCCCAACTCAATAGGCCCAAAGGGTTATTTATTTTGAGTGCTCTCCAAGAAGTGCACTTTTTCACGTACTTGGCGTCCAAGTACGTGTAGAAGTATGTTGAGTTGGCGTTTGTCCCACCCTTGCTTGCCTCTACTGTTGTGGTTTGTTTCTTGGGAACTCGACTGCACTCCTGTGCCTCTTTGTTTCTCAAAATCCGAAATCCAAAATCCCAATCGACAAACCTCGCAGGATCTTTAGACGGGGCACCAATAATAACACAATCTCAAAGACATAAACCCTGTTCAAAGATCGAAGTAGCTTACAGCGCTCATTCACAGTTGGCATTCGATGCTTCTTTATTATTCACAGACTGTCAGCGCGATTGCGACTGCGACTTGCGATTTGCGCGCTGCTGCGCTGCTGCTGTTCGAAGCCATAACACTACCCCCCCGTTGAGACCTCGAAGAGGTCTCACTCACCTGGGCGGGCATGACTACGTCGAATACAGAGTAGGCCCAGAGAAAAAAAATTTTGGGCCTCGACATGTGTTGGCTACAGAAGCATAACAGTGGACCAATCCTGGTCGAAACAGTGGACCAATCCTGGTCGAAACTCACACACCGAGGTGCAGTCATGGTACACCCGTCGTCAGCGCCTCATTCATGCGCCGTGTTCGACTCTGCCACGGCTGTGGCTCTCGGCGGAAGCTGCAGAAGACAACCTCGCCAGGCACACTGCACGGGCGCTGTACCCGCAGCAAGGCTGTGGGCACCTCGAACCATAACATACCATAACATCGGCACAGCTATCGAAGCTGGATGCTCAGCAGACCAACAGGCCTACACATCTGTCAGCTCGACAGGACATATGAAGGCAGTCGATACCATTAATGGCATCCAGACTGTCGAATAAGCCATTACTTGGCATCCAGACTGTCGAATAAGCCATTACTTGGCATCCAGACATGTCGAATCAGCACAGACATGTCGAATCAGCAGTCCGTGCCCCATGTGAACGTGTATGAACGATCCACCGGAAGTCGACATACTTCATGCACTTCCTTCAGTGTCTCGACGCCAGCCATGAACTTGAAGGTGTCATGACCCGTGTAGTGTCGACGGACATCACTGTCGAGGGCACGCTTCTGAATCAGGATACCAGATCGATGGTTCAGCAATGGAAGGTTGGGATCACCAGGTCGGTCGTCGACGGGGCACTTGTACTGGAATACGAAGACATGTTCACGGGCAAGCGCTCGAAATTGTCCAGGTCCCAGTGTTTGTGCCCTGGTCGAATAGAAGTCCCAGAGGCTCGACGGTTTCCACACGTCCTCACGCCACAGATCGGCTCGATTGGTGGCCTCGAAGGAGCATCCGTCATGTCGACCAGTAGTCTATCGATAGGTTTCCTTCGATCCAGTACCAGCGGCCATGCTGTGGTAGAACTGACCAGTTCGCGTATCGACTCGGCACCACGGCGTGTCGGCAATCGAAAGTCGTCGTACGACAATGACGGCGCTGATGTCCTCCACTTCGGGGCTGAGGGCATTTCGGTCGACGACCTCAAGCGTGTCGGTTCGAGAACCTTCTTCTTGGAGTCGACCGAGGTGTTGATGGACATAATGACCATCAGCGAGGGAACTCTGCAGAGCGAATCGAACCGCTTCTGCAGTCACAAGGCTCGAAGCCGTGTCAACAATGACCGCTTCGAGGACTTGGTCTCGGCAGCTGACCTTGCGTCGATGTGCAGCCTTAAAGTCATCGTGGATCGGTGTGAGGTACTTGAAGAACGGGATGTCAAAGTGGTGCTGATAGGCGTTCGACTCCATCGACAGAAACCGGTGATCGAGGGAGTACGGGTGGAACGGGTCGCTCGCAGGCGAGTCCGTTTTCTCGATCTCCTCCCGTTCGTCAGTATAGACGTCCCTTCGAAACTTGACCGCTCGACGCCAATGTTGTCCATTTTCGTATCCGGCCTGGAAGGGGGACATGAGGTATGTCGAGGTACCCAGGCGTCGAACCAATTCGGGGGCATCCACGAAAGGGAAAAGATTGCCATACTCTTCATTCGATGAGTGAAGGGCAGCAACTCGTCGGATCGCCTTATCGAAGTCGTGGTACCCGAGCCGTCCGGGTCCAGTCTGGTAGATCGTCGCCAACTGGACAAGGTCGATGGGGGCGCCTGGTGCGACGGCGTTGTACGCATAGGGTTCGATCTGTTCTCCGAGTCGAAAGTACTCCTGGAGCTGGACCGCAAGGTCCTGTGTTCGATGTGGAGCGCACCCATACTGCTTATACCCAAGTCGAGAGGTGCCTCGAAGGCCGCGCAGTTGGTGTCGGCGAAGAAGCAAATCGACTTTGTACGCAAGGAAGGGGGCTTGATCTTCGAAGAGCCAGTCGTTCGCCTGGCAAACCTTTTGAAGATCACGGATAGCTCCCATGATCGAAACGGCAACGGGAGCTTCTCGTCTCATCCTTTCGTGGGTCCAGAAGCGTCGATATTTGAAGATCAGGTCGATTCCATCGGCAACGTTTATCAGGTCGTCGATACCCGAGATCTCTCGATGCATGCGGCTGAGTCGAGCAATTTGACCCGGCAGGGTATGTTCGGTGAGGCCTTGTCGGAATCCCCAATCGAGCTCTTCATCATAATGTCGCCATGTGACGAGGGCCGCTTGAAAGTTCTGACAAGCCACTTCGATTCTTGTATACCACTGGTGTCCCGGCTTACCACCAAGATTTCCACGCTCATCGAAAGACGTGTCAGGGGCGCTTCGAGCCAATTTGTAAGGGAATGGTGCGGTTCGTCCCCAACTGTCGATGCAGATGGTCTTGCCTAACTCAGAAATGGCGGCATTTGCCTTCGACACGACTTCATAGTGTTTCTCGTTCAGGAACGTGTGCGGCTTTCGAAGACCAGCCATGGTACTCGACGCAATAGTGAGTACCGATGGTTCGAGCTTAGTGTATTCCGTCTTCATGGGATCATCCTCATGTGTCCCAAATCGATAGGGTGGCTTCAATCCGAACGTGCCCAAGTGTCGAAGTTCGTCGATGGTCTCGATTTCATGATTGTACTGCGGCATGTTGTAGGGCTGCCACTTCCACTCTGGCACCGGTACAGAATCGTAGCTGGGTGGTGCTGTCGACCATGCGGGCTCGTGAGGATATTCTTCTTCATCGTCAGACACGAGTGGCCAGGGTTCAGCGTCGTAGTTGTAGTCGTCGTCGTGGTAATAGGAGTCGGATTGGTTCGTTCGAGTAGAAGCTTGTGTTTTCGGGGCATTCGAATGCCAGGATTGGTGGACCCAGTCGTCTTCGACTTTCAGCTCTCCGGTACCCGGATCCTTCTTGGATGACCTTGATGTCCAGGTGTTTGGCCTCGATGTCCAAGAACTGTCGACCCATCCGGGCGCTGAACAGAGGAAGGAAGATCAGTCGTCGTACCCCGTGTAGCAAGCAAGATCTTCATCAGAATCGAACCAGTCAGGGCTTGAGCACCGCTCTCGAAAGTATTCTGCATCGACCGGGGGAGGGTCCCGTACAGCTTACAGAGTTCTGGCGGCATGTCGGGTGGGGTCCCTCCCTTCGTTGGTTCCAGAACTGGCAAGCTGGCCAGGGCTATCTCGAGCACTTCCAAGCCTTTGGCGCCTCCTGTTATGATGGTTCGTCCACTCGGCGCTATTCCTGCAAATTTTCGCGAGGGAACACACCTCCCTTGCCTCCCTTCGACGGGCCTCCTTTTCCTTTCGAGCTCCCAGCATATGCCGACTGGCTGTAGTTCGGCGGTTCGAATGGATCGAGAGGTGGACTCGGACGAGTTGGCGCTGATGCTACCGACAAACAGCGGCCAGTTGAAGTCGTCCTCGCTGGGGGTTCGATCGCGTCAACATCGATGACGTTAGACGGTGTTGCTCGAGAAGGCGGAGGTCGAGAGGAAGTTCGGGGCGTCCGGGATGTAGTACCATAGGCGGAGGCTCCGGTGATCGACCCGGAACCTGGCATGAGTTTTTCGAAAAACCACGCTGCAGAGAAGAGTAAGGGTGTTACTCAGTTACTCAGGGTGGAGTCGAAGGAACTCAAGGTACACAGGATCCTCCTCTAGAGCCTTGCTCGACTCCCAAGACCATGTGTCGTCATCCCATTCACAACGGTACAGGAATGTGCGGCGCTTTTTAGATCCCACTCAACGTCTAGCCACAATCTTGACAAGTCGAGGAGATTCTCCAGTTTTGACAGGGGGCATCGGAAACTCCCACACCGTCTGTCCCTCTCGATGGACGTAGGGTTTTATGCTGTCTCGATTGAAAACTCGCAACCCATCGAAGGGGGCAGGGATGTCCAGTTTGACATTCTCGCCCTTGTTCAGTACCTGGAGTATTTTGTAAGGGCCGCACCAGACAACATCGAGTTTCCCTTTATGTCGATATTCCGGCACCAACACCCACCATCGTTCACCGACTTCAGGCACTCGAACGTGTCGGTCCATTTGCAGGACCACATGCATGTGGCGTCGACGTTCCTCGGCAAGCATTGCACGCACAGAATCGAAGGTACGTTCCGCTCGTTGCATGTAATCATTCACGGTCGATGGTTCATGTGCATGAGAAGTCATTCGGGGAAAATCCAATGGAAAATGGGGTGTTCGTCCTTCATCTATCTCGAAGGGGATAGTTGAAGAGTATTGGATGTCAGGTTGTTGAACTGGATTTCGGCGAACAGGAGGTCGACATCCCACTCGTTGTTGCCGAAGATGCCGTGTGTACGCAGGCGCTGGAGGATGGACTGATTGCTGCGCTCCGCCAGGCCATTGCCTCGAGGGCGGTTGGCCACTGTTTGATGCATCTCAATCTTGAAGCGCTGGGCCAACTCCTTCCACGCCTGAGATTCGAACAGCTTGTCTCGGTCAGAAACAATTTGTCGAGGGCATCCTTTCAATCGAATACCCTCACGTAGGAACACATAGATAAGGTCGTCGGCTGTCATATCCTTGCGACAAGGGATGAACATTCCACGCTTGGAGAATCGGTCGACTACAGTCATGATGGCGTCATGGCCCCTTGTGGTCGGCGGCAATCCCGAAACCCAATCGATGGACACACTGTGCCATTTGGTGTCGGGCACCGGCAATGGTCTTGGCACTCTGGCGGTGTCGACTCGTCTTGATTTTGCCGCTTGACAGACATCGCAACTTAGTAGGTATCGCTCGACATAGTGTTGAAGGTGTGAACATACGTAGTCGCGCTTAATCAGGGCCATGGTTCGAAGGACTCCTGAGTGGCCATAGAACTCCGACTCGTGATACATAGCCACAATCGACGTAACCAGCGTTCGGGGGACAAGCACACGTTTGCCCATCGTCGACAAATGGAAGAATTTGCCATCATCGAAGGACAACTTGCCATCTCGAAGCTGGTGTCGTGCCGCAGGGCTTCGAATCGCGACTTCGTAGATGTGTTTCGTCTGGGGGTCCTCCAGGTAGGCTGCCGCCCACACAGCTGTCGAAGTCAAGTCTTTGCACTGATAATGTCGATGTTCTCGGCGGTGTGTACCCTTAAGACTTGAAGGGTACGGCGTGTTCGACCCAACCTTCGGCAAGGGAACTGATTGCAACGTGCCGTCACGGTGACGTCGACAGCGAATCAGTTCCGCCATGGTCGGGGCATATCGAAGTTCATTGCCAAAGGTGACTCGAAGGGGACGGTCAATGCTTACATCGGGGAGGTCGTCGGTGTCGGTAGACGTGTCTGGCTCATTGCCAGCCTCATCGAGATGCATGTCTGGTTGGTGTGAATCCTCAGCCATGATCTCGTCCGATGGTGCTGGATCCAGTCTCAGGTCCTCCGGCTCAGCAGTTGTCGCGCTCGACGGTAGCGGCTCCAGGTCCTCCGGCTCGACGGCAGGTTCGGTGTCGAATTGGAGGGCTGGTTCCGCAAGCTCATCTGCGTCAAGTTCCTTCCCCACGGAGCGTCCGCTTCGTAGTGAAACGTACAGGTGGTCGTACGGCCGGGGCCACACCTCGTCATGAGAGAATGAGTCTTCGAGTACATGTAGGAACTCATCGACAGGTTCTCCTTCCGGTGAAGCCCAATCTTCGACCAGGGGAATTGCGAAAGCGCGTGTACGTGTGGCATTCTCGATATCCATCAACTGCCGCGAAGTTAGACGGGAGCAGGCGTCTGCCGCAGGGTTCTCGAGGCCCGGCACGTACCACAACGTCAGGTTGTATTCCTCGAGGAATTGGGACCATCGTGCTTGCCGTGGTGTCAGCGGTCGAGGACAGGTCTTGAGATATCGAAGACTTTCATGGTCAGTGTGCACGTGCACCTGCTGCGGTCCTCGAAGTAGGTGAAACCATTGTTTCAAGGCTAATACGATGGCCAACAACTCCTGTTCCTGAATCGGGTATCGAGTCTTGGCAGGCTGCATTTTCCGCGACATGAAGGCAATAGGTCGAAGATGTCCCTTGTACTTCCCATGCGCACATCGTTGCGCCAGCGTAGCACCCACGCAGTCTTTCCAGGCGTCTGTGTACAGGTGATACGGCTGTTGGGGGTCGATAGCACTGAGATGTGTCGCACTGATCATCGCCTGCTTCAGCTTGTCGAAGGAAGCTTGGTGGACGCCTGTCCATTCCCACTCGAAGTCTGCCTTAAACATTGCAGTCAGAGGGGCTGCGACAGCTTGGAACCCTTCGACAAACTGCTGGTAAAATCCACACAATCCAATGAACTGTTGAACTTCATGGACCGTAGTTGGTGGAGGCCAACCTGGAATGACCTTGATCTTTTCGGGGTCCATGTGTACTCCATCTTGGTTGATGATGTATCCGCAGAAGGGCACTCGACTCTGAAAGAATGTGGATTTATCGATGCAGGGGAAGAGCTGGTGCTTACGGAGTAGTTCATGTACCAGGTTGAGGTGTCGTTGGTGTTCGTCCGCATCCTTCGAGAAGACGAGGATGTCGTCAATGTACACCCATACAAAGATCCCCAAGTGGTCTCGAAGGACATCGTTCACGACGCGTTGGAACGTCGATGGCGCATTACAGAGGCCAAAGGGCATAACAACCCACTCGAAGGCGCCAAATTGTGTGTTGAAGGCGGTTTTTTCGATATCTTCGTCTTGAATTCGGATCTGGTGGAACCCACTAACAAGGTCAATCTTTGAGAATACGGTGGAACCCCCCAGTGTACTCAAGATGGATTGGATCGATGGCAAGGGATATCGATCTCGTACAGTTCGTGTATTCAACGCTCGGTAGTCAACGCACATACGCTATTTACCATTCGCTTTCTTCACCAGTAGGCAACCCGCTCCGTATGGACTCGAGGATGGTCTGATGCGACCAGATCGATGCAACTTGTCCAATTGTCGTCGAAGCTCATCTAGTTGGCTCGGATCCATTCTGTAAGGGTGTACCCACGGTGGATTGTCTTCCGAATCGAGGCGTATTCGATGATCTCTTCCAGGTCGATGCGGAGGTAGGTCTCCATACTCCGCTTTCTCCCGGTCGTAGAGGTCCGCCCACTTGTGTAATCGACTGGGTAGTTTGCGTCGAACAGGGTCAAGCCCGTCATCATTGCCATCACTGGCTTGCATCTTATACATTTGATCGACCGGCACTGCTGGTCGAGGCATACAACACAGAAATACTTGATCTCCCGTGAGATCAGATCGACGGATCTCTCGTTTGAGTTTCGGCAACGAAATGTACTCAATCTCCATATCGCTGCACTCCTCATCGGTGATACCATCTTCCGTTTCGGACTCATCGTACATGTCAGTACCGCGCTGAACGTGTGTCGACGAGTGTAGGTCAGGGTGTTCGTTGGCATGTGGGGTAGGATTCCCAACCGGACTCGCTTTCGAGGAACTGGATGAAAGTATCGAAAGAAGTTCCAGCTTCGAAGCTGCTTGAAACTGCAGCTGGGTGGAGTGTCTTGATTCGCCAAAAGACAACCGGTACGAAATCGAACCATGTTGGATGTCGGCGTATCGCTCCTTCCAGTTGACAGTTGGATTGTAGCTTCGAAGCCATGGTAGTCCAAGCACTACATCCGGCAAAATTTCCAAGACCTTGAAGTGATGACGAAATACAAGCTCTCCAACTCGAACATAAGCTCGCGTGTAGTACCGTACTTCGACTTGGACACCTCCGGCTGTCAAGACATGTCCAGGGTTTCTCAGTTTATAGAGGGGAAGTCGCGCCCTCTTTGCTGTTTGCATCGACATAAAGTCACTGGTCGCTCCACAGTCGACCAACAGTTCCACGCTGGAGTCAAAGGAGTCTTCACGACATGCGCAAATGCGCCCTCGAACCGTGAACAGAGACGCATGCTCAGGTTCGGTTCCTTGGACAGTGACACTTCCAAGCGTCGAATTCTTTTCGGGTTTATTGGTGCTGGTGGTGGTGTTCAGCTCTTCTCGAGGACCTCCGCCACCAGGTCTTCGGAATTGTTTTCTAGGCCGTTGTAGGCCTTTCTCTGCTCTTGGAGCGGGATCGAAACCGTCCCTTGCTGTCTCGACTTTGATCTCGTTTCGGTGTGTTCAACCATGATTCCCGACGTTCTCGTCCTCGGGATGGCGGTCGACCTTTTGGACAGTCACGGGCCAAGTGTCCTTGATCGCCACAATTGTAGCAACGTCTGCTTTCTCGACGATCTTGGCGTCCGCCATGTTGATGTCCGAACCGTTCACCAATGTAGGCATGTAACTGTTCTCGGAGCTTGGCAATTGCGTTGAGATTCATCGGCTCTGCCACGGTCGAAGCCGTGGGCGCCGCAGCTGGGGTCGGCATCGGGGTGACGTGTGGCGTTGGCATAGGGTTGGATGAAAACGTGGAAGTCGAAGTAGGTGGGACCATCATAGGCAGGGGTTTCGACACTGCTGGACCCAGGGTGTGATCTGATGTCGTTCTCGATGCGTTCTGTACCTCTTCCAGTTGATACCCAGCCGCAATGTAGGCTTCCGCGATGGTCTCTACCAAGGTATGGAATCCAAATGGATTATTAGAACGCCATCTCGAACGGACTTAAACGGTGTACTGCCGACGCACAGCGTCATTCGACAAACCTTCAACAAATCGAGAGCTGACGAGGAAACCCATCTGAAGTTCACTCGTGTTGACCTTCGACTTGATAACGCATGTACGAACGCGGACCTGCCCCTCCACAAAGCACTCGAGTCCGGCCTCACCACACAAGTGTTGGGACTATGGATGGCCTTCAAGGGCATGCACCCCCAGGACGCCCTACACATCGTCAAGCAGGAGTCGCACCGCTACGCATACGGCAATGGACGCGCAGACACGCAGGCCAAACACCAGAACACCAACCACACCCCAGGGCTCGAACGCGTGCGACTGGACACCCCACACCACAGCCACCTGCAGCACCTGCCCCCGATACCCCTGGCCGCACAGCCCCCCCAATGGATGCCCGAGGACACGCCGTACACGGATCGAGACAAGCAGTACCACTACCCCACACCCATCCAGCAACTAGCCACCACACTGGGCCACCCAGCGAACACCGAACTCCTCCGACGCCTCGAAAACTCCGTCCACACCCCCCTCTACTACTCCGCCCTGCGCCCGGATAGCCTCCCAGCACACCTACAAAAGCCCCGACTCCAACTCGCCCTCGAACAACTTCCCCTCCTCACCCGATACCACCGATGGTATACGCGCCGCTCGATCCACGTCCCCGCAGGACACACCAAATGCATCTGCAGCCACGCGGAAGAGGAAACATGGGACCACTTCAAGGCGTGCCCCCTGTACAGAGGACTGGACACCCTCACAGACTGGAACCCAACTCACACCATCGCACAGCACGCCGGATGGCTGGCGCAGTCCCCGGCGACCCAGCAACTCACCACCGTCCTCAAGCAGACGGAGGTGCTCGAGGCAGTCCGCAGGGGACTCGTCTCCACTGCCGTCTACACCTTACTACGCACCCACGCGGAGGACCCCCAGGCCACGGCGGCGCACATGCAGCGGACGGCCGTTGCCAAGACGGCGGAGCAGCTCACATACCGCACCCACAAATACCTGCAGCATGCGGCAACCCTGGCCCCAACAGACCAAGCCCACCTCCTCAAACTCCTGTTCTACCAACCATGAGAACCTACCCCGTGACATACCAACACCGAACCCCCACCACGTCTACACACCGTCCACCGAGCACAGCACTGGCACAGCACACACGGGCGCCACAGGCACCGCACACGCTCCCACCAGCATGCGCGCGCCACCAGCCCACATCCCCCCACGCCGCCGTCCGTCCACAGGTACCACCAACCACCAGCCACCGCATGTCCCCTCTGCGTTCGCCAGCGGCTACCACAGACAGCCCTGCCCTGCAACCCAGACCACTGGGTCTGTCTGGGAGCCGCGCACCGCCTCACCCACTGCCCCCACTGCGGGGACCTCAACCCCCGCCACCGCGAATGGCCCGCGGCCCCAGCCGCATCCCCCCCCGCCAGCCACCCCAGCTTCTTCGGGTATCTCACCGACACTCTCCGGGACCAACTGGGAGGGTACTACGTGGCGGACGCGGCGGACCACGCATGGGCCATAGCCGTGGCCGCGGGCAACACACCCCTGCCCCCCCACAGCCCACCCCTACGCCACAGCGGAGGCGGCTTGAACGTGGCGGCCCGCCACATCCTCCTCGCCCTATACCTCCACCACCGAGACCTACACCTCCCAGACCCACAACTCCCGGCCCCCAAAGCAGCAGCCCTGACGCCGGAAGCGTGGGCCGACACGGCACCAGAGGAGATAGCAGCCTACCTCCGAACCACGTGCCGCCGGTTCGCAAACGCCCTCGGCCGACGGAAGGGAACACCTTACCCCCTCAGCGCACTCCTCTACCCGGCACACCACCCCCACCCCGCACAACAGACGCCCCCGGAGGGCTGGGCGTCTTTTCGGGACGCCCACCTGGCCGCCCCCGACGAGGCCACCGCCACGCGGATGGGCCTCACGGACCAGGAGGCCTACGTCAGAGGCCTCAAGACGAGCCTCCAAGAGGCACACCGCTGGCGTGCCCGCTCCCCGTCGCCCCCACGGGGACAGGGGGGTTCACCCGCCCCCGACACCCACCAGGCCAAGAAGACCAAGGGGCACCGGCACCAGGGGGCCCGCCAACGCGCCCGCCAGCAGGGCGCGACGCCCCGACCAAGGCCCGGGTCCAGCCACACCGCACCGCCCCACGCCCAGACCCCCGGGGCACACAAACAACACCACCACCACCAACGCCCACCACCACCACCGTACCGCAGCACCCAAACCCTGCAGCCCAGTCAGCCACCACCGCCCACACACGTCCACACCATGCCAGGACCACCGTACGCGCAGAGCCAGGGGACATGGCACCACCAACACCACCACCGCGCCCCCCTCCCTCCCAACCCCTACCCCCTAATGCCCCCAAGCTACAGCGACCCCCACCAGCTACATCCCCACCACGCCCCAGCACAACCAGGCCCCGCGAACCACCCACCCCACATAGCGCACATCACCGCACCACACCATCACGTGTTCCACCACCACCAGCTCCTGCCACCACACCCACCAACGCCGGGGTACCACACACAACCGACACACCCTCCACACCACCACCACGCGGTCCAGCACCACCCGCCGCCCCCGCTACACGGGCCCACGACATACGAGCCACGGTACACCCCCATGGACCCGCGAGGAGCCGCGCACGCACACCAGCAACACCAGGACCTAGTAGGAGCGCCCCACCACCACCAACAGCCCCCCCACCCACACCCCATACCAGCGAGCACCATCCACCAGCAGCCACCCATCACATACGGACCACAGCCCCACCCGGGGGCTCATGCGGTCGCCTCCCACCCGCACCCCGGCACCGCAACCAGTCAAGAACCGCAAGGGCCACACGGCGCACACACGCAACACCCACACGACCCACAGGGACGCCCGGACCCCCAGCCGGCACAACACCCACCCCCGCCCCCCCCACCCCACCACCACCAGCAGCCCCCCCACCCACACCCCATACCAGCGAGCACCATCCACCAGCAGCCACCCATTACATACGGACCACAGCCCCACCCGGACGCTCATGCGGCCGCCTCCCAACCACACCCCGGCACCACAACCAGTCAAGAACCGCAAGGGCCACACGGCGCACACACGCAACACCCACACGACCCACAGGGACGCCCAGACCCCCAGCCAGCACAACACCCACCCCCGCCCCCCCCACCACCAACAGCGCCACCCCCACACCACCCCCCCCCTGCCCCCCCCCCCCGAGACCAGGCCACGGACACAACACGCGGCAGCCAGCACCAGCCAATCGACGTCGATACCCCCGCCGACACACGCCACCGCGAATCCCCCCTGCCGCGACCGCCACAAGAGACCCCATCACCGGACCCCACGCGCGACAACGATGACCACCCCCCCCAACCCACA
The DNA here is from genome assembly GCA_964036045.1 of Eutreptiella sp. 'Long Island Sound 2002'. Taxonomy (NCBI): domain Eukaryota; phylum Euglenozoa; class Euglenophyceae; order Eutreptiales; family Eutreptiaceae; genus Eutreptiella; species Eutreptiella sp. 'Long Island Sound 2002'. The sequence goes on along the minus strand of OZ038404.1, from coordinate 12,283,482 downwards.
CCACCCCCCCCATCACACCCCGCACCACCAGTCGCCGCACCGGTCGAACCCTACGCCCTGCACAACCCCGCAGCGGTACGGCAGCACCTCCGGGGGGTCGGGGAACAGGACGTCGTGCTGTACCTCCGCACCTCCGGCACCAGCACCCCCATCCGGGCGGCCACCTTGGTCCAGGCGGCCACCCTGGGGGAAGGCGTCAGAGACTTCCTCTTCGACGCCTTCCTCCACATCGCCCGACACGAGCGCCCCCCACGCGCCACCCCAGACGGCGAGAGCCCGCCCCCCACGGGGAGCCGGATCTGGGTACCCCCCATTGACTGGGGGCGACACCTGGTCGGACACCCCGTGCCGGAGCGGGACAGCACCCAGGGCCGCACCCGCTACCGCGAGCCCAACATGGCCCACCCCCCATCCGACGCCACCCCCGACAGCACCAAAGAGTGGGAGCGGGAAACATGGGTGGCCCGGATGGCCTCCCTAAGCAACTTCCGGCACCACGTCCCGGGGGACATCCCCACCCCCGACGAGCAGCAGCCAGCCCCCTCCACGTACATGACCCTCATGTACAATCTGCACTACACCCTCTCCACCACCACCTACGACGCACCCACAGACCACTGGGTGGTACACGGCACCGACTCCCTCCTCCCCGCCGACTACACCCCCCCCACACACAACCCAGGCCCCGACACGTACGCCAGGGGGGACGACCCGGACGACCCCCACATCTGGGGCACGTGGGAACCCGAATCCCTGGACACGCTGCTCTCGGTCCGCAGCGGCTACCAGGGCCTTGGTAGGGCGATGTATTGCCTCGCCAAGTGGACCCAACGGACCTGGGGGATCCCCACGGACCGATGGGTGTGGGTGGTCACGCTGCGCCCCCAGCAGATGGAAGCCCCCCCAAACCGCGGGGGACCAACCCCCCCACGCCCCACCATCCCACAACTATGCCCGTACATGGTGGCAGCCCGCCTCATGGCGCTGCTATGGCCGGGCCCCCACACCCCCACCCAAAACTACCCCCACCTCACAGAGGAGGACATGCCCGGCATCCAGCGATGCTTCTTCCGCACCCTCGACTACCTCCAGCAAACACACCCCCGCGTCCTGGAGCAGATATGGCCACCCCCCGGGTAACCCACGTGCCCGCACAGCCGGGAAAACGCCGCCACGCCAGCACCAGCACGCACGGATCAGAAGGGAAAACGCGCGCACACGCCCGATGCCCGAACCTGCACCCTCGTTCTCGCTACTTACAGGACCCAGCATCATACGCCCGCCCCCGAGGCCCGGGACCCTCCGCCGTCTCCCGCGGCCCTCTCCTCCGCCTCCGACTCCACAACCTCCACCACCACGACCACCTCATCCACCACCACCACCACGTCCTCATCCAGCACTCCACCCCCCAGGCCGCGGGGGACACCGAACAAACGGGCCTCCAAACCCGCCCCCACCGCGAGCAGCCCTGCCGCCGCCAAAGCCCACGCCCTGGCGAAGCCCACGCCCACGACCCAGCCGAAGCCCAAGGCCGCCGCCAAACGGCGGCCCGCAGCCAAGCCCAAACCCAAGCCCAAACCCGGCGCCACGACGGCAGCTCGAGCCCGGCCCCCCGAGGATGTCCTCTACGACATCCGGCCCCAGCCGTCCCAGGCCCGAAGGCAGCAGCGCCCAGCGCGGCGCCCCCCCACTGTCACCGACGCCACCGCCACCACCTTCATGGCGGAGCGCGCCGCGGCCGAAGCGCGACGCGCCTCGTCCCACCACCTCCCAAAGCCCGCACCCCAGGCCCACGGACCGCTCCAGGGTCCACCAGCAGCGCCCCCGCCCCCCTACTGGCCCCCGATGACAGCCCACATGCAACGCATGCCCCACTACCGCCGCCGCCGCGAATCCCCGCCCAACCCCGAGGCGGAGACCGTACGCGCACACCCGCGGGTCCACATCCGCGTGCACCCCCACTCTCCACGCACCCCCACGGAACAGGACTACGAGGAATCCCCCAGGCCCGCCACCGCCGCCGGTCCCCACGACCCCGTCACACCCACCCACGCCCACTCCTCCGCCCAAGACCGCAGGCCCGCCCAGGAACAGTGGTGGCAGCGCTGGACCCACACGCAGCTCTGGGAGCTGCGGAAGTGGGCCCGGGGAGAGCCCTCCCTCGAGGGCCTGGTCCATCGGCCCCGCAAGGGGTCGGTGGAGAACTGCCGCCTCCGGCCGGCGGGGGGGTGGATGCCGCAGGCCCCATGGGAAGCCATGCTGGCCGATGCCCTCCACCCCCTGGGAGTCCACCCCCGCAACCTCCCCGCGCCCCAGGACCACCCGTACGTCCTCAGGCGCCTGCGGGAGACCCTCCAGGAAGCGCGGCGAGACGGCATCCGCCTGTGGGACATCACCCAAAGCCCAGCCCCGCACGCACACACCCCCTCACCACCCCACAAGCGTCGGCGCACCGACACCGGCGACACCCACAACACCCCAGGAGCCCTGCGCGCCACACAACACGACGCGCCTGACCCCCCGGCCAGCGGCGCCGCCATCTAACCCCGTTACCCAGCACACCACCACCACGGGGCGCCACGCCAGGCCCTGCCCAGAAGTCACCAAACGAACCGGACGCCGAAGGAAGCCAACGCACACGACAACGAGCACCACTACGCCCAAAGGCGCCGAACCCGGGCCCGATACCGTGGGCTCCTCTCCACCCTCAGCACGACACACACGTCACTGACGTCACTCCTCCGCCGTGCCCCCTCCCACGCCACCCCCCCCCCCCCTCCCGCCGCACGTCCCCACGCCGCCCAGCACCCAGCCCCACACACTGCGCCACAGCATCGCCCTCGTCCGGCTCCTCCACCATCGCGCCACTTGGCACCTCACAGTAGACCGCCGTCCTATGGTCCCGCTCCCCCCAGCACCGCTCCCGGGGCCGCACCCGACCCACGCCGTGTTCGCCCCCGCGTCGCGGGCCGCGGACATCCTCCCGCTCCTCGCCACCACCCCTCCCGGGCATCGCATACTGCTTGCCGCCAACCCCTCGGTCCTCAGTGAGGTCCCCATCGGGCACGCCGACACCCTGCACGTGCGCCCGCTGCTGCCCAACCTGCACGCTGCGTACACCCCCGGCACGCCCGTCGACCCCTCCGTGTGGGACTCCCAGTGAGGCCACCGGCCAACGGCCGGCCCGCACGCACCACCCCGCACTCGCCTCGGGCGCACGACTCCGTGGACGCCGCTACCCACACGCCCGGCCCCGCGCAACCGCCTAACCGAGCCAGAACTCAAGCACAAATCAAACCCGAGCCACACCCAGAAACCGCTAACTCTTGACTCCTAACCAAACCCGCCGAGGGAACAACGTAACCACAGCCCACACCCACAGCCCACACAGCCGCCTAACCAGCCAGCTCCAAAAGCAAAGAGACACCTCACCAAACCCACCCTGACCCAAGCCTAACCGAGCCGAAGCCCCAACACAAATCAAACCCGAGCCACATCCCGAAACCGTCAACCCTTGACTCCAAACCAGGCCCGCTGAGGGAAATGCGTAGACACAGCCCACAGCCACAGCCCACACAGCCGCCTAACCAGCCAGCACCAGAAGCAAAGAGACACCTAACCAAACCCACCCTGACCCATACCCATGTACATCAGGACACGCGAGCCGCACCCCTGGGGCGCGACCGCCGCCACAGCACCGACGACACACGCCAGAGGACACAACCCTATGGCACCGCCGCACCAGCTGCCCATGCCTGTGCCTGCAGTGTACGCGCGCCTCTGTTTTCCTCTTTTTTGTTTTTTCTTTTTCTTTCTTCCCAAAAAAAAAAAAAAAACACGTAAAAAATACAAAAACAAAAACAAAAACAAAAAACGAGTAAAAAAAAACGAAAATTAGGGGGGGAGGAAGAGGGACACAACCACCCATGGCACACGCGCACCGCACACAGCACGCACACCGGTGAACAGGAGCCCAGGGGCCCACGACACCGCACATGCAACACAACACACCGAGCGAGCACACCGGTGAACAGGAGCCAGCTGGCCCAGGACACCGCAGACGCACCACAGCAAACCGCGCGGGCACACCGGTGAACAGGAGCCCAACGGCCCAGGACACTGCACACACGTAGGGCGGCCGAGGGACAGGAAAGAACCAATACCCCATGGGTCGGACGCACTGGGGCGACCCAGCCGACCCACCGGGCCAGTGGCAGGAGCGGTACTCCAAAGCCACTGGTCCGAGCCCGGCCAGGCTGCATCGGGGACCATGGCAAACGTCACCCGGAGCCATGGAAGCAACCGGTGACAGGCGAGCCGGTACACAGTCCAGGAGGGGGTCACCTGCCAAGCAGAGTGGCCCCGCAACTCAAGCCACAAGGGTGAGGCGGTCGTACCGTAGACAAGCGGGAGCAATACCCCTTGTGGTGAGAGATACTCCACACGGCTGGGCAGCCCCCCAGAGCTGCCGCCCAAAGGAGGGGGCATGTGGCCCTACCCATGGACACATGTGGGGACACCCTCCCACCTGGGACACATGGACCGGGTGGCCGCGACAATGCCTTCCCAAGCACATGCGGGAGCGGCTCAAGAGGCACCTGACACAGGGCAGTGGGAGGGACAGGACGTCCCCTTGGTAAGACCTTCTTCCTGCAATGTCAAAGGAGGCATCCCGAGCTCCCGAAGATACCTCCCTACCTACCTCACTGGTCGCTCCACAGTCGACCAACAGTTCCACGCTGGAGTCAAAGGAGTCTTCACGACATGCGCAAATGCGCCCTCGAACCGTGAACAGAGACGCATGCTCAGGTTCGGTTCCTTGGACAGTGACACTTCCAAGCGTCGAATTCTTTTCGGGTTTATTGGTGCTGGTGGTGGTGTTCAGCTCTTCTCGAGGACCTCCGCCACCAGGTCTTCGGAATTGTTTTCTAGGCCGTTGTAGGCCTTTCTCTGCTCTTGGAGCGGGATCGAAACCGTCCCTTGCTGTCTCGACTTTGATCTCGTTTCGGTGTGTTCAACCATGATTCCCGACGTTCTCGTCCTCGGGATGGCGGTCGACCTTTTGGACAGTCACGGGCCAAGTGTCCTTGATCGCCACAATTGTAGCAACGTCTGCTTTCTCGACGATCTTGGCGTCCGCCATGTTGATGTCCGAACCGTTCACCAATGTAGGCATGTAACTCTTCTCGGAGCTTGGCAATTGCATCGAGATTCATCAGCTCTGCCACGGTCGAAGCCGTGGGCGCCGCAGCTGGGGTCGGCATCGGAGTGACGTGTGGCGTTGGCATAGGGTTGGATGAAAACGTGGAAGTCGAAGTAGGTGGGACCATCATAGGCAGGGGTCTCGACACTGCTGGACCCAGGGTGTGATCTGATGTCGTTCTCGATGCGTTCTGTACCTCTTCCAGTTGATACCCAGCCGCAATGTAGGCTTCCGCGATGGTCTCTACCAAGGTATTGAATCCAAATGGATTATTAGAACGCCATCTCGAACGGACTTAAACGATGTACTGCCGACGCACAGCGTCATTCGACAAACCTTCAACAAATCGAGAGCTGACGAGGAAACCCATCTGAAGTTCACTCGTGTTGACCTTCGACTTGATAACGCATGTACGAAATTCTCGAACGTAATCTGCATGTCGGGGAAACTCGCTCTCTTTCAAGCTCAACATTCTCGACAAATACACTGGCTCATGGGATATGCAGTCGAAACGCTGGCCTAACACACGCATGAGCTCGAACCAGTCATCTTGTACAACTTTCGTCAGGCTGTGATAGTGGTCAGCGGCATCACCATCGAGGAGGAATGACATCGTTGCTGCCTGATCGACGGGTGAGGTGATGTCCGACAAAGTGAAGGCTCGTAGTAAATCTTCTTTCCATTTTCGAAATTCTGCACATCCAGGTTTACCCGTGAACCTCTTGACCAGTTTGTTCAGGCGCTCGACGCGGCGTCCCAAAATCTCCTGCGAAGGAGCACGTTGAACTACGAACTGGGGTAGTGGTTCGAAGGTAGGCCGCTGTGGGAGTGGTTGTTGTGGAGGGTGAGGTGGTTCGAATTCGAAGAAGACGGTGGCTGTGGTTGCGGAAACTGGATGTTGTTCGGAGGTGGTGGACTCGAAGTTCTTACAAATTCGTTGAGAAGAGCGTAACATTGCGTCAATTCATGTTCTACGCGTCGAAGTTCATTTGCAGCAGCTTGCGTTGCATTTTTCGTCGAGGACTGCAAGGTATCGATGCGCTGGCCAGTTGCTGCTGTAGCACTTGCTGCTGTTGCCTGCAATACATCGATGCGTTGTTCCAATTCGATAACTTTGGCTTGAGTATCTGCAAGCTTCTGCGAACACCTGTGAAGATCACGAGAGAGACATGGAAACCACTCGCTTTCTCGACTAGCGATGCGCTCTGCGATGAACTTCTCTAACGAGGTCGAAAATTCGTGATGCAAGGGTGAATCACTTCGAAACAAACTGTCTCTGATGAAATGCAGCATAGCTGCGTCGTCGAAGGGCCGCTCCATTGTAGATCGAAGTCCAAATCAAGTTGACGGTGTTGCGGCGTCGAAGATTGATCTCGAAGATTGATCCTCCCCGCCACCTAGCTGGCTACCACTTGTTGTGGTTTGTTTCTTGGGAACTCGACTGCACTCCTGTGCCTCTTTGTTTCTCAAAATCCGAAATCCAAAATCTCAATCGACAAACCTCGCAGGATGTTTAGACGGGGCACCAATAATAACACAATCTCGAAGACATAAACCCTGTTCAAAGATCGAAGTATCTTACAGCGCTCATTCATAGTTGGCATTCGATGCTTCTTTATTATTCACAGACTGTCAGCGCGATTGTGACTGCGACTTGCGATTTGCGCGCTGCTGCGCTGCTGCTGTTCGAAGCCATAACACTACATCCGGGGCATATCACTTGTCTTCCCCGGATGGTGCATATGTGATCTCCATATACATATTGGCAATATATTTTGCGTGCATGCTGAAATTCGGCTTTCCGAAAGGAGGTCGATTTTCGACCAAAGCACTTGCATGCGTGTTCAGGGACCAAAGTTACATTAGAATGTAGGCATACTTTGGTTCTAGGCCACTAGGTTGGGTGTAGAAGGCTTGGGTAGGGTTATATGCCATATTTGGTGTCATATCGCGTGCCCATTTGGCGGGTGCACCATTCCAAGACTAACCCGCCAATGGACCCCATATCGCACGAGGCCCTTCATTATATTCCCAACCAACACTCGCAAGCCTAACCTTCGTGAAGGGACGCTTGTGGAGCGCTCCCGAAGCGATGCGTTGCGAGCAAGGTGTGTTTTTTGCAATATTCCATTTTTGCATGTGCCCACTTGGGAGGCAGCGCGCGCGACCTTCCAAAGCGCCCCAAGTGGAGCACATATGTGGAATCGAAGGTCATTGGTGTCAGGTCATTTTGTTTAGAAGGATTGGTCGATTACTCAATCCAAGCCGAAGTTATTATAATATATTTGTGCGCCTTTCAAGGCACTTTTGGGTGTTTTTTCGCCAACATTGCTGTTTTTTGCCCGTCATGATGTCAAGTGGCGACCGTGTATCTCAACGTTGCGCCCAATTGACATTATGACCCAAGTATTTTTTGAGGGTACATACTTCGGTGCCCAATATATCTTGGACCCGGCGAATAACTCCTCTTCGGCTTGGCATACCGTGGCCGCCATGTTGGCGATTTGGGACTATCCCAAATCATGGGCTCACTTGGCGAGCCTGCCATTCCCGAAGCCAGAGGAGTTGGGCGACGCCCAAAAGATATGTTGGACACATATGACTTGATACCAATCCTATGGCACACTCCGGTCCAAGTCGGGCATGTGCCTGATTTGCTCCAACCATGAGTGTGCGCATTTTTGGCCATTTTGAGCAATTTTCCACATTTTCTGCCCGCCGTGCACTATGTTCAGCCACCCGTGCACGCCGGACTCATGGACCAATGGACCATATATGACATGGGTGTTATGTATATTGGTCCCCATGGTTCACACACCACGTGGGCGAAGCGGAGCAACCTTCGTTAGGGTGCTAGCCCAAAGTGTGTGTGGACAATTTTGCCATTTTGGCATTTGTGGACCCAATTGAGATTGTCACCACGCCAAGTGGCATGAAGATCTTTGAGAGCCAAGGGCATGGGAGTCTCTGTTGGACTCCTGGTGGATCGCGTATGGAATGGCGGATCTGATCTCCAAGCCGGCGTGGAGATATACTATTGGGAGCACCCCCGAATTTCGGCTCATTTTGAGTAGCCAAAATGACCCCCTTTTGGGACCCCAAGTTCACCCCCCCGTGTGGTCAATTGGCGGCCCCATATCTCCGTACCCATGAGGAGCCCGGACCTAATTTCAAGTTGTACACTCAGATATGAGTCGTAGGTCCTGCCTCCTATCCTGTGAGCCATTGGCCTTGCCCTGGTCGGGTGAGCCACGCGTGAGAATGGTTCCAATGTTGGTGATTTTGGCATCATGACCCCACTTGATGAACCCGTGGTGCCCTGATGCCGGGACCTCAGAGGGAAACAGGTTGGGTGAGGGCTCCAGGGAGTTCGTACTCCAAGGGCATAGGGTCAGTTGCCTTGTCCCTACCTCTGGCAGGTCCGGACGAGGGGTCAATTTTGGAGATTTTTGAGCTAATATCAGTTTGGGCCGAAACAGCCAATTTTCAGCTACCAACTCCTAGGGGATAATGGCGGGGCCATATCTCTGGCTCAGAGGAGAGTTGGGACCTGCCGTTCAGGGAGCATAGGGAGCCACTGTCGGTTGGCCTTGGAGCCCCTTGGTTCCCAGGAACTCGCCTGTGGCTCGGCGGGACACCTCCCCTATTGGCAGGGTTTCAGGGTCCGGACTGAGCAGGGCATGGGTTGTGTTTGAGCCCCCGCCCCCACCAGCCACTGAGAGGGTCAGACCTGGGATTGGGATACGAGTTAGGACTGAGTGTCTATTGTCCTGTGATGCCCTTACCCCAGTCCAGTGTTAACCCCATCTGTACATATCCTGATGTGTTGCTGTACATACTTTTGTTCCCTTGTTGCAGAGTGGCAAGGATCCTGAAACGCTTTGTCACATGACATGAGCGTATTGATGCCCCTGTGAGCGCAGTGCTTTGCCTGCCTGCCTGCTTGTGCGTGTCACCGCAGCGTCCCGTGGCCAGGCCCCCCACGGGAACGCGTCACCATGGCAGCTTTCCCGCAGGTCCCTCGCCAACGTAGTTGACGTCACGGTCGCCGGGCCTCAACCCGCGGGTGTGGTGGAGGTTCCGGTACTCCTTGAGTACCTCCTCTCCAACCCACTCCAGAATCTCGTCGCAACTCATCCGCGCCGGGATGGCCTGCAGACGGATCGTCTGGCCGCTCACGTCACACTCGTCAAGGCGCCACATCGCGGTCTTCTCGCGATCGCCCGAGATGGTGATGAGGGGAGCGTTCCGCAGGGAGTGCCGTTTGACATCCCGGGCCACGTTCTTCCTCGTCCAAGCCACCACGTTCGTATGATACTCTTTGGAGAGCATCATCTTGACCGTGTGGTTGGACTTGGCCCTCTTGGCTTCCTCCTTGGTGACCCTCTTGATCCATGCTTCCGGCAGCATGGAGAGCAGGCGAGCCTGCTCGTCACCCTCGTTCCAGTCCTCCACGTTGCGGCGGAAGAGGGTGTATTGCCCCCGGAAGTCCCGCCAATCTCGTAGGCGGATCTCCCGTCCATCATGCTGAAGCTTGATGGACTTCCACCGCTTGGCAGCCACCTGCGGAGCGTCCACCCGCTCCTGCTCGTTGAGCCACTTCTTGGGTTCCTTGAGGGTCTTGATCTTCCCCTCCTTGGTTGCCACGAAGTATAGCTCTTGGAGCACTTCCGGCAGGCGGTACCTGAACCGTCTGAAGACATATGTCTCCGCATCCGCGGGATCCATGTCTTCAGTGACGGTCAGCCCCCAATCGTCCAGCTTCTCCAAGAAGCGGTCGAGGTTGAGGGGGTTGCCATCGTACATGGGGGGCTTGATGTCCTTCAAGTCTTCCCACACGGCGGCATCCGCGGCCTTAGAGACCATGAACACCGGCCGCGAGGTCGACCGAGGTTCCCATCGGCCTCTCCCACGGACTCCCACGGCTGCCACTTCCATCTCCTCCCCGGTATCCGCGTGGCTACGCCGTGGTTCCTCCATGTACGCTGAACCTAGATGTTCACGCCGTACTCCTTCCATGTACGCCTCCTCATCACGGCGCCGGCGGCTGCGTTCAGCGGCGTCCCGTTGTTAACACCGTCGTACACCACGCGGCGGGCTGATGTCGAACTCCTCCAGGTCCAGGTCCAGGTCCTCACCTCCGCCGACGTCCCACTCCACATCTCCTCTGGGGACCTCATCCCTGAGTCCACCATAACGTCCACCAGCCAGTGGGATGGGCTCCGGGGCTGGTGCGGGGCGTCGGGGGCGTACCTGTGTCCGCGGTGGAGCAGGGCGGTTGTGGTACTCCGCGCTGAGCCACTCATCACGCCAATCCTCACTGCCACTGCCGGGCGGCACGCGCTCGTTGCGGCGGCCCGCGCTGTGGTGAGAGGGGGCGCTGAGAGAGGGGGCACTGGCGCTGGGGCGACTCCTGGGGGCTCCGCCGGGGGCGTGGGGTCTGCCTGGACCTGGTCCGGGTCCCCAGCCGTCGTCCGACGAGCCAGACTCCAGGGGTGGGTGGTCGCTGCCGACGCTCCCACGGGCTTCAAGCGCGTCCAACCTCTGCTGCAGGCCGCTGATGACCTTGTTCAGCTGCCTGGTCTCGGCCCTGGCGATGTCCAGCTGCCTCTGGGTGGCGGTGGCGACGTTGGCGCTCTTGACCATCTCGATCTTGGCGATGTCCAGCTCCCCCTGTGCGCGCGCAGCGACCCTGGCGATGCGAGTCATCTCGCCCTTGCCCGTGTCTACCTGGCGCTCGAGGGACTGGACTCTCCTGCGGAGGTAGACAATCCACCGCCGGCCGGCATCCGGGTCGCCGTCCCCTGGTGGGTCGTCGGGGTCCCCAGGGGGTCCTCCAGGAGGGCCTCCGCCGGGTCCGCCCGGTCCAGGGGGTCCTCCCCCGCTCGGTGGTCCGCCTCCAGGGGGTCCACTTGGTGGGCGTCCTCCAGGGGGTCCTGATGGTCCTCCGCCAGGGGGTCCCGGTGGGTCTCCGCCGGGTTGCCTCGGTGGGTCCGAGGATGGGCGCTTCTTCGTGATGTCAAAGTCCATGTCGTCATCCTCGTCCATGTCGCCCCACCTGGGCGTCTCGGTCTCGGGCGACTCCGGGCTCCGGTAGGGAGGAGGGGGATCCTCACCCTCACCTTCCGGCTCCATGGGGACGTCTCCGCCTCCTCCGCCAGCCACTCGTCGGCGATGTCGGCGGCCTCGTTCATCCCCGTCGCTGGCGGTGAAGAAGGGGTCACTGTCGTGGGGGTGTCCGCCCGCTGGCCTCCGTGGCCTCTCGAGGGTCTTCCCCTTACCCTTCCTCCGTCGGTAGGCGGTCGGGCCACTGCTCCCACTGCTGCCTGTGTCGACCTCGTCCAGCGTCATCTTGGAGGAGGCGTCCCCTTCGAAAAGCTTTCGAAGGGTCTCCACTCGTGATCCTCCCGGGGGAGTCTCGCGGCGGAGCTTGGCCTCCGCCTCCTCCATCGCGGCGGCTGTGGCTGCGGCAGCTCGCCCTTCGGCTTCCTCCCGGGCGCGAGCCGCCTCGGCTTCCCGGGCCTGCTGCAGCCGAGCCTTCTCCTCTTCCAACGCCGCCAGCTCCGCCTCCGTCTTGGCCCTCTCCTCAGCGACCTTTCTGTCGCGCGGCCTCAATGGCGTCCTTCTTGGCGGCGTCCGCCTGGGCCTTAGCCGTTGCCTCGGCGTGGGCACTTTCCTCCGCCTCCTTCTTTGCCCTCTCTTGGGCAAGCGCCTCTTCCAGCTCCTTCACCTCGGCGTCCTTGCAGGCAATGGCCTCCTGCGTCAGGCGGGCTTCCTCGGCGGCTGCCGCCACCTCAACCTTGACCTGGGCAGTCGCTGCCTCATGGGCGGCTGCGGCCGTGAGTCGGGCCGCAATGGCTGCCACGGTCGAGGCGTGGATGGCCATGCCATGCTGCCACTCCGCAGCCTCCTGCTGGGCGATGCCGACGGCGCCCTCCATGGCAATCTTCTGCTGCGTGGCCCGTCGCCGGGCAACCCGAAGGTTGCAGGGCACCCCACAGGCGCGCTCACAGGCGCGCGCCACGTCCCTTTGGTCGGGAGCGACGCTGCTGCTGGAGCTGGCCTGGTCGGCCGGCATCCTCCCGCGGTGGGCCGACTCCACGTTGCTGCTGGGGCCTGACTTCCTCAGGTGCAGCTGACGGGGCTTGGCCTCGGCCTGCTTGGCGACTTCCAGGAAGTCACCAAGGGTGGTGTGGCCGGGGTGGTGACCGCCACTGGCCCGTTGGGGACTGGGGGCTGGGGTTCCGCCCTTGGCGCCTTGGGCGGCTTCGGCGGCCAGGGACTCCTGGTACTCCCGCCACTTCCGGTCCCGCTTCCTGTCCCCGGCGGACCGCTTCTCTTTCCCCGGAGACGCGCTGCTGCTGCTGCCCTGCAGCCTGCGCTCGCTCCCCGGTTCCGGGAAGTTCTTCTCTATCATGTCCCACATGGAGACATTGATTGTGGCGCCCGATGGGTACTCGTTGGGCTTCCTGTCCTCCTGAAGCCCTTCGGGGCGCAGCCCTTCGCCGGGCGTGTCTGGCCGGGTCCAGACCCTACAGCGCCTCTGGCGGAAGCGGAAGGCAAATTCTTCCACCCGCAGCCAGTCTTCGACCGCCTGCAGGCGGTCGGGGCCCATGTCCTCGCGGAGCTCGAAGCTCCCGGGCATGCCGCCTTCGCACTGGGGGTGGCTGTAGCGGTAGTGCTGGTCCCACACCAACCCACGCAGTAGGCGCACCGCATGGGGTCGGGGCCGCGGCCACGTCTTACCCGCTTCTTGCCAGTTTACCATGGCAGCGGGGGGCGTACTTGGTCTTGAGGTCCTTGGTGGGCTCTCGTTCCGCTCAACGAACTGGTCCTGGTGGTGTTTGTTGAGGCGGGTGATGCAGCACTGGACTGGGAGTGCGGCCGGTGTTGGTCGGCCGGAAGTTGTGGAGGTGGTTGACGCGACTGGGTGTGTGGCCTTGCTGGTCGGCCGATGGGACTTGCTGATGAGGGAGTCCTGGTCTGTCGACCTCTTTCACGGTCGCGGCGCTTCCCTGGTCGCTCAGGGCGATGCTCTGGGCGGCGCTGCGGACCGCTGCGCTGCGCTGCGAGCTGCGAGCTGCGAGGTGCTGCGCCGCGCTGCTCGGGGTTGGTGGCCCCGAGTGGCACGCGAGGGATGGGTAACTCTGCGGCGGTGAAACGCTCTTGACGCGTTCCCGTGGGGGGCCTGGCCACGGGACGCTGCGGTGGACACGAACAAGTGAGCAGGCAGGCAAAGCACTACGCTCACAGGGGCATCATTGCGCTCGTGTCATGTGACAAAGCGTTTCAGGATCCTTGCCACTCTGAAACAAGGGAACAAAAGTATGTACAGCAACACATCAGGATATGTACACATGGGGTTAAGACTGGACTGGGGTAAGGGCATCACAGGACAATAGACACTCAGTCCCAACTCATATCCCTATCCGAGGTCCGACCCTCTCAGTGGCTGGTGGGGGCGGGGGCTCAAACACAACCCATGCCCTGCTCAGTCCGGACCCTGAAACCCTGCCAATGCGGAGGTGTCCCGCCCAGCCACAGGCGAGTTCCTGGGAACCAAGGGGCTCCAAGGCCAACCGACAGTGGCTCTCTATGCTCCCTGAACGGCAGGTCCCAACTCTCCTCTGAGCCATAGATATGTCCCCGCCATTATCCCCCAGGAGTTGGTAGCTGAAAATTGGCTGTTTCAGCCCAAACTGATACTAGCTCAAAAATCTCAAAAATTGACCCATGGTACGGACCCGCCAGAGGTAGGGACGAGGCAACTGACCCTATGCCCTTCGAGTACGAACTCCCTGAAGCCCTCACCCAACCTGGTTCCCTCTGAGGTCCCGGCATCAGGGCACCACAGGTTCATCAAGTGGGGTCATGATGCCAAAATCACCAAAATTGGCGTCATTCCCACGCGTGGGTCGCCCGGCCAGGGCAAGACCAATGGCTCACAGGATAGGAGGCAGTACCTAGGACTTATATTTGAGTGTACAACCTGAAATTAGGTCCGGGCTCTCCATGGGTACGGAGATATGGGGCCACCAATTGACCACACGGGGGGGTGAAATTGGGGTCCCAAAAGGGGGTCATTTTGGCTACTCAAAATGAGCCGAAATTCGGGGGTGCTCCCAATAGTATATCTCCACGCAGGCTTGGAGATCGGATCCGCCATTCCATACACGATCCACCAGGAGTCCAACAAAGACTCCCATGCCCTTGGCTCTCAAAAATCCCCATGCCACTCGGCGTGGTGACAATCCCAATTGGGTCCACAAATGCAAAAATGGCAAAATTGTCCACACTCACTTTGGGCTAGCACCCTAACGAAGGTTGCTCCGCTTCGCCCACGTGGTGTGTGAACCATGGGGACCAATGTCCATAACATCCATGTCATATATGGTCCATTGGTCCATGAGTCCGGCGTGCACGAGGGTGGTGAACATGGTGCACGGCGGGCAGAAAATATGGAAAATTGCTCAAAATGGCCAAAAATGCGCACACTCATGAGTAAGAAAAAGTCACTGCCATGTCTTTCTTGGAGGGCTTGATCCAGGCTAAGCCCCCCTTAAAACCCTTTGTTGATGCTAAGACAAACTTAAGTGTTTTTGTCTCCCTTTTGTTGCCTAAAGTACACTTTCTCAAAGTAACTAGGGTTGTGACCCTAGCCCCCCCATGAAGTTCACCCCTACCACTCAACTGAGCGGACCTACCTTCCTTCATGGAGGACATACCAAAATAAAACAGGCATTTCATGCTTGTTGGCCTTGGAGGTTAAGCCTAAGTGGTCTCCCACCCCAAGACCCCTATACTCAATTGTTTCTACCACTTATTGTGGTCCTACTTTGTAACTGTTTCTGAATTCAGTTGCTTGGCCAAGTCATTTTCTGTGTGGTCCTGACATCTATGCCCCTCAGTCCTAACCAGCACCATTTCACCCAAAAGAGTGCACATGAAGTGCCTAATGCAACCTCTGAGGCAAGAGTCAGACCAATTTTCATATCAAACCTTTTGTATTATCCATTTGTGATTGAATCTATGTGCATAAACCTGCTTTGTCTATCTGCAGCCCTTCTGTGTTACACTGGATTCCAAAACCAATCATTGATTCGATCCACATTCAGTCCTTGCTCTACTTGCTGCTTTGGTTTGGGGTTTTCAACTACAAAACCTGCAGGAATACATCAAAAGACCTAGGGCATAATTCAAGGACATCTTTCCGGTAGCAGAGACAGTCCCTTGTGACCTTTAGAACCGACCCTGAGAAGAAGTGCAGAACAAAAGCTCAACAACAAGTTCATCATGTCCACGCCAAGCGTCAGGACCTGGCCTATCCGAACTGTCCAAGTACAAATGGGCAGCATGGCCCAGCCAATGAGTGAACCACCACACCGAGCTCCACATCATCTCAGTGGCGCACCTGGGTCCCAAGGAGATCCAGAACGCAGAAGGGCGGAAGAGAATAAAGGCCTTACAACCGAGGACTTAGCAGCACACGGTGGAGACAGCTTCAGTCACCTCCACAGACGTGTGGCTGCTTCAGTATCAAGATCAAATTGTCCAGCTTCATCCTCAACTGCCATTGAAGGACCTGAGGAGTATGAGGAGCTGAAGCAGAAGATGGATGAGTACATCCTACATCAGGAGTACTACAAATCCATCCGTGGGGAAGATGGAGAGGAGCCACTGGCTGTACATGGATCCATACCACGTACAGACCTAGGGTCCTACGCGCACTCAGGTCCTCCGTCCACTGCATCCCTACCAAGACGAACAAGACCTGAGTATCCAAGACCATGTTATCCAACCCCAAGGACTCCCGAAGTGTGCCCAACACGAGTCGAAGAACAACATCATCCAAGGCCAACCTACGGTGCCCTGGATCACACGGCCGAGCTGTTGGCCAAACTCCTATCTGGATCAGAAGATCCAGATGTGACGGCCCTATCAGAGGCCATTAAGGCAAAGCTGGGTATTGCTGAACCCTTACCCAAGCCTGGGTTGCCCTCTCTCTCTCCAGGGCTGAGTACCCTGGCCGAAGATCTCAAGAGATCAAGGGTCTCAAGGCTGTTGCCTAAGGTCACCTGCCCCAGCCCCTTTCACCCCCGTGCCAGGACAGTGCCTATGGCTGATCTACAGGACGTGCCTGTCACAGAGAGTGAGAGAAGAGGACTGTCAGCCCTGGCCCTTCTTGCCGGCGTGTCGCCTACAGGCCTAACTCCGGGGGGTGGGAAGACGGGCAGACCAATTGCCCAGGCGAACATCCAGCTGGAACTGCCAGAGTTCGACCCCAAAAATCTGCCTGAATGGGCAGAAGAATTTGCAGAGTTCCTTTTGTTGACTGGCCAATCCCATGTGGATGTGGCCACCAAATGTTCACTGCTAAAACGCTCATGCAAAAAGAAATTTTTGCAAAAACAGGTCAAACAGATTGTGAAAACCTGTTCTACTTGGGCAGAGGTACTCCTGAGGTTAGAGAAAACATTCCCAGTCTATGAGACTGACCTCAGCGTACGCACACAGATCGAGGAGCTACCTATGCTCCCGGAGTTTCCATCCGCTGCACGAATTTCTGAGTATGTGTGCGACTTGGAGTACTTATTTTCGAGGATGAACGTGGGCTCCTACGGAGCCACTGAGCCCCACCTGTGGCTCATGAGTAAGATCCCCCAGCGTACGTGGGATGATTGCCGCTCCACCTCTGAGAGGAAGAGCAGGACCCACTCGTACAATACACTGGTGGATCTCTTGATTGAGCTAGCTCTTGAGAGAGAGAACGACTCCCACATGGAGAAGTTCCTCAAGAAGCATTTGGGACGAGGTGGTACCCCTACCCCCGAACGTGGCGAAGGGAAGGGGCATAAAAATCCCACAAACACCAACCAGGGAGGTGGTAAAGGGAGGGGCAACCTACGTGCCATGAACGAGGTTCCTACTGATGCAGGCACACCCCCCCTGTTTTACTGCCGACCTGTCAATGACAAGGGGGGACCTTGTCATGCCTCTGACTGCGATCTCCGCAGTGGCTGTATGCTGCAGATGAAACGTCAGCAGCACACCAAAGATGGGAAACAGGTGACCCATCAGGACCACTTCAGGTGTACCATCACCTGTGGTTACTGTGGCAAACGTCGTCACTATGAGGACGAATGCCACATCAAGAAACGCGAGAGTGACAAACTCAAGCGTCAGGAGGCGGAGCGCCAAAAGACCCAGACGCCCGCAAGAAATCCCCCGAATGGGGATAAAGGTAAAGGAGGTGGCAAGGGGGGTGGCAAAACTGGACCCCCTAACCCCCAGAGGCGCTCATCAGCGCCCGTTGCAACACCTACTCCTGCTGCTACACCCGCTCCTGCCGCAGGTGTGAAAGTGCTGCCGTGGGTCGTTGTGGGTGCCGGAGGGCTCGGGGCCGGCAAGACCAGTGGGGCAGGCACGCGAGGAGTCTCCCTGGATGTTGTTATTGGGTGTTGAACCGGACACTCGGACACCAACGGAGGCGAGAGCAGCGACAACAGAAGCAAGATCCATGCTGATTGTGGTCCGGCAGAAAATCCCAGTCTATGAAGAAAATTGAGGGGAATTATTCTAAATACATCTGAGTGTCCGAAACTGACCGAATGAATTTAAATAATCCATTTATGTAAAATTGTATGGCCGATCAGGCCCGCGAGCGCGCGCCAGCGGCAAATGGCGATTCCAGCTAAAATAGCGGAATGCGGCGGATTTACGGGAAATGGACCGCGGAATCAAATCCGGCATATCAGAAATATATAGGAAATATCCTGTGACTGAGCTGCGAGGCGGCAATTCCGCCGAAGCAAAGAAAATGACCAAAATGTAGCCAATCTGGGCAGAATGTCTGAAAATCTGAGCAGATGGGGCTAGCCGCACTTACACTCCCCCTCCAAAAACACACTGGGGTGTGTCGCTACGTCAACGAAGAACGTAGTGCGGGTAAGTCCCAGAAAAACATAGAAATGTAGCCTCGATGAGGCGAAATCTGCTTGATCTGACCTGAATTGGGCTGAATTGGCACTGAATCAGGGTGGATGAACCTGAAATGAGACAGAATGAGAAGTGACGAACAGTTCTCCGTGCAGTAAAACATTAGGTCACGGGCTAAAAAGCATGTAAACGTATCGAGAATCGATACCAAACCATGCATTGGTTGAGAATGAGGTAGATTATTGGTGGATTGAGTGGGGGAATCAAGAATTGGAGTGACATCTCAGCGCTCTGGCACAGTTTCGCTGTCGCGGGCACGCTACGGTGTCCTCGCCGAACTCTACATCGTGTTATCCCGCTTTTCTCGTTCTGAAAAGTACAGCATGTGGCTCAGATTTGGCGCATCTGTTGGATGATCACAAGATTCAGCAAATTTGAGAATGAATTTGGGCAGAGATTGAGGGGATTGAGCAATCACCGAGAGGTTAAACAAATACACATGTAGTCTACAGACCCTAAGTGAACAGAAAATCATAAGCGTCAACGGTGGTTCACTTAGATCTAAACAGATCTTCGAGGAATGATGGGAGATGACAAGGAAATCAATCTAAATTATCCTAACATGAGTAAATTCCCTGAGATGAAGGTGAAATGAAACGGAATGTGTACAACTGAAACTACCAACACCTTCGTTTAGACTAAAGTTAATATATATTGTCGTTTATTCAGCTCAATTGTGCTTTCCGGCACGTTGGTTCGCGAGCATCTAACAGATTCTATCAAAATGTGGATCATGTGATGATGCATCATGATGGGACATGCTGGCCCTGGATCCTTGGCATGTAACGCGCCGAAGGTTCGCTGAAGGCACTTTACTGACAGTATATAACTGAGAGACACCGAATTTACAGTGGCGGTGGTGTCAATCGACTTGGACAAGGCCAATCTTTCGACGGAGTCCCACAAGACACTTGGATTCACCATTTTCGACAGTTTCAGGTCGGATTGAGCTCACATTGGCGTGTGCCAAAAATACAACGAAGCTTACGGACTTCAGAGGTTGCTGTTAGAAGTCCCTAGAGCTCCTACATGAAGATTGTCTGAACAATTGACGTCTGGGTTTCGTACAACAGTGGCAGAATGATGGACAAACCTGAGGAATTCAAGGTAAATTTGAGGATCCTGGATCTGAATCTGGACTTTGGCGTCAGCATCACAGCAAATGAAGGTGAGATCTGAGTTCCTGGCGTCGCATCTGGTGCAGCCAGTACTACAGGGGGTGCCTGTAGGGGTGCATGTCACCGGCCGGTGTTTTGATTATGTACATTTGCTTCCATCTGCACGAGTAGCCAAATTCCAAAGATGCACAGACCAACAGAGACAAGATTACCCCGAATCTGCCTGAATTAAGCCTGAGTTTGGTTTTTTCTGAACACGGCAGCACACTCCGTCAGCGTATCTACGCCTTGTCTGCCGAACGGAGACCAAAGAAAAGTTGATTGACGTCAAATTATCAAACATTCGCAGTTCTCCACATCATGACATAAACAGAAAGAATGAACAGTGGATTGAGCAGAATGTGGTAGGATGGCTTTCTCAATTCGGCCAAGCACGAATACATGTGACCACCAACCTGTCTGGCCTGGCCCTCGTACGGCTTGGACGCTGCAAATCAGCGGCCGAACTCGAAGCTTGGTCCTCATTTGGCTCCTGGGCTGGCCTGACCGCAGGAGGGGGGATCGACGGATCAGCCCTGGAATGTGGCTGCTGAGGGCCGTAAAAGGCTGGATCTCGATTCACCACAGGTCGTTTTCCGTCGCTCTCCACTTGTCTGTCTGGTTTCGACAAACAATCTGTCAGGAGTACTCCAATTTCGGGGTGCTTCTTGAGGAAGTCGATGAACCCCTTGGTGTACCCATGGACAAAAGATTGGGCTGGCTCCCAGTTGTTGTGACTGGAATCAAAGCCCCTCCACTCACACAAAAATTCCCATTCGCCCTTGGCGTCACGTCTTGCTTCAACGATCCTCTTGAGTTCGTACTTTCCCCCTTCGATTACCCGATCGGACAGGTGTTTTGCAGTCCAAAAAAGGGGTTTAACTCGATCCTTGGGGGAGGGGATCTCTCTCTTGAGGCGATCGCCCGAAACGTCAATTTCCCTGCTGACATCCACACGGATCCTCCACCTGTTCTCCCCAAGACGCGCTGTAACAGCGAATGGCCCCTCCCACAAGGGAAGAAGCTTGTCATCTCCGTCCAGGGTGGTTTCGGATTTTCGAAGCCAAACTCAATCATCGACTTCAAAATTGTGGGGGTTTTTTCGACCTTGATTTTGAACCCAAAGCCAGTCAGCTTGATGCTTCTCGATTAATTTCGACACAGATTCATCTGCTCGTTGGACTTCGTCCAAAAACAGCGAAGCATCCTTACAGGGGCGAGGATTATTCAACGGCATGTTCCACCAACACTTCTTTCGTCCAAAGACAATTTCATTTGGAGAAAGGCCATGATACAAAGGCGTGTTGTGGTAACGGCGAAGCAATGCGAAGAGAACTTCAAGCCAGTGGAAATCCTTCTCACTCGCGAGCTCCTTACGAAGCATATTTATAACAGAGCGGCCGGCTCTTTCGCCAGGCAGCGCTCGATGTGAGTGGATTTCACACCTGAGGTGGTGGATTCCAAGGCGAGCACACAATTCTCTCCACCATTCGGAGGTGTACTCTTTGCCTGAGTCCGTGACCACCTCGGATGGGACGTCCCAGCCTCCCATCCAGGTCTGCGCGCACCATTTAAAGGCAGCCTTGCCAGTCATCGACTCAATGTTGCAAGGCAACACTTGAATGTTGCCGGAATGACGGCACTGAATAAGGAGCACACCATTGACTTTTTTGTTAGTCCAATGGCACTCTTCGTCATCGAGTTCACCGAGATAGAAGAAATCACTGGTGACTCTGTTAAAGAGACGCTCCGGAATAGGATGAGGCCTCAGATGGCCGTGCTTCTTCGCGCTGGGAGGCGTCGAGACAGCACATTGGGCACATCCGGCAGCTACTTTCATGCAATGAGTGTAGAGCCTCGATCCAAACAACCTATGCTTAATCATCGACCACAGTCGACGGCCATGTGCGTGGGGGGACTCCCATTTGTGCCACCAGTTTAACACTCGGGGGGCTAGGGCGTCTGGCACACACAATTTACCCTCCATCCACAGCTTCCCCCCATCCAACGAGTACTCTGCAAAAATCCCATCCCTGTGAGCATCTTTGGATTTGAGATTTCCAAAGACCTCTTTAAACATGGGATCCTGCAGGTAATCGGACGTCCAGTCACGGATGATCAGGGAATCCTTAGGCAGGGGTGGAGTTTTGGCCGGCTCTCGTCGCTTAATGCCCTCGATCAACCGGAATCGACTTACTTGTCGGGTATAATCAAACCGTTTCACACTCCCTGAGGAGGGATCGGTGACTTTTTCCACGACTTTCAGTGTTTTGGTGCAGATCTCGTGAGCATGCGCCGGATCTGTGATGGCCGTGATGTCGTGACACGGCAATGCGTGCTGTTTAACAGCGCACTGCATGCATGCACGTCGAATGAGTTTCTTTTCTTCCTGATCCCATTCGATGATGACATGGCGGTCCTGCTCCGTACCATGGATGTTGGTACTTTGCAGCCCCTCTGAGGCGGGGTAAGCCCATCGGCTCAGAGCATCCGCTACCGTGTTATGTTTACCAGGCAAATACGACACATGGAGGTCAAACAGAGAGAGAAATTCGTGCCATCTGGCCCGTCGACCAGCTGGGCTCGCGACAGTATCAATGTGTTCGGTGGCCCAATACTCCAGAGATCGATGATCCGTCAGGACCTCGACTCGATTGGTGCCAACCCACGATTGGTACTTTTTTAAAGCACAGATGATGGCGTAAGTCTCTTGCTCACGCGGCGACCATTGCATTTGGCGTGGAGCTAGCTTCCGCGACCAAAATGCAAGAGGATAATGATCACCGGTGGCTTCATCAACCTGTTCAAGGACAGCTCCGATCGCGTACCTAGATGCGTCGGTTCTAATGTAGAAGGGTCGGTCAAATTGGGGCACATGCAACGTGGCGACTTCGCAGAGGGCTGCCTTCAAGTGATGGAAGGCCTCCTCGCACTCGTCAGTCCACTTGACACGAACCTTTGAACCTGCCTTGCCCGCATCTCTCCCTACCTTCAATAATTCAGTGAGGGGGGCAGCAAATTTGGCATAATTCGGCACAAAAGTGTGGTAAAAATTGCAACAACCTAGGAATCCTCGCAACTCCGTGATCGTCTCAGGGCGCTTCCACTTCTGAATAGCGACGAGCTTCCCTGGACTGGGTCGTCGAGTGCCATTCTCTAGGAGAGAACCACAAAATTCGACTGATTTTAAAAACAATTTTCCCTTCTTTGGCCCACAAATCAGCTGATTGGCGTCAAGAATATCCAAAACTTGGTTCAGCTGCTTCTCATGTAGGGCCACCAGCTCGGCTTCGGTCAGTCCCTCCCCCTCCGTCGCGATGATTATGTCATCTATGTACACACTCACGAAGGCACGAAGCTCAGGATGGGTTGTGAACAGCACATCCTCCATCATTCTTTGAAAAAATGAGGGGGCGTTCTTCAATCCCATGGGCATGACGGTCCATTGGACTGGGCCACATGGCGTGCACATACAAGTGAGAGGTCTGCTGTCCTTCCTCAACGGCATTTGGTGAAAGCCGTGACGGAGATCCAGCACAGAGAACAAACGACCTCTCGCCCTCTTGGCGATTTCCTCCTCAATGAGGGGCAGGGGGTGTGAATCCGCCTTGGTTTCGGCGTTGAGATTGCGAAAATCAACAACCATTCGCCAACCATCTATGGTGTTCTGGTCTGCAGGCGGTGGCTTCGGGACTGTGAAGGGTGAACAGCACCATTCGCTGGTCATACAACCCTCAAGCCAACCAAATTCCCTGAGATTTCTCTCAATGATTTTTCTGAGAATCTCATGTTTGTGTCCATGATTTTCATAAGGGCGCTGTTTTTTTGCCTTGTACCCTTCACGAAGCTCGATGAAGGCTTCACCGAACTGCCCACGGACAGGGGGATCTTTGATCAACTTCCCTGAAAGGGTTGTGTCCTTCCGTTCCTCGAAAATCTTTTCTCTCGACTTGGAACACAATTCAGTGTCCACCTGATCGCCAGGAATTACTGTCGAAAAAATTTGGCGACTTCTTCGGCTTTGGCAGGAAGAATCTTCTGACGGATGTCCCTAAACAGGTCCGTATCAACTGCCTCTTGAAGATAGGTGGGTCTTGTGTCGAAATCCCAGAGATTTTCCTCGTGATCCAGCTCCTCGAAAGGATCCATGAAAGCTTCCACAGGGGGTTTTTCATAAAAAACTCTGAATTTGCGGCGCGATTGGAGATTTTTCCTCGCCCGTGCACTGAAGATTCTTTTCGATGTCGACCGTATTGGGGAAGAGGGAGACGAGGCGGATCCATTGGTCGTTGAATCACCTTGGGTATCTGACGAACAAAAATCAGAAAAAATAGATTCATCATCAGTACCACGCTCAACCTCAGATTCAGACCCAACACAGGAATCTGTACTAGAATCGGCAGAATTAGAGTCAGAAAGCTTTCCATCCACCAGGAATGCAAGCGAACTCCAGGACCGCTGTGGCAGGGGACCTGTGTCGTCCCTGGCATACAGCTTAATCTTCCTGGGAAGTTCGATGTAATCAACACAAATGTCCTGTAATTCCTGAAACCAAGGCTTGTCGTCCCACGAGGGCACAACTAAAATTGCCTGGGTCTTATCTTGCTTGATTTTGTGGATGACCTGCTGGATTAAGTGAAACGGAGGATTAATCCACAACTTCTTGTCCCATTTGTGGGTCCAAGCGTCGCTGAAGTGCTTGTCAAAGCGCTTGTTCATACGGTTAGCAAATGCATCATACTGTGGCCAAAATGAATGATGTTCATGAAAGTATTCACAAATTGCATCGCGCCATTTGTCGACAACTCTGTAGGATGAAGAGTGCCAGCGCGAAGGGCGTCGTGGCTGGGAGTCCCTACCCAGACATTCTAACTCTTGGGAGTAATCGGCACTCCCATTCACCTCTGCAATGGTGACATCTTCACCAAATTTTGGTGTCACTTTTTGCTTCAAAAATTCTTCTGCGCTTTTAAACCCTGCGTGCAAAAAACGAAATTCAGGACGCTCCAAGGGACCTGACTCCAGCAAAAAACAACGACGATGACCTACGGGCGCTACCCTGTTCTTACGAAGCCAAGGATGGCCCAAATAAAGGTCATACTTTATGTCAGCACGATAGAAGTAGTCATCCTTAAGGACAACTTCTTCCACATTTTGTTCTTCCCAAAGGTCTTGAGCGACCAAATGGGTGGATATATAACAACCGCGTTGCCCACCTGCGAGAGAATGTCCAGAAACTCCCTCGAGGGTAACAGGATGAGGCGATTCAAACACGCAGTCGTCGGGTAAGAAAGAGTTGGATTGGAGATTTACCTCTGATCCATTATCACACAAACAGGTGGCGAGGTGGAAATTTCCCTTGCAATCAGAGACCCACAGCTTTGTGACAAACTGACGAGCCCTGTGCTTGGACTGTACACCAACCTCGTCCACTACAACAGAAGGATCCGCTGCCGGATCCAGGGGAGAGGAGACAAGCGACCCTACATCAAGTAATGGTCGATCTGGAATTTGGGGATCATGCCTGAAATCGCCTGGGGAGGGGCGATTTTCGTGGCTCCCCTAGGCGTTCTGACCTCCAGCGGCTGCGTTAACATTGTGAACACAGCCGGATTCGTCGATCCACTCATCTTGGAACGGATCATCCGCTGGATTCAGAGCATTTTCGACGTAATCTCGATCCGCATCAGACACCTGATCTGCACCTGAGACCTGATCCACACGATGGTTTCCCTTTCCACGTCCACGGCCACGGCCGCCGGATGATGGGCCACCACCGTCGCCACGCCCTCTGCCCTTACCAGAGAAGGGGGTTCCCGAAGGATTTCCCTTACCTTTACCCTGTGATCCTGGAGCATTTCCTTTGTTTTGACCGGATTGAGGGGTTTGGCCTGGATTTCGATTTCCGCCTCCGGCGTTGAAATTGGGACTTGTCTGGCCGTTTGGCTGTCCACCGGAACCCGATGGAGTCCGATTCCCTTTGCCTTGGGAACCGCCAGGGCCTCCAGTATTTTTGTTCCCACCGGAGGGAGTCGAATTACCCTTTCCCCCCTTGGCACCATGCACCTGCCTGTCATTCCTGTCTGAATTCTGAGGATTACTGACATTTTCACCAATCACCTTGTGATCGTAAGCAGACCATCGGTGATTAGCAGTGGAATGTGTCTTAGCTCGGTTCGTAGAACCTAGAAGAAGACAGATGCTACAATGATCCTGAACATTCCGGGTGTCATTCACCTTTTTGTTGCCCTTTTGGGCCCCATTTTGGGTGTTGTGCTGGGTATTCCTGTTTCCCCCAAGACCCTCATGGAAATTTTGATTGGCGGCGTCAGCGAGCCTCTCAACCTCTTCCCACAGTTCCTGCGGAGTAAACGAAAACACCCAGTTCCTGGCCTTCAGGCGAGTGCCATGGAAACTTACTCCCCTATTGAGGACTTGGACAAACAAGTCCCGATCCTCGTGTTCATTAAACTTGATTTTCCACGTGTTTTCAGTGAATTTCACCTTGGTAAACGACGTGGGGGAGCACTTTTGAAGTGCCTCCCTGACGGTAAACCGGTTCGCCGAGGCGTCAAAGCCATCGATCTCCGCCCACCAGGTCTTGACCTTTTCTTCGGACTGTCGATTCCGAAGGGTGGCGGCGGTTTCTGAGGGGATCTTGTCGAAAATCAGATTTTTCAGCTCGGCACTAGAAAATTTTTCGCCTGAATGTTCAGATTCTTCTACGAGATTCCAGAAGCGCTGTCTCTTGTCCTGCACCTCATGCAAGATTAATCGAGAGAACGAAGGAAAATTCTTCAACATCTGGTGGTAATGGTCCTCTGGCAGTCGAGATCCACGTACCTCCAACTGTTCCCACACCTCATCAAAGGTAAGGGGGGAACTTGAATCTTCACGATCACTCCAGGTTCTGAGCCAAGTATTGGCCGGCGCTCCCTCAAGGCAGTCCAGGAGGGCCATCAGGAACTGATCATCCTGGAGTTTTTGAGTCTTAACCCACAGTTTAAATTCCCGTTGGAACTGAGGCCAACGTCTGGGGTTCCCATTATACTTCGGTTGCTTAGCAACCTGACGAAGTCGCAATGAAGTGGGATTTAGGAGTGAATCCAGCCCAACACCGGCCGTAATGGTAGACACCTTGGCGGCGTCATTAGCCACACCAGCTCCGGCGAGGGTCTGGGCGAGCAACATCTGGGCAATTGCACTGGAATCAACAGCAGGAAGGGTAGTACGGGAGGCAGTTCTTTTGGCATTCTGAACTTCAGTCCTAGCCTTCGCCGATCTACTCTGTGATCGAGAGATTGTAACCCTTTCCTTTAACTTAGTCCTGCTGATCCGTGCATCGGTGGTCTTAGAGTCCACCGAAGGAGCAATCGAAAAAATTTCTGTCGCCTCCTCCGACGGTTCTGTTGTCTGATCCACCGATGATGCGCCCTCAGACCTCATGTGGGTCTTGAAAAGATCTTTAATTCCCAGCGTCTGAATGATGAGTTGCATTTGATCTTTGAGCAATTGGAGCTCAGAGTCTCGCTGAGATCTGCAAGAGCAGTCGGCAGGACAGTACATACCGTGTCCTGAAGGACCTGAGCAGGCTGTCGGACCGCTAATCTCAGTGGTTCGCAGCCAGGAGTCCACTTGGGGAGCTCCTTCAGTCCTAATTTCCAGGCTTGCCTGCCTAGCTGCCTCTAAAATTCCTTCCTCAACCGCGGCGGCTAGATCGTCGCGGATGGAGACAGAGGGATGAGGGGCGGAGGGCCCGGCAACCGGTGCCTTGGTCTTCTCCTTCGGGAAGGGGCTTGCCTCCCAGATCTGCAAGAAAATGGGAAAAGATTCATCCTCTTGAGAACACCACCACATCCTGGTCTTAATTTCTTCTTGAAGGAGGAAAAAATATTCGAATAAAAATTCAGAGGCGATTCTTTCTTGTCCTATCAGCTTAGACGTGGCTAATAGACACAGGGCCTCAAGACTCTGAAGGTTGCGGGTCACTTCTAAAGACAAATGGTTGTCCCATTGTGCCCAATTATCTGGTCGATTATAGGTAGGTACCTCACCTGGACCACCCATCTCAATGTCGTCAATGTCGGCATCGATGGTCTCGAAATGTGGACATTGGTAGGGAGTATTGGTACCTGCCAAGTCCGTAAGCTCCACCGGAGCGTTGCCATTAGCGTAAGCTGGGAGATTCCAGCTGCTTGATGGCCAATTTCGACTGGGATCTTGATTGTAATCTGGGCCTCCACAGCTGCTGATTTGTGTCCTTCTTGGGCAATTTGGGCTTGCGCAAGGCATTCCTCTCAAGGCCTCGTTCGCACAGCACCCCGGGAGCGTGATGGTTACGTCTCCGGAGGTTGCGGAGTCTACGGGGCCGTACTGAGGGGCTAGCTGTGGTTGGGACACCAAAGGAACAACATTCAGGTAGCCTCTGCTACCATGAAAGTGCTGCCCTGGGTCGTTGTGGGTGCCGGAGGGCTCGGGGCCGGCAAGACCAGTGGGGCAGGCACGCGAGGAGTCTCCCTGAATGTTGTTATTGGGTGTTGAACCGGACACTCGGACACCAACGGAGGCGAGAGCAGCGACAACAGAAGCAAGATCCATGCTGATTGTGGTCCGGCAGAAAATCCCAGTCTATGAAGAAAATTGAGGGGAATTATTCTAAATACATCTGAGTGTCCGAAACTGACCGAATGAATTTAAATAATCCATTTATGTAAAATTGTATGGCCGATCAGGCCCGCGAGCGCGCGCCAGCGGCAAATGGCGATTCCAGCTAAAATAGCGGAATGCGGCGGATTTACGGGAAATGGACCGCGGAATCAAATCCGGCATATCAGAAATATATAGAAAATATCCTGTGACTGAGCTGCGAGGCGGCAATTCCGCCGAAGCAAAGAAAATGACCAAAATGTAGCCAATCTGGGCAGAATGTCTGAAAATCTGAGCAGATGGGGCTAGCCGCACTTACAAGGTGTCCCCCAGAAGCGCCCCCAAGGGGATAACGCTACCCCTGAGGGGAATAATTCTAAGAAGAGGCGCTTGGCCTGGATGGCCAAGTCCCTCATGGCTGCAGGGGTGGATGTGAAATTCCCTGATGAGGAATAGGGGGGCGGCTCCGAAGAGGAGGACTTGGTTTCCTGGATCCTCGTGAAAATCGGGGATCAGGTTTTTCGAGCAGTGCTTGATACCGGTGCAACACTTTCCATAGTGGCCCGGCGCCTGCTTAAAGCTTTCAGGAAAACTAAGACCGTGGCCATAAGAGTAGGGGATGGGCGTACCATCCATTCCTTGGGGGGGGTCGATGTGACCATATGTCTGGGCGACGAAACCGTGACCCAACACTGCAGAGTGTTGGACACTGACGCCTTTGACATCGTCATTGGCACCGACTTTCTAAGAAGAAACCCCCAGGTAAAAATGCTGTCCCTACAGCGTCCTTACTCTTTGCACTGCGACTTTGGCAGTGGGCTATTCTCCATTCCTTTGGAGCTGTCAGGACGAAAAGAGTCTGGGCTGCGCTACGCAGCCAAGACGAACTATCGTACTGAAAACTACCAGCTGGCCCGTCACGTTCTTGAAAATGGACTGGCGGCCCTACAGGTAAACCTGGATGAGATCCAGGTGGAATTGTTTGCGAGCCAACAACAGCACATCATGCAGTTGTACTGCTCGAAACAACTGAACAATGCTTTCCGTTTCTTCTGGAAAGCAATGGGCCTAGCGTATGGTAACCCTCCCTTCTCCCTGCTCGCGAAGGTTCTAACCAAAATCGCTTATGAGGGAGGAAGGGTTGTTATGTGCACCCCTGACTGGGGTTGCTCTGGTGAACATGCTTACTGGCGCCGTATGCTAGATCGAATGACCGTGGGAAGAGTGCAACTCCCCGACGGCCCCATCTATGTGCCTGAGGACTCGGACACAGCTATGCTGGCCCCTGAGTGGGCCAGTTTCCTGTCCATCATCGATGGATCTCTCAATCCTGTACCCCTGTGTGACCTGGACCAGGTGCTACTAAAAGAGGTCATGGCCGAAAATTGTGGCCTGACCCTTTATGATCTCAAAAATCGATCTCCTGAGCACCTATCTGCCACACTTACAGGGTGTGAGTCTCCTGATGACTATCTGGAACCTGCAGCTGTAAAAGAGGATGCTGACGACCAACTGTCTGAGATCGCCAGCAGTATTCCCTCTGTTGATCTCAGCTGTGTTGACCTAAAACATAGTGCTTTCCTGGCCCAGCTGTTGCTAGAGGAGGTAGATCTAGAGTCAACCTCTGAACCCGCTTCCTCTGTTGGGAAACCAGTGCTACACAT
The DNA here is from genome assembly GCA_964036045.1 of Eutreptiella sp. 'Long Island Sound 2002'. NCBI lineage: Eukaryota > Euglenozoa > Euglenophyceae > Eutreptiales > Eutreptiaceae > Eutreptiella > Eutreptiella sp. 'Long Island Sound 2002'. The sequence continues at coordinate 12,253,816 of OZ038404.1, read as the reverse complement.
GCAGCCTGTGCACACAGGTGAACCCGTGGCCCGGAGTGCTGATGCTCTGGCACGGCCTCCTGCTAATAACATGCCATTGTCTGAGCATGACACTCAAGAACTCCGACGGCTGTTGTACCTGAAGGCCGAAGGTATTGAGCGCCAAGAGCGTCTGCAATACCTCAGACAGACCTGGAAATCCTGCATCTGGTCCGAGGAAGACGATGAGTCCTATACGCTGCCTGATCCTGAGATACCTCTAGTGTATTCTGTACACTATGGGCAGCAATGTCCCCCTGAGTGGGACGATGGTACTGTACCTGCCGAAACTGCTGATCGGCATAAAAAGAAAGAACATGGAAAAAGCAACCTCCATGCTGAGGAGGATTTCCTTCAGAAACTCGAGAGTCTTAACCTTGACCCCCGCCTGAAGAAACTGCTGATGACCTATGAGGACGTGTTCGGCGCCTTGCCGCCTCCCCTTTCTTGTAAAAAACTGGTCCAGATGGACTTGAAATTGAAACCAGAATTCGAAAAGACGCGAGTGAGGCGTCGTCCCTGTCCCGCTCCACAGGAACAGGTTGAAGAAATCGAGCGCCAGATCCAAGAATGCATTGATGCTGGCCTCGTTGAAGAGTATAAACACGGGGACTATCCCCATCACTGCAGTCCCTGTTTCCTTGTTGCTAAACCAGGGTCGACTGCCCTACGTCTTGTTGTAGACTATGGTGAGGTCAACAAGAAAACCCAGAACCACTCAGGGAGTATTCCTAACATGGAAAACACCCTGGAGCGTATTGCCAAATGCAGGTATAAGACCAAAATGGACAAACGCTCTGGTTTCTGGCAGGTTGACCTAACCGCCGCAGCTCAGGAGCTGCTTGCCTTTATAACCCCTAAGGGTCGTGTCTTCAAGTGGAAGGTTATGCCTTTCGGGGTGGCTAATGCCCCAGCGCTCTTCCAGGAGCTTATGAACAAAATTTTGTACATACTGAGGCGCAGGCCTCTAGTACAAGAGTTGATTTCTCGGGGTGCAGAACCGGAGGCTCACATCGACGACGTGAGTTTGGGTACTAATACCAAAGAGGACCATGTCCTTCTCCTCCGTGAATTTTTCACTGTCTGTCAAGAAAACCGTCTCCAAATCAAACTCGAAAAATGTGAGTTTATGAAAGAGGAGATGGAGTATTTGGGTTTCGACGTGGGGTATGGCTGGTGGAAACCAGCCGCGTCTAAGATGCAGCCCCTACAGGACATGCAGATTCGCGATGACCCTAAGAAGGGTCTACACGATGTGAGGAGTTTTGTGGGCGCCTGTAATTTCTATCGGCGTCACATCCACAATTTTACTTACTCCTCTGCACCCCTCACTGACCTGATCAAGAAAACTACTCCCTGGAGGTGGACCTCCAGAGAGGAAGAGTGTTTCCAGGAGTTGAAGAAGAAAATTGCCTCCTCCAACTGCGTGGGAGTGCCCCGCCCTGAGGGCGAGATAGTCCTGATCACTGATGCCAGTGATGTAGGGGGGGGAGGTACGATCTATCAATGGCAGGAGCTTAACCCCGCTGAACTAACCCACTGCCACTATCGTACTACAGGACTGAACCGTGATGGTTCGTTGAAGCATGACTATCCTACCAGTGAGTGGCGACTGGTGCCACTGGGACACTGGAATTGGAAATGGAACCAAGCGCGTTCCAACTACAGCACCTATGACCAGGAACTCCTGGCCGGTATGTTGGTGCTATCGTCACAATCCCGACTCCTGGGATCTAACCCTATTGTCTGGCTGTGTGACCAGGAGCCTGTGAAGTCCTTTCAGAAGGGCCCACCACCAGAAAAAGCAAAGCTAAAACGGTGGTGGACTTACCTGAGCCAGTTCAGGCTGACAGTGCATCACATCCCCGGGATTAAGAATGAACTGTCAGACTATATATCGCGCAACAACTTCGGTGCGCTTATTGGTGAGAGCTCTGAGGCGCTCGCCAAAGAGGCTTTCCAGCGTATGGATGTCCAGCTTGACCTGTCCATGCGCACTGCTGGAATCCTGGAGGGTTGGAGTCTAACCGACTATCAGTCAGAGTATGAAGAAATTCTCCAAACCCTCAGCCCTGGTCTCGAACCCCGTGTCATTGACGGGCACCAGTGGTATAAAAACAATTAGTACCTCTTCTACGAGGACCGAATTGTGGTGCCTGAGGCACGACTGGATGGGTGCCTACAGTGGTCCCATCTCAGTTCTGGTCACACTGGCGCTAATCGCTCAGTGCACTTCTTCCGTGAGTGTTTCTACTCTAGTCTAACCCTGACTGAACTGAGGTCGCGTATGCAGACCATTGTGGATGCTTGTGGCTGTCATGCCAGCAAGCAGAGCGACAGTAGGGATAGGGGTCTGATCTCCAGCTTACCCATACCCTATTGTGCTAACTCTCTTCTCTACGTGGATTACATCCACGGCCTACCACGCTTTGGCGGCTATGATAGTTGCCTCGTGGTCACCTGTGGTCTATCTCGCTTCACCCGTGTGTTCCCTTGCAATAAAAAAATCACAGGTGAGCAGACTGTAAAAATGTTGGTCGAACAATGGTTCGAACCCTATGGAGCAGCTAAACAGGTGCACTCTGATGAAGATGTACGCATCCGCAGTGACACTGGGTGGTACAAACGAGTGCTAAATGCCCTCAACGTGGAGGTAACCACAGGTGTGCCCTATACTCACACGTCTAACCCTCTCTGTGAGAGACAGAACCGTGTGGTGGAGCAAAACTTAAGAATCCTGATGAAACAGGAGCGCACCAAGGACTGGGTCCGCCTAGTGCCCTGGGCAGTTCTGTCCATGAACTCACACCGGAGCTCTTCTACGGGTTTCACCCCCCACGAACTGTTCCATGGAGGACGACCTGCATGGTTCTTCAAAACCCCTTTCCCTGAGGACTTCAAGAGCCCCGTGGGACATTGGCTGGAACACAAGCAGTCTCTGGCTAACCAGGCTGGTACTAACCTGAGGCACATTCGTGACCGTGAACAGAGCCGACGGAACCGCCTACGGCGACCTGCCAGCTTCAAGGTTGGTGACCTTGTTTTGGTACACCAATCACGCCTACCCTCCTGGCCACGTAACTGCCTACGGGACCCTTACTTTGGACCCTATCGTATCATCAGGATAGATGGATCCAGGATCCATGTCAGGTGCAGTCCACGTCTAGGTGGTGAACTGCTGTGTGCACCTAAGCAATTGAGGCACTATCACTCCCCTGACGACTTGTCTTGGGATGAGTGGCGCCTCAGCGACAGTGAGATTGAACGTATAGACCTAGAGAACGCTGCCAGTCCAGAGGAGGCAGACGAACTCGAAGAGATGACTGCCGATGAGATGGCAGTCGATGGTTACTACGTGGTGTAAGGTTTTCGTGCAACCTATATTTTCGCTTTTTTCAGTGTATTTTCCTGATATATGTGTACAGACTGAAATCGGCTATCTCAGCACTGTTTTGGACAGTGTTGGTATCAGTCAATCAGGAATTTCTGTAGTTTTACACTGATGGTGTTTTCACCATTTTCTGTACAATAAAACTGAGTTTGGGTCGGCGACGGCCAGTCCTGAGATCGCGCGCGCCGATCCAGAAATTGTCGATTTCTGACGATTTTTAAGAGAATTCAATCAGTTGTATTGATAAGATTAATTCTATATCAGTTTTAAGTATAAGCGGATGTTACGGCACTATCGCGACGCCGTTCCGTGCCAGTTTTTTTGGCGCAAGTATGCCATGTTCATGAATTTTTGTAAAATTGTAGGTGTCTTGAATCCTGAAGTTAAGTACACCAAATCACAGCCCATTGGTAGGGCTTTGCATGCATATGCTGATTTGGTTTCCAAACGCGTCGGTGCACCGGCACCACGCGTTGGGGGGAGACCCATGATCATGTTGTAAATATGCATTGTTTTGCTCATATTTCATTGTTATATGTCCCCCTTTGTTCATATCTTCTTAGGACATGAAAGGGACCGTTTCGAAATCACTCCCGTGATTTCGTCGAACACGTAGTATGTTTCCGTCGCCTTTTGTGGTTGCATTTGGGGTGCATTTTTGGGTTATTTGAAGGAAAACTTGGATAAGTTTCAAGGAAAACAAGTTCTAAGCCATTCATTTCCAAAAATGAAAAGAATTTCGAAACGCCCTCAACGACGACGACGACGACGACGACGACGTTGAAGACGACGACCACGACGACGCAAACATCGTCGACGAGATCTATGGAGCAATTGGTAGACCCCAAAATCATGTTCAAGAAGGTCCTTGGTGCCTACACCCTTTGAGGACCATTTGACTACTTTGAGCCCTATTACAAGGACATTGACGACCAAGGAGACCTTCAGCATCGCGCTGGGAGTGCGTAGCGCTGAAGAACAAGTTGCAGCGCGATTATCCCAATGGTGGTTGCGACTTGATATTTTTAAATTGATTACTCCAGTTGGGTGCCATGGACAAAGTGCCATGGACCTTTGGATGGTTCTCAAGATTGATTACTCCAGTTGGGTGCCATGGACAAAGTGCCATGGACCTTTGGATGGTTCCCAAGATTATATCATGATCATTGGTGAGTTCTCAACCTCCAGCAAGGACGACAGCGCTACCCACATCCTGCAGATTACGAAGTGGTCAAGTTGGAAGTCAAAAATATGAAGATTTCAGAAAATATAATTCATGGTATGGGCCAAGAAGATTGGTGACCAGAATTGTAATCATAATAACTATGGGCCATGAGGAATGGTATTATTGGTTATTTCTGTATTATATTATATGGACAGTGGATGATTTTACAAACTGTGAATTTTTCTGATTTTCTTTGTGTTGTCTTTGGTTTTAGGGTCAGGACATCTCAGAGGTGCATTTTTTATTTTTTGTTTGTTCACTATTTTTTTTTTCACTATTTTTTATTTTAAATTCTGTGCAGAAGTCATTTTTTTATGATTAATTTCTGTCCAGGATTGCAGAAATTTTACTGTGATTGAGCCTGGGGGTCAGAGGACCCTATGTGTGAGGCACTTGTGAGTGCCATGAGTGGTGTGTGTGTAGACATGTACATTACATGCGGGTACCGGAACCCAGCGGTGCCTCCTAAAATCCCGGGTCCGGGATCAAAGTAAAAATCTGTGTTTTTTTATTGCTCCTCGGCTTATTTTCATAGATTCAGCCCCAGAAGCAACCATTTTCTGTAGGTGTTTCTGAGCTTGGGAGGGGAGTGTTAACCCGTGGAGCAATTCAGTTGCGTGGTTAACACCCGACCCAAATGCTTTGCATTTTTCCCACCCAATTTTGTTGTTGCACTGCACCTTCTTTGTGCTTTTCAGCCTGAGATGTGTCTCAGGACTTGGGAGGGGAGTGTAAGGTTTTCGTGCAACCTATATTTTCGCTTTTTTCAGTGTATTTTCCTGATATATGTGTACAGACTGAAATCGGCTATCTCAGCACTGTTTTGGACAGTGTTGGTATCAGTCAATCAGGAATTTCTGTAGTTTTACACTGATGGTGTTTTCACCATTTTCTGTACAATAAAAGTGAGTTTGGGTCGGCGACGGCCAGTCCTGAGATCGCGCGCGCCGATCCAGAAATTGTCAATTTCTGACGATTTTTAAGAGAATTCAATCAGTTGTATTGATAAGATTAATTCTATATCAGTTTTAAGTATAAGCGGATGTTACGGCACTATCGCGACGCCGTTCCGTGCCAGTTTTTTTGGCGCAAGTATGCCATGTTCATGAATTTTTGTAAAATTGTAGGTGTCTTGAATCCTGAAGTTAAGTACACCAAATCACAGCCCATTAGTAGGGCTTTGCATGCATATGCTGATTTGGTTTCCAAACGCGTCGGTGCACCGGCACCGCGCGTTGGGGGGAGACCCATGATCATGTTGTAAATATGCATTGTTTTGCTCATATTTCATTGTTATATGTCCCCCTTTGTTCATATCTTCTTAGGACATGAAAGGGACCGTTTCGAAATCACTCCCGTGATTTCGTCGAACACGTAGTATGTTTCCGTCGCCTTTTGTGGTTGCATTTGGGGTGCATTTTTGGGTTATTTGAAGGAAAACTTGGATAAGTTTCAAGGAAAACAAGTTCTAAGCCATTCGTTTCCAAAAATGAAAAGACCGTGGAGCAATTCAGTTGCGTGGTTAACACGTGATTGCAGGTATTGCTCGCCACGAGTATAAACAGGGCTGGAAATTCCTTACCCTGTGGGATGGCTATGGGTTGTCTGAGGCAACCTGGGAACCTATGTCAGCCTTCATACAACCAGATGGGAGTATCAACTCCATCTTCCGCACTTACCTCGTTGAGAACAAGGAGGGGCAGCTCCTAACCCGTGCTGAGACTATGTCCCAGCGTAAGAAGCGAAACTAATTACCCTTTGTCAGTCTACTGACAGGTGCAGTGAGCACTCTTCTGCAGACTTGCCTGTGTATGGCTGTAAGAGCAGCTGTCACAGTTGCCCCGCATTGCATCGCAGGACCGGACCGTTAGCCCCCCGTGACAACCACTCCCTGGCCGAAGGCCATTGGTTTCTCACAGACTACAGCATACTGAGCACTGCACTGACCCTGTCTGTGCCCTGCAGACCCATGCCTATGGTTTCCAGCGTGGACCAGGTGGCCGCTTATCAAGATTGCAGCCACCCAGCGAGTGTTTGCCTTGTTGACCATGTGTTGCATGGGTACTGCCCTAATGTAATGACCTTGGTGAGCCAACGAAGAACGGTGGCTTACTACACCAGGGGGGAATGACAAGCAAGGTGTTATGAGGCAAGGTGTGTCTTTCCTCCTTGGGGACAAGCGAGCCCACAGTTAGGACCCCTGACTGGTCCAGACCCATGGGGTTCTACCCTTCCTTACAGGGTTTACCATACCCCTAAGTGTGCTACGTATGTCTGTATGTGTCTCACTTATCTCCCCAGCGTGGCTCCCGGAGACCGGGCTTCGCTGAGGTCGGACCGAAGGTCCTAATCAGGTACTATTACCACTCCTATGGCGCCCAATTTCTGTGCTGGCGCCTATCCTTGGGGTAGGACGGCAAAAGCCCTACCTACTAAGAGGGGAGGGGTGGCCAAGTGTGCTAAGGGCATACAAAACGCCCATTTTTGCTACAGGCCAAAAGCTAACGCACTCCCCTGCCCACGAGGAAAAGCACGCGGGACAGGAGACACCACTACACTACACTCACTAACGCCAGCACCGGCCTTCGAAGGCAGGGTGAGCACTCATCACTTGCACTCACCTCCTGCCAGGCCTGCTGACCCTAACCCCTACACACGCTACTGGGTGCTGCTGTCGAAGTTCACGCAGGCCCTAATGGCCCTCCTGTGAAGAAGACAAGAGAACACAGCGCTCCTAAGCAGCTGTGGCCTAACAGGGGACGCCACAACGCGTTTCCCCTGCTACCCTAGTGACCCCTTTTGCACACCTTTGAGCGTAGCGGTTGAACAGCGGTTGAACCCAGTTGAACAGCATGTTGCTGTTCAACCCCCCAGTTGAACTCGGTTGAACGCGGTTGAACAGTTCAACTGGCCTATCGCGCCAATCGGTGGCGCGTGCTCGCGCGATCACGCGTTCAACAGTGGTTAATTGGTAACTGTAGCCTGTCCCACAATTTTGGTTTTGAGCTGTTCCCTAAAACCCAGTTAAAACCTGGAACCTACTACCAATGGGCAGGTGGCGGTGTGGTGACCACATACATGAAAACTGGAGCCGGCACGTGGTGGCCAACACGTGGCGGTAAAGGGAATGCACATGGTGTGTAGTAGTTGCCACCTGCTCGCTTTTTACTATATACATGACGCATTGAATTGAAGAATATTTAATTTCACCTTTGTGCAATATGGTAGTGTCACCAAAAATAACGTAACAATAAGAACAAATTAGAGCACCAAGAGATTCCCCATTGTGGTTTCTTACTTGTATGCAAGGATCCCTCTCATTTTACAATCAAAAATGCCAACGTCAAACTTGAAGCAATGTATTGCAGATCACTACACTGGATTACAATCGGATGAATTGATGAGTGATTTGGTCAACTTGTTCACCGCATCCAAGGGTGGTCGTACACTATGGGAACGCCTCAAGACTAGAATGGGTAGTGGGCGGCGTAGTCGACGCAATGACCGGAAGGTCATGGAAAGGGTGTTTACACCCAAGGATGCCGTCCGGTTGATCCTTGACTTGGAAATGCCGAAAAATAGGTGCTCTACATGTCCTACTGAAGCGGTACCCAGAACCCCATGGCCAGGTTAGGGCATACAACCGGTCTCCGGTCCACTAACCCCATGCACGGCGTGTTCCGTGCCGTGAAGCCCCGCATCGGCAACCGATGCACCGCCAGCGGAGATTTGTGTATCAGAATATCAGGAATCAACAAGGTTTTGTTTTCATATTGTTTCCGTCAATTTTTACGCTTCCGTTCCGATACTCACTGTTTTGACTGCTGGCGGTTGGTTCGCGACTTTACCGTAACCGCCAGTTTAACTGTTTATAATGGAAATTTTAACGCTATCCGTCACGAAGGCTCCAAAGTCGCCAGGAACTGCATGGATGCTTCCGCAATTTTCATAATTAATACTCGCAACCTTAATCCGAATTTTTCAGGATGTCGAAATCGGATTTTCGACTTCGACATCCCCGCACTTGATTTGACCTCTTTCGAGTGGACCTACGTGCTTCCCTAGGCACGAATCAACTTTCCTTTTCTCTTGCCCTCCATTTGTCTTAAAGATATGGGCAAAACAAAGTTGATTCGTGAGGCCACTTGTGAAGGTCATATCTCGTGTTGCTTGCGAGGAATTACGATAAGGAAACGTGGGATGTATTTACAATACTCCCGACGTAATTTAGGAAGCATTATATGCCTTGCGTTTCCACACGTGCGCGCTAGTGTAATGGATCATGGTCAAGAGGGTAGAGTTTGCGTTACAACTCATTGACCATGATATTGCGTGCGTTAAGATAACTTTCGAGTGTAGCGCGCAAGTGTTGGTGTTGCATAGGAACTCTCCTTGAGTTCCTATGAGCGATTGACACAAAGTTATGCCCTTGGAGGGGCATGACATATCGTGGTGGGAGCCACCTTTTTGGGCAATATGTGGTATGTGCCATGTGTTGTGTTGCGTGCCCATTTGGCGGGTCCATTGCTCCAAGCCAAGCCCGCCAATGGACCGCATATTGTGCAAGCCCCTTCTCCATACTCCCTACAGTCAATTGCAAGCCTAACCTTCGTGAAGGGAAGCTTGTGTGGTGATCCCGAAGCGATGCGTTGGGAGCAAGGTGTGTGTTTTACAATTTTCCATATTTTCATGTGCCCACTTGGGAAGTAGCGCTCGTAACCTTTCAAGGCGCCCCAAGTGGAGCACATATGTGGGATCGAAGGTCAATGGTGTCAAGTCATTGTGTATAGAAGGATTAAGTGATTGCACGATCCAAGCCGGAGATATTATAATATAATTGTAGACCTTTCAAGGCACTTTTGTGTGTCATTGTGCCAATTTTGCCATTTTTGGCTCGTCATGATGTCAAGTGGCGACCGTGTATCTCAACGTTGCGCTCAATTGACATCATGACCCAAGTATGTTATGAGGGTACGTACTTCGGTAGCCAACATATCTTGGACCCGGCGAATAACTCCTCTTAGGCTTGGCATACCGTGGCCGCCATGTTGGCGATTTGGGACTATCCCAAATCATGGGCTCACTTGGCGACCCTGCCATTCCCAATACCGGAGGAGTTGGGCGACGCCCAAAAGATATGTGGGACCAACATAACTTGATACGAATCCTATGGCACACTCCGGTCCGAGTCGGGCATGTGCCTCATTTGCCTCAACCATGAGTGTGCGCATTTTTGGCCATTCTGAGCATTTTTCCACTTTTGCTGCCCGCCGTGCCCCATGTTCTAACCTTCGTGCACGCCGGACGCATGGACCAATGGACCATATATGACATGGGTGTGATGGGTAATGGTCCCCATGGTCCACACACCACGTGGGCGAAGCGGAGCCGCCTTCGTCAAGGCGCTAGGCCAAATTGAGTATGGGCAATTTTGCCATTTTTGCATTTGTGGACCCAATTGGGATCGTCACCCCGCCGAGTGGCATGGAGATCTTTGAGAGCCAAGGGCATGGGAGTCTCCGTTGGACTCCCCCTGGATCACGTATGGAATGGCGGATCTGATCTCCAAGCCGGCGTGGAGATATACTATTGGGAGCACACCGAATTTTGGCTCATTTCAGGCAGCCAAAATGACCCAATTTTGGGACCCCAATTTCCCCCTTCCGTGTGGTCAATTGGCGGCCCCTTTTCTCTAAGCCCATAAGAAGCCCGGACCTAAATTCAAGTTGTGCACTCAGATATAAGTCCTAGGTCCTGCCTCCTACCCTCTGAGCCATTGGCCTTACCTTGGCGGGGCGAGCCACGCGTGGGAATGACGCCAATTTTGGTGATTTTGGCATCATGACCCCACTTGACTCATCCGTGTTGCCCTGATGCCGGGACCTCAGAGGGAACCAGGTTGGGTGAGGGCTCCAGGGAGTTCGTACTCGAAGGGCATAGGGTCAGTTGCCTCGTCCCTACCTCTGGCGGGTCCGGACGAGAGGTCAATTTTGGGGATTTTTGAGTTAATTTCAGTTTGGGCTGAAACAGCCCATTTTCAGCTACCAACTCCTGGGTGATAATGGCGGGGCCATATCTCTGGCTCAGAGAGGAGTTCGGACCTGCCGTTAGGGGAGCATAGGGAGCCACAGTCGGTTGGCCTTGGAGCCCATTGGTTCCCAGGAACTCGCCTGTGGCTGTGCGGGACACCTCTCCCATTGGCAGGGTTTCAGGGTCCGGACTGAGCAGGGCATGGGTTGTGTTTGAGCCCCCGCCCCTACCAGCCACTGAGAGGGTCGGACCTGGGATTGGGATATGAGTTGGGACTGAGTGTCTATTGTCCCTTGATGCCCTTACCCCAGTCCAGTCTTAACCCCATGTGTACATATCCTGATGTGTTGCTGTACATACTTTCGTTCCCTCTTTGCAGAGTGGCAAGGATTCTGAAACGCTTTGTCACATGACACAGGCGTATTGATGCCCTTGTGAGCGTAGTGCCTTGCCTGCCTGCTCACCTGTGCGTGTCACCGCAGCGTCCCGTGGCCGGCCCCCCACGGAAACGCGTCAAAAGCGTTTCACCGCCGCGGGGTTACCCAGCCCTCGCGTGCCACTCGGGGCCACCAACCCCGAGCAGCGCGTCGCAGCAACGCGGCGCAGCTCGCAGCTCGCAGCGCAGCGCAGCGTCTCGCAGCGCAGCGCAGCGGCTCGCAGCGCCACTCAGCGACAGCGCCGAGTTCGTCGGGGAGCCCGCAGCGCCGTCCAGCGCATCGCCCTGACCGCGCAGCAACCGTGAAAGAGGTGCACAGACCAGGACTCCTGCATCAGCCCCATCGGCCGACCCGGAGTCCCATCGGCCGACCAGCAAGGCCGCGTCAACCACCTCCACAACCACCGGCTGACCAGCACCAGCCGCACTTCCAATCCAGTGCTGCAGCACCCTCCTCAACAACCACAACCAGTTCGTTGAGTTGAACGAGTGCACATCAAGGACTTCGAGACCATCTACGCCCCCGCTACCATGGTGAATTGGCAGGAAGCGGGCAGGACGTGGCCGCGGCCCCACCCCCATGCAGCACGCCTGCTGCGTGGGTTGGTTTGGGACCAGCATTACCGCCACAGCCACCCCCAGTGCGAAGGCGGCATGCCCAGGAGCTTCGAGCTCCGCACGGACATCGCCCCCGACCGCCTGCAGGCCGTGGAGGACTGGCTGCGGGCGGAAGGGTACGAGTACCGCCACCAGCAGAGGCGCTGGAGGGCGTGGACCCGGCCGGACAGGCCCGGCGAAGGGCTGCGCCCCGACGGGATTGAGGAGGACGAGGACCCCAACGCCTACCCGTCGGGCGCCTCGATCAACGTCTCCCTGTGGGACTTGATCGAGAGGAAGTTCCCGGAACCGGGGAGCGAGCGCAGGCTGCAGGGCAGCAGCAGCGCGTCTCCGGGGACGGAGAAGCGGTCCGCCGGGGACAGGAAGAGGGACCGGAGGTGGCGGGAGTACCAGGAGTCCCTGGCTGCCGAAGCCGCCCAAGGCGCCAAGGGCGGAACCCCAGCCCCCAGTCCCCAACGGCCCAATGGTGGACACCACCCCGGCTCCACCACCCTTGGCGACTACATCCAAGTCGCCAAGCAGACCCAGGGCAAGTCCCGTCTGCTGCTCCTGAGGGCCCGGCAGGCCCCAGCAGGCCCCAGCAGCGACGTGGAGTCGGCCCACCGCGGGAGGATGCCGGCCGACCAGGCCAGCTCCAGCAGCAGCGTCGCTCCCGAAAGGGACGTGGCGCGCGCATGTGAGCGCGCCTGTGGGGTGCCCTGCAACCGTCGGGTTGCCCGGCAACGGGCCAGGCAGTACAGCGCTGCCGTGGAGGGCGCCACCGGCATCGCCCAGGAGGAGGCAGCGCAGTGGGCGCATGGCATGGCCATCCACGCCCAGACCGTGGCGGCCATTGCGGCCGGACTCACGGCCGTGGCCGCCCATGGGGCAGCAACTGCCCGGGTCAACGGTGAGTTGGCGGCAGCCGACGAGGAAGCCCGCCTGACCCAGGAGGCCATTGCCTGCAAGGAGGCCGAGGTGAAGGCGCTGGAAGAGGCGCTTGCCCAAGGGAGGGCAAAAAAGGAGGCGGAGGAAAGGGCCCACGCCGAAGCGACGGCTAAGGCCCAGGAGGACGCCGCCAAGAAGGAAGCCATCGAGGCCGCGCGACGGAAGGTCGCTGAGGAGAAGGCCAAGACGGAGGCGGAGCTGGCGGCGTTGGAGGCGCAGAAGGCGCAGCTGCTGCAGGCCCGGGAAGCCGAGGCGGCTCGTGCTCGGGAAGAAGCCGAAGCGCGAGCTGCCGCAGCCACCGCCGCCGCAATGGAGGAGGCAGAGGCCAAACTCCGCCAAGAGACTCCCCCGGGAGGATCGCGAGTGGAGACCCTTAGAAGGCTTTTCGAAGGGGACGCCTCCTCCAGGATGAAGCTGGATGAGGCGGACACGGGCAGCAGTGGGAGCGGTAGCACCACCGCCCGTCGACGGAGGAAGGGCAAGGGGAAGACCCCCGAGAGGCCGCGGAGGCCAGCGGGTGGGCACCCCCACGACAGTGACCCCTTCTTCACCGCCAGTGACGGGGATGAACGAGGCCGTCGACATCGCCAAGTGGTGGCTTGGACGGGCGGAGGCGGCGGAGACGTCCCCATGGAACCGGAAGGTGAGGATAAGGATCCCCCTCCTCCCTACCGGAGCTCCGAGTCCTCCGTGACCGAGACGCCCAGGTGGGGCGACATGGACGAGGATGACGACATGGAGTTCGGCATCACGAGGAAGCGCCCATCCTCGGACCCACCGAGGCAACCCGGCGGAGACCCACCGGGACCCCCTGGCGGAGGACCTTCTGGACCCCCTGGAGGACGCCCACCAAGTGGACCCCCTGGAGGCGGACCACCGGGCGGGGGAGGACCCCCTGGACCGGGCGGACCCGGCGGAGGCCCTCCTGGAGGACCCCCTGGGGACCCCGACGACCCACCAGGGAACGGCGACCCGGATACCACCTGGCGGTGGATTGTCTACCTCCGCAGGAGGGTCTTTGCCCTCGAGTGCGAGGTAGACACGGGCAAGGTCGAGATGGCTCGCATCTCCGGGGTCGCCGCGCGCGCGCAGAAGGACCTGGACATCGCCAGGGCCGAGACCAAGTCGCTGACCAACGTCGTCAGCGGCCTGCAGGAGAGGCTGGATGCGCTGGAAGCCCGTGGGAGAGTCGGCAGCGACCACCCACCCCTGGAGTCTGGCTCGTCGGACGACGGCTGGGGACCCGGACCAGGTCCAGGCAGACCCCACGCCCCCGGCGGAGCCCCCAGGAGTCGCCCCAGCGCCAGTGCCCCCTCTCTCTCCGCCCCCTCTCACCACAGCGCGGGCCGCCGCAACGAGCGCGTGCCGCCCGGCAGTGGCAGTGAGGAATGGCGCGATGAGTGGCTCAGCGCGGACTACCACAACCGCCGTGCTCCACCGCGGACGCCTGTACGCCCCCGACGCCCGCCACCAGCCCCGGTGCCAATCCCCAGGGCTGGAGGACGTTATGGTGGACTCAGGGATGAGGTCCCCAGAGGAGACGTGGAGTGGGATGTCGGCGAAGGTGAGGACCTGGACCTGGACCTGGACCTGGAGGAGTTCGACATCAGCCCGCCGCGTGGTGTACGACGGGAGGCCGCTGAACGCAGCCGCCGGCGCCGTGATGAGGATGCGTACATGGATGCAGTACGGCGTGAACATTTTGGTTCAGCGTACGTGGAGGAACCGCGGCGTAGCCACAGGGACTCCATGGAGGAGATGGACGTGGCGGCCGTGGGAGTCCGTGGGCGAGGCCGATGGGAACCTCGGTCGACCTCGCGGCCGGCGTTCATGGTCTCTAAGGCCGCGGACGCCGCCGTGTGGGAAGACTTGAAGGACATCAAGCCCCCCATGTACGATGGCAACCCCCTCAACCTCGACCGCTTCTTGGAGAAGCTGGACGATTGGGGGCTGACCGTCACTGAAGACCTACCTCCCGCGGATGCGGAGAGATATGTCTTCAAACGGTTCAGGTACCGCCTGCCGGAAGTGCTCGGCGAGCTATACTTCGTGGCGACCAAGGAGGGGGAAATCAAGACCCTCAAGGACGCCAAGAAGTGGCTCAACGAGCAGGAGCGGGTGGACGCTCCGCAGGTGGCTGCCAAGCGCTGGAAGTCCATCAAGCTTGAGCATGATGGACGGGAGATCCGCCTACGGGACTGGCGTGACTTCCGAGGGAAATACACCCTCTTCCGCCGCAATGTGGAGGATTGGAACGAGGGTGACGAGCAGGCTCGCCTGCTCTCCATGCTGCCGGAAGCATGGATCAAGAGGGTCACCAAGGAGGAATCCAAGAGGGCCAAGTCCAACCACACGGTCAAGATGATGCTCCCCAAGGAGTATCATACGAACGTGGTGTCTTGGGCGAAGAAGAACGTGGCCCGGGATGTCAAACGGCACTCCCTGCGGATCGCTCTTCTCATCACCGTCTCGGGCGATCGCGAGAAGACCGCGATGTGGCGCCTTGACGATTGTGAGTTGAGCGGCCAGACCATCCGTCTGCAGCCCATCCCGGCGCGGATGAGCTGCGACGAGATCCTGGAGTGGGTTGGCGAGGAAGTACTCAAGGAGTACCGAAACCTCCACCACACCCGCGGGTTGAGGCCCGGCGACCGCGACGTCAACTACGTTGGCGAGGGACCTGGCGGGGAATCTGCCATGGACCCAGCGGGAGCCGGCGGCGATGAGACTCTCGTCGACGATGACGACGACGATGAGCCCGCCGAAGTGGCCGTTTGTGCCTTCGTGGCCAAGAACCTGAACACGGGGAGCAGGCCGGGAAACTGGAAGCCCCTGCAGCAGGGTTGGAGGAAGCAGGAGAAGAGGGATCCTCGCCGCATTGGCGACCCTCCGCTGTCCTTTGGGGAGTTCATACGAGCTCACCCTCAGGGCTGTTTCGTGTGTTATGGGAGGAAGAAAGGCTTCAACCATGACCACCGAACATGCCCCGTCCACAAGGCCGACACGGAGGCTTACAAGAAGGCGCACGGGTCGAAGAAGCGTGCGCCCGCGGGTATCCGGGAAGCCAAAATGGAGGTCGACAAGGACGAGCTGGCCAAGCTGATGTCGTCGGTGGGGACCGAGTTGGCCAAGGAGATCCAGGAGATCAAGCGGAACTGGGTCCCCAGGTCGGACAACAAGAACAAGGAGAACAACCAGAATGACCAGAACAAGGACAAGGACAAGAAGGGTAAAGGAGGAGGTAAAGGGGGAAGAAAGAAGGGCGTCAACGACGTTGAGGCCGAGGAGAACACCCCCTCTTCCACAACCGACGCCCCCTAGCGGAGCCCCTGCAGCCAAGGGCCCCAGCTAGGGCGGTCGCAGGATGGTGACGTGGGAAGCGCCGATCCATCCCAGTCGGGAGTCGATAAGCACAAGGGGACTGCCGCGGGCGGAAGGCCCGGTCCAGCGCCCAGTCGCGGAGGCGGGGTGAGGGCAAGTGAAGGCACGAACCCTTGCACCCGTCCGTCCTTCGCGACCAAGAACGTGTTTGATGTACTACAGGATCTATCCGAGAGTATCGGAGGATCACCCGGACCGCAGCTGGATGCTGCAGATGGTCAGCCTGAGCCCATTGTCCACGACCTGCACCAGTCGCTTGTGGAGCTTCTGGAACGGCCGGAGATCCTGAGTTTGCACGCCGTGCGCCGTGTCGGTCGCGAGCGGCAGTTGCATCTTAAGGTCCGTGCCTTATGCGGGGAAGTGGAAAAGGTTTTCGACGTGTTGGTCGACACGGGAGCTCAAGTCAGCTTGGTCAAGGCTGGCCTGCTTCCGCCAGAGTGTCTTACCGACAGTCGGAAACCTGTCAGGCTGAAGGTGGCGAACGGCCAGTACATGGTGGGAGGCACGAAGGAAGCGGCCATTGGGCTGCAGTTCGTGAACCATCGTGAGCTGAGCCGCCCAGACCTCGGCAAGGAAATCCTCCTGCACGGTAGCTTCTACGAGGCCGAGATGGACTGGGACATGATCGTCGGGTACGACTTCATGATGGAGACGGACTCCGGCGTCCTCCCGGCCCAGGCCTCCATGACCCTGTACCAGGACGACCAGCTCTCGTGGCTTTCGTCACCTGAGCACCATGTGGAATGCCAATGGATCCACCCCGAACGCAATCAGCTCGAAGTGGCCGCGCTGGACACTGAGCCTACTGGGCCAGCGAACCAGGAGTACGGCGTAAGGCCGGAAGTGGCGTACCGAGTGGTCGCGGACCTGGGAGCGTCGGATCTGGCCCTGGATGCGTTCTCTTCAGGAACCTCCGCCCATCTGCGGGTATGTGAGAAGTACTGGAGCGCCCAGGACTCCGCGTGGAAGAAGCACTGGGGTCCGCATCAGGGATTGATGTGGATCCATTGCCCCCGTTGGGACATTCCAAGAGCGATAGCGAAGATTCGCAAGGACCGCTCCAAGGCAGTGCTGGTTGTTCCTATGGGATGCACCGAGGAGGAAAGTACCCGACATTGGGTAGCCTCATTGACCAACATGACCTTGAACAAGGTCGTCCTACCGGCTGGAGAGAGTGTCTATCAGGACGCTAAGGGACAGCCCATGCCACCCCAGAGATGGCCAACAGAATTCCACTATGTGGATGGGGGCCTTGATCAGGCCGACACCACGGACTTCGTGTGTGTCAACCGTATCATAGCAGAGCCTTGGAGGCAATGCTTTGCGGTTCCCCCTGTTGACATCGAAGAATCGGACTCCGAAGACCCCCTCACTGAAGAGGAGTGGGATCTGGTTCAGGGGTATATGGATCAGCCCTTTCACGACTGGGGAAACCAGCGTGAGGGCAAAGGCCAGGACAAAGCCTGGTGGGAAGTGGACTCAATCGTCTCCGGTTCCTATGACGGGAATACCTTCGTGCAGAGGGTGCTGGATCACATGTCCAGCCAAGACGAGCCGCCTGGCGGTAACCCACCCACCTACGGCGATCTGTTCCGAGGCAAGACCAGAGATGGCCCTTTGGGCCACCTGGGAAGACCACCTGAGCCGAAAGCGAGCGGGGTCGCTACCCCTCAAGTAAGCTCCGTGGTTCAAGTGCCCGGGAAAGCCAAGGCGGAGTCTGATGACTGCCCCAAGATCCAGGCGTTGAGGGCCAGGCTGAAGCAGAAGTATGGCGAGACCTTCTTCAGCGGCAAACCTGTGTTCCCCCCGCCGGTGCGTGGACCGTATGGCGAGGCCAAGATACGACTGAAGCAGGACCCCCGTGTGTATCGACACCGGGAGTTTGTCCTGAGGGGCGAGAGGAAAGAGGCCATGGAGAAGATCCTCCGTGACTTCATCCAGAGAGGCTGGCTTGAGCCGTGCCACTCCGAGTGGGCCTCTCCCTGCTTCGTCGTCCCCAAGAAGGTTGCCGGTGAGTGGCGGCTCGTGGTCGACTACCGCGGCCTAAACGCCCAAACGCAGCACGACAGCTATACGCTGCCCCTCATTGAGGATATGCTGCAAAAGCAACACCGGCGGAGGATCTTCACGGTGATTGACCTGAAACATGGTTATCATCAGATGCCTCTCGCCGAGGAGTCCCGTGCCTGCACAGCCATGAGCACCCCACTTGGACCTCTCCAGTGGAAGGTGATGCCCATGGGCGTTACCAACGGCAATGCGGCTTTTCAGCGGATGCTGGAGAACCTGCTTGAGCCGGTGCGCGACTGTGCGGACCCCTTCGTGGACGACGTGATCATCGCGTCCGGGGACCCCAGCATGAGCTACGAGGAGCTCCTGGAGGCACACGAGAGGGACGTCACTCGGGTGCTGGACCTTCTGGTTCGGCACAAACTCACGGGCAGCAGTGACAAGGCCACCATTGCGGTAGGCGAGGTGGTCTTCGCTGGCCACGTAGTCGGGAACGGGCAGCGAAAGCCCATACCTGGCAAGGTGGTTGCGATCGAGCACTGGGAAAAGCCCAAAACGGTCTCTGAGCTACGGGCGTATCTGGGGTTCTGCAATTACTACTCGGGGTATATCAAAATGTATGCCGAGTATGCAGCCCCCATGACGACCATGCTCAAGGGCAACCGAGAGGAGACCAAGAAGGGGTCCAAGAAGGCTCTGGTCTGGACACCTGAGTCCGACCGTGCCTTTGAGGGGATGAAGCAGGCGCTGCTATCCGCAGTGGGTCTGCACCTCGTGGATCCCGACCGAGGGTTCGTCCTACGCACCGACGCTTCCGACTACGCCATTGGCGCTGTGTTGGAGCAAGTGCTTGACGACGGGAGGCACGTGCCCGTGGCCTTCTGGAGCCGAGTCCTGGCGGAAGGCCAGAGACGGACGTGGACGCCCCGTGAAAAGGAGGCGTATGCCATCGTCATGGCTCTCAGGAAATGGGCTGGGTACATAGCCCTCCATCCCGTCACCGTCTGCACCGACCATCAGAGTCTGCAGTCGTGGCACAAGGAACACGTGGACACCCCCTCAGGTCCCGCCTCCCGACGGGCAAGATGGCACGAGACCTTGGCCAAGTTCGACCTTACGGTTGTTTATATTCCTGGAAAGGATAACACCGTGGCGGACTGTCTCAGCAGGTGGGCCTATCCCGCCAGCAAGGGCATGCAGGATATCTCTGCCCATGGCGATGAGGCTGAGACCGCTGAAGCCAAGAGGATCATTGAAATGGAGCGCCTGATGGAGGAGGAGGGTGCCAAATGCTTCGTCGTCATGGCCGCAGATGCCCCCCTCGCTTCGAGGGTGAGCAGAACGGTCAGTGTACTCGCCCCTGTGGGTGCCGCGGGCGGAAGGCCCGGTCCGGCACCCCCTGTGGGAACTGAGTCCGACAAGCACCTCTTCCCGGAGTCTTGCCTCCAGGACGACCCGACCGACGATTACGCCAAGTCTGAGGCCTTTGCGGCCGAGTATAGGGCTGTGACCGACCCTGACGACGGGCAGAAGTGGCCAAAGGGGCTGACCGAGGAAGATGGCAAGCTCTACCGGAATGGTAAGCTGCTAGTCCCGGAGTCCCGGGTGCTCGAGCTGTGTGAAGCTTGGCACCACCACATGCTGCACCCAGGGGTCAAGAAGCAAGCTCTTGACATGCAGCGTCGGTTCGAGATCGACCATATCGTTCTCTACACCGCCATCAAGAAGGTCAGGAAGGGTTGTTCGGTCTGTCAGGCCTGCAATCCCGATAACCGGAACGTCAAGGGGGAACCCCAATGGACCCCGGTTCCTGACCAGCCCATGGAGAGCGTGGCCATGGACGTCTTCTCCATGCCCGAGGTGCACATAGGCAAGGAGACCTTTGACTGTGTGGTTCTCTGTGTGGACCGCCACAGCGGCTACGTTGTAGCCGTTCCGGCACGCAAAAAGGGGTTGCTTGCCAAGGAAGTGGCAGTCATGATGATTCGTCATTGGCTGACCGTCTTTGACATCCCCCGCACCATTTGCAGTGACCGAGGGCCCCAGTTTACTGGTGGCTGGTTCAAGGCTATGTGTTCCCTCATGGGGATACGCCATGCCAAGAGCGTCGCCTATCTCAGCCGGTCTAACGGCCGTGCTGAAGTGGCTGGACGGCAGCTGTTCGAGAAGCTGCGCAAGATCCACATCACCAATCCACGGCGGAACTGGTTCGAGGAGATGTGGCCTGCTCTGAAGGCCCATCATGACACCCCCACTCCGGGCGGTTTGTCCCCTCACCAGATTCTTTTTGGCAGGGACCCCCTGGGTAGGGGACTTCCCTTGTCTGGTGATGGCATGGCTATGGATGCCAAGGAGTTCTTCGCGCGGCAAGAGCAAACGGCGCGGGACATCCGCCAGCAGCTTGAGAAGGAGCATGCTGAGCGTCAGAAGTCCGCCCCGAGCTCGACAGCGCAGAAGTTCAGGGTGGGAGACCCGGTGTGGGTGATCAGACCCCGCCCCATGGGCACCCACCGCACCAAGACCTGGTTCACACCCGGCGAGGTGGTCCGCAGGATTGGTGAGGACACCTACCGCATCAAGGTGGGTCACGGACAGTTCCGGGAGCGCCATGAGAGTCAACTCCGTGTGCGGGAACCCGACCTCCGTGGCCGTCATGTGTCCCTGGACTACGCCAAACATGAGGCCGATTCGGACGACGACTATGCTGAGCAGGACGACTATACTGTCGAAAAGATCCTGGCTCAGCGTCCGAGGGCCTCGGCACCCGGAGGTCTGGAGTTCAAGGTTCGTTGGCGAGGCTATGGGCCGTCCCACGACACCTGGGAACCCGTCTCCTCGTTTGTGCCGCGGGTCAATACTCCCTTCATGGAGTACATCCGCAAGCACAAGACCAAGATCCACGTTTCGGACTTGGCAGCACTCACCCGGGCGATTGCAGCCAGGGGTGCCTGATCAGCGCCCTGAGCTCTCCCCTGATGTGTTATGAGCGCTTGTGAGGCCGACAAATCGTCCCTTACTTGCTTGCTCTCTTCCATCTTTCGGTGACAGAGTGGCCATATACCCCCCCCTACTGAATCCAGAGGAGGATGGCCCCTCTCTTCTTCTACTCGTCACTCCCCCCCCTGCTGAATCCTTGGGAAACCAGGTAGGGCGACTGACCTTCATAATTCTGAGCTCTTGGGGCCTTGAAGCCCATACGACGTTGCGCAACGGATGCCGCTGTCATCGGCATTGCGATTTTTGGTGTGTGGTCTGGTTCCATGGCATTTGCGGAATCCAGACCAGTCGACGTGTGTCTCGAGACTATATATGCCTGAACTCAGGCGTTATCCTGTCCATCCTCCTGCATTTGCCTTATCCTGACCGTGGCGTGGTTTGGCACTCTGTTCTGAGTGTGTTTACACGCCTATTTACCCAAATTGTTGCTTGTTTTTCTGCCCTCCAGGATATGTGCATCTGTATGTTCAGTGTCATCAGCCCATCGCTGAGGGATGGACTGTTTTTCACCACGAATCGGGATACAGAGGCGCCTTGAGTCGCCGTGTACATGTCCTTACAGCCTGGTCCAGCCTGGACCAGTACTTGATTACAGATTCTACTGTTTGAGTGCCCGTGATACCGTGTTGCCCTATTCGCTGTGATGTGTGGAGATCCTGATGGCGCCAGGCGGGAAGCCCAGTTGCCTGACTACACTCCCAGCGGTCCGCCACTGTCAGTCCCAGTGTGAGCCTACCGATTTGCAGACGCACTTGCATTCGGATGGCGGCCTCCGGTGCTCCTGACCTCGGTCAGTCTGCCTGGGAAACTGGTGGTTTGAGGAGTCGACGCCTCCGCCCACACTGCATGAGGACTCCCTCATGTATGGCCTTCGTGGCAGTAGGGCGAGGGAAAAGACGGCCTTGATGCCCGATCCCTTCAGGAGGATGTCCCTTACGATTTGGGGTTCGTAAGGAGTTCGACTATGGCACTCTGGACTCGCGTCGTATGCATATGGACATGGTGCGCCCGAGGAAGGAACCGTGGGGACTCTCCCCAGTCGGCGGGCCTTGGGAAGCTTGGGGTAGCCTGATGGATCTTTGTGGTCGCTCTCGACTTGTGGGGCCACCTCGGCCGTCGTGTGACGCCTATGTTCGCCGTGTATGCCACTGCCACTGTGGTGGTGACCGTAGCAGCCGGCACCCGGTGCGCCTGGTAAGGGTTTACGGGTCCCTTG
The DNA here is from genome assembly GCA_964036045.1 of Eutreptiella sp. 'Long Island Sound 2002'. NCBI lineage: Eukaryota > Euglenozoa > Euglenophyceae > Eutreptiales > Eutreptiaceae > Eutreptiella > Eutreptiella sp. 'Long Island Sound 2002'. The sequence goes on along the minus strand of OZ038404.1, from coordinate 12,231,567 downwards.
GATGCCGAACAATCGCCGCCAGGACCCGGGACTTGATACTTGATACTATACATGTGCTACGAGCTGTTACAGCAGCATACCTATCCCACTGTGGGATACCTATCTTACTGTGGCTTACTGAGTAAGGATGTGACACCCCCCCCCCCCTTTCAGGGAGTGGTCCTGGGTACCCGCTGCCATGCGTGGGTGTTATCGAGCCCCCCCAGGGTTTGCTCTAAGGAGGGGGGTGAAGCGGTACCCAGAACCCCATGGCCAGGTTAGGGCATACAACCGGTCTCCGGTCCACTAACCCCATGCACGGCGTGTTCCGTGCCGTGAAGCCCCGCATCGGCAACGGATGCACCGCCAGCGGAGATTTGTGTATCAGAATATCAGGAATCAACAGGGTTTTATTTTCATATTGTTTCCGTCAATTTTTACGCTTCCGTTCCGATACTCACTGTTTTGACTGCTGGCGGTCGGATCGCGACTTTACCGTAACCGCCAGTTTAACTGTTTATAATGGAAATTTTAACGCTATCCGTCACGAAGGCTCCAAAGTCGCCAGGAACTGCATGGATGCTTCCGCAATTTTCATAATTAATACTCGCAACCTTAATCCGAATTTTTCAGGATGTCGAAATCGGATTTTCGACTTCGACATCCCCGCACTTGATTTGACCTCTTTCGAGTGGACCTACGTGCTTCCCTAGGCACGAATCAACTTTCCTTTTCTCTTGCCCTCCATTTGTCTTAAAGATATGGGCAAAACAAAGTTGATTCGTGAGGCCACTTGTGAAGGTCATATCTCGTGTTGCTTGCGAGGAATTACGATAAGGAAACGTGGGATGTATTTACAATACTCCCGACGTAATTTAGGAAGCATTATATGCCTTGCGTTTCCACACGTGCGCGCTAGTGTAATGGATCATGGTCAAGAGGGTAGAGTTTGCGTTACAACTCATTGACCATGATATTGCGTGCGTTAAGATAACTTTCGAGTGTAGCGCGCAAGTGTTGGTGTTGCATAGGAACTCTCCTTGGTTCCTATGAGCGATTGACACAAAGTTATGCCCTTGGAGGGGCATGACATATCGTGGTGGGAGCCACCTTTTTGGGCAATATGTGGTATGTGCCATGTGTTGTGTTGCGTGCCCATTTGGCGGGTCCATCGCTCCAAGACAAACCGGCCAATGGACCGCATATTGTGCAAGCCCCTTCTCCATACTCCCTACAGTCAATTGCAAGCCTAACCTTCGTGAAGGGAAGCTTGTGTGGTGATCCCGAAGCGATGCGTTGGGAGCAAGGTGTGTGTTTTACAATTTTCCATATTTTCATGTGCCCACTTGGGAAGTAGCGCTCGTAACCTTTCAAGGCGCCCCAAGTGGAGCACATATGTGGGATCGAGGGTCAATGGTGTCAAGTCATTGTGTATAGAAGGATTAAGTGATTGCACGATCCAAGCCGGAGATATTATAATACATTTGTAGACCTTTCAAGGCACTTTTGTGTGTCATTGTGCCAATTTTGCCATTTTTGGCTCGTCATGATGTCAAGTGGCGACCGTGTATCTCAACGTTGCGCTCAATTGACATCATGACCCAAGTATGTTATGAGGGTACATACTTCGGTAGCCAACATATCTTGGACGTGGCGAATAACTCCTCTTAGGCTTGGCATACCGTGGCCGCCATGTTGGCGATTTGGGACTATCCCAAATCATGGGCTCACTTGGCGACCCTGCCATTCCCAATACCGGAGGAGTTGGGCGACGCCCAAAAGATATGTTGGACCAACATGACTTGATACCAATCCTATGGCACACTCCGGTCCGAGTCGGGCATGTGCCTCATTTGCCTCATTTGCCTCAACCATGAGTGTGCGCATTTTTGGCCATTTTGAGCATTTTTCCACTTTTGCTGCCCGCCGTGCCCCATGTTCTAACCTTCGTGCACGCCGGACGCATGGACCAATGGACCATATATGACATGGGTGTTATGGGTAATGGTCCCCATGGTCCACACACCACGTGGGCGAAGCGGAGCCGCCTTCGTCAAGGCGCTAGGCCAAATTGAGTATGGGCAATTTTGCCATTTTTGCATTTGTGGACCCAATTGGGATCGTCACCACGCCGAGTGGCATGGAGATCTTTGAGAGCCAAGGGCATGGGAGTCTCCGTTGGACTCCTGGTGGATCACGTATGGAATGGCGGATCCGATCTCCAAGCCGGCGTGGAGATATACTATTGGGAGCACACCGAATTTTGGCTCATTTCAGGCAGCCAAAATGACCCAATTTTGGGACCCCAATTTCCCCCTTCCGTGTGGTCAATTGGCGGCCCCATTTCTCTAAGCCCATAGGGAGCCCGGACCTAAATTCAAGTTGTGCACTCAGATATAAGTCCTAGGTCCTGCCTCCTACCCTGTGAGCCATTGGCCTTACCTTGGCGGGGCGAGCCACGCGTGGGAATGACGCCAATTTTGGTGATTTTGGCATCATGACCCCACTTGACTCATCCGTGTTGCCCTGATGCCGGGACCTCAGAGGGAACCAGGTTGGGTGAGGGCTCCAGGGAGTTCGTACTCGAAGGGCATAGGGTCAGTTGCCTCGTCCCTACCTCTGGCGGGTCCGGACGAGAGGTCAATTTTGGGGATTTTTGAGTTAATTTCAGTTTGGGCTGAAACAGCCCATTTTCAGCTACCAACTCCTGGGTGATAATGGCGGGGCCATATCTCTGGCTCAGAGAGGAGTTGGGACCTGCCGTTAGGGGAGCATAGGGAGCCACAGTCGGTTGGCCTTGGAGCACCATTAGTTTCCAGGAACTCGCCTGTGGCTGTGCGGGACACCTCTCCCATTGGCAGGGTTTCAGGGTCCGGACTGAGCAGGGCATGGGTTGTGTTTGAGCCCCCGCCCCCACCAGCCACTGAGAGGGTCGGACCTGGGATTGGGATATGAGTTGGGACTGAGTGTCTATTGTCCCTTGATGCCCTTACCCCAGTCCAGTCTTAACCCCATGTGTACATATTCTGATGTGTTGCTGTACATACTTTCGTTCCCTCTTTGCAGAGTGGCAAGGATTCTGAAACGCTTTGTCACATGACACAGGCGTATTGATGCCCTTGTGAGCGTAGTGCCTTGCCTGCCTGCTCACCTGTGCGTGTCACCGCAGCGTCCCGTGGCCGGCCCCCCACGGGAACGCGTCACTACATGCATACCATGGTGCGTTGCATGTATGCAAGGAGTGTTCAACCGTATGCGAGATGCGTTCAAGTGTGCGGTTGAACACATATGAAACAAATGCGACTCATGTTTGTGCAACATAGAGTGCCTGCCTAGGTTTCATCGAACTATCACGTATATGTCTTCTTCCACATGCAATTGTGGCCCCATTTACATGCTACCATCAAGTGTTTTTGCATGAAAACAACAAATTGAACATTTGTTAAAGTCATGTTCAACTGCCCGGTTGAACAAGTTGAACGATTTCAACCAACGCTCACGTTGTGCACCAACGTTCACGTTGTGCGTGTCACTTTGTTCGAATTAACATGCCTCAAATTTAGGTACAAGAATCTAATATCTTGGGCCAACCGGCGAACAAAAGCTGCCCAAGAAAAGTTGGATGTTCATTGGGTGCACCCATTTCCATCTTTCAAGCGTATGCACCGTGAATGGCAACGATTGGGTAAGGCGCAAAAATTGGAAACCACTATTCACAATGGCAAAGTTGGTGTACGATGGGACTTACCGCATTTCTTTAATTATGTCGCAACACAAAAGGAGCTCATGGAGTCCATGGACTTTCCAATGATCGATGGCGAGCAATTATTCGTCATCATAATTAGAGGCGACGGGTTCCCATGTGGCTCACGCCCATGGGTGCGAATTGCGATTGGCTTTGCCAATCACATGGAAAAGGCCCGCACTCTTCAATATAATTGGACATTGGATGTCGCATTGACATCTGAACATGACGACGAAGCAATGCGTGTCTTATTTTGTGCCACGTTGCAACACATCCAAACTATCATTGATAGTGGATACATCCAAATGAATAATGTTTATTATCGTGCACGAATCATGTTGGGTGGAGACTCTCCATGGCTGCGTCTACTTTTAGGATTGTCGCCTTACTATGCCATTGGAAGCATCTACTCTTTTTCCACATGGTGTAGTAGGCGTGAACGATGGATGAACACTAAGGTGCGGCGCACAACGCACCTTGATGGAAAATTCCGCGCTTTGTACGATAAAGGTTTGGATTGCACTACGGCCAAAGGGTGCACTTCAAAACCATATCTGTTGTACAAGAAATGGCAAACCTTTTGACGGCCATGCAATCATGGCGCTACGAGGCCGCGGCCCTTTCAAAGTGTAAACGTGTGGCCCTCAACAACCCCAAGGTGGAGCACGATGCCAAGGAGAATGAACGACCTCATGTTGGAGATGATGCAAAGGAGGAAGGTGGACCTCAAGACGGCATGCACGAAGGTGGGAGCGAAAGGGCAATGGCGAGCACAAGGGAGAAGGAGTGTGCCGATGATGGGGAGGAGGAGGTCGGACCGGAGACGCAAGCGCTATGGGCCGTGGACTCAAAGTGACTAGCCGACAAGGTCCATGAAGCCTTACAAGGCTTGAAGGGATGGCTCCACAAGAAGAAACATGGAGGAGAGTACCGCCGGATCCTATGGGGAGCAACAAGGAAGTTTCCGACGTTTACACACGTGGGCATGTCTAAGAGGACACATGATGATGCACATGTTGTGCGCCTTGTAAATACTTTCCTCACGGTTTGTTTACCGTCCCTCAGTTACACCGCAATTTCCATTGTGTGGGGCAACGGATGTGCACCCATGGATGTACACAAACATCCAAGGGATGACTCCGCGTCGAGTGGGGTGGTGGCGGTGGGTGATTTCCGTGGTGGTGGTTTCTTTACTACGGCGTGGATGGGTGGTGGGGGGGAGGGGGGGGCGCAGCGTCAAGCATGGATGCAATGTGGGCGTCAAATTGTGCAAGGAGTTGTTGTGGATGCACGAAAGGGGGTGATTTTCAATGCGTGGCGTACGCATGGGCCGGAGCGATGGGAGGGTGAAAGGTATGCCACCGTGGCGTATACATCTATCGCGTGGCACCGCCTTCCCGCTCTGATGCGCACTGAACTCCTGGACCTGGGGTTCCCATGGTGACAGGCACTGGGATTGTTCATCCAATTTGACGTGAATTGTTGGTGCCATTGTTGTGTGATTGCGATTACGTGCGGCATTTCTCCTAACGCGCTCCAGTGCGTGTTCAACCGTGTTCAACCGTGTTCAACCGTGTTCAACCGCGCGGTTGAACACGCAGTTGAACATGGCCGAACGCGTATGGGCGTCAATATGAAAGTAGCAGAAAATCCATGGTTTTGTGGTTATAATTGATTTGGATAAGGAAGGTGCACACTGCAAAAACCTCTGAACACCATCCACGATAGAATGGAAGCCAAAGGACCACAATGAAGGTCAAAGCTTAGGGGAATGTGTCAAGTGGGGTGTTCAACCGCATGGTTGAACACCAAGGCGGCGTTGACGCTACTCTTGGACATGATAGAAAGGGAGTGGCAATGTGAGGGGTATGGCATGGAATAGTGCATTGGGCATTAGTATGTTGTTAAAAGCATGGTACATCGTCATGGATGGTTTGGAATGGCATGGTGATACGTCAAAAGTTTAATTTTTGGTAAAATTGCACTACGCGCGGTGGGGGTGTTCAACCGCTGTTCAGGGGTGGTTCAAGGGCCCAGGTGAAGTCAGTTGAACACCGGTTGAACATAGGACATGGCACCATGGTGTGCAAAAGGGGTCACTAGGGTAGGGCTTGGAGGGAAGGGGTGCTCTCGTTGCGTGCACAGCGCAGATGTCGTTGAGGTCGGACTGTCCTCGCCACTACTGGCTGAGGCACAGTGATTTGATTTGTGATCAGCGCCCCTGTTTTGCTGGGGCAGAAAAATGAGTAGCCGCCGAAGGCAGCTGCTGCGTGCACCAATCACCCTTAACCTCTCCCACCTGTACAAAAGAGGCAAATGAAGGGGCGTTTGCGACGGAGGAACCAAGCCACACTCCAGGTATTATACCCTTCTCAGTGTGACCTATAATACACTGTTCGCAAACACGCTGAAGATTCAGCTACCCCTGTCAAGCAAGCAAGCTTTAAGAAACTCCTCGGGTTCTCTTAAAGAACGTACCGAGGAGCCTCTGGGTAACCTAAACAAGGTTTACCGTGCGCAATTCGCGTGGCCTACCCTTTAATGCATCATGTGCACGCAGGGAAGGGAGGCTGAACCACTGACTCAACCACGAGGTGAGCTCCTCCTGGGCTAACCTACCTTACTCACCATGCATCGTGTGAATGCCGAATTGGAACGAACACAAAACAAACCTAAGCGTTTTAAGCAACTCAACTTTAACGCCACGGCCGCACACGAACAAACGCTTTCTGTCCTTACCTGTGAAGAAGAAAACAAGGGTGAATTGCGGATACAGGTAAAGCGTCACAGCGTGTGGATGCCTCGATTAGGCACATGCATCGCGAGCACAGCGCATACTCTAACCCTACGTGCGCGCTGCGCGCTCCATTCGCATCACATACCTTTCATTCCTGCTTTCACCTGTGCAGAGCACGAGAGAAGACCACCCGACCCCCCAACGAGCACAGCGTTGACAACCCTAGCGTTTTGACGAAACAGCCAACACGAACGCAATGCGTGAGTGTGAGGTGACACAGACATACCTGAGAGATGGGTTGTTGACCTGCTCTGTGGTGTGGGCTGATTTTGAATACTTGAGTCTGAAGTTTATAAAAATTTTGATGCAACTGTGCAAAAATTTCCTTTAAAACTTTGAAAACTACGGCTCATACCTTCTTTTCCAAAAGCCGTTTACGCTTGCGCAACCCTTTTCTTGGAGTCCGCTTCCTTTGTGCTTGTCTGCGACTTTGAGTTATGTGTAAAAATGACGATTTCCCGCGTGGTTTCGTCGATTTTTAACGATTTCACTTGCTAAATCGCAACCCCTTCCGCTAAACCGCAGGAATCACTCCCTGCTGGTTCCATTTTCTATTTTTTCCAGCTCCTGGGGGTTTGTGTCCTCAATTGGGAGTATTGCTCCGCCCTGGCCCTTGGTCAGGACGTATACTAAAACGCTGTTTATACGGCGATAGCCGTCCGCATTAGAGCGTTCGACTGTACCTTAGTGGGCAAGCATATGTGCTCTAGGGAGGGAGTCCTGGGTTCAATTCCCACTACCCCCAAATTTTTTCCAAAAGTTTTCGTCGCACGCCGGCGACTTTTGAGGAATGCCCCATCGAAGGGACATCATTCACGGTACATTACACTGTTTTTCAAGGGTACCTACAGTTTGATAGGCTTCTATGAAGTGATGAGGATGTTTTTGGTAAGTTTAGGCATTTTTTGAGGTAATTTTGGGAATATTACAGCCTTTTTCCTTGGTCCTACTAGCTTCATGAACTAGTACTCCAGGGGGGAGTAAGAAAAAGTCACTGCCATGTCTTTCTTGGAGGGCTTGATCCAGGCTAAGCCCCCCTTAAAACCCTTTGTTGATGCTAAGACAAACTTAAGTGTTTTTGTCTCTCTTTTGTTGCCTAAAGTACACTTTCTCAAAGTAACTAGGGTTGTGACCCTAGCCCCCCCATGAAGTTCACCCCTACCACTCAACTGAGCGGAGGTACCTTCCTTCATGGAGGACATACCAAAATAAAACAGGCATTTCATGCTTGTTGGCCTTGGAGGTTAAGCCTAAGTGGTCTCCCACCCCAAGACCCCTATACTCAATTGTTTCTACCACTTATTGTGGTCCTACTTTGTAACTGTTTCTGAATTCAGTTGCTTGGCTAGGTCATTTTCTGTGTGGTCCTGACATCTATGCCCCTCAGTCCTAACCAGCACCATTTCACCCAAAAGAGTGCACATGAAGTGCCTAATGCAACCTCTGAGGCAAGAGTCAGACCAATTTTCATATAAAACCTTTTGTATTATCCATTTGTGATTGAATCTATGTGCATAAACCTGCTTTGTCTATCTGCAGCCCTTCTGTGTTACACTGGATTCCAAAACCAATCATTGATTCGATCCACATTCAGTCCTTGCTCTACTTGCTGCTTTGGTTTGGGGTTTTCAACTACAAAACCTGCAGGAATACATCAAAAGACCTAGGGCATAATTCAAGGACATCTTTCTTCATGGTTGGGGCAAATGAGGCACATGCCCGACTTGGACCGGAGTGTGCCATAAGATTGGTATCAAGTCATATGTGTCCAACATATCTTTTGGGCGTCGCCCAACTCCTCCGGTTTCGGGAATGGCAGGGTCGCCAAGTGAGCCCATGATTTGGGATGGTCCCAAATCGCCAGCATGGCGGCCACGGTACGCCAAGCCCAAGAGGAGTTATTCGCCGGGTCCAAGATATGTTGGGCACCGAAGTATGTACCCCCAAAACATACTTGGGTCATGATGTCAATTGGGCGCAACGTTGAGATACACGGTCGCCACTTGACATCATGACGGGCAAAAAACAGCAATATTGGCGAAAAAACACCCAAAAGTGCCTTGAAAGGCGCACAAATATATCATAATATCTTCGGCTTGGATTGAGTAATCGACCAATCCTTCTAAACACAATGACTTGACACCAATGACCTTCCATTCCACATATGTGCTCCACTTGGGGCGCTTTGGAAGGTCGCGCGCGCTGCCTCCCAAGTGGGCACATGCAAAAATGGAATATTGCAAAAAACACACCTTGCTCACAACGCATCGCTTCGGGAGCGCTCCACAAGCGTCCCTTCACGAAGGTTAGGCTTGCGAGTGTTGGTTGGGTGTACAATGAAGGGCCTCGTGCGATATGGGGTCCATTGGCGGGTTAGTCTTGGAATGGTGCACCCGCCAAATGGGCACGCGATATGACACCAAATATGGCATATAACCCTACCCACGCCTTCTACACCCAACCTAGTGGCCTAGAACCAAAGTATGCCTATATTCTAATGTAACTTTGGTCCCTGAACACGCATGCAAGTGCTTTGATCGAAAATCGACCTCCTTTCGGAAAGCCGAATTTCAGCATGCACGCAAAATATATTGCCAATATGTATATGGAGATCATATATGCACCATCCTGGGAAGACAAGTGATATGCCGGGGATGTAGAGGCAAGCAAGGGTGGGGCAAACACCAACTCAACATACTTCTACACGTACTTGGACGCCAAGTACGTGAAAAAGTGCACTTCTTGGAGAGCACTTAAAATAAATAACCCTTTGGGCCTATTGAGTTGGGATCCTTTGGCCTCGTCCTATGCCTATGGGGGGCAAAACCTCATACACAGTGCCTATGAGGCACGTTAGTTCGTCCTTGGGCGCTTGAACGCTCGTAACCCTTGTTATTCCACTTGGGGGTTCAAAGCGCCTTCGGTCGCCCAGATTTTCTGGGAAAAATCTGGGACGCGATCCGTTATATCAAGGAAAAAATTGCCGATCACTCGAAGACTGTTTCAGTCTTAACTTCAAGAGAAATCGTATTACAGAATAATCTAATGCAGTCCACGGAACAGGCGACGACAGGCGGCGCGACTGCGGCAATTTCACAACAATTGGAAATCACGGTAGAAATCGGGTATTTCACCGATTTCCGACCGAAAATCGCCTAAGACAATAAGGTTATGGTAAATCTACATTGATTCAATGGTTAAGGATCGGATTCCAGATCCCGCGGATTAGAGAACAGGGATATCCCGCTGACAGCCGGTGTCAACGGCTTCCGCACGGGTGTGACGGGCTCACAGGCCTCCGGGCCACGGGCCATAGGTTCTGGGTACCGCTTCAGCACAACCAAATCGAAATGTTTGCAACCACATACCATCCGGCTGGGACCACCAATATTCCGTGGGAGTCTCCGCATCCTTCTCGTACGCCTCGTCCGGCAACTTGATGTCCTTGCCTCCCTTTCCAATTTTTCCCTTCCATGGCTTCTTAAATCTTTTCGGGGGCAGCACATGAGGGTCGTGGGGCGGCGATGGGGGTACTTGGATGGGTGCGCTGATTGGGTGGGGACCCGGAGCCTGGTCTGCGTCCTCGGGGTCCTTCCAGTCCCAAGCAGCAGTGGCAGTGGCTTTGGCAGACATAGTTTTGCAAAATTAAGAGCTACAGAGCGCCAGGAAATGCACATCCCTTAACCTGGCACGCGATGCATCTGTCCCCCCTGTCAGAAATGTACTGTGATAAAACAAAAAGGTTTTCAGTTCTGTCAAAATTTGATGTGGATGTGCGTGCGCAACGTGGGCAGATCCTTTAGTCCTACGCGTAGTCCTAAGCCGTAGTCCTGCATAGCCATTCCCAATCACTTTCGAGTCATTGCAATTCAATTCACACATCCTAAACTTGGTCTACATCACGCTGCAGGAACGGTGACGGTATGCAGACTGCGGCCCTAGCAGACTGCGAACGACTGCGCACGACTGAACTGAAAAACTGAAAAAACCACCGCAACTGACAGAAAGGTATAAATTTTATGTTGTTGTTCTAATTACCGCAAGCGGTTCGAATTTCACCTTCTGGTCACTCATGTGGTGGACATCTGATAGTAGCGTTCAGCTGCTCTTACAATTTCTTCGGTGAAATCGCCTGTTTAAATCCTTACTGACAGATGTGTGATTGGCTAGCGTTGCCCTTTGCTTCGCTGTTTTGAACGCGTTTAGCGCTGTGCGCAAATCCACTCCCTCCCCCTCAATTTCAACTCCCTGCAAGTGAATATCCACTCCCTTCTACTCAATTTCTACTCCCTCCAAGTGAAACATATACATATATATACAAATACATGTATGTATATCTATATATTACTACACCCCTCTCCCCTTAAATTTAGCTAACAACAACAACAACAAGCAACAACAACAATAGGTCTCCGTGCCGTTTTGGCCATTGCCCCGTCCCAACGCCTCGGATCTTTTCCCCATGTAGCCATCTTGGAGCCTAGGTTGTGGCCTTGCCAAATCCAAGTTTTGGGCCAAAAACTAACCGTTGGCGGCCGGGGCGGTGGCGCCAAGTCGGGAGGTGCCCTCCCAAATCTGCGCAGTTTTGAGCCAAAAACAGCCATTTTTCGCCCAAAACTGCCCTAGTAAGGGTTGAAAACAGCCAAACGAAGGCAAACAGATGCTACATTCACGTGCGGCTCGATTTTCTCGTGACCAAGGGACCTTTGGTGCCCTCTAACTCCACGATATGTCCGAGAAACGGCCCAAAAAGGCGCCAAAAAGCCCCAAAAATTGCGCAATGTGCACCAACACCCCGAAACCAAGAACGGGCCGTATCTTGGGCTGCGTGGCTGAAAAACGAATTCGGAGGGCACCTAGTCCACCCGCAACCCCTGACTTTTTGTGGTTTCCAAGCCTCAGACTTGCCCAACGAGACGCCTAGACCCCCCTACCAGTGGTCACTTGGTGCAGCCGTAGGTCCGGCCAGCCCACGCACAGTGGGGGCCAACGGTGGGTCCACCAGGGTCCCCGGGGCGAAAAAGATGATTTTTTCCAAAGTTGTTCCTAGACCACTTGGTATGCTAAAAAAAGTGTTTTCAGGCCGTTTTGAGCCCTTCGTGACACGTTTTGGGCCATGGAAAATGCCAGAATGACTTGAAAATGGGCCATTGTGGGACCAAAAATGGGTCCAAATTGGGTTGAAAAAAATGGGTTGCGTTTTTTCAAAAATGATCCTGGACCATTTATGATGAAGCGGTACCCAGAACCCCATGGCCAGGCTACGGCATACAACCGGTCTCCGGTCCACTAACCCCATGTACGGAAGGGAAGACGCCCGTTGACGCTCCGTTCCGTGCCGTAAAGCCCCGCATCGGCAACCGATGCACCGCCAGCGGAGATTTGTATATCAGAATATCAGGAATCAACAGGGTTTTATTTTCATATTGTTTCCGTCAATTTTTATGCTTCCGTTCTGATATTCACTGTTTTGACTGCTGGCGGTTGGATCGCGACTTTACCGTAACCGCCAGTTTAACTGTTTATAATGGAAATTTTAACGCAATCTGTCACGAAGGCTCCAAAGCCCTCAGGAACTGCATGGACGCTTCCGCAATTTTCACATCTTACACTCGCAACCTTAATCCGAATTTTTCAGGATGTCGAAATCGGATTTTCGACTTCGACATCCCCGCACTTGATTTGACCTCTTTTGGGTGGACCTACGTGCTTCCCTATGCACGAATCAACTTTCCTTTTATCTTGCCCTCCATTTGACTCAGAGATATGGGCAAAACAAAGTTGATTCGTGAGGCCACTTGTAAGGGTCATATCTCGTGCCGCTTGCGAGGAATGACAACAAGGAAACGTGGGATGTATTCACAATACTCCCGACGTAATTTAGGAAGCTTTATATGCCTTGCGTTTCCACACGTGCGCGCTAGTGTAATGGATCATGGTCAAGAGGGTAGAGTTTGCGTTATAACTCATTGGCCATGACGTTGCGTGCGTTAAGATAACTTTCGAGTGTAGCGCGCAAGTGTTGGTGTTGCATAGGAACTCTCCTTGAGTTCCTATGAGCGATTGACACAAAGTTATGCCCTTGGAGGGGCATGACATATCGTGGTGGGAGCTACCTTTTTGGGCAATATGTGGTATGTGCCATGTGTTGTGTTGCGTGCCCATTTGGCGGGTCCATCGCTCCAAGACAAACCGGCCAATGGACCTCATATTGTGCAAGCCCCTTCTCCATACTCCCTACGATCAATAGCAAGCCTAACCTTCGTGAAGGGAAGCTTGTGTGGTGATCCCGAAGCGATGCGTTGGGAGCAAGGCATGTGTTTTGCAATTTTCCATAATTTCATGTGCCCACTTGGGAAGTAGCGCTCGTAACCTTTCAAGGCGCCCCAAGTGGAGCACACATGTGGGATCGAAGGTCATTGGTGTCAAGTCATTGTGTTTAGAAGGATTGGTCGATTACTCAATCCAAGCCAAAGATATTAGAATATAATTGTGCACCTTTCAATGCACTTTTGTGTGTCTTTGTGCCAATTTTGCCGTTTTTGGCCCGTCATGATGTCAAGTGGCGACCTTGTATCTCAACGTTGCGCTCAATTGACATCATGACCCAGGTATGTTTTGAGGGTACATACTTCGGTGCCCAACATATCTTGGACCCGGCGAATAACTCCTCTTAGGCTTGGCATACCGTGGCCGCCATGTTGGCAATTTGGGACTATCCCAAATCATGGGCTCACTTGGCGACCCTGCCATTCCCAATACCGGAGGAGTTGGGCGACGCCCAAAAGATATGTTGGACACACATGACTTGATACCAATCCTATGGCACACTCCGGTCCGAGTCGGGCATGTGCTTCATTTGCCCCAACCATGAGTGTGCGCATTTTTGGCCTTTTTGAGCAATTTTCCACTTTTGCTGCCCATCGTGCACTATGTTCTAACCTTCGTGCACGCCGGACGCATGGACCAACCAACCATATATGACATGGGTGTTATGGGTAATGGTCCCCATGGTCCACACACCACGTGGGCGAAGCGGAGCCACCTTCGTTAAGGCGCTAGCCCAAAGTGAGTGTGGGCAATTTTGCAATTATGGCATTTGTGGACCCCGAATTTTGGCTAATTTCGAGCAGCCAAAATGACCCCCTTTTGGGACCCCAATTTCCCTCTTCCGTGTGGTCAATTGGCGGCCCCATTTCTCTAAGCCCATAAGGAGCCCGGACCTAAATCTAAGTTGTACACTCAGATATAAGTCCTAGGTCCTGCCTCCTACCCTGTGAGCCATTGGCCTTACCTTGGCGGGGCGAGCCACGCGTGGGAATGACGCCAATTTTGGTCATTTTGGCATCATGGCCCCACTTGACTCATCCGTGTTGCCCTGATGACGAAACCTCAGAGGGAACCAGGTTGGGTGAGGGCTCCAGGGAGTTCGTACTCAAAAGGCATAGGGTCAGTTGCCTCGTCCCTACCTCTGGCGGGTCTGGACGAGAGGTCAATTTTGGAGATTTTTGAGCTAATTTCAGTTTGGGCTGAAACAGCCCATTTTCAGCTACCAACTCCTGGGTGATAATGGCGGGGCCATATCTCTGGCTCAGAGTGGAGTTGGGACCTGCCGTTAAGGGAGCATGGGGAGCCACTGTCAGTTGGCCTTGGAGCCCCTTGATTACTGGGAACTCGCCTGTAGCTGGGCGGGACACCTCTCCCATTGGCAGTGTTTCAGGGTCCGGACTCAGCAGGGCATGGGTTGTGTTTGAGCCCCCGCCCCCACCAGCCACTGAGAGGGTCGGAGCTGGGATTGGGATACAAGTTAGGATAGAGTGTCTATTGTCCTGTGATGCCCTTACCCCAGTCCAGTCTTAACCCCATGTGTACATATCCTGATGTGTTGTTGTACATACTTTTGTTCCCTCTTTGCAGAGTGGCAAGGATTCTGAAACGCTTTGTCACATGACACGAGCGTATTGATGCCCTTGTGAGCGTAGTGCCTTGCCTGCCTGCTCACCTGTGCGTGTCACCGCAGCGTCCCGTGGCCGGCCCCCCACAGGAACGCGTCAAAAGCGTTTCACCGCCGCGGGGTTACCCAGCCCCCGCGTGCCACTCGGGGCCACCAACCCCGAGCAGCGCGGCGCAGCTCGCAGCTCGCAGCGCAGCGCAGCGTCTCGCAGCGCAGCGCAGCGGCTCGCAGCGCCACTCAGCGACAGCGCCGAGTTCGTCACGGAGCCCGCAGCGCCGTCCAGAGCATCGCCCTGACCGCGCAGCAACCGTGAAAGAGGTGCACAGACCAGGACTCCTGCATCAGCCCCATCGGCCGACCCGGAGTCCCATCGGCCGACCAGCAAGGCCGCGTCAACCACCTCCACAACCACCGGCTGACCAGCACCAGCCGCACTTCCAATCCAGTGCTGCAGCACCCGCCTCGAACAACCACAACCAGTTCGTTGAGTTGAACGAGTGCACATCAAGGACCTCAAGACCAACTACGCCCCCGCTGCCATGGTGAATTGGCAAGAAGCGGGCAGGACGTGGCCGCGGCCCCACCCCCATGCAGCACGCCTGCTGCGTGGGTTGGTTTGGGACCAGCACTACCGCCACAGCCACCCCCAGTGCGAAGGCGGCATGCCCAGGAGCTTCGAGCTCCGCACGGACATCGCCCCCGACCGCCTGCAGGCCGTGGAGGACTGGCTGCGGGCGGAAGGGTACGAGTACCGCCACCAGCAGAGGCGCTGGAGGACCTGGACCCGGCCGGACAGGCCCGGCGAAGGGCTGCGCCCCGACGGGATTGAGGAGGACGAGGACCCCAACGCCTACCCGTCGGGCGCCTCGATCAACGTCTCCCTGTGGGACGTGATCGAGAAGAACTTCCCGGAACCGGGGAGCGAGCGCAGGCTGCAGGGCAGCAGCAGCGTGTCTCCGGCGACGGAGAAGCGGTCCGCCGGGGACAGGAAGCGGGACTGGAGGTGGCGGGAGTACCAGGAGTCCCTGGCCGCCGAAGCCGCCCAAGGCGCCAAGGGCGGAACCCCAGCCCCCAGTCCCCAACGGGCCAACGGTGGTCATCACCCCGGCTCCACCACCCTTGGCGACTACATCAAAGTCGCCAGGCAGACCAAGGCCAAGCCCCGTCCGCTGCTCCTGAAGTCCCAGCAGGCCTCAGCAGGCCCCAGCAGCGACGTGGAGTCGGCCCACCGCGGGAGGATGCCCGCCGACCAGGCCAGCTCCAGCAGCAGCGCCGCTCCCGCCCAAAGGGACGTGGCGCGCGCCTGTGAGCGCGCCTGTGGGGTGCCCTGCAACCGTCGGGTTGCCCGGCAACGGGCCAGGCAGTACAGCGCTGCCGTGGAGGGCGCCATCGGCATCGCCCATGAGGAGGCCACCGAGTGGGGCAGAGGCATGGACTACCACGCCTCGAAAGTGGCAGCCATCGCGGCCGGTCTCACGGCTGCGGCCGCCCATGAGGCAGTGGCTGCCCGGATCAGGGCAACCGACGAGGAAGCCCGCCGGACGCAGGAGGCCATTGCCTGCAAGGAGGCCGAGGTGAAGGCGCTGGAAGAGGCGCTTGCCCAAGAGAGGGCAAAGAAGGAGGCGGAGGAAAGGGCCCACGCCGAAGCAACGGCTAAGGCCCAGGAGGACGCCGCCAAGAAGGAAGCCATCGAGGCCGCGCGACGGAAGGTCGCTGAGGAGAAGGCCAAGACGGAGGCGGGGCTGGCAGCGTTGGAAGCGCAGAAGGCGCGGCTGCAGCGGGCCCGGGAAGCCAAGGCGGCTCGTGCTCGGGAGGAAGCCGAAGCGCGAGCTGCCGCAGCCACCGCCGCCGCAATGGAGGAGGCAGAGGCCAAACTCCGCCGCGAGACTCCCCCGGGAGCATCACGAGTGGAGACCCTTCGAAAGCTTTTCAAAGGGGACGCCTCCTCCAGGATGGCGCTGGATGAGGCCGACACGGGCAGCAGTGGGAGCAGTGGCACCACCGCCCGTCGACGGAGGAAGGGCAAGGGGAAGACCCCCGAGAGGCCGCGGAGGCCTGCAGGTGGGCACCCCCACGACAGTGACCCCTTCTTCACCGCCAGTGACGGGGATGAACGAGGCCGTCGACATCGCCAAGTGGTGGCTTGGACGGGCGGAGGCGGCGGAGACGTCCCCATGGAACCGGAAGGTGAGGATGAGGATCTCCCTCCTCCCTACCGGAGCTCGGAGTCCTCCGTGACCGAGACGCCCAGGTGGGGCGACATGGACGAGGATGACGACATGGACTTCGGCATCACGAGGAAGCGCCCATCCTCGGACCCACCGAGGCAACCCGGCGGAGACCCACCGGGACCCCCTGGCGGAGGACCATCAGGACCCCCTGGAGGACGCCCACCAAGTGGACCCCCTGGAGGCGGACCACCGGGCGGGGGAGGACCCCCTGGACCGGGCGGACCCGGCGGAGGCCCTCCTGGAGGACCCCCTGGGGACCCCGACGACCCACCAGGGAACGGCGACCCGGATACCACCTGGCGGTGGATTGTTTACCTCCGCAGGAGAGTCCAGTTGCTCGAGCTGGAGGTAGACACGGGCAAGGGCGAGATGGCTCGCATCTCCAGTGTCGCCGCGCGCGCGCAGAAGGAGCTGGACATCGCCAGGGCCGAGACCAAGTCGCTGACCAACGTCGTCAGAGGCCTAAAGGAGAGGCTGGACGCGCTGGAAGCCCGTGGGAGCGTCGGCAGCGACCACCCACCCCTGGAGTCTGGCTTGTCGGACGACGGCTGGGGACCCGGACCAGGTCCAGGCAGACCCCACGCCCCGGGCGGAGCCCCCAGGAGTCGCCCCAGCGCCAGTCCCCCCTCTCTCACCGCCCCCTCTGACCACAGCGCGGGCCGCCGCAACGAGCGCGTGCCGCCCGGCAGTGGCAGTGAGGAATGGCGCGATGAGTGGCTCAGCGCGGACTACCACAACCGCCGTGCTCCACCGCGGACGCCTGTACGCCCCTGACGCCCGGCACCAGCCCCGGTGCCAATCCCCAGGGCTGGAGGACGTTATGGTGGACTCAGGGACGAGGTCCCCAGAGGAGACGTGGAATGGGATGTCGGCGAAGGTGAAGACCTGGATCTGGACCTGGAGGAGTTCGACATCAGCCCGCCGCGTGGTGTACGACGGGAGGCCGCTGAACTCGGCCGCCGGCGCCGTGATGAGGATGCGTACATGGATGCAGTACGGCGTGAACATTTTGGTTCAGCGTACGCGGAGGAACCGCGGCGTACCCACAGGGGTTCCATGGAGGAGATGGACGTGGCGGCCGTGGGAGTCCGTGGGCGAGGCCGATGGGAACCTCGGTCGACCTCGCGGCCGGCGTTCATGGTCTCTAAGGCCGCGGATGCCGCCGTGTGGGAAGACTTGAAGGACATCAAGCCCCCCATGTACGACGGCAACCCCCTCAACCTCGACCGCTTCTTGGAGAAGCTGGACGATTGGGGGCTGACCGTCACTGAAGACCTGCCTCCCGCGGATGCGGAGAGATACGTCTTCAAACGGTTCAGGTACCGCCTGCCGGAAGTGCTCGGCGAGCTATACTTCGTGGCGACCAAGGAGGGGAGAATCAAGACCCTCAAGGAAGCCAAGAAGTGGCTCAACGAGCAGGAGCGGGTGGACGCTCCGCAGGTGGCTGCCAAGCGCTGGAAGTCCATCAAGCTTGAGCATGATGGACGGGAGATCCGCCTACGAGATTGGCGGGACTTCCGAGGGAAATACACCCTCTTCCGCCGCAACGTGGAGGATTGGAACGAGGGTGACGAGCAGGCTCGCCTGCTCTCCATGCTGCCGGAAGCATGGATCAAGAGGGTCACCAAGGAGGAATCCAAGAGGGCCAAGTCCAACCACACGGTCAAGATGATGCTCCCCAAAGAGTATCACTCGAACGTGGTTGCTTGGGCGAAGAAGAACGTGGCCCGGGATGTCAAACGGCACTCCCTGCGGAACGCTCTTCTCATCACCGTCTCGGGCGATCGCGAGAAGACCGCGATGTGGCGCCTTGACGAGTGTGAGTTGAGCGGCCAGACCATCCGTCTGCAGCCCATCCCGGCGCGGATGAGCTGCGACGAGATCCTGGAGTGGGTTGGCGAGGAAGTACTCAAGGAGTACCGAAACCTCCACCACACTCGCGGGTTGAGGCCCGGCGACCGCGACGTCAACTACGTTGGCGAGGGACCTGGCGGCGAAGCTGCCATGGACCCAGCGGGAGCCGGCGGCGATGAGACTCTCGTCGACGATGACGACGACGATGAGCCCGCCGAGGTGGCCATTTGTGCCTTCGTGGCCAAAAACCTGAGCGCGGGGAGCAAACCGGGAAACTGGAAGCCCCTGCAGCAGGGTTGGAGGAAGCAGGAGAAGAGGGACCCTCGCCGTATTGGCGACCCTCCGCTGTCCTTTGGGGAGTTCATACGAGCTCACCCTCAGGGCTGTTTCGTGTGTTATGGGAGGAAGCGAGGCTTCAACCATGACCACCGAACATGCCCCATCCACAAGGCCGACACGGACGCTTACAAGAAGGCGCACGGGTCGAAGAAGCGTGCGCCCGCGGGTATCCGGGAAGCCAAGGTGGAGGTGGACAGGGACGAGCTCTCCAAGCTGGTGTCGCAGGGGACCGAGTTGGCCAAGGAGATCCAGGAGATCAAGCGGAACTGGGTCCCCAGGTCGGACAACAAGAACAAGGAGAACAACCAGAACAACCAGAACAAGGACAAGGACAAGAAGCCTACTCGTGATGAGAGGAGGAAGAAGGGCGTCAACGACGTTGAGGCCGAGGAGAACACCCCCTCTTCCACAACCGACGCCCCCTAGCGGAGCCCCTGCAGCCAAGGGCCCCAGCTAGGGCGGTCGCAGGATGGTGACGTGGGAAGCGCCGAACCATCCCAGTCGGGAGTCGATAAGCACAAGGGGACTGCTGCGGGCGGAAGGCCCGGTCCGGCGCCCAGTCGCGGAGGCGGGGTGAGGGCAAGTGAAGGCACGAACCCTTGCACCCGTCCGTCCTTCGCGATCAAGAATGTGTTTGATGTACTACAGGATCTATCCGAGAGTATCGGAGGATCACCCGGACCGCAGCTGGATGCTGCAGATGGGCAGCCTGAGCCCATTGTCCACGACCTGCACCAGTCGCTTGTGGAGCTTCTGGAACGGCCGGAGATCCTGAGTTTGCACGCCGTGCGCCGTGTCGGTCGCGAGCGGCAGTTGCATCTTAAGGTCCGTGCCCTATGCGGGGAAGTGGAAAAGGTTTTCGACGTGTTGGTGGACACGGGAGCTCAAGTCAGCTTGGTCAAGGCTGGCCTACTTCCACCAGAGTGTCTGACCGACAGTCGGAAACCTGTCAGGCTGAAGGTGGCGAACGGCCAGTACATGGTGGGAGGCACAAAGGAAGCGGCCATCGGGCTGCAGGTCGTGAACCATCGTGAGCTGAGCGGCCCAGACCTCGGCAAGGAAATCCTCCTGCATGGTCGCTTCTACGAGGCCGAGATGGACTGGGACATGATCGTTGGATACGACTTCATGATGGAGACGGACTCCGGCGTCCTCCCGGCCCAGGCCTCCATGACCCTGTACCAGGACGACCAACTCTCGTGGCTTTCGTCACCTGAGCACCATGTGGAATGCCAATGGGTCCACCCCGAACGCAATCAGCTCGAAGTGGCCGCGCTGGACACTGAGCCCACTGGGCCAGCAAACCAGGAGTACGTTGTAAGGCCGGAAGTGGCGAACCGAGTGGTCGCGGACTTGGGAGCTTCGGATCTGGCCCTGGATGCGTTCTCTTCAGGAACCTCCGCCCATCTGCGGGTGTGTGAGAAGTACTGGAGCGCACAGGACTCCGCGTGGAAGAAGCACTGGGGTCCGCATCAGGGATTGATGTGGATCCATTGCCCCCGTTGGGACATTCCAAGGGCGATAGCGAAGATTCGCAAGGACCGCTCCAAGGCAGTGCTGGTTGTTCCTATGGGATGCACCGAGGAGGAAAGTACCCGACATTGGGTTGCCTCATTGACCAACATGACCTTGAACAAGGTCGTCCTACCGGCTGGAGAGAGTGTCTATCAGGACGCTAAGGGACAGCCCATGCCACCCCAGAGATGGCCAACAGAATTCCACTATGTGGATGGGGGCCTTGATCAGGCCGACGCCGCGGACTTCGTGTGTGTCAACCGCATCATAGCAGAGCCCTGGCGGCAATGCTTTGCGGTTCCCCCTGTTGACATCGAAGAATCGGAATCGAAAGACCCCCTCACTGAAGAGGAATGGGATCTGGTTCAGGGGTATATGGATCAGCCCTTTCACGACTGGGGAAACCAGCGTGAGGGCAAAGGCCAGGACAAAGCCTGGTGGGAAGTGGACTCAATCGTCTCCGGTTCCTATGACGGGAATACCTTCGTACAGAGGGTGCTGGATCACATGTCCAGCCAAGACGAGCCGCCTGGCGGTAACCCACCCACCTACGGCGATCTGTTCCGAGGCAAGACCAGAGATGGCCCTTTGGGCCACCTGGGAAGACCACCTGAGCCGAAAGCGAGCGGAGTAGCTACCCCTCAAGTAAGCTCCGTGGTTCAAGTGCCCGGAAAAGCCAAGGCGGAGTCCGATGACTGCCCCAAGATCCGGGCGTTGAGGGCCAGGCTGAAGCAGAAGTATGGCGAGACCTTCTTCAGCGGAAAACCTGTGTTCCCCCCACCGGTGCGTGGACCGTATGGCGAGGCCAAGATACGACTGAAGCAGGACCCCCGTGTGTATCGGCACCGGGAGTTTGCCCTGAGGGGCGAGAGAAAAGAGGCCATGGAGAAGATCCTCCGTGGCTTCATCCAGAGAGGCTGGCTCGAGCCGTGCCACTCCGAATGGGCCTCTCCGTGCTTCGTCGTCCCCAAGAAGGTTGCCGGTGAGTGGCGGCTCGTGGTCGACTACCGCGGCCTGAACGCCCAAACGCAGCACGACAGCTCTACGCTGCCCCTCATTGAGGATATGCTGCAAAAACAACACCGGCGGAGGATCTTCACGGTGATTGACCTGAAACATGGTTATCATCAGATGCCTCTCGCCGAGGAGTCCCGTGCCTGCACAGCCATGAGCACCCCACTTGGACCTCTCCAGTGGAAGGTGATGCCCATGGGCGTTACCAACGGCAATGCGGCTTTTCAGCGGATGCTGGAGAACCTGCTTGAGCCGGTGCGCGACTGTGCGGACCCCTTCGTGGACGACGTGATCATCGCGTCCGGGGACCCCAGTATGAGCTACGAGGAGCTCCTGGAGGCACACGAGAGGGACGTCACTCGAGTGCTGGACCTTCTGGTTCGGCACAAACTCACGGGCAGCAGTGACAAGGCCACCATTGCGGTAAGCGAGGTGGTCTTCGCTGGCCATGTAGTCGGGAACGGGCAGCGAAAGCCCATACCTGGCAAGGTGGCTGCGATTGAGCACTGGGAAAAGCCCAAGACGGTCTCTGAGCTACGGGCGTATCTGGGGTTCTGCAACTACTACTCGGGGTATATCAAGATGTATGCCGAGTATGCAGCCCCCATGACGACCATGCTCAAGGGCAACCGAGAGGAGACCAAGAAGGGGTCCAAGAAGGCTCTGGTCTGGACTGAAGAGTCCGATCGTGCCTTTGAGGGGATGAAGCAGGCGCTGCTATCCGCAGTGGGTCTGCACCTCGTGGATCCCGACCGAGGGTTCGTCCTTCGCACCGACGCTTCCGACTACGCCATTGGCGCTGTGTTGGAGCAAGTGCTTGACGACGGGAGGCACGTGCCCGTGGCCTTCTGGAGCCGAGTCCTGGCGGAAGGCCAGAGACGGACGTGGACGCCCCGTGAAAAGGAGGCGTATGCCATCGTCATGGCTCTCAGGAAATGGGCTGGGTACATAGCCCTCCATCCCGTCACCGTCTGCACCGACCATCAGAGTCTGCAGTCGTGGCACAAGGAGCACGTGGACACCCCCTCAGGTCCCGCCTCCCGACGGGCAAGATGGCACGAGACCTTGGCCAAGTTCGACCTTACGGTTGTTTACATTCCTGGAAAGGATAACACCGTGGCGGACTGTCTCAGTAGGTGGGCCTATCCCGCCAGCAAGGGCATGCAGGACACCTCTGCCCATGGCGATGAGGCTGAGACCGCTGAAGCCAAGAGGATCATTGAAATGGAGCGCCTGATGGAGGAGGAGGGTGCTAAATGCTTCGTCGTCATGGCCGCGGATGCCCCCCTCGCAACGAGGGTGAGCAGAGCGGTCAGAGTACTCGCCCCTGAGGGAGCTGAGTCCGACAAGCACCTCTTCCCGGAGTCTTGCCTCCAGGACGACTGGACCGACGATTACGCCAAGTCTGAGGCCTTTGCGGCCGAGTATAGGGCTGTGACCGACCCTGACGACGGGCAGAAGTGGCCAAAGGGGCTGACTGAGGAAGACGGCAAGCTCTACCGGAACGGTAAGCTGCTAGTACCAGAGTCCCGGGTGCTCGAGCTGTGTGAAGCTTGGCACCACCACATGCTGCACCCAGGGGTCAAGAAGCAAGCCCTTGACATGCAGCGTCGGTTCGAGATCGACCATATCGTTCTCTACACCGCCATCAAGAAGGTCAGGAAGGGTTGCTCGGTCTGTCAGGCCTGCAATCCCGATAACCGGAACGTCAAGGGGGAACCCCAATGGACCCCGGTTCCTGACCAGCCCATGGAGAGCGTGGCCATGGACGTCTTCTCCATGCCCGAGGTGCACATTGGCAAGGAGACCTTTGACTGTGTGGTTCTCTGTGTGGACCGCCACAGCGGCTACGTTGTAGCCGTTCCGGCACGCAAAAAGGGGTTGCTTGCCAAGGAAGTGGCAGTCATGATGATTCGTCATTGGCTGACCGTCTTTGACATCCCCCGCACCATTTGCAGTGACTGAGGGCCCCAGTTTACTGGTGGCTGGTTCAAGGCTATGTGTTCCCTCATGGGAATACGTCATGCCAAGAGCGTCGCCTATCTCAGCCGGTCTAACGGCCGTGCTGAAGTGGCTGGACGGCAGCTGTTCGAGAAGCTGCGCAAGATCCACATCACCAATCCACGTCGGAACTGGTTTGAGGAGATGTGGCCTGCTCTGAAGGCCCATCATGACACCCCCACAACGGGTGGTTTGTCCCCTCACCAGATTCTGTTCGGCAGGGACCCCCTGGGTAGGGGACTTCCCTTGTCTGGTGATGGCATGGCTATGGATGCCAAGGAATTCTTCGCGCGGCAAGAGCAAACGGCGCGGGACATCCGCCAGCAGCTCGAGAAGGAGCATGCTGAGCGTCAGAAGTCCGCCCCGAGCTCGACAGCGCAGAAGTTCAGGGTGGGAGACCCGGTGTGGGTGATCAGACCCCGCCCCATGGGCACCCACCGCACCAAAACCTGGTTCACACCCGGCGAGGTGGTGCGCAGGATTGGTGAGGACACCTACCGCATCAAGGTGGGTCACGGACAGTTCCGGGAGCGCCATGAGAGTCAACTCTGTGTGCGGGAACCCGACCTCCGTGGCCAGCATGTGTCCCTGAGCTATGCCGCACATGTGGCTGATTCGGACGACGACTATGCGGAGCAGGACGACTATACGGTCGAGAAGATCCTGGCTCAGCGTCCGAAGGCCTCGGCACCCGGAGGTCTGGAGTTCAAGGTTCGTTGGCGAGGCTATGGGCCGTCCCACGACACCTGGGAACCCGTCTCCTCGTTCGTGCCGCGGGTCAATACTCCCTTCATGGAGTATATCCGCAAGCACAAGACCAAGATCCACGTTTCGGACTTGGCAGCACTCACCCCGGCGATTGCAGCCAGGGGTGCCTGATCAGCGCCCTGAGCTCTCCCCTGATGCGTTTTGAGCGCTTGTGAGGCCGACGAATCGTCCCTTACTTGCTTGCTCTCTTCCATCTTTCGCTGACAGAGTGGCCATATACCCCCCCCTGCTGAATCCAGAGGAGGATGGCCCCTCTCTTCAATTCTATTCGTCACTCCCCACCTGCTGAGTCCTTGGGAAACCAGGTAGGGCGACTGACCTTCATTTTTCTGAGCTCTTGGGGCCTTGAAGCCCATACGACGTTGCGCAACGGATGCCGCTGTCATCGGCATTGCGACTTTTGAGTGTGTGGTCTGGTCCCATGGCACTTGCGGGGTCCAGACCAGTCGACGTGTGTCTGCAGACTATATATGGCCTGAACTCAGGCGTTTTCCTGTCCACCCTCCTGCATTTGCCTTATCCTGACCGTGGCGTGGTTTGGCACTCTGTTCAGAGTGTGTTTACACGCCTATTTACCCCGTTTGTTTTGCTTTTCTGCCCTCCAGGATATGTGCATCTGTATGTTAAGTGTCATCAGCCCATCGCTGAGGGATGGACTGTTTTTCACCACGAATCGGGATACAGAGGCGCCCTGAGTCGCCGTTTACATGTTTTTACATATGGTCCAGCCTGGACCAGTACCGCAGAACATATTCTACTGTTTGAGTGCCCGTGATACCGTGTTGCCCTATTCGCTGTGATGTGGAGATCCTGATGGCGCCAGGCGGGAAGCCCAGTTGCCTGACTACACTCCCAGCGGTCCGCCACTGTCAGTCCCAGTGTGAGCCTACCGATTCGCAGACGCACTTGCATTCGGATGGCGGCCTCCGGTGCTCCTGACCTCCGTCAGTCTGCCTGGGAAACTGGTGGTTTGAGGAGTCGACGCCTCCGCCCACACTGCATGAGGACTCCCTCATGTATGGCCTTCGTGGTAATAGGGCGAGGGAAAAGACGGCCTTGATGCCCGATCCCTTAAGGAGGAGTTCCCTTAAGATGTGGGGTTCTTAAGGAGTTCGACTATGGCACTCTGGACTCGCGTCCTATGGATATGGACATGGTGCGCCCGAGGAAAGACCCGTGGGGACTCTCCCCAGTCGGCGGGCCTTGGGAAGCTTGGGGTAGCCTGATGGATCTTTGTGGTCGCTCTCGACCTGTGGGACCACCTCGGTCGTCGTGTGTCGCCTATGTTGGCCGTGTATGCCACTACCACTGTGGTGGTGACCGTAGCAGCCGGCACCCGGTGCGCCTGGTATGGGTTAACGGGTCCTTTGGATGCCGAACAATCGCCGCCAGGACCCGGGACTTGATACTTGATACTTGATACTATACATGGGCTACGAGCTTATACAACATCATACCTATCTTACTGTGACTTACTGAAGTGAGGATGTGACACCCCCCCCCCTTCAGGAAATGGTCCTGGGTACCCGCTGCCATGCTTGGGTATTATCGAGCCCCCCCAGGGTTTGCTCTAAGGAGGGGGGTGAAGCGGTACCCAGAACCCCATGGCCAGGTTACGGCATACAACCGGTCTCCGGTCCACTAACCCCATGTACGGAAGGGAAGACGCCCGTTGACGCTCCGTTCCGTGCCGTAAAGCCCCACATCGGCAACCGATGCACCGCCAGCGGAGATTTGTATATCAGAATATCAGGAATCAACAGGGTTTTATTTTCATATTGTTTCCGACAATTTTTATGCTTCCGTTCTGATATTCACTGTTTTGACTGCTGGCGGTTGGATCGCGACTTTACCGTAACCGCCAGTTTAACTGTTTATAATGGAAATTTTAACGCAATCCGTCACGAAGGCTCCAAAGCCCTCAGGAACTGCATGGACGCTTCCGCAATTTTCACATCTTACACTCGCAACCTTAATCCGAATTTTTCAGGATGTCGAAATCGGATTTTTGACTTCGACATCCCCGCACTTGATTTGACCTCTTTCGAGTGGACCTACGTGCTTCCCTATGCACGAATCAACTTTCCTTTTATCTTGCCCTCCATTTGACTCAGAGATATTGGCAAAACAAAGTTGATTCGTGAGGCCACTTGTAAGGGTCACATCTCGTGCCGCTTGCGAGGAATGACAACAAGGAAACGTGGGATGTATTCACAATACTCCCGACGTAATTTAGGAAGCATTATATGCCTTGCGTTTCCACACGTGCGCGCTAGTGTAATGGATCATGGTCAAGAGGGTAGAGTTTGCGTTATAACTCATTGGCCATGACGTTGCGTGCGTTAAGATAACTTTCGAGTGTAGCGCGCAAGTGTTGGTGTTGCATAGGAACTCTCCTTGAGTTCCTATGAGCGATTGACACAAAGTTATGCCCTTGGAGGGGCATGACATATCGTGGTGGGAGCTACCTTTTTGGGCAATATGTGGTATGTGCCATGTGTTGTGTTGCGTGCCCATTTGGCGGGTCCATCGCTCCAAGACAAACCCGCCAATGGACCTCATATTGTGCAAGCCCCTTCTCCGTACTCCCTACGATCAATAGCAAGCCTAACCTTCGTGAAGGGAAGCTTGTGTGGTGATCCCGAAGCGATGCGTTGGGAGCAAGGCATGTGTTTTGCAATTTTCCATAATTTCATGTGCCCACTTGGGAAGTAGCGCTCGTAACCTTTCAAGGCGCCCCAAGTGGAGCACACATGTGGGATCGAAGGTCATTGGTGTCAGGTCATTGTGTTTAGAAGGATTAGTTGATTGCACGATCCAAGCCAAAGATATTATAATATAATTGTGCACCTTTCAATGCACTTTTGTGTGTCTTTGTGCCAATTTTGCCGTTTTTGGCCCGTCATGATGTCAAGTGGCGACCTTGTATCTCAACGTTGCGCTCAATTGACATCATGACCCAAGTATGTTTTGAGGGTACATACTTCGGTGCCCAACATATCTTGGACCCGGCGAATAACTCCTCTTAGGCTTGGCATACAGTGGCCGCCATGTTGGCGATTTGGGACTATCCCAAATCATGGGCTCACTTGGCGGCCCTGCCATTCCCAATACCGGAGGAGTTGGGCGACGCCCAAAAGATATGTTGGACACACATGACTTGATACCAATCCTATGGCACACTCCGGTCCGAGTCGGGCATGTGCCTCATTTGCCCCAACCATGAGTGTGCGCATTTTTGGCCTTTTTGAGCAATTTTCCACTTTTGCTGCCCATCGTGCACTATGTTCTAACCTTCGTGCACGCCGGACGCATGGACCAACGGACCATATATGACATGGGTGTTATGGGTAATGGTCCTCATGGTCCACACACCACGTGGGCGAAGCGGACCCACCTTCGTTAAGGCGCTAGCCCAAAGTGAGTGTGGGCAATTTTGCAATTATGGCATTTGTGGACCCAATTGGGATCGTCACCACGCCGAGTGGCATGGAGCTCTTTGAGGGCCAAGGGCATGGGAGTCTCAGTTGGACTCCCGGTGGATTGCGTATGGAATGGCGGATCCGATCTCCAAGCCGGCGTGGAGATGTACTATTGGGAGCACCCCGAATTTTGGCTCATTTCGAGCAGCCAAAATGACCCCATTTTGGGACCCCAATTTCCCCCTTCCGTGTGGTCAATTGGCGGCCCCATTTCTCTAAGCCCATAGGGAGCCCGGACCTAAATCCAAGTTGGACACTCAGATATAAGTCCTAGGTCCTGCCTCCTACCCTGTGAGCCATTGGCCTTACCTTGGCCGGGCGAGCCACGTGTGGGAATGACGCCAATTTTGGTGATTTTGGCATCATGGCCCCACTTGACTCATCCGTGTTGCCCTGATGCCGGGACCTCAGAGGGAACCAGGTTGGGTGAGGGCTCCAGGGAGTTCGTACTCAAAGGGCATAGGGTCAGTTGCCTCGTCCCTACCTCTGGCGGGTCTGAACGAGAGGTCAATTTTGGAGATTTTTGAGCTAATTTCAGTTTGGGCTGAAACAGCCCATTTTCAGCTACCAACTCCTGGGTGATAATGGCGGGGCCATATCTCTGGCTCAGAGTGGAGTTGGGACCTGCCGTTAAGGGAGCATAGGGAGCCACTGTCAGTTGGCCTTGGAGCCCCTTAATTACCAGGAACTCGCCTGTGGCTGGGCGGGACACCTCTCCCATTGGCAGTGTTTCAGAGTCCGGACTGAGCAGGGCATGGGTTGTGTTTGAGCCCCCGCCCCCACCAGCCACTGAGAGGGTCGGACCTGGGATTGGGATACAAGTTAGGATAGAGTGTCTATTGTCCTGTGATGCCCTTACCCGAGTCCAGTCTTAACCCCATGTGTACATATCCTGATGTGTTGTTGTACATACTTTTGTTCCCTCTTTGCAGAGTGGCAAGGATTCTGAAACGCTTTGTCACATGACACGAGCGTATTGATGCCCTTGTGAGCGTAGTGCCTTGCCTGCCTGCTCACCTGTGCGTGTCACCGCAGCGTCCCGTGGCCGGCCCCCCACGGGAACGCGTCAATGATGCTCCAACAAGTGGTTTTAGCCCATTTGGAGCCCGTGGCGACGGGTTTTGGCTCATGGAAAATCCCAAAATGCCTTAAAAATGGGCCATTTTGGGACCAAAAATGGGTAAAAAATGGGTCAAAAATGCATTTTTCCAAAAGTGATCGTAGACCATTTGGGATGCTCCAACAAGTGTTTTTAGCCCGTTTTGAGCCCGTTTTGACCGAGTTTAGCCCCTTCCACCACATGTATGCACCACTTTGTGCCCTTCGCACGTACCTTAGAGCCGTGTGGTGGAGCCACCTAGAGTTGGGAGAGGGGTGTAGATTGGAGGATATATATATATATATATATATATGTAGATATGTAGATATATGTATATATATATACATATATATACATATATATATATATATATATATATATATATATATATATATATATATATATATATATATATATATATATATATATATATATATATATATATATATGGCATAACTACTGCAGTGTACCTACCAGGGTATAGGGGCAAGAGGTGGGCTTGGGGTGGGGTGTAGGGACCCCCCCCCCTATTTTGAGGTCGGGAAACACAAAAAAACATGTTTTAGAAGTGAATTGGATGGTTATTAGTGGGTATTAGCCCCCTATAAAGGTCTAAAATGGCTAAAATTAGGGTATGACATCACTGTTGGTAGGATCCTAACCAGAGTACTAAAAATAACCACTAAATCCTAAAAATAACCCACACCACCCCTATATACACCCAATGACATAGTAATTCGGCATTTGTAACATACCCTTGTCCATTTTCATGTCCTTCAAACTATTATTGGGGGTATTTGGTGCTAGTATTAGGGGTTTGGACCACAATTGTACCTATGTTTAGTACTCTGGTTAGGATCCTACCAACAGTGATGCCATACCCTAATTTTAGCCATTTTAGACCTTTATAGGGGGCTAATACCCACTAATAACCATCCAATTCACTTCTAAAACATGTTTTTTTGTGTTTCCCGACCTCAAAATAGGGGGGGAGGTCCCTACACCCCACACCAAGCCCACCTCTTGCCCCTATACCCTGGTAGGTACACTGCAGTAGTTACGCCATATATATATATATATATATATATATATATATATATATATATATATATATATATATGTAGATATGTAGATATATATATATATATATATATATATATATATATATATATATATATATACGCATACATACACACACATCCACACACACACATACATATATATATATATATATATGTATACATATATACATATATATATACATATTTATATATGTATGTATATATATATATATATATATATATATGTAGATGTATGTATGTATGTATGTAGATATATATATATATAGGAGTAGGAGGGAGTTGAAAATGAGTAGGAGGGAGTGGATTTTCACTCGTTCCCTTATCTGGCGATAAAATAATGCAATTATTTTCTAAATTTGGGCTGCAGAACGGTTCAAAACATCCTTGTAGCCCTTTAGCAGAAGATCAGTTGCAGTAGATCAGTTGCAGTCGTCTTTTCGGTTGTCGTAAATGCGCGTGTCGCCTGTTCGTGCGCAGTCTTTCGCAGTCTGGTAGGGCCGCAGTCTGCATAACGTCACCGCTGCAGGAAGCCCAGCTGGCCCGCCCGCGACAAGACCCGCCGGCAAAGGGGTGGTGGTGGTGGTATAAGTGGTACTAGCAGTTGTGGTGGAGGTAGCCAGGAGTAGTGGTGGCAGTAGCATATCTTCAATTGTACCATCTCGCTTGTTTCATTTTTTAAACCGGTCACACCATTCAGTAGACCTACGTCATATTCTTTGACAATACCTAATGACCACAATTAACAGATTAATATACTCGTTTCATAAGTCTCATTCATGGGATGTACCTAATGCTATTAAATGACACCTTACTTAAGGAATGAATTTCGGCGCATATTACATGCTACCATCACAGCAACGAAATTGTGCGGCACAAAGAGTATCGCCACATGCTACACTACCTATGCACAAGTTCTTCTTTTAGCTCTTTGCGATCAAGGGAAAAGAAAAAAAAACAAGAAAAAAACATATCGAATTAACAATGACACTGCATTCTACGCTTGCCCATATGTCGACCGCAAAGATTTTCCTCAAGCTCTCGCCTCCACCTCCCAATGGATGTTTAGCATCAAGAGCCAATTCGAACAAACCCAAAAACGTCTCCAAGGTTGGATGGTGGTTCCCGCGTGGGACAAGAGCGTCTTTGCCAAGATGACCTCATGACCGCTTCCGGGCCGGCGATTATCCTCAAGCCATGGATCTCCGAAGTCCGAGGGTTCCATCAAGTGGCGCCCCAGCGAGCCGCCCTACGAAATGGCTGCATCCAAATCTCGGAAGGGTATGTTTCGGATAAGCCCATGGTTGCCCTCTTTCTTGACTCTTCCAAGTCGACTCAAGACCCGATATCCTTCCACGATCACCACTTCGGCTCGAATCTTGTGAGGAACCCAAAAAGCTTTTCTTCCTTTGATCATCATTAGCATGAAAGCGGTGTCTACAGGATGAGAACATCGTGTTTGGGAGATTTTTGGTCAAAAAATGAAACACATGCAAGGACCAGTGCTAAGGCAAGGAAGAATTCTCCTTTTCCATTTTGTGTAACAATAGTTGGCCTTCTTAGAGCAAGAGAGGAGTGAGGAAAAAGTATTTTGCAATCTCTAAATTGAATTTGTGTGGTCCAATGAAATACCTAGTCTAGTTATTTATCTTCATAGATGGTGAAAAAAACATTTTTATCCACGAAACAAAATACTATTTTATCACCCTCCACAGTATGGAGACTTATGGTCTCTAGGGCGAGGAGGGACGCCCAAAACCCAAACAATGAGTTGTTTGCATGGTCTTCTATCTGTTTTCATCGAATTCCGATGCACTAATATAGGGGTAGAGTGAATACCTATCCTAGTAGTACGCACCCCAAGGAACTACGCACCTCTTTTTGGGAGGTTCCGGGTTCAAACCTCAATGGTCTAGCCAAGATAGGATGAGCCTGATATGATGCCATGGCCGTGGTCAAATGTGCCATAGCCACGCCACCTCAACAAAATATGGAGCAAATTGAAAGGTTTCACATCTCTGACTGACACTGAGTTGAGATGGTGAGAGCTTGGAGCGATTTTCTATTCTTCTTCAATTTGAATTTAACTATCTTTCCAAAAATATTCTTTTCTTGCATGCCGCCGAGCGTGAGTCCTCTATCTGTTGTACATACCTTTTTTTTCTATGTACAACCCTTCATCTTTTAAATATCATTAGATCTTGATTCCGCATTGTCTACTTTGCCTGCCGTTGTTTTCCAAGGAAACAATTTGGTTCAGCCTGGAGCACATGTGGAACGATCAAACACAGCAACAAGCATGTGAACAAGTCACAACAGTCTTTGAACACTATTGACAAATGTTTTTCTCTTCGAAATGCAGCGCATTTGTGCCAAGAGACCCAAAACGAACCAACCGTCTCTTGCCCAAGTCACATAGCCCAACCCATCCCCTCCCCTTCACCAGAAGTGGGTCTTTGCCCGAGTTTCGGAACCCACCCCAGCGCCGTCCGCTCCCTTGGACCATGCCTCTGCTTCCGTCGGAAAACCCAACACCGCCAATCTACCCTCCTTGGATCGTGCCCTTGCCCCAGGCCTAAAACCTAGCCCATCCCTGTGCTCTCCGTTGCGCAATCCATCAATCAAGTCAATGCCGGAAGATTCCATCGCAAAGCATCAAATATGTCCAGTGTTCACGCACCACTTGCGTTCTGCCGACAAGGGTTATTTGCATTGGGTTAAGGTCCCCGCGGTGGAGGGCTTTGAGTGCATGATCAAGTGACAAACTAATAGGAAACCAAATTCTCATTCCTTTTCAGATGTGTTTCTTATTGAGGCAGCCGCATGGGATGCTTTTCATAGTACTCCAACTTCTGATGTTGCATCAAAGGCCTCATTAATATCTACACTTTGACCATGAAGCTACTGACCCAAAAACCTCCTTACGCTCTGCTACACAGAAAAAGACCCAACCGAGGACATCTCGAAGATGTGAAACATTGTGCATGAGAATATCGTTTTTTTTTGCAGCTGTGTGGTGCCTACATGGAAGAAAGCCGACAGCCATGCCTATTGTTTGCCTTTCTACACAAGCAATCTGTCCTGGTTGCTGAGTGGGGACCTCTTTTTAGACGCAGAGTGATGTAGCCAGAATTTCTCCGCTTATTTTTTCTGCAGCGCATTATTCCACCCACCTACCCGTGCATTGCTGCAGTGTATGGCGGCCATATATGATCGTGAGCAACTCTTGAGAACTTTGTATCCCAACACACCCGCTCCTGCATTATATGCTCCTTGTTTGCAGCTTTTGAAGTCTGCACAATCAGTCCCAAGTTTAGGATTCCTTGCCCAGACTTTGTTCAGAGGCATTTCTTTGCCGCTCATTTTTCAACAATGCATTGTGCCACCCACTTGCCCTTGCATTGCTGCAGTGTTTGGCAACCTTGGTGATTAACTCCTGTAAAACTTGCATCCTAACACATCCGTTCCCACATAATATGCTCATTTTCTGCAGCCTTTGCAGTCTGCCCATTCAGTCCTAGGTTCTAGATTCCTGGCTCACACTTTGTTTAGGGGCATTATTCGGTGCTCAAAGACGAATGGTTTTGCGTGGCAGAGGTTGTTTTCAGGCACTACTCAGTGAGTGCACAATTTTGCCCCATAATTTCATGCTGATGTTCTGCTCATTCTAAATGTCTTCAGATGGTGGTCAACATGGGCGCATTTCTGCCTCCCCTTCCCTCCCCTCCCCACCCCCGGCTTCACCAAAATCTTACTTTTTAGATAGCCATCTTAAAAAAAAAGATTCCGATTTTCTCCGTTTGTTAAACGTGCGAATCACTTTTGGATTTTTGGTTTTGTTGGAATCTTAATTTTTAGTTGAGAATCTTTTTTTTCCAGCTGGTTTTGCTCATTTTCTAGCAGATTTGACTTAAATTTTAGCACTTTTCTTAAATTTTAGTGCATCGAAAAAAAACAGATTTCGCATCGTAGAAAAAAATTACCCTGGGCATCATCAACAAAAAATGTGTCGCAACACATGTGGGAAGCCCCTGGAACAAAGGATGGCACGCCCCTTCAGCCCCTTGTGGGAGCACCAGCCGAGTCTCGAACATGACGGTCGCCCCCAGTCATCGCGTAGAGACAAAGCAATGTTGTGCTCTGATTTGCAGCAATGTAGTAATGAGTCATGTCACTGTTTGCCGCATGAGCTGTTGCAAGCTGCACTTTGGGCGATTTAAAACAGAATGGATGGGCAGTGGCTCTCACGCAGAACAGTGCTGTGCCCACACACAACCCTTACGACCGCCGTACAGCCCCTCTCGCCCACGGCAATCACCAAAATGACATTGACTTGCAACCCTAAGACCAATTCCACGACAACGGTGCCAATGGGTCGTCGCACCGAGACAGAATCATGTGAGGGCAAGGGGATCACACCAGGGTTTTGCTTTAAGCACAGGGGGCGGGGGGACCTAATTAAATTGAATGGGATGTGTTGTAGAAAAGCAGACACACCGTGCACCAAAAATGCAACTTCCAAATGCATTCCACCGAAAGGCACAAGTACTCTGTAAGTACAGGGCGGGGGGGGGGGGGTGCTTTGAGAGAGCCACCCACCCAATTTTTTCGAAAACCCAGGGACCCAGGAGTGTCCCACCCACGGGCCATGCCTTCAGAGTTTCAAATCAGCAGAATGATCCTGACCCCAGGCCACCGGAACTCAGTTCTGCCCGGTTCTGTGCATGATAATGCCTGCAACCCACGGGGGTGGGGGCTGGGACCCCAAACACCCACCCACCCTGCCAACCGCGCACCCAAAAGCAGAAAAGGGCAAACCGCTTCTTCCAGCGCCTTCGGTGCTGACACCCCCGCCCCCGAAAAAAAATCCGGACCCCCACAGGGGGAGGGGGGGCGGGGTTGGACACCCACCCAGAGTTTCAGTAATACCCCCCCCCCATAGGGTAGGAAACACACTCAGCAAAACCCTGGGACGCACTCAACGGACTCAACGGGACGTGCAAGGATGGCGCCAGCACCACTCGCTGGCCAAGTTCGGTGTTCTGAAAGCAGTGACGACCAGGCATATGAGAAATCACGGAGACCATATGTCCGGCGTCGGGTGAGAGTGACTACAACAGGTCGACCAGCAAAGGCTGTGATGACAGTGTGGACCAGGGGCAGAAGGGGTGTGCACCAGCGTCGCCGGGCAGTCGCTCAGCAGCACAGAAACGGCCGGCTAGCTAAAGGCCTGGCCAGCGCTTGGGCATCGGAGGGTCACCTCTTTGTCATGGGACGAGCCCCTCGATGCCGCCTGCTTTGGGCTGGGGCGTCACTGCAGTCAGACCATCCGAAGCGTGGCGAAGGATGGTGGATCATGGACTGTTCCCGCTGCTGGGGCCTGCCAGCGATGCTTTGGAAGGGGGGGAGACCCCCCCCCCCCTCCAGGGCGCCCAGCCTATGCCCAGCCACTGTCCCCCTGACGCCAAGTGCCGGCTTCAATGGCATTTGTAACCGACGGTAACCGCCCCCAACCGCTTTGGCATCCTCCCCCAACCGCCTGTCCAACCGCTTCCGGGACCGCCTCTGAGGTCCCTTCCCTTCTTCTAATGCATCACCCCCCCCCCCCCCCCCGAAGGAACGGTCGCCAACGGATGGTCACGGGGGGGGGGGGGGGGCGGGACCGTTATCACACACTGAACTGTGTGCACACGGCAAAGGCAGGCCCCGGGAGCATGAGGACGGCGGACGTCGACTCGGGTCCGGATTGGGTCCCCAGAAGTTGGTCCCCCCCCCCAGGGGAGGGGAGGGGGGGCAGGAGAGGGGGATGGGGCGGGGAGGGGGGGGGGGGGGGGGCTCCGCTGGGGGGTACTGTGTGTGTCGGCCCCCCTTCCTGATCTGTGGACTGGCCTCCGGGACATTGTCTGGGCATTGCGCATCGGGCGGTGGTGTCCAACGCGACAGCGCAACACTATTATTTGTTTTTTCTCTGGTGTTGGGGGGGGGGGGGGGACCAAGAGAAGCTGGCGCAGCCCACTCCCTGTATGATGGTCATACCCCCCCGCCCCTTGTACCCCCCCCCCCGATGTCAGGCCGGTTCCCCCCAATGGGAGAGGGATTGCAAGGGGGGGGGGGGGGTTCTACCCTCCCCCCCCCCCGATGTCAGGCCGGTTCCCCCCAATGAGGGAGGGATTGCAAGGGGGGGGGGGTTCTACCCCCCCCCCCCCTTGCAGAAGCATGGTCCCCAAGAGTCCAGGCAAAACAGCGGCTCCACGCCCACCCCAAGCTTGGACAAGCCTGTGCTGGCGCACAACACACACACCAGCAAACAAGGGGGGTGGCCTGTTCGAATATTGACACCCAACCGTGTTTGGGGTCTGGAAGGGGGGCTCGGCGGTAACAGTACGCCGTGGCCTGCGAGGGGTCAGACAAAAAGGTTTGTGTTCCTCAAACCGGCCTTCATTTTCGGTCCCCATTAAGAAATTCCACTGTTTTTCTGCGGCAACACGCTCTGACGCCCGGGGGGGGGGCCGGGGTTGTGCTGTGGGTGTGCCAAGACCCCGAATGCCCCCCCCCCCGTCCGCCCCGCCCCAGGGGTCCTTGAGCAGTGACCCGTGCGTCATACCCGGATACCGCAGTCGTTTGTGGAATCACCGTAGAACTGGGCAGCTCTAGCCCTTGGTCCCAAGAAGTTCTCTGGATCATGACGATGATGGGGGTATGGTACCCCCCTTTTTGCGCACGCACCGAGTGGGCGTTGAATCGCTGTTGTCAGATTTTTTTTGGGACCACTGGTTTGTGTGGCCCTGAATGCGGGATTGGGCGTTTGTGACGCACTTGTGGAGGGAAAGGGGGGCTCATTCATGTCTGTGATTGTGCATTCTGTTCATAACAACATCGTACCACACGTTGCAGCCCCACGCTGTTCGCTTGGATGTGTTTGTCGGCCATGGCTAACATTGCGATTCCCGGTGTGGCCGTCACGCGCCGTGCTTTGCTGGCAAGGGGGGTGGCCTGTTCGAGACCCAGACTCCAACCCCCCCACCCCCCTCCCCCTCCACCCACCCTGCAGATGCCCGCTTTACACAAGCACAGACCGCCCAGGACATGTCCACATTGGCCTTTCACGGCCACGTACTTCTATGGGATGCGGCCGTGGTGCACACACTGCCGCCCCTGGACCAGTTTTGTTGAAACATGCCCACCGTTGTACGCGCTCGCTATGTTGCTGGGTCGGGTGCCTTGGGAGCCAGCATGCCTACGCCGTCCCCAAAGGAGCTACCCCCGGGTAGAATAGTGGGCTCGCAGCCACACCAGCACATTGCACCTCGCCGCCGCGATGGCACCGGCACCGCACGAATCCCAACTGCGCCCCGGACGCGCCGGCACCCACGACGCACGCCCGCACATAGGAAGGCGTGTGCTCCAGCCAGCCCGCCGCGTGGCGGACCTGGTGAGTGTGGTGCGCCTCGCCCAGCTCTCCCTGACGGGGCAACCCGTGAGCCCATAAGGCTCTCATCGGGCACAGGCTCCCCATCAGCCAAGGTCCGACCCGGACTCTGAGTATTTTGAGTCCAGACACATCAGGTGAAAAAAAAATCCCCCTCAGAAGGCGAATTTTTTTTTCTGGCTCTTTCGGCGCCAGCACTTTTCCCGGAAATCTCAAAAAATTGGAGAAAGACGGGATGGAAAACTTTGGGGGGTCTGGATGGGGAGGGGCTTTGGGCTTTGGGGCTATTCTCTCCTGGGCTGATGGGTAATTTTTTTTTGAAAACAATTTTACCCCACTTGTGTATGTTCAAAATGATCAGAGCGTCATGGGGATCATTTTGAGGTACGTATGTTGGGGTCCCCACCGCCCCCCCCCCCCCCCCCGGGACCCCGGCGGCTGACGAGCCGACCCGGGGGGGTGGGGGTGGCAGCCTGGGCTCCTCCGCTTGACCCCCAACATCAGAAAATTTTCCTCCGGAAAAAATTGAAATTTGTCAAATGGGCCCGAGATTGGAGGTCTATTTGGGGTACACAAACTTTTTTGTTTGGCCTCTACCCCCCCCCCCCCCCCCGGGTAGAGGTCATGGTCGCCACTATGCCGTGGCCTGCCCCTCATCCCCCCGGCAGTGGGGGCTTTATGCCACTAATCGATGGCCTGGAGAGTAGTTTGCCCGGCACGCCCGGCATCCAAATGAATGTTCCGGCCATCCATCCCAACGCTTTACCCCCAAGCGTCACTCCCTCCTCCAGCCCAGGCTACCTAACCCCTGCCGTCTTGGGGGCCCACGTGGGGGCGGAATGGCTACATCACCCCCTGACTTCTCGGGGGTCCCCAACACGGGGACAAAAAAAGGGGGAAAAGGGTGAACAACCGGTGGAAAATAGGGGGAACTCTGCCCGATACGCTCGGGTACTCTCCCGATGATGCATCCCGCGATGGGCCCCAAATTTGCTGCTCCGCTCCCACGCTCCTGAGGCATGAGGGCTCAACAGCTCGGCAACAAAATGCCTCTATTTCCATCCAGCCCCCCCCCCCCCTCCCCAACGCAGCCCTTGTGGGGGGATTGTCCTCCTATCGCCATCTTAGGACCCCCCAAGAGATTCGCACCATTCGGAGGACACACAAGGACAACCGGGGCAGCAGTAGAACTGCGGGCGGAGAACCGCTTCCAGCACCTCAACCCACGGCATTGGGTCGGTCTACACCAACACGTTGGCACCCCCCGCCCGAGTGGGGGGGGGAGGGGGTGGTCCACGCTGCGGCCCCTATGTGGGCAGACATCCCTTCCCGAGCACCCTTTTGAGGGCGTTCCCGCACAACGCCCGAGAGTAGGCCAGCACTCCCGTGACCACCCCTTAACACCACCCACCACCGGGGGGGGGGGGGCATACGTCCACAAGGCAAACACAGCAGATTCGGACAGTAATCTGGCATTTTGGGCGGGAAATGTAGTTTATTTTGAACTCATTATCTGACTTTTTGGACTGCGTAAGAATCTGAGCCGTCCTGCGTTTGGGATCACAGTGATGACTGCGGTCACCTTCGCCATCGGGGGGAAACAGGTCCCAAATAGCACAGCGCGCACACAGCGCACGGTGCGCCCCCTCTGATGCTGCTGATCCGAGGCCCGGTCATCTCCCCCGTGCCCCCCTCCGCAGACCCACTGCAACACCCCACGCCCTCCCGCGACCTCCAGTGCCCCCTCTCGCAGCCCCCATCTGACCCCCCTTGTGAACACTCCAGCCCCCCCCCCCCCAGGCCTCCGACGGCCAGCCCCCCCCAGCGGGACATCCATCGACCTCAGGTGACCCCCGGCGGCGCCACATGCGCCGGAGAACACGTCGCAGTGCGCCCCCTTGCACACGGTGTGTGAAGTGTGTGTGTGGGAGGGGGGGAGGGGGGGAGGGTGGGGGTTGGGGGCAAATGAAGGAGGGGCACGGCCTTTGCAGGTCCAGATCGCCCTTTTGCCGGGAGGGACGCGGAAGGAGTGGGGCTACCCGTGCACCCCATGAGGGGGGGGGGGAGGGTGGGAGGGGGTCTGGGGTAAGGGGCGGGGTGGAGGGACCCCCCCCCCCCAACACACACATGGACCCAATGCAAATCTGTTGGACAGTGACCCCCATCAGCACATGGGACTCGGGTGGCTTCGTAGTGGGCACTGGTGTTGTAATTGCTTGTCTTTGGGCCAGAGTTGTGGCGGAGTCTTTGGGAGTTGACCACTGGGGTCTGTGCAATACCACTTTTTGTTCCGAAAAAAGAGGCCAAAAAAACGGTCATTTTGGCCCAACAACAGCAGGAACGATCGAAAAACGGCGTTTTGAAGGCAACAAAGTTTGAGATGGCAAATGTAAAATTACACAATGCAAACGCTACGCATACACAACGCTGCTGAACAACCGTCCCACTCTCAACGTCATAGAAATGCTGTTTTTCGGTGGCTTGGGACAAGCGATGGGAGATGAGGGGTTCTGATATCACAGACAGAGATGAGAAAAAACACTGAATTGAATGAACTGAATTGGGGGGTTGGGACTGTGGCTTGTGTAAGTCTGAGATTGGGGGATTGCGAGGGCACAGCGAGTGAAGTACGCCTGAAAACCCCCAGTGCACAGGCAAAACGATGAACGATGCCTGCAAATGTCAACTATTTATTTCTAAAAGCTCAACCCCAGCAGCACACCTACCCAGCCTTGATGGCATCCCCCGGGATGTATTAGAGGGGGGGGGGGAGGGGGGGGAGGGGGGGTTTGGCTGGCACCCCCCTCCTCCCAGGGTCCCCCTATGGTCCCCGCCGAAGGCGGGCCAACCATTGCTCAGGCGTAAGTCCTCTTGGCATCGAAGGCGCCGAAGCAAAATCTTGTCAGCCTCAAACATTGGAACGGGAGGATGGGGGGTCCCATGGGGGGGGGGGGGGGGGGTAGCCCCCCTCCTCCTGCGGTGCACGGCCGTTCTAATACATCCCCCCCCCCCCCGCGGGCCCCAGCTTCCTCCTCTTCAACGGAACGTTGGTGCCGGTGCTGTGGAATAGAACAAGGAGCGCGGTCTGGCGGGTCAGCGCCGCGTGGCAGCCGCGACGCCCATCGTGCGCCTGCAGTCGACCGCACGTCCAATCCACGCCCCAGGCAGCGCCCCGCGGTGGTTGCGAGGTGCCATTTGCCCCCCCCCCCTCCCCCGCCACTGCCCGACCGGTGGAGGGGGGCCACGGGTACGCTCAGCGACGGGGGGGAGGCCGGTCTTTGGGTGCGTGCGGCACGCCTCTTATGGCTGTGCCCCTTTGGAGTGTGCCTTTGTCCCGCGGATGTTGAGCGGGCGGACCGCGAAGCTGACATCGGACGTCGGCGGGTGCTCGGACAAAAAGCTGACGTCAACTGACGGCCCTTGGATCGTAACCGAAGGCGGTTGGATCGTAGCCGAAGGTGGTTGGAGGGTAACTGACGGCGGTTGGAGGGTAACCGACAGCGGTTGGAGGGTAACCCCCCGACGCCCACAATGGTGGGCCCCCTCTCCAAAGCCCGCCCCCCGCCCGCCCGCCCGCCCCAGGGGACTACCTCGCAGGCTTGCGCCGCACGTCGGGCACGCCCGGCACGCCCGGAGTCGGCAGCGCCTGCGTGCGCCGGAACGGGGCCTTGGGCTTGGGGAAGGAGGGCCCGTCCGTCCCCTGGGGCAGCACGCCCCTTACGACCTTGAGGGCGGTGGGGGTGGGGCCTGGCGCCGGCTGCGGGGCGGGCGGGGGGTCGCCCGCGCCGCCGGGCCCGGCGGCCCCGTTGGCGGCGGTGCCGGGGACGGGGCCCGGGGGCGCGCGCGCGGCCGCTGGGGCGGCGGGGTCCGGGTCGGGCAGCAGCTGCTGGCGGCCCCAGGGCCGGTCTGCGGGGGCGCGGCCGGGGCGCTCGCCGGCCCGCGCCCCCGCGTCGCTGTTGGACGTGCCGCTCTCGGCGGTGCTGGACGTGGCGGTGCTGCTGCGGTCGCTGTCGCTGTCGCTATCGACGACGGCCGCCGCGTCCGGCGGCCGGTGTGGGGCCGGGCCCGGGGCGGTGCCGCCCGCGGGGGCGCGGGGGGTGGGCGGGGGGGGCGCGGCCCCGGCGGCGGGGCTGGGGACCGGCGTCCGGGACGGCGGCGCCGCGCGCGCGTCCGCGTTCCCCGGCGCGGGCGCGGCGGCCGCGGATTCCGGCGGTTGTCTGGGGGCGCCGCCGGGCGTGGGGCCAGTGGCGGGCGGTGGTGCGGGCGCGTCCGGAGCGGGCGCCGAGGGTCGTTTGGGGGCCGTGCTGCCCTCCG
This sequence comes from Eutreptiella sp. 'Long Island Sound 2002', assembly GCA_964036045.1. Classification (NCBI taxonomy): domain Eukaryota; phylum Euglenozoa; class Euglenophyceae; order Eutreptiales; family Eutreptiaceae; genus Eutreptiella; species Eutreptiella sp. 'Long Island Sound 2002'. Next base: position 12,189,967 of record OZ038404.1, on the reverse strand, counting down.
GCCACTCCCGCGCCGCCGAGGAGGCGGTCGAGCCTTGGGCCGCAGCCCGCGGCGGTTGCGGTTGTGGCCGCAGTTGCGGTTTCGGTTGCGGTTTCAGTTGCAGTTGCGGGCTCCGTTGCGGCTGCGTCTTCGGTTGCGGCGGCGGTTGCGCTTGCGGCGGCGGTTGGGCGTGGGGCGGTGGGTCGGGCTGCGGGTTCGGCGCCGGGGCGGCGCTGCGCGCCCTCCGCCGCTTGGGCGGCGGCGGCTGCCCCGCCCCCTCTGAGTCGCGCCGCGGGCGCTTCGGCGGAGCGCCCGCGGGGGCTCCCGCGGGGGACGGCGGCCGGGCCAGCGCCGGCCCCGGGGCTGCACTGGGCCGCGCCGGCCGGGCCAGGGGCCCCCCGCCGGCGTCCGGGGCCGGCGGCTGCCGCGGCGCCGCTCTGCCCTCGTCGCGCTTGCGCCGGCCCTGGCCCCGGCGGCCCCCCTGGCCCCCCGGGCGCTGGGCCGGGGCCACGGGAGCGGCGTCGCCGGGGGCGCTCCGCAGCGCGGGGCCGTTGCCCGGGGGCCGGCGGGGCAGCCACGGGCCGCGCGCGGCGCCGGGGGGCGGCGGCGCGCGCGCGGGCGGCGCCGGCGCGGCGTCGTCCTCGGGCTCGTAGTCGGAGTAGTCGCCGAGGGGGTCGTAGGGCTGGGGCCGGAACGCCTGGAGCAGCGGCGGCATGAAGGGCTTCTCAGTGAAGGCCAGGCGGGGGACCTGCGGCGGCAGGGGCCCGTGGCCCGCGGCGCCCGCCGGGGGGTCCGGGCCCTCGAGGGCGGTGGTCGCCCACGGGGGGGCCCAGGGGGCGGGGGGGGTGTACTGCGGGGGGGCGGCGAAGCGGGTGCGGAGCTGGGCCTCGGCGTGCAGCTTGAGGAAGGGGCAGAGCAGGAGCTGGATGGCGACCGGGGGGCAGGCGGTCTGGTCGGCGGCCTCCATGGCCGAGGAGGTGGCGAGCTGGTTGAGGGGCTGGGAGAGCTGCTGGTACATGGCCTTGGGGTCGAGGGCCGGGGAGGCGGGCGGGGCGGGGGGCGGGGGCGGGGGCGAGGGGGCGGAACGCCGAGGGGTTGAGGACGGAGCCGGTGAGCCCGTGGGCGCCGAGGGTGGGGCCGGGCGCGAGGCCGGGGGGGTCCGGGAGGGGGGCCGCGCCGGGCGGGGGGGGCTCGAGCGCGAACGGGTGCGGGGGGGCGGCGGCGGTGGGGGGGCTGGGGGGGCGCGGGGCCGCGCGCAGCGCGTCCGGGAGGCGGCGCATGGCGAGGGACACGCCCCCGGCGGTCGGGCGCGGGTCGCCGGTCGGGGGGCAGAGGGCGCCCAGGGGCCGGCCGTCGGCGTTGATGTAGCAGCCGCGGGCCTCGGCGTCGAAGAGCAGCTGCCGCCAGTCGTCGGAGCGGCTCTGGAGCAGCTTCTTGGCGTCGCCCACGATGATGAGGCTGAACCTGCGGCCGGGCACAGGGCCGGGGGGGGGGAGGGATAGGGCGGTGCGGAGGGGGTAGACGGGCTCGCTCCTGTTCCAAAGCAAACTACACCCGGCGACAACGTCAGACAAATCCGTTGAGACAGTCGTCCATGTGCACTGTGCCCCCCCACCCCAGCGATGCATTGGAAAGGGGGGAGCCCCCCCCCCCCCCCAGGGCGCCCAGCCTATGCCCAGCCACTGTCCCCCTGACGAGACAATGGCATTGTAACCGCCCCCAACCGCTTCGGCAACCCCCTCCAACCGCCTGCCTAACCGCTGCTGGGGCCGCTTCGGAGGTCCCTTCCCTTCCAATGCATCCCTGGCTGAGACCTACTGAAGGTGAGCTAAGCGAAGGTGCATGCGGAACCTTCGGTAGACATACCCCGTGCCACACCGCCCTCAACCGCTTCGGCAACCTCCTCCAACCGCCTGCCTAACCGCTGCTGGGGCCGCCTCTGAGGCCCCTTCCCTTCTCACGCATCCCTGCCCCACCCCCAACCCCCTCCCCCAGTGGGCCCAGCCCCGTGCCCCCCCCCCCCTCAAAATACCCACAGGACCCGAGGATCTGGATCTTCAACGGCCCTTCTGAGTGGAGGTCGCCTCTGGCCACTGCCCGTGCCCCAGGGGGGCTCAGGTCCAGTGCCCACTCCCGCTCCCACTGCCTCTGCACGGCAGCGTCAGCCCTCATCCCTCCGACGGTGGCTGTCGCTGTGCCCGGGGAGAGGGGGCCTGGGACCGCCCCCGGGACCGCGGGAGGGATGGGGCGTTTGCATGCGGCCAGAGTTCTCCGTCAGGCGTCAGGGGGGCGAGGGGGGGGGGGTCCTGGAACCCAAAAGTCCAAAAGTTTGTGTACCAAAAACAGCCAAATGTAAAATTTCATTTCATTTCATTGCATTTTTCTTACCGCTGTGAAATCCGGGTCCGGGGGGGGGGGGGTACCCCCCTCCTGCTCTGGTTGTCAGCCGTTCTAATACATTCCCAGTGGGGGGGCAGGGGTCCTAATTGGATTGAGAGATTGATTGAAGGCAAGAAGGGGCTCTGGAACCCAAAATACCAAAAGTCGGTGTACCAAGAACAGCCCAAATCAACATTTCCAAAGGCAAAATCTGACCGAATCCTGATGGTTGAAGGGTAGGAGACGGCGGTTGGAGGGTAACCGACGGCGGTTGGAGGGGAACCGACAGCGGCGACTGAAGGCGGTTGGAGGGTGACGAGTGCATTCCCTGGGTGCAGTCCTGAATGCAGCAGGAAAGCAAAAAAAGGACGGACGTCGCGAAGGACCGCATGGCACTGCGCATCTCAACTCTGACACGGGAAGCGGGGGCTCGGGGCACCTCGCACGCGTGATGGCCACGTTCAGCCGCCGGGCATCGTCGAGAAACCCGATGGAGCCCGGCGCGCCGCTGCGGACGCAGCTCATGATCACGATGTCCGCCTGCTGCCCCTGGAACCCGTCGACCGTCTTCACCTGCACGTCCAACTCCGGAACGCGCTTCCTGAGGGGCAAGGCGCGCGCGGCGGGGGGGACCGGGCGCTGTTGGACACGCAGGGCACGAGCAACGAAATTCAGAGGGGGACCAATGAAATTCAGAGGGGGACTAATGAAATTCAGAGGGGGACCAATGAAATTCAGAGGGGGGACCAATGAAATTCAGAGGGGGGACCAATGAAATTCAGAGGGGGACTAATGAAATTCAGAGGGTGGACCAATGAAATTCAGAGGGGGACTAATGAAATTCAGAGGGGGACCAATGAAATTCAGAGGGGGACCAATGAAATTCAGAGGGGGACCAATGAATTCAGAGGGGGACCAATGAAATTCAGAGGGGGACCAATGAAATTCAGAGGGGGACTAATGAAATTCAGAGGGGGACTAATGAAATTCAGAGGGGACCAATGAAATTCAGAGGGGGACCAATGAAATTCAGAGGGGGACCAATGGGGTTGGAGACCGGGCAGCGCGAGGCACCGCTGTGGGCTCCGGCGCGTGTTGCATTCCTGTGCCCAGCATTGTCACCGCGGCCGGCACTCCCCACCGCTTCGCAACCCCCAATCGGTTGGCCACTCAACCGCCAGTACGGCACCTGGCCAAACCGCGGCGCACCACCGTCTGGACTCCGGGTTATAAACCCGTCGCCCGCCGGTTGACCAAGTGCTTAATGGGGAGTTTGCCGATGGAACACCTTTGAGCCGCTCAATTGGTGTTCAACCGGTCCAACTGGTGGTGGACTGGTGTTTAACCGATTAAACCAGTTTGTAACCGAGGCCCAACCGATCAAACCAGTGCTTCGACGGTGTTTAACCGTTTAAACCAGTTACTCACTGGGTGTCCAACTGGCATCTACGCCCGGTAGGGAAATACCATCGCCCCTTTCAACCGGCCGGAAGTAGGAGCCGCGGCCCCCGCACGCCCTCCGCCGGGGAAGCGAGGCCGCACCCCAAGTGTCAGCAGTGCGGAGGGCAGGACAACCGCCCGCGCCCTCCCATGCGTCGAGCGGGCGAGGGCTGCCCCTCGGCGCAGCAGAACCCACACCCAAACGCGACCCCCGCCCCTTTGTACTGCCCACGTACCGGACAGGCCCGGGGCACACAAGGGGGAGGGGGGGGGGCTATGCGACGCTACATCGTCCGCCTCAGCGCGTGCGCCTGTGCCTCGGGGACGCGCATCGGTGGCCCTGCAGAGCTCAGCACCTCCGCCCGTTTTGGGGGGTGCCCTCGGTGCTCGGGTCTGGAACAACGGCTGGGGGCCCGTCAGCACCCCGCAAAATAGCCCCCCCCCCCCCTCGACGGGGGAGTACTGGAGGGGGGGAGGGAGGGGAGGGGTCTGGGACCCAAAAGTTTGTGTACCAAAAATGGCCCGATCAGATTTCCCTTTCGTAAATTCCGTTTTCTCCCACGATGTCACTTTGGTCTGGGGGGAGGGGGTCCAGAGGTGGAGGGGGGGGGGATTGGATTGGATTGAGTTTCGCTCTTTTTGGAGGGCCATCCCGGGGTCACGCAGCCAACCAGGTCCTGACTCCGACATGTGAACGGCCCCATGGGGGGGGGGGGAGGGGGGGGTTGCCCCCCCTCCTCCGATGGTGTATGGCCAGCCAATGCTTCCCTGCCCCCCCCCCCCCCCGGGGCTGGGCTCTCTGCGCCCACCCTTTGCCAGTCCCGGCCACCGCACCAATGCCGTGGCCACGCACCCTCTCGACACGAGCTTCGGGTCGGATTGGGTACCAAACCCCCTCCCCGACGACCAGACCCTGCCCTTGACCTGGGGCCAGCCGCCAGCTGCCGTGCCGGGGGGGGGGGGGGGGTGTTGGCACAAGGCCTTGGTGGTTGGCTCTGTTAGCCTGTGGCGCCGCCTATTGGCCTCTCGCCTTTGAACCTTCTGCTATGACAAGCGGGCATCCGCACTACTGCGGGCATCCGCACTGCCGCGGGCATCCCCCTGCCGCTGGGGGGGGGGGATCCAGAATGCAACTTCTGCCCATGGCGTCCTCCCCTGACGGCCTGATCAGTGCCCGGTATGCGGTCATCACAAAGACCCCAGGCTGGGAGGTGTTCACCACAACCAGCGACGTGAATGTCACACAAGGCCATGGGTGCTACCTCACCGTGCCGGGGGGGGGGTCCTATTTTGTTGGGGTGGTCCTTCACCGTTGGCGCATACTGCGGCCTCCTCGTCCCCCCAGGACAATGGACGTGCTCGTGCCCTGGCAGCGCTGTACCCCCCCCTTTGTAATAGCGATGCAAAAGCCCCACCTCAATAAGGTCCCTACGCCTACTGTAGCTTGGACAAGGCCGTAGACACCCGGGTTCAAAAAGAGAGGATTGCGGGGGGAGCTGGTGCAAGAAAGGGGAATAGAATGCACAGATATCCCCCAAAATCAGAGCTATGCGGTTCAAGTGGGCAAACACTCCCAACAAATGTGTCCATGGCCCAGTGTGACTGGCGACTTCGTCACCAAACCCATGTCTCATGTGGCCGCACTACGTTTGGTACCGAATCAAATTCGGTACCAAATTCAATACGCTCCCTACGCCCGCTGTGGCTTGCACAAGGGCGTAGCTATTACAAAGGGGAGGGGCGAGTACAGCGGGTGTGTGTCGGGATGCGAACAAGAAAGCCAAGCGAACGACGACGGTCGTCACCCTCCGGAATCACCCCGGGGACTCTCACAGTGCACTGTCCTGAATACGGCGCCGGAGGAGGCCTGGTGTTACTTGGACAAGGGGGGGTAGGGTACGCAGCGGTTACAGGCGGTTGCCAACGCGGGTACGGGCGGTTGCCGGTCGCCAGCGGACCGGGGGGGGGGGGGGGGGGGCAGGGACTTGCTTGAGCGGGGGGGGGGGGGGTCCAGGGGGAGGGGGGCAGGGGTCCAGGGGGGAGGGGTCCCCCCCCGCCGGAATGAAAATTAAAGCAAGTCCCTGGGGGGGGGGGATGGGGGGCAGTCCGTCGAACCTGATCAAGTCCTTCAGCTCCTTCACCTGCTCTTTGTAGAAGGAGACCACGGCCACGTCCCCGAGGGCCGCGGCGGGGCCGGCCACGTGGAGCAGCGCCTGCAGCAGCTCGACGATGAACGCCCCTCCGCATCGTTCTTCCACGGGGCCGAGGCGCCGCCGCGCACCTCCCGCCCGGCGACGTCGTAGAACACGTAGGGGCCCAGGAACGGGGCGTGGCGAGGGGGCGGGCGGCCCCCGCGTCGGGGGAGGGGGCGCCCGGGAGGTAGAAGGCGTGGTAGCGGCGGTCGAGGTAGGGCCCCTCCCGCACGGAGGCGCCGTTCTTGAGCTGACCTGAGAGGGAGAGGGGCGGGGGGTGGGGGGCTGTGCAGGGGGATGATGGGGGCAGGTACGAAGGCGGTCGGAGGGGTGTGTGGGTAGCGGTTCGGTTGGAAAAGCGGTTTGAGGAACTTGGCACGAGGGTTCGGAGTGGTTCGGAGGGCAGTGGCCGGTGGTTGCGAGGGAGCTGCCATCGGAGTGGCGCTTGCGACCAGTGCCCAGCGCAGTTGGAGGGGGGGGGGGGGGTGTTCACGCGTATCCCGCCGCCAACAGGACGGCGCCGATGGAACATACCCCCTTTGCGGACCTCAGTCGCAATCTCCCGGGGTCCAGCGCTGCATCGCGAGGGTCCGGTAAAGGGGTGTCGTCGCCCGGCGTAGGAGGGGGGGGGTGTTCCATGAGCACCGTCAAGTACGCCCGGTGTGCAGTGCTTCAATGTGCACCTGCAGCCATGTGCCCTGACGGAGTCGTACACAGTCCAGCGGCTGCCCCAGGGGATGCATCCGAAGGGAAGGGCCTCAGAGGCGGCCCCAGAGGCAGTTAGGCAGGCGGTTGGGAGAGGTTGCCGAAACGGTTGGGGGCGGTTACTGTCGGTTACAAATGCCATTGAGGCTGGCACTTGGCGTCAGGGGGACAGTGGCTGGGCATAGGCTGGGCGCCCTGGAGGGGGGGGGGGGGGGCTCCGCAACCGTTGTGGAGGCGGCTGGCGAGCACCGTGAAGTCATGGGACGACGCACCCCCCCCCTCCCCCCGCCCAGCCGTCCCTCGCCCTCGTCGCTTGGGAGCCATGGCAATCCCCGGGCCTCCCTCCCTCCCCCGCCCAGCCGTCCCTCGCCCTCGTCGCTTGGGAGCCATGGCAATCCCCGGGCCTCCCTCCCTCGCCGCACGCTCGCCAGCGGAGGACAGCGGTGAGGGACCCCAAAGCGGCGGAACGCAATGGCAAGCGCCGCACGGTCGCGGTCGCTCGGGTGGGGGGAGTCGATCGACGTTGTCGCAGACGAGCCCACGGCATTTGCAGAGACGCCCAGACCCACGACGGCACGGACGCACCTCCGTAGAAGTGACGGGACGGGAAGGAGGCGATCTCCGGGTGCATGCGGTACTGCTCGTCCAGCAGCAGCAGCGTCTGCGGGCGCACCTTCTGCATGCGCTCGAAGAGGCTTTGGTTGTACCCGTAGGAGGTGGCCTTCTGGGAGATGACCGTCGCGGGCAGCTGCTTGTGGTCCCCGACCAGCACGCATCTGAACGAGGTAGGGGTAGGGGGTAGAGGTACAGGGAGAGATGGAGGTGGAGGTAGAGATGAAGGTAGAGGTGGATGCAGAGGTCGAGGTAGAGGTGGAGGTGGAGGTGGAGGTAGGGATCAAAGATAGAGATAGAGATAGAGATAGAGGTAGAGATACAGATAGAGGTAGAGGTAGAGGTAGAGATATAGATAGAGGTAGAGGGAGATATGGAGGTGGAGGTAGAGATATAGATAGAGGTAGAGGTGGAGATGAAGGTAGAGGTGGATGCAGAGGTCGAGGTAGAGGTGGATGCAGAGGTCGAGGTAGAGCCGGAGGTGGAGGTGGAAGTAGGGATAAAGATAGAGATAGAGGTAGAGATAGAGGTAGAGATACAGATAGAGGTAAGAGGTAAGAGGTAGAGATATAGATAGGGGTGGGGTGAGATATGGAGGTGGAGGTAGAGATATAGATAGAGGTAGAGGTGGATGCAGAGGTCGAGGTAGAGGTGCAGGTGGAGGTGGAGGTAGGGATAAAGATAGAGATAGAGATAGAGGTAGAGATAGAGGTAGAGATACAGATAGAGGTAGAGGTAAGAGGTAGAGATATAGATAGAGGTAGGGAGAGATGGTGGTAGAGGTAGAGATATCTCTCTGGGACATTCAGTTCATGCCAACACGGAGCGTCTTCACATTTTTTCAGACTTTTCTCAACTTTTGGTCTAATGCACCAAAATGTCGTCACCTTGGGGGGGGGGGGGGGGGTATGTGTATGCTTTTCGAAATCTGTGAGAAAACGTCGTTTCAGAAATGTATGGGTTGGGGGGGGATAGGTGACCATATTTTTGAGTACCAAGGCCGAACTTTTCGGCGTTTCAGGGGTTTCGGGCCTCAGGGTGCTCCACTCACGCGTGCGGGACACCAACTCACAGGTCTTCCCCTGGGTGCTCCGACATATTGTGGAGTTGGAGCAAAGTGAAAGGACGTAAATGGATGCATTTTGACGTGCTGAATCCAAATATTGTGGTCTCATGTCCCAACTTGACAGCCTGTTTGAGAAATTCTGCCATCTTTGATTTCTTGCACTCTGGTGAGCTTGATGCTGCAAGTTGCACTAGGCATCACCCGGGTGTCCAAGGTAGTTATTGGTCAAAGACTTCAGCATATTGGGGTCTTGAGGGGACCCATGTTGCACATGTCTTCTACACATCAAATGCAATAAATCCACCCGAATGACTTGACCCTTATATGCCCATATGTTGGAGTAAGGGGGGTAGGGGTGCAGTGCAGTCTGTTTGAAACCAGACCACAACAGGCAAAACAAACCCAACCTGTCAACGGTAACGGCCAATTTTCGAGAAAATATGGTTCCGGACCCCCCCCGCTAACCAATACATCTCCGAAAAGCCCTCTTCAAGGGCTTTCCGAATATGCCCCGCATACCCTCCCCAACTGGACACTCAGCGGGCACAAATGAGACCACAAAGGCAACAACCCCTGAAAACGCTGCGTGTTGGCATAAAACCCAACGTCCCAGAGAGATATAGATAGAGGTAGAGGTAGAGATGGGAGGTAGAGGTGGATGCAGAGGTCGAGGTAGAGGTGGAGGTGGAGGTGGAGGTAGGGTTAAAATATAGAGATAGAGGTAGAGATAGAGGTAGAGATACAGATAGAGGTAAGAGGTAAGAGGTAGAGATAGAGGTAGAGGTGGATGCAGAGATAGAGATAGAGGTGGAGGTGGAGGTGGGGATAAAGATAGAGATAGAGGTAGAGATAGAGGTAGAGATAGAGGTAGAGATAGAGATAGAGGTAGAGATAGAGATACGAGTGGAGATAGAGATAGTGATAGAGGTAGAGATCGGGATAGAAATAGAGGAAGACATACCGGTGGAGGTGGGGATAGAGATGGTGGTAGAGGTAGAGATGAATGCAGAGGTAGAGATAGATGTAAAGATAGAGGTGGACTGCTGAGCTACGCAACCTCTTGCCCCATAGCAGTTTTGGGGCGGGGGGGGGGATCCAGCCCTACGCGTAACAGCCCCCTGCGCACCTGCCCGTGCCGTCCCGCAATTTGCTGAAAGGGATCAGGGTCGAGAGCTCCGTTGCCTGACTGGCCTCGTCGATGATGAGGAGGTCGAAGGGGTCGATGTTCTCGAACATCATCTTTAGGCCGGCGGAGCCCAGTGTCGTCAGCATCACGCGTTTCCTGTTCAGCAGCTCCACTCGCCGCCGCATTGACACGTCGGGGCCCAGGACCCCGTCGATCGTGTACCGCCAGTACTTGTCCAGGTCCGAGCAGTCCCCAATCCGGATGACCTGCTCCTCGAGCTGCAGGAATGCGGACGTGGAGGGCAGGGATGCATTGGAAGGGGGTGGGGGTACCCCCCCCCCCTCTCGAGGGCGACCAGCCTATGCCCAGCCACTGTCCCACTGACGCCAAGTGCCAGCCTCAATGGCATTTGTAACCGACAGCAACCGCCCACAACCGCTTCGGCAACCTCCTCCAACAGCCTGCCTAACCGCCTCTGAGGTCCCTTCGCTTCTAGTGCATCCCTGCAGGGGGTCCATGTGTGTGTGTGTGTGTGTGTATGAGTGTGTGTGTGTGAGTGTGTGTGAGTGTGTGTGTGTGTGTCTGTGTGGGTGTGCGTGTGCGTGTGCGTGTGGGTGCGGGTGTGAGTGTGGGTGTGGGTGTGGGTGTAGGTGTGGGGGTGGGGGTGGGTGTGGGTGTGGGTGTGGGTGTGGGTATGGGTGTGGGTGTGGGTGTGGGTGTGGGTGTGGGGGTGGGTGTGGGTGGCTGAGTGTGGGAGTGGGTGTGGGTGTGGGTGTGGGTGTGGGTGTGGGTGTGGGTGTGGGTGTGGGTGTGGGTGTGGGTGTGGTGGTGGGTGTGGGTGTGGGTGTGGGTGTGTGGGTGTGGGTGTGGGTGTGGGTGTGGGTGTGGGTGTGGGTGTGGGTGTGGACGTGGACGTGGGTGTGGGTGTGGGTGGCTGAGTGTGGGTGTGGGTGTGGGTGTGGGTGTGGGTGTGGGTGTGGGTGTGGGTGTGGGTGTGGGTGTGGACGTGGGTGTGGGTGTGGGTGTGGGTGTGGGGGTGGGTGTGGGTGGCTGAGTGTGGGAGTGGGAGTGGGAGTGGGAGTGGGTGTGGGTGTGGGTGTGGGTGTGGGTGTGGGTGTGGGTGTGGGTGTGGGTGTGGGTGTGGGTGTGGGTGTCGACGTGGGTGTGGGTGTGGGTGTGGGTGTGGGTGTGGGTGTGGGTGTGGGTGTGGGTGGCTGAGTGTGGGTGTGGGTTTGGGTGTGGGTGTGCGAGTGGGTGTGTGTGTTGGTGTGGGTGCGGGTGTGGGTGTGGGAGTGGGTGTGGGTGTGGGTGTGGGTGTGGGTGTGGGTGTGGGTGTGGGTGTGGGTGTGGGTGTGGGTGTGGGTGTGGGTGTGGGTGTGGTGGTGGGTGTGGGTGGCTGAGTGTGGGAGTGGGTGTGGGTGTGGGTGTGGGTGTGGGTGTGGGTGTGGGTGTGTGGGTGTGGGTGTGGGTGTGGGTCTGGGTGTGGTGGTGGGTGTGGGTGGGTGAGTGTGGGAGTGGGAGTGGGTGTGGGTGTGGGTGTAGGTGTGGGTGTGGGAGTGGGTGTGGGGGTGGATGTGGGTGGCAGTGTGGGAGTGGGTGTGGGTGTGGGTGTGGGTGTGGACGTGGGTGTGGGTGTGGGTGTGGGTGTGGGTGTGGACGTGGGTGTGGGTGTGGGTGTGGGTGTGGGGGTGGGTGTGGGTGTGGGGGTGGGTGTGGGTGGCAGTGTGGGAGTGGGTGTGGGTGTGGGTGTGGGTGTGGGTGTGGGTGTGGGTGTGGGTGTGGGTGTGGGTGTGGGTGTGGGTGTGGGTGTGGGTGTGGGTGTGGGTGTAGGTGTGCATGTGAATGTGGGTGTCGACGTGGGTGTGGGTGTGGGTGTGGGTGTGGGAGTTGGTGTGGGTGTGGACGTGGGTGTGGGTGTGGGTGTGGGTATGGGGGGGGATGTGGGTGTGGACGTGGGTGTGGGAGTGGGTGTGGGTGTGGGTGTGGGTGTGGGTGTGGAATTGGGTGTGGGTGTGGGTGGCTGAGTGTGGATGTAGGTGTGGGTGTGGGTGTGAGAGTAGGTGTCGGTGTGGGTGTGGGTGTGGGTGTGGGTGCGAGTGCGGGTGTGGGTGTGGGTGTGGGTGTGGGTGTGGGTGTGGGTGTGGGTGTGGGTGTGGGTGTCGGTGTGGGTGTTGGTGTGGGTGTGGGTGTGGGTGTGGTGGTGGGTGTGGGTATGGGGGGGGATGTGGGTGGCAGTGTGGGAGTGGTTGTGGGTGTGGGTGTGGGTGTGGGTGGCTGAGTGTGGGTGTGGGTGTGGGTGTGGGTGTGGGAGTGGGTGTGGGTGTGGGTGTGGGTGTGGGTGCGGGTGCGGGTGTGGGTGTGGGTGTAGGTGTAGGTGTGGGTGTGGGTGTGGGTGTGGGTGTGGGTGTGGGTGTGGGTGTGGGTGTCGGTGTGGGTGTTGGTGTGGGTGTGGGTGTGGGTGTGGTGGTGGGTGTGGGTGGCTGAGTGTGGGAGTGGGTGTGGGTGTGGGTGTGGGTGTGGGTGTGGGTGTGTGGGTGTGGGTGTGGGTGTGGACGTGGGTGTGGGGGTGGATGTGGGTGGCTGTGTTGGTTTGGGTGTGGGTGTGGGTGTGGGTGTGGACGTGGGTGTGGGTGTGGGTGTGGGTGTGGACGTGGGTGTGGGTGTGGGTGGCTGAGTGTGGGTGTGGGTGTGGGTGTGGGTGTGGGTGTGGGTGTGGGTGTGGGTGTGGGTGTGGACGTGGGTGTGGGTGTGGGTGTGGGTGTGGGGGTGGGTGTGGGTGTGGGGGTGGGGGTGCGTGGCAGTGTGGGAGTGGGTGTGGGTGTGGGTGTGGGTGTGGGTGTCGGGATGGGTGTGGGTGTGTGTGTGGGTGTGGGTGTGGCCGTGGGTGTGGGTGTGGCGCCGGGTGTGGGTGGCTGAGTGTGGGAGTGGGAGTGGGAGTGGGAGTGGACGTGGGTGTGGGTGTGGGTGTGGGTGTGGGTGTGGGTGTGGGTGTTGGTGTGGGTGGCTGAGTGTGGGTGTGGGTGTGGGTGTGGGTCTGGGAGTGGGTGTGGGTGTGGACGTGGGTGTGGGTGTGCGTGTGGGTGTGGGGGTGGATGTGGGTGGCAGTGTGGGAGTAGGTGTGGGTGTGGGTGTGGACGTGGGTGTGGGTGTGGGTGGCTGAGTGTGGGTGTGGGTGTGGGTGTGGGTGTGGGAGTAGGTGTGGGTGTCCAAGTCAAGCCGGCCCTCGGCGCCGCCACCCACCCTGGGCGCCCCCCGGGGTCAGCGGTGCAGCCTGTGAGGGGCAGACGCACCACTGCCTCACCAAGTGTGCCTCGAGTGCGCGCGCCGACCGTCTATGGTGAGACCCACCAGTTCCCAGAAAGCCGGGGCCTGTCGGCGGTGTTTCTGAGCGTCCGCTCGCCTGCCCATGGTGGACCTTGCTTGGTCCGGGCACCTCTCTTCTTCGCGCCATGCATGGTGCTCTCGGCCCCCCCTCACCTGGGGTCCATTCCATCAAAGGTGAGACCCACCAGTTCCCAGAAAGCCGGGGCCTGTCGGCGGGACTGGTGTTTCTGAGCGTCCGCTCGCCTGCCCATGGTGGACCTTGCTTGGTCCGGGCACCTCTCTCCTTCGCGCCATGCATGGTGCCACAGCCCTCCTCACCTGGGGCTCGTCTCATCGGAGTGTGTGGGTGTGTACCGGCTGGACGTTCTGCCGATGGACGTTCTCGGACGGACCAGCGGACGATGGATCCGGCATACCATGACATGACATGACATGAGTGGGTGTGGGTGTGGGTGTGGGTGTGGGTGTGGGTGCGGGTGCGGGTGTGGGTGTGGGTGTGGGTGTAGGTGTGGGTGTGGGTGTGGGTGGCAGTGTGGGAGTGGGTGTGGGTGTGGGTGTGGGTGTGGGTGTGGGTGTGGGTGTGGGTGTGGGTGTGGGTGTGGGTGTGGGTGTGGGTGGCAGTGTGGGAGTGGGTGTGGGTGTGGGTGTGGGTGTGGGTGTGGGTGTGGGTGTGGGTGTGGGTGTGGGTGTGGGTGTGGTGGTGGGTGTGGGTGGCTGAGTGTGGGAGTGGGTGTGGGTGTGGGTGTGGGTGTGGGTGTGGGTGTGGGTGTGGGTGTGGGTGTGGGAGTGGGAGTGGGAGTGGGTGTGGGTGTGGGTGTGGGTGTGAATGTGGGTGTGGGTGTGGGTGTGGGTGTGGGTGTGGGTGGCAGTGTGGGAGTGGGTGTGGGTGTGGGTGTGGGTGTGGGTGTGGGTGTGGGTGTGGGTGTGGGTGTGGGTGTGGGTGTGGTGGTGGGTGTGGGTGGCTGAGTGTGGGAGTGGGTGTGGGTGTGGGTGTGGGTGTGGGTGTGGGTGTGGGTGTGGTGGGTGTGGGTGTGGGTGTGGGAGTGGGAGTGGGAGTGGGAGTGGGTGTGGGTGTGAGTGTGCGTGTGGACGTGGGTGTGGGTGTGGGAGTGGAAGTGGGACCGGGTGTGGGTGTGGGTGTGGGTGTGGGTGTGGGTGTGGGTGTGGGTGTGGACGTGGGTGTGGGTGTGGGGAGGAGGAGGAGGAGGAGCGCCTGCCGTGGTCCCACGTACGGTGAGCCGTGGCGTCGTCCCCCGGGGGCCCCACGCAGGCTCTGCCGAGGGAGTCCTCCGTCTCACCTCCGCTAGAGTAAGACGAATCTCGTCGCACACCTGAGAACGCTCCTCCCAGCAGGCCGTCTGGGTCACAACGCCGGTGTACGACAACGCTACGGTCCGATCTGCTCTCTGGTCCCGGCCACCGACTGCCCCGAACTGTCCTGGATCCACCCGAGTCAGCGTTCCAAGATCAACGTGAGCTGAGAAGGTGTGGGTCTCCCGGGGCATCACCCCCGACTTGAAAACGTCGCCGGGCTAAATAGAACGCGGCCCAGCACGACTATGCGCACTGCCGGCGGGCTGAGTACCGCCGGCGTCGCGAGTACGGTCACACTACACGATCACGCGCACCGCCGGTGGCCTGGGTACCCCCGGGTTCTGTGAGTGCGGGACGTGTGTCACAGCCATAGCACCACGGTGGTGCACCGCCGTGGAGGTCACCGACGACGCCCGGCCGCAAAGGCCGAGCCCAAACGACGAGCCCTACGATACGTGCACCGAGACGGCACGCGACCGAAAAAGTGGCACCACGATGGTGCCCGAGCGAGACGGCGACGTTCGCCGATGGCACGTGAGGCGGTGAGTACCGCCGATGACTCGTCACCTCTGCACGGGGTGTCACGAAGGTTGGCGGAGCGCCAGGTGCAGACCCCGCCATGGTGCCTCGAGTATTGGCCTGGAGGACACACCATGGCCAGGCTGGCGCACGAAGACCGTTTGGGCAGCGCCACGGTGGCGCTCTGCCCTGAAGGTTGCGCCACGACGGCGCACGTGTACGTTGATTGCACCACGGTGGTGCCACGTCACTGAACTGGCGCCACGTCGGTGCAGGGCTGGCTGGGCAGCGCCGCGGTGGCGTTCCGCCCTGAGGATTGCGCCACGATGGCGCACGTGTACGTTGGCGGCACCACGATGGCGCTCTGCCACTGAACTGGCGCCATGGAGGCATAGGGCTGTCCGGGCAGTGCCACGACGGCGCCGTGCCCCGAACACTGCGCCACGGCGGCACACGTGCGTGTTGGCTGCACCACGGTGGTGTGCTGTCACTGAAGTGGCGCCACGTTGGCGCTGGACTGTTTGGGCGGCGCCGCAGCGGCGCTCTGCCGAGAAGGCCGCGCCACGACGGCGCTCTGCCCAGAAGGCCGCACCACGACGGCGCACGGGTACATTCGCGGCACCAGGATGGTGCCCTGCCACTGAGCCCGCGCCATGTCGGCGCAGAGCTGTCGGGGCAGGCGCCACGTTGGCGTCTGGCGGTCGGGGGGAGGCCACGTATGTGCATCTGTCCCCCACAGGACTGCATCTCTGGCCCACGGAGGGGTCCTGGACGGTTGGCGGGCAGGGTGTGCCCGGCCTGACACAGGGAAGACGCACGAGAAGTCGAGAGGTATCACGACTGGCTTCGAGCGTGGCCGTGCGTGTGGGCAATCTGTCCCACAACTACCATCCTGAGGGTTTTTAGACTGGTGCCAGGTCACCAGTGTGGGTGTGGGTGTGGGTGTGGGTGTGGGTGTGGGTGTGGGTGTGGACGTGGGTGTGGGTGTGGGTGTGGGTGTGGGGGTGGGTGTGGGTGTGGGGGTGGGTGTGGGTGGCAGTGTGGGAGTGGGTGTGGGTGTGGGTGTGGGGGTGGGTGTGGGTGTGGGTGGCAGTGTGGGTGTGGGTGTGGGTGTGAATGTGGGTGTGGACGTGGGTGTGGGTGTGGGTGGCTGAGTGTGGGTGTTGGTGTGGGTGTGGGTGTGGGAGTGGGTGTGGGTGTGGGTGTGGGTGTGGGGGTGGGAGTGGGTTCGGGTGTGGGTGTGGGTGTGGGTGTGGGTGTGGGACCGGGTGTGGCGGTGGGTGTGGGTGTGGGTATGGGTGTGGGTGTGGGTGTGGGTGTGGGTGTGGGTGTGGGTGTGGTGGTGGGAGTGGGTGGCTGAGTGTGGGAGTGGGTGTGGGTGTGGGTGTGGGTGTGGGTGTGGGTGTGGGTGTGGGTGTGGGTGTGGGTGTGGGTGTGTGGGTGTTGGTGTGGGTGTGGACGTGGGTGTGGGTGTGGGTGTGGGTGTGGGTGTGGGTGTGGGTGTGGGTGTGGACGTGGGTGTGGGTGTGGGTGTGGGTGTGGGGGTGGGTGTGGGTGTGGGGGTGGGTGTGGGTGGCAGTGTGGGAGTGGGTGTGGGTGTGGGTGTGGGGGTGGGTGTGGGTGTGGGTGGCAGTGTGGGTGTGGGTGTGGGTGTGAATGTGGGTGTGGACGTGGGTGTGGGTGTGGGTGGCTGAGTGTGGGTGTTGGTGTGGGTGTGGGTGTGGGAGTGGGTGTGGGTGTGGGTGTGGGTGTGGGGGTGGGAGTGGGTTCGGGTGTGGGTGTGGGTGTGGGTGTGGGTGTGGGACCGGGTGTGGCGGTGGGTGTGGGTGTGGGTATGGGTGTGGGTGTGGGTGTGGGTGTGGGTGTGGGTGTGGGTGTGGTGGTGGGAGTGGGTGGCTGAGTGTGGGAGTGGGTGTGGGTGTGGGTGTGGGTGTGGGTGTGGGTGTGGGTGTGGGTGTGGGTGTGGGTGTGGGTGTGTGGGTGTTGGTGTGGGTGTGGACGTGGGTGTGGGTGTGGGTGTGGGAGTGGGTGTGGGTGTGGGTGTGGGTGTGGACGTGGGTGTGGGTGTGGGTGTGGGTGTGGGTGTGGGTGTGGGTGTGGGTGTGGACGTGGGTGTGGGTGTGGGTGGCTGAGTATGGGTGTGGGTGTGGGTGTGGGTGTGGGTGTGGGTGTGGGTGCGGGTGTGGACTTGGGTGTGGGTGTGGGGGTGGGTGTGGGTGTGGGAGTGGGTGTGGGTGTGGGTGTGGGTGTGGGTGTGGGTGTGGGTGTGGGTGTGGGTGTGGGTGGCTGAGTGTGGGTGTGGGTGTGGACGTGGGTGTGGGAGTGGGTGTGGGTGTGGGTGTGGGTGTGGGTGTGGGTGTGGGTGTGGGTGTGGGTGTGGGTGTGGGTGTGGGTGTGGGTGTGGGTATGGGTGTGGGTGTGGGTGTGGACGTGGGTGTGGGTGTGGGTGTGGGTGTGGGTGTGGGTGTGGGTGTAGGTATGGGTGTGGGGTTTGGGTGTGGGGGTGGGGGTGGGTGTGGGTGTGGGTGTGGGTGTGGGTGTGGACGTGGGTGTGGGTGTGGGTGGCTGAGTGTGGGTGTGGGTGTGGGTGTGGGTGTGGGAGTGGGTATGGGTGTGGGTGTGGGTGTGGGTGTGGGTGTGGGTGGCTGAGTGTGGGTGTGGGTGTGGGTGTGGGTGTGGGAGTGGGTATGGGTGTGGGTGTGGGTGTGGGTGTGGGTGTGGACGTGGGTGTGGGTGTGGGTGGCTGAGTGTGGGTGTGGGTGTGGGTGTGGGTGTGGGTGTGGGTGTGGGTGTGGGTGTGGGTGCCGGTGCGGGTGTGGGTGTGGGTGTGGGTGTGGGTGTGGGTGTGGGTGTGGGTGTGGGTGTAGGTGTGGGTGTGGGTGTGGCGGTGGGTGTGGGTGTGGGTGTGGGTGTGGGTGTGGGTGTGGGTGTGGGTGTGGGTGGCAGTGTGGGAGTGGGTGTGGGTGTGGGTGTGGGTGTGGGAGTGGGTGTGGGTGTGGGAGTGGGTGTGGGTGTGGGTGTGGGTGTGGGTGTGGGTGTGGGTGTGGGTGTGGACGTGGGTGTGGGAGTGGGAGTGGGAGTGGGTGTGGGTGTGGGTGTGGGTATGGGTGTGGGTGTGGGTGTGGGTGTGGGTGTGGGTGTGGGTGGCTGAGTGTGGGAGCGGGAGTGGGAGTGGGTCTGGGTGTGGGTGTGGACGTGGGTGTGGGTGTGGATGGCTGAGTGTGGGTGTGGGTGTGGGTGTGGGTGTGGGAGTGGGTGTGGGTGTGGGTGTGGGTGCGGGTGCGGGTGTGGGTGTGGGTGTGGGTGTGGGTGTGGATGTGGGTGTGGGTGTGTGTGTGGATGTGTGTGTGTGTGTGTGTGTGGGTCTGGGTGTGTGTGTGGGTGTGGGTGTGTGCCTGAACTGCGAGGTTCAACATTCCCACATTTGCTGCGGCTTCTGCCAACCATTGTGTGCGTGTGTGCTTGCGCGCGGGCGTGTGTGTGTGACGCGCGCCCCCGGTGCCCTGGGCGACACGGAAGCCGGTGCACGTGCGACGCCCCCCCACCACCACCACCAGCACCCGGTGGGTCCGCAGCACAGCACCCAACAGCGGCGCACACGCACCTCGGGCCAGTGGCTGAGGCGGTCGAGGACGTTGTCAATGGCCACGTTGGTGGGGGAGCAGATGAGGACGCGGGGCGGGGGCGGGCGGGGCTGCCAGTTCTTGGCGACGAGCGTCGCGTGCACGTACATGCTGTACAGCAGCATCCCCACGATCGTCTCGGTCTTGCCGGTGCCGGGGGGGCCCTGCACCAGCACGACGTTGCGGCGCCAGTGGCACTCGTGGATGCAGTGCCGCTGTGACGCGTTGTAGTGCCCTTGCCGCTCGCCCGCAAAGAAGTCCCAGGCCTCGTTCTTGTTCAGCGGGATCTCGGTGCCGTAGTCGATGAGCGCGTCGATCTGCGGCTGCAGGACTTTGCGGAGGAGGTGTGAGTACTGCAAGCGAGAGCAGAGGCACGGACCGCGGGGGTTTGGTGAAGGGTAGGGGGGGGGGGGGTGCAGGGAGGCGTGGGAGGGGGTGGTGGGGGCTGTACGCAGAGTTTTGCTCAAAAGGGGGGGGGTCTGGAACCCAAAAGTCCAAAATTTTGTGTACCAAAAAAAAATAGCCAAAAATCAATATTCCCTTTTCTAAATCTCATTTTGGCCCCATTCTCCGGGTCTGAGGGAGGGTGGGGGGGTGTTACCCCCCCCCCCATCCCCTCCCCCAGGGGATGCAGAGTTGGTAAGCAAAACTCTGGCTGTGTATATCCGCATAGATACACATATTCGCACATACGTATTTGCGCACGCGCAGATGCGTATGCTTCGCGCATGTGTCGCGTCTGCGTCGCGTATTCATGCGTATGCGAATATGCGTACTCATGTGTAATGCGCATGTGCATGACACTGTGCACATGTTGAAGACGCCAAGAGACAATGTTGAGGATGGGGCGCGAAGCGCCTCTCTTACAACAGGTTGCATAGGTCCGTCTACATGAGTTTTGTATGTAGACACTGCACATACATGTGGAGTATACAGTATCTATACACGTATACGTATGCGCGTGTATATGCGTCTTCGTATCCACATGAATACTACAACATGTTCACATTGTACACCACCTTTGCACAGTGCCTACAAACTATGCACAGTGTCTACATGTATCCACAGTGTCTACAGACTCGGGCAAACGGACCTATGCAACCTTTTTCAATGGGGGCACTCTGCACCCAATCCTTCATATTCTCGCTTTGCGTCTACAACATGTGTACAACACAGTGTACACCACCTATGCACAGTGTCACAGACTATACTCGGTTAAGCGTATATGTGCACAGTGTCTGCAAGTTATGCACAGTGTCTATATGTATCCGCAGTGTCTACGGACTATACTCGGGTAAACGGACCTGTGCATCCTATTGTAAGAAGGGTGCTTCGCGCCCCATCCGTCATAGTGTCTCTTCGCGTCTACAACACTGCAAAAGTGTCTACCAGCTGTCTACTTTGCGCCGAATTATCCGGCCCAAATCCAGCATCAAAAATTTCAAATCCAGCGCAAATCCAGCCTCACACTTCCCCAACAAGCACACTGTGGAAAATGACCCCTATCCATTCCCAAATGTCCGGTACCCACAATTGCAAATTACTTTCATGATGACAGTGAAAAATGGAGCTTCAGAAGGAGCAGCATCATTATCCTTTCAAAAATGTGTGCTGTGGGATTTGAACCAGCATATTGCAATCTGTAAGGCATGGCATGAGCCACTAGACCAAAGGACCTCCGCTTTTTGTCCAGGGTTAAGGGCTGTTTATGGCCTGGAGCCATGTCGAGAAAAAGCGCATATCCAGCGTAAATCCAGCGTCACAGTTTTCAAATCCACCGCAAATCCAGCGTCAACTACCCAAAAATCCACCGCAAAGTAGACAGCTGGTGTCTACAACATGTGCATATTGTACACCACCTATGCACAGTGTCTACAGACTATACTTGGGTAAATGCGCATGTGCACAGTGTCTACAAACTATGCACATGCACATCCACAGACTGTACTTGGGTGAACGTACATGCGCACAGTGTCTACAAATTGTGCAAGAGGTGTTTCGTAGCATGAGATTCGCTTGTTCAGCATTGATTTGTTGTCTCTGGAGAAATAGCCTTGTTTTCAGCAACTGTCTGTGCAGATACATTTGCCAGTACAGCCACATTTGCATGTTCAGTTCCACTTGTCTGATCATAGAAGATACATATAAGTGTGGGTGTACATACAAATGTAAGTGTAAATACAAATGTAAGTGTAAATACAAATGTAAGTGTATATACAAGTGAGATTATGAATGCAAGTACCCGCGTACATACAAATGTCGAGTGCACACTTACACTTGTATGCACATGTACGCGTGTACTTACACGTACACTTTGCACCCGCATGTACACTTGCACTTATGTGTTCGCTTGCCTGCACAGGGGCATACAGCCATGGTGCTCCTTTATGAATGGGGGGGGGCACACGTATCCGACCCACCCGCCTCGTTTCCTTGTGCAATTGTGGCTCTTCTGCGCCCCTTCTGCGTGCTCTTTGCCACAGCTCTCCAAACCGCTCCCCCCCCCATCCCTCTTTGCACCACCACAGATATGTACGTGTGAATGCGTGTCGTTATGCGCGCGGATTCGCATACGCGTTTTACGCAATAACTTGTTAAGAGCGCATCTGAAACTACATGCCTTGTGAATTTTCATGCAATACTTTTTGTCGCGATGATTTGAACTTTGCATCTCCGAGGTATGCGAGCGGGACTGGTACTGGGACTGGGACGGGTATGCGAGACTTTTTTTTTGGCACAAGCGTGTGCGATTGCGACCCACACGCGCATGCGATTGCGTGTACGCATGAATGCACATATTCATGCGCATGCGCATTCGCGTCTCCCGAAGCCATGTCTACACAGGGAATCTGCGGATACGCGTTTCCGCGTTCAGGTGCATACGTATAGGCACTGCGTACGGCATGTAGCTCACGTGGGTTACACTTCCCCCGGATGACCTCGCCCGTATAAGTGAAAGTCTGCGTACAAGCGACAGGGGGCATACACGTACAAGTGCAAGTACACGTGGTACGCGTGCGTACAAGCGAACGTGAAAGTGGACGCGCTGGGCTGTACCGCCAGACACTCGTGCGCGCGTGTCACGAGGCACAGAGCGTGTCACGTCGCATTTCACGGTGTGCGGCGCGGTGGGCCCTGGCCTGGCACGGGCCCCAGGGAGGAGGCAACGCGGCGGGACACCCACGCGGACCTGCAGCGTAAAGATGGCGCGGTACTCCCGCCACGAGGTCGCGAGGTTCGTTACGAGCCAGAACGTCCAGCGGTCCCGTCGGAAGGAGGTCGCGTGCGACTGGAAGAACCGGGGGTTCTTGCGGTGCACCTGCGCGGCGGGGTGGATCCGGGAGGATGCGGGGAGGATCGGGGAGGACCGGGAGGATGCGGGGAGGATGGGGCAGGATGCGGGGAGGATCGGGGAGTATGCGGGGAGGATCCGGGTGGATGTGGGGAGTATCGCGGAGGATGCTCAGAGGATCGGGGAGGATGCGGGGACAGGGACTGCGCACGGGGGGGGGATGGGTGGGGGGCGCACGCGACGCGAGGCGGGGCAACGGGCCCTTTGAGGGGCAGAGGGGAAGCGTCTGGACGCAGGGATGGGCGTGTATTTGGAGTGATGATGCAGTGATGTATGCGGATGGCGTGATGGTGTTCTTTCCGTTTGCATTTGCCCAACGTTCTCTGGATTTTGAGATTTATTTTTGTTTCCGCACGCCATTTATGCCATCAAAAAGGGCACGCGATCGACACCAAAAGAAAATAAGCGACTTGAGCCGGACACGGGGACGCCCCCCTCCGAAATGACCAAACCAAAGCCCTACCACCCCCCCCCTCCCAATCTGATACCGAGGCCTTGTGCCAACACCCCCCGCCGCCGCCCCGCCCTCAGAGCGCCCCTGATGGAACAAAACCGCAATCGCGTTGGTGTAGGAGCCTTTGAGCGTCGAAGGGAGTGCGGTGGGTTTTCAGGGCTGAAAAATCGACCTGAAACAGAGCTGCTCCGCACCAAATGCGACACGGGCGAAGACCAGGCGCAACGCAAATCAGCCCGGGAGCAACGGCCCTCCCCAAGGCAGGTCCGCCCAGGCGTTCTCCAGGGCGTTGTGGGCGGGGTCTGCGGGGCAGCGCCGGGCGGACGGGCAGGGCAGCCACACGGAGCCGCCCATCTTATGCTCCTCGGCAGCGAGCGCCACATGCAGGGGGGCGGGGGTGCCCCTTCGCACGCACCGGTGGCCGAGGCTGATCCAACACCGCCCACTGCAAGAGGCATGGCCCCCCATGCCCCGGGCATCCATAAACGCCCGTCAAGAAGGGTTCTGGCGGATTGACAGGCAAAAGATTTTTTTTGGTTTTTTTTGTTTTTTATTTGTATGTTTTATTTCACGCATATGATTGGCACAAGCCTTTTTAGGGCATTTGTAGGGTGTGTATTTCAAGGCAAACTGGCTAACCATTACTTCAAGCAAATCCCTCCCCACACCTTTGCAAGAACAACGGCTCAAAGGCCTCCTACACCAATGCAATGGCGGTTCTGTTCCCAGGCATCGTCCCCCCTGCCCGCCCCTTTGCCAGAACAACGGTCGAAGCACCAAAAACGGACGAAGCCACACCTCCCGTGGCACTGGCAAGGGGGTTGTGCCCACGCACCGTGAGAGGACACACGCAGCAAAGCAATGCATCACCGAGGCCCAGACCGCCGTTTCTACGGAGGTGCATCGAAGTCACGTACAAAAGGGAGGGGCAAGAAGTGCCAGGGCAGTGATCAGCATACCGAAAACAGGCAAAACTATGATCCGAACCCCTTAAAACTAGTCCTTTGCGTCTAGGACTTTCGTTTGGCCAACATTGGAATAAAATTAGTCAAATATTGGAAAATACTATGTTGTTGGGTGTGGGGTGGGCTGTTCTTAGGGTACCATGTTTTTAGTACTTTGGTTAATAATCGTACCAGCAGGGATGCCATACCCTATTTGTACCCCTTGGCCCCCCGGTTGGGTCCCAATGGTGTATCCCAAGCATCCAAACATTCTAAAATGCTCCTTTTTGAGTTTCTCACCCCCAAAATGTGTGTGTGCGTGTGCGTGTATCTGTGTGTGTGCGTGTGTGTGCGTGTGTGTGTGTATGTGTGTGTGTGTGTGTGTGTGTATGTGTGTGTGTGTGTGTACCAAGGGAATGCATTCAATCATGCTCAAACCGAATCCATTCAATCATGCTCAAACTGCGAGGTTCAACATCCCTACGTTCCTACCACTACTGCAAACCACGAGTTCATTGTCCGGCCCTGCAGGGGAGCCACCCTGTCGGGTAGGTTAGCGCCATATGTACATGCGCCACAAACATACCACGGCTCCCGCGCTCAGAACCAGCCGCGAGACAACAAGACACACATGACACGCTCGTGTGCCCTACCGCTCCCCACAGACCATCCCCATGCATCCCTGAGAAGACAGGCGGGGGAAGGGGGGGTTCAGCATACATTTGTTAGGAGGGGCATGGGCAACCATTCATGTCCCCCCCTTACCTGCCCATGGGCCGTCAACCAACCAACCAAGAGAGATGGGAAAACAAAGAAGAGGGGGAAATGCAGGAGAAATAGCAACAGGACGACGGCAGGATCACAGGGCGGACACCCTGACGCAAACACAGATCCCGCAAAAACTGCAGGCGCCCTGGATGCCTGATGCGGCCTTGGTTGGCCAGGGCGTCAGCCCTCTCGTTGCCCAGCACGCCGACATGACTATAGACGTGTTTCCAAAGTGTCTCACCCGACCGGGAATGCAACACAGACCGCAGTGAGTCCCACAGATTGTGATTAGAGACCTGTGTGCCCCGAAGTGCCCAGCGGTGCATGTGTGCTGTGACTCCATCATAGACGTACTTGCTATCAGTGATGATACACATTGGTTTAAGTTCAGCCCGGTTATTGGTCTGGACAGGCCCCGGGAGAAAGGCAGAAGTGTTCTGTGGGTGCATGGGCCCAAACTAGACCACATACCCTGCGAAGCCCTCCCGCGAGGCCTCCTCGGCGTAAGAGCCGTCAGTATACACGTCGGGAACATGTATTGGCTCGACCTCCTGTCCCCGCCGGTCCGCCCTCTCACGCTTGTGCCCTACCTTGTCACGGCTCGAGGGAGCAAACACATACTGCATCCATCCCCCCGTACCACCTAATGGACGTTGTTGGGTGTCCATTTCACACCCAAGCAAGATCAAAATGTTGCGGTCCGCCAGCCAGCCTTGCACCCCAAGCAAAAACATGTGAACATGTGAACGGCCTCATGGCTGAGAGATAGAGACGGCATCTCCAGCCATTTGGACACTTGAGAATGCGGGAGTCACAAAAATACAAAAAAGCAACAACAACAACAACAACAACAACAACAACAACAACACCAGCTCCGCCACCGCCACCGCCACCGCCTCCATGACCACCACCACCACCACCACCAGCAACAGCAACAGCAACAGCAACAGCAACAACAACAACAACAACAACAACAACAACACCATGGGTGTGTGTGTGTGCCAAGGAATCCATTCAATCGTGCTCAAACTGCGAGGTCCAACATTCAGCGTGTGTGTGTGTGTGTGTGTGCGCGCGCGCGCGTGTGTGTGTGTGTGTGTGTGTGTGTGTGTGTGTGTGTGTGTGTGTGTGTGTGTCTGTGTGTGTGTGTGTGTGTGATCTGTACTATTTACGAGGTAGATCCTTATGCAGCCATGAGATGGCAGGTGCATTTGGCTCAGTCTGCTGTCGCCTCTGTGCGCCTGTGTGTGTGTGTGTGTCCTAATTTGTCCCAAGCACTCAACCAAGTTGGGGGGTTTGGCAGAAGGCCTTGGTATCTGATTGTTTGCCTTTGGCGGCGCCTATTGGCCTCTCGCCACTGCTCATTCTGACCCTCTGTGGGCCCAAACATGTTTTGGTTGTGTCAATGGAGCCCCTGGATGACTTGTCCTGTGTGACTACTCCGGGGGTCGGTTGTCCCGGAGACGGGCTGTTGCCTGTGCCGTTGACCAGGTGCATCCAAATGCACACTCCGAGTCGGGTTTGGGGGGGGGGGGTTGATTGTACCATGGCCAAATATAGATATGGGTGTTTCACCGAGCGGTACCTGACTGACCCATGCGGACAGTCCGACCGAAGGTCTCAATGCCCGCACCCACGAGGCGGGTCCCTGAAACAGCCAAAGGGTGCCACGGGTGGGGGAGGGTGGGCGGACCCCCCGAAAGGGCCCGCCGGGAGGCAGAAGGCCCCAGTGGACGGTGCCAGGGCCGTACGCGTGGCCGCACCACGCAGCATGGCCGTGTCGTTTTTTGTTTCCGCACGCCCCCCCCCAAAAAAATAGAGCAAACGACCTACACCAAAAGAAAACAATAAGTGACTTACGCCTCTGACACGGGGACCCCTCCCCCCCCCCACCCCCTCCGGAATGAAAACCAAAGTAAAGCCCTGGGCCTGCCCCCGCCCACCCCCCCCCCCCACATCGGTGCCCACGTTTGTGCCCCTGTGTGCCCTTGCGTGCCCCACCATGCGCCCCCTGCCCCCGCCCCCCCGCGCTCCTCAAGGACCATGCCAGCAATCGCGCTGCTGGACGCCGGACCCCGCCCCCCCCAAAACACGCACACCGCCGCGCAGAAGGCGCTGCTGCAGGCACTACCCGCAGCACAAGTGTCACGCCATCCGGTGACACATCCGTTTGACGGGCGCGTCACCGTGCGTAGAGAACACGCGCGGCCCCTCGCCCGCAGTCGGTGCGGAGCGGACAACACATTGGTCAGTAGCCGCCGGCGGTTTGGCGGTTAACCCGCGGCCCAGACGGCCTCAAGGGGCGGACCGCATCCCGCTGGTAAGTTGGCGGTTGGTGGCGGTTGGCGGTTGGCGGTCTCCAGGCGCTCGCCCCAAGGGCCGTCCTTAACAAAAAAAAAAACTGGGCCCTCTTCAGGACACCCCCAGCCCCACATGTGACCCCTTTTTGAAAATGGATTCTGTTACACCAAGAGCCCCGGCCAGTGCATGCAGGCTGCCGGCAAAATCGGCGGAGCCAGTTTTGAGAAAAGACTGTGAAAATGTTTGGCTTGAAATGCCATCCACCACTACCCTTCTCCCCCCCCCCCACCCCTCCTACGCCATCCAGGCCCCACAGGCCGCACCTGCACCTCCAAGTGGCTGCACTTGGCCCCCTCCGGCCCCTCCACCTCGCGGTTGGCCTTGACGATGCCGAACAGCTTCTCGTTGGGGAGGGTCACGTCGTACGAGAGCGTGAGCAGGTCCAGCTTCTTGTACTTGCACTGCTTCAGGAAGAACGTGATCACCCAGAGGCCGTCCTGGGGGCCCTCGGCGTACATGCTCTCCACCTCACACCGCCGGTACACCTGCACGCGCCGGATGGGAATGACACTCCGGACACTGACCCCTGTGTGACATTCCGTCCGGTCGCTGTGTCTTTACGGGGCCCTGGACAGTCACCCGTTCGTCCCTTTGCATGTTGCGTCGGGTCGCTGCGTTCTGTCGGCCGCTGCGGCCGGTGCTCCCGCTGGTGTCGTTTCCGCGTTCGCGGAGCCCAGTAGTTGGTGTACCGGGGCTGTGCTGGTGGTGGCGGGATGTGCCGTTTGCGCGTCAGCGGCGCCCAATAGTTGGCGTGCCGGGGGTTGCGCTGGTTGTTGTGGGGGTCGTTTGACTGGTTTTGCTGTCCACGCGCCTCTGTCCACAGGCCATCCGTAGCCTGCCTCGCTGTGTTTCTGTGTGCGTGAGGCCCAGGTGCCCGGTTTCCCCCCCCCTTGTCCGCGCAACAGCAAATGACCAGAAATTGACGGAATCAACGCCTAGCGTTGCTTAGACAAGGGCGTTGCTTACACGCCACAACTTGCGTGATACACGTGTAGACATGATGTACTATTCTGAAAACCAAGAGGCAAAACACACTGCAAATGCCCTCTTGGCCAACAGAGCTGCCTTGACACACAACATGAACTTCGTGCATCTCAAAACCAAGGCATCAGGAAGCACCCATGGCACACGGTAAAACGAATTGAAAAACGCACCGCCCCCAATCAACGGCGTAAAAAATGACGGAACCAATGCTGAGTGTTGCTTGGACATGGGTGTTGCTTGGACATGAGTGTTGCTTGGACATAGGCGTTGCTTGGACATGGGCGTTGCTTGGACATGGGCGTTGCTTGGACATAGGCGTTGCTTGGACATGGGCGTTGCTTGGACATGGGCGTTGCTTGGACATGGGCGTTGCTTGGACATGGGCGTTGCTTGGACATGGGCGTTGCTTGGACATGGGTGTTGCTTGGACATGGGCGTTGCTTGGACATGGGTGTTGCTTGGACATGGGCGTTGCTTGGACATGAGTGTTGCTTGGACATGGGCGTTGCTTGGACATGGGCGTTGCTTGGACATGGGCGTTGCTTGGACATGGGCGTTGCTTGGACATGGGCGTTGCTTGGACATGGGCGTTGCTTGGACATGGGTGTTGCTTGGACATGGGCGTTGCTTGGACATGGGTGTTGCTTGGACATGGGCGTTGCTTGGACATGGGTGTTGCTTGGACATAGGCGTTGCTTGGACATGGGCGTTGCTTGGACATGGGCGTTGCTTGGACATGGGCGTTGCTTGGACATGGGCGTTGCTTGGACATGGGCGTTGCTTGGACATGGGTGTTGCTTGGACATGGGCGTTGCTTGGACATGGGTGTTGCTTGGACACGGGCGTTGCTTGGACATGAGTGTTGCTTGGACATGGGCGTTGCTTGGACATGGGCGTTGCTTGGACATGGGCGTTGCTTGGACATGGGCGTTGCTTGGACATGGGCGTTGCTTGGACATGGGCGTTGCTTGGACATGGGTGTTGCTTGGACATGGGCGTTGCTTGGACATGGGTGTTGCTTGGACATGGGCGTTGCTTGGACATGGGCGTTGCTTGGACATGGGCGTTGTTTGGACATGGGCGTTGCTTGGACATGGGTGTTGCTTGGACATGGGCGTTGCTTGGACATGGGTGTTGCTTGGACATGGGTGTTGCTTGGACATGGGTGTTGCTTGGACATGGGTGTTGCTTGGACATGGGTGTTGCTTGGACATGGGCGTTGCTTGGACATGGGCGTTGCTTGGACATGGGCGTTGCTTGGACAAGGGCGTTGCTTGGACATGGGCGTTGCTTGGACATGGGTGTTGCTTGGACATGGGCGTTGCTTGGACATGGGCGTTGCTTGGACATGGGCGTTGCTTGGACAAGGGCGTTGCTTGGACATGGGCGTTGCTTGGACATGGGCGTTGCTTGGACATGGGTGTTGCTTGGACATGGGCGTTGCTTGGACATGGGCGTTGCTTGGACATAGGCGTTACTTGGACATGGGCGTTGCTTGGACATGGGCGTTGCTTGGACATGGGCGTTGCTTGGACATGGGTGTTGCTTGGACATGGGCGTTGCTAGGACATGGGTGTTGCTTGGACATGGGCGTTGCTTTGACATGGGCGTTGCTTGGACATGAGTGTTGCTTGGACATGGGCGTTGCTTGGACATGGGCGTTGCTTGGACATGGGTGTTGCTTGGACATGGGTGTTGCTTGGACATGGGCGTTGCTAGGACATGGGTGTTGCTTGGACATGGGTGTTGCTTGGACATGGGTGTTGCTTGGACATGGGCGTTGCTTGGACATGGGCGTTGCTTGGACATGTGTGTTGCTTGGACATGGGCGTTGCTTGGACATGGGCGTTGCTTGGACAAGGGCGTTGCTTGGACATGGGCGTTGCTTGGACAAGGGTGTTGCTTGGACATGGGCGTTGCTTGGACATGGGTGTTGCTTGGACATGGGCGTTGCTTGGACATGGGCGTTGCTTGGACATGAGTGTTGCTTGGACATGGGCGTTGCTTGGACATGGGCGTTGCTTGGACATGAGTGTTGCTTGGACATGGGTGTTGCTTGGACATGGGCGTTGCTTGGACATGGGCGTTGCTTGGACATGGGCGTTGCTTGGACATGGGCGTTGCTTGGACATGGGCGTTGCTTGGACAAGGGCGTTGCTTGGACATGGGCGTTGCTTGGACATGGGTGTTGCTTGGACATGGGCGTTGCTTGGACATGGGCGTTGCTTGGACATGGGCGTTGCTTGGACATGGGCGTTGCTTGGACAAGGGTGTTGCTTGGACATGGGCGTTGCTTGGACAGGGGTGTTGCTTGGACATGAGTGTTGCTTGGACATAGGCGTTGCTTGGACATGGGCGTTGCTTGGACATGGGTGTTGCTTGGACATGGGCGTTGCTTGGACATGGGGGTTGCTTGGACATGGGCGTTGCTTGGACAAGGACGTTGCTTGGACATGGGCGTTGCTTGGACATGGGTGTTGCTTGGACATGGGCGTTGCTTGGACATGGGCGTTGCTGGGACATGGGTGTTGCTTGGAAATGGGCGTTGCTTGGACATGGGCGTTGCTTGGACATAGGCGTTGCTTGGACATGAGTGTTGCTTGGACATGGGTGTTGCTTGGACAGGGGCGTTGCTTGGACATGGGCGTTGCTTGGACATGGGTGTTGCTTGGACGTGGGCGTTGCTTGGACATGGGTGTTGCTTGGACATGGGCGTTGCTTGGACAAGGGCGTTGCTTGGACATGGGCGTTGCTTGGACATGGGCGTTGCTTGGACATGGGCGTTGCTTGGACATGAGTGTTGCTTGGACATGGGCGTTGCTTGGACATGGGTGTTGCTTGGACATGGGCGTTGCTTGGACATGGGCGTTGCTTGGACATGGGTGTTGCTTGGACATGGGCGTTGCTTGGACATGGGCGTTGCTTGGACATGGGCGTTGCTTGGACAAGGGCGTTGCTTGGACATGGGCGTTGCTTGGACATGGGTGTTGCTTGGACATGGGCGTTGCGTGGACATGGGCGTTGCTTGGACATGAGTGTTGCTTGGACATGGGCGTTGCTTGGACATGGGCGTTGCTTGGACATGGGCGTTGCTTGGACATGGGCGTTGCTTGGACATGGGTGTTGTTTGGACATGGGCGTTGCTTGGACATGGGCGTTGCTTGGACATGGGCGTTGCTTGGACAAGGGCGTTGCTTGGACATGGGCGTTGCTTGGACATGGGTGTTGCTTGGACATGGGCGTTGCTTGGACATGGGTGTTGCTTGGACATGGGCGTTGCTTGGACATGGGTGTTGCTTGGACATGGGTGTTGCTTGGACATGGGCGTTGCTTGGACATGAGCGTTGCTTGGACATGAGTGTTGCTTGGACATGGGTGTTGCTTGGACATGGGCGTTGCTTGGACATGAGCGTTGCTTGGACATGAGTGTTGCTTGGACATGGGTGTTGCTTGGACATGGGCGTTGCTTGGACATGGGCGTTGCTTGGACATGGGTGTTGCTTGGACATGGGTGTTGCTTGGACATGGGCGTTGCTTGGACATGGGCGTTGCTTGGACATGGGCGTTGCTTGGACATGGGCGTTGCTTGGACATGGGCGTTACTTGGACATGGGCGTTGCTTGGACATGGGCGTTGCTTGGACATGGGCGTTGCTTGGACATGGGCGTTGCTTGGACATGAGTGTTGCTTGGACATGGGTGTTGCTTGGACATGGGCGTTGCTTGGACATGGGCGTTGCTTGGACATGGGCGTTGCTTGGACATGGGCGTTGCTTGGACATGGGCGTTGCTTGGGCATGGGTGTTGCTTGGACATGGGCGTTGCTTGGACATGGGCGTTGCTTGGACATGGGCGTTGCTTGGACATGGGCGTTGCTTGGACATGGGCGTTGCTTGGACATGGGCGTTGCTTGGACAAGGGCGTTGCTAGGACATGGGTGTTGCTTGGACATGGGTGTTGCTTGGACATGGGCGTTGCTTGGACATGGGCGTTGCTTGGACATGGGCGTTGCTTGGACATGGGCGTTGCTTGGACATGGGCGTTGCTTGGACATGGGCGTTGCTTGGACATGGGCGTTGCTTGGACATGGGCGTTGCTTGGACATGGGCGTTGCTTGGACATGGGTGTTGCTTGGACATGGGCGTTGCTTGGACATGCGTGTTGCTTGGACATGGGTGTTGCTTGGACATGGGCGTTGCTTGGACAAGGGTGTTGCTTGGACATGGGCGTTGCTTGGACATGGGTGTTGCTTGGACATGGGCGTTGCTTGGACATGGGCGTTGCTTGGACATGGGCGTTGCTTGGACATGGGCGTTGCTTGGACATGGGCGTTGCTTGGACATGGGCGTTGCTTGGACATGAGTGTTGCTTGGACATGGGTGTTGCTTGGACATGGGCGTTGCTTGGACATGGGCGTTGCTTGGACATGGGCGTTGCTTGGACATGAGTGTTGCTTGGACATGGGCGTTGCTTGGACATGGGCGTTGCTTGGACATGAGTGTTGCTTGGACATGGGTGTTGCTTGGACATGGGCGTTGCTTGGACATGGGCGTTGCTTGGACATGGGCGTTGCTTGGACATGGGCGTTGCTTGGACATGGGCGTTGCTTGGACATGGGTGTTGCTTGGACATGGGCGTTGCTTGGACATGGGTGTTGCTTGGACATGGGCGTTGCTTGGACATGCGTGTTGCTTGGACATGGGCGTTGCTTGGACATGGGCGTTGCTTGGACAAGGGTGTTGCTTGGACATGGGCGTTGCTTGGACATGGGTGTTGCTTGGACATGGGCGTTGCTTGGACATGGGCGTTGCTTGGACATGGGCGTTGCTTGGACATGGGCGTTGCTTGGACATGGGCGTTGCTTGGACAAGGGCGTTGCTTGGACATGGGCGTTGCTTGGACATGGGCGTTGCTTGGACATGGGTGTTGCTTGGACATGGGCGTTGCTTGGACATGGGCGTTGCTTGGACATAGGCGTTACTTGGACATGGGCGTTGCTTGGACATGGGCGTTGCTTGGACATGGGTGTTGCTTGGACAAGGGTGTTGCTTGGACATGGGCGTTGCTTGGACATGGGTGTTGCTTGGACATGGGCGTTGCTTGGACATGGGCGTTGCTTGGACATGAGTGTTGCTTGGACATGGGCGTTGCTTGGACATGGGCGTTGTTTGGACACAGGCGTTGCTTGGACATGGGCGTTGCTTGGACATGGGCGTTGCTTGGACATGGGTGTTGCTTGGACAAGGGTGTTGCTTGGACATGGGCGTTGCTTGGACAAGGGTGTTGCTTGGACATGGGCGTTGCTTGGACAGGGGTGTTGCTTGGACATGAGTGTTGCTTGGACATAGGCGTTGCTTGGACATGGGCGTTGCTTGGACATGGGTGTTGCTTGGACAAGGACGTTGCTTGGACATGGGCTTTGCTTGGACATGGGCGTTGCTTGGACATGGGTGTTGCTTGGACATGGGTGTTGCTTGGACATGGGCGTTGCTTGGACATGGGCGTTGCTTGGACATGGGCGTTGCTTGGACATGGGCGTTGCTTGGACATGGGCGTTGCTTGGACATGGGCGTTGCTTGGACATGGGCGTTGCTTGGACAAGGGCGTTGCTTGGACATGGGCGTTGCTTGGACATGGGCGTTGCTTGGACATGGGTGTTGCTTGGACATGGGCGTTGCTTGGACATGGGCGTTGCTTGGACATAGGCGTTACTTGGACATGGGCGTTGCTTGGACATGGGCGTTGCTTGGACATGGGTGTTGCTTGGACAAGGGTGTTGCTTGGACATGGGCGTTGCTTGGACATGGGTGTTGCTTGGACATGGGCGTTGCTTGGACATGGGCGTTGCTTGGACATGAGTGTTGCTTGGACATGGGCGTTGCTTGGACATGGGCGTTGTTTGGACACAGGCGTTGCTTGGACATGGGCGTTGCTTGGACATGGGCGTTGCTTGGACATGGGTGTTGCTTGGACAAGGGTGTTGCTTGGACATGGGCGTTGCTTGGACAAGGGTGTTGCTTGGACATGGGCGTTGCTTGGACAGGGGTGTTGCTTGGACATGAGTGTTGCTTGGACATAGGCGTTGCTTGGACATGGGCGTTGCTTGGACATGGGTGTTGCTTGGACAAGGACGTTGCTTGGACATGGGCTTTGCTTGGACATGGGCGTTGCTTGGACATGGGTGTTGCTTGGACATGGGTGTTGCTTGGACATGGGCGTTGCTTGGACATGGGCGTTGCTTGGACATAGGCGTTGCTTGGACATGAGTGTTGCTTGGACATGGGCGTTGCTTGGACAAGGGCGTTGCTTGGACATGGGCGTTGCTTGGACATGGGTGTTGCTTGGACGTGGGCGTTGCTTGGACATGGGTGTTGCTTGGACATGGGCGTTGCTTGGACATGGGCGTTGCTTGGACATGGGCGTTGCTTGGACATGGGCGTTGCTTGGACATGGGCGTTGCTTGGACAAGGGTGTTGCTTGGACATGGGTGTTGCTTGGACATGGGCGTTGCTTGGACATGAGTGTTGCTTGGACATGGGCGTTGCTTGGACATGGGTGTTGCTTGGACATGGGCGTTGCTTGGACATGGGCGTTGCTTGGACATGGGCGTTGCTTGGACATGGGCGTTGCTTGGACAAGGGCGTTGCTTGGACATGGGCGTTGCTTGGACATGGGTGTTGCTTGGACATGGGCGTTGCTTGGACATGAGTGTTGCTTGGACATGGGCGTTGCTTGGACATGGGTGTTGCTTGGACATGGGCGTTGCTTGGACATGGGCGTTGCTTGGACATGGGCGTTGCTTGGACATGGGCGTTGCTTGGACATGGGCGTTGCTTGGACATGGGCGTTGCTTGGACATGGGCGTTGCTTGGACAAGGGTGTTGCTTGGACATGGGCGTTGCTTGGACATGGGCGTTGCTTGGACAAGGGCGTTGCTTGGACATGGGCGTTGCTTGGACATGGGTGTTGCTTGGACATGGGCGTTGCTTGGACATGGGCGTTGCTTGGACATGAGTGTTGCTTGGACATGGGCGTTGCTTGGACATGGGCGTTGCTTGGACATGGGCGTTGCTTGGACATGGGCGTTGCTTGGACATGGGTGTTGTTTGGACATGGGCGTTGCTTGGACATGGGTGTTGCTTGGACATGGGCGTTGCTTGGACATGGGCGTTGCTTGGACATGGGCGTTGCTTGGACAAGGGTGTTGCTTGGACATGAGTGTTGCTTGGACATGGGCGTTGCTTCGACATGAGTGTTGCTTGGACATGGGCGTTGCTTGGACATGAGTGTTGCTTGGACATGGGCGTTGCTTGGACATGGGTGTTGCTTGGACATGGGCGTTGTTTGGACATGGGCGTTGCTTGGACATGGGCGTTGCTTGGACATGGGCGTTGCTTGGACAAGGGCGTTGCTTGGACAAGGGTGTTGCTTGGACATGAGTGTTGCTTGGACATGGGCGTTGCTTGGACATGGGTGTTGCTTGGACATGGGTGTTGCTTGGACATGGGCGTTGCTTGGACATGAGTGTTGCTTGGACATGGGCGTTGCTTGGACATGGGCGTTGCTTGGACATGGGCGTTGCTTGGACAAGGGCGTTGCTTGGACATGAGTGTTGCTTGGACATGGGCGTTGCTTGGACATGGGCGTTGCTTGGACAAGGGCGTTGCTTGGACATGAGTGTTGCTTGGACATGGGCGTTGCTTGGACATGGGTGTTGCTTGGACATGGGCGTTGTTTGGACATGGGCGTTGCTTGGACATGGGCGTTGCTTGGACATGACCGTTGCTTGGACAAGGGCGTTCCTTGGACATGGGCGTTGCTTGGACATGAGTGTTGCTTGGACATGGGTGTTGCTTGGACATGGGTGTTGCTTGGACATGGGCGTTGCTTGGACATGGGCGTTGCTTGGACATGGGCGTTGCTTGGACATGGGCGTTGCTTGGACATGGGCGTTGCTTGGACATGGGTGTTGCTTGGACATGGTTGTTGCTTGGACATGAGTGTTGCTTGGACATGGGTGTTGCTTGGACATGGGTGTTGCTTGGACATGGGCGTTGCTTGGACATGGGCGTTGCTTGGACATGGGCGTTGCTTGGACATGGGCGTTGCTTGGACATGGGCGTTGCTTGGACATGGGCGTTGCTTGGACATGGGCGTTGCTTGGACATGGGCGTTGCTTGGACATGAGTGTTGCTTGGACATGGGCGTTGCTTGGACATGGGCGTTGCTTGGACATGGGCGTTGCTTGGACATGGGTGTTGCTTGAACGTGGGCGTTGCTTGGACATGGGTGTTGCTTGGACATGGGCGTTGCTTGGACATGAGTGTTGCTTGGACATGGGCGTTGCTTGGACATGGGTGTTGCTTGGACATGGGTGTTGCTTGGACATGGGTGTTGCTTGGACATGGGCGTTGCTTGGACATGAGTGTTGCTTGGACATGGGCGTTGCTTGGACATGGCGTTGCTTGGACATGGGCGTTGCTTGGACGTGGGCGTTGCTTGGACATGGGCGTTGCTTGGACAAGGGTGTTGCTTGGACATGGGTGTTGCTTGGACATGGGCGTTGCTTGGACATGGGCGTTGCTTGGACATGGGCGTTGCTTGGACATGAGTGTTGCTTGGACATGGGCGTTGCTTGGACATGGGCGTTGCTTGGACATGAGTGTTGCTTGGACATGGGTGTTGCTTGGACATGGGTGTTGCTTGGACATGGGCGTTGCTTGGACATGGGCGTTGCTTGGACATGGGCGTTGCTTGGACAAGGGTGTTGCTTGGACATGAGTGTTGCTTGGACATGGGCGTTGCTTCGACATGAGTGTTGCTTGGACAAGGGCGTTGCTTGGACATGAGTGTTGCTTGGACATGGGCGTTGCTTGGACATGGGTGTTGCTTGGACATGGGCGTTGTTTGGACATGGGCGTTGTTTGGACATGGGCGTTGCTTGGACATGGGCGTTGCTTGGACAAGGGCGTTGCTTGGACAAGGGTGTTGCTTGGACATGAGTGTTGCTTGGACATGGCGTTGCTTGGACATAGGCGTTGCTTGGACATGGGCGTTGCTTGGACATGGGCGTTGCTTGGACATGAGTGTTGCTTGGACATGGGTGTTGCTTGGACATGGGTGTTGCTTGGACATGGGCGTTGCTTGGACATGGGCGTTGCTTGGACATGGGCGTTGCTTGGACATGGGTGTTGCTTGGACATGGGCGTTGCTTGGACATGGGCGTTGCTTGGACATGGGTGTTGCTTGGACATGGGTGTTGCTTGGACATGAGTGTTGCTTGGACATGGGTGTTGCTTGGACATGGGTGTTGCTTGGACATGGGCGTTGCTTGGACATGGGCGTTGCTTGGACAAGGGCGTTGCTTGGACATGAGTGTTGCTTGGACATGGGCGTTGCTTGGACATGGGCGTTGCTTGGACATGGGCGTTGCTTGGACATGGGCGTTGCTTGGACATGGGCGTTGCTTGGACATGAGTGTTGCTTGGACATGGGCGTTGCTTGGACATGGGCGTTGCTTGGACATGGGCGTTGCTTGGACATGGGTGTTGCTTGAACGTGGGCGTTGCTTGGACATGGGTGTTGCTTGGACAAGGGCGTTGCTTGGACATGAGTGTTGCTTGGACATGGGCGTTGCTTGGACATGGGTGTTGCTTGGACATGGGTGTTGCTTGGACATGGGTGTTGCTTGGACATGGGCGTTGCTTGGACATGAGTGTTGCTTGGACATGGGCGTTGCTTGGACATGGGCGTTGCTTGGACATGGGCGTTGCTTGGACGTGCGCGTTGCTTGGACATGGGCGTTGCTTGGACAAGGGTGTTGCTTGGACATGGGTGTTGCTTGGACATGGGCGTTGCTTGGACATGGGCGTTGCTTGGACATGGGCGTTGCTTGGACATGAGTGTTGCTTGGACATGGGCGTTGCTTGGACATGGGCGTTGCTTGGACATGAGTGTTGCTTGGACATGGGTGTTGCTTGGACATGGGTGTTGCTTGGACATGGGCGTTGCTTGGACATGGGCGTTGCTTGGACATGGGCGTTGCTTGGACAAGGGTGTTGCTTGGACATGAGTGTTGCTTGGACATGGGCGTTGCTTCGACATGAGTGTTGCTTGGACAAGGGCGTTGCTTGGACATGAGTGTTGCTTGGACATGGGCGTTGCTTGGACATGGGTGTTGCTTGGACATGGGCGTTGTTTGGACATGGGCGTTGCTTGGACATGGGCGTTGCTTGGACATGGGCGTTGCTTGGACAAGGGCGTTGCTTGGACATGGGTGTTGCTTGGACATGAGTGTTGCTTGGACATGGGCGTTGCTTGGACATAGGCGTTGCTTGGACATGGGCGTTGCTTGGACATGGGCGTTGCTTGGACATGGGCGTTGCTTGGACATGGGTGTTGCTTGGACATGGGTGTTGCTTGGACATGGGCGTTGCTTGGACATGGGCGTTGCTTGGACATGGGCGTTGCTTGGACATGGGTGTTGCTTGGACATGGGCGTTGCTTGGACATGGGCGTTGCTTGGACATGGGTGTTGCTTGGACATGGGTGTTGCTTGGACATGAGTGTTGCTTGGACATGAGTGTTGCTTGGACATGGGTGTTGCTTGGACATGGGCGTTGCTTGGACATGGGCGTTGCTTGGACAAGGGCGTTGCTTGGACATGAGTGTTGCTTGGACATGAGTGTTGCTTGGACATGGGCGTTGCTTGGACATGGGCGTTGCTTGGACATGGGCGTTGCTTGGACGTGGGCGTTGCTTGGACATGGGCGTTGCTTGGACAAGGGCGTTGCTTGGACATGAGTGTTGCTTGGACATGGGCGTTGCTTGGACATGGGCGTTGCTTGGACATGGGTGTTGCTTGGACATGGGTGTTGCTTGGACATGGGCGTTGCTTGGACATGAGTGTTGCTTGGACATGGGCGTTGCTTGGACATGGGCGTTGCTTGGACATGGGCGTTGCTTGGACAAGGGTGTTGCTTGGACATGAGTGTTGCTTTGACATGAGTGTTGCTTGGACATGAGTGTTGCTTGGACAAGGGCGTTGCTTGGACATGAGTGTTGCTTGGACATGGGCGTTGCTTGGACATGGGTGTTGCTTGGACATGGGCGTTGTTTGGACATGAGTGTTGCTTGGACATGGGCGTTGCTTGGACATGGGCGTTGCTTGGACATGAGTGTTGCTTGGACATGGGCGTTGCTTGGACATGGGCGTTGCTTGGACATGGGTGTTGCTTGGACATGGGTGTTGCTTGGACATGGCCGTTGCTTGGACATGAGTGTTGCTTGGACATGGGCGTTGCTTGGACATGGGCGTTGCTTGGACAAGGGTGTTGCTTGGACATGGGTGTTGCTTGGACATGAGTGTTGCTTGGACATGGGTGTTGCTTGGACATGAGTGTTGCTTGGACAAGGGCGTTGCTTGGACATGAGTGTTGCTTGGACATGGGCGTTGCTTGGACATGAGTGTTGCTTGGACATGGGCGTTGCTTGGACATGGGCGTTGCTTGGACATGGGTGTTGCTTGGACATGGGTGTTGCTTGGACATGGGCGTTGCTTGGACATGAGTGTTGCTTGGACATGGGCGTTGCTTGGACATGGGCGTTGCTTGGACATGGGCGTTGCTTGGACAAGGGCGTTGCTTGGACATGGGTGTTGCTTGGACATGGGTGTTGCTTGGACATGAGTGTTGCTTGGACATGGGCGTTGCTTGGACATGAGTGTTGCTTGGACAAGGGCGTTGCTTGGACATGAGTGTTGCTTGGACATGGGCGTTGCTTGGACATGGGTGTTGCTTGGACATGGGCGTTGTTTGGACATGGGCGTTGCTTGGACATGGGCGTTGCTTGGACATGGGCGTTGCTTGGACATGGGCGTTGCTTGGACAAGGGTGTTGCTTGGACATGAGTGTTGCTTGGACATGGGCGTTGCTTGGACAAGGGCGTTGCTTGGACATGAGTGTTGCTTGGACATGGGCGTTGCTTGGACATGACCGTTGCTTGGACAAGGGCGTTCCTTGGACATGGGCGTTGCTTGGACATGAGTGTTGCTTGGACATGGGTGTTGCTTGGACATAGGCGTTGCTTGGACATGGGCGTTGCTTGGACATGGGTGTTGCTTGGACATGGGCGTTGCTTGGACATGGGCGTTGCTTGGACATGGGCGTTGCTTGGACATGGGTGTTGCTTGGACATGGTTGTTGCTTGGACATGGGTGTTGCTTGGACATGGGTGTTGCTTGGACATGGGTGTTGCTTGGACATGGGCGTTGCTTGGACATGGGTGTTGCTTGGACATGGGCGTTGCTTGGACATGGGCGTTGCTTGGACATGGGTGTTGCTTGGACATGGGCGTTGCTTGGACATGGGCGTTGCTTGGACATGGGTGTTGCTTGGACATGGTTGTTGCTTGGACATGGGTGTTGCTTGGACATGGGTGTTGCTTGGACATGGGTGTTGCTTGGACATGGGCGTTGCTTGGACATGGGTGTTGCTTGGACATGGGCGTTGCTTGGACATGGGCGTTGCTTGGACATGGGTGTTGCTTGGACATAGGCGTTGCTTGGACATGGGCGTTGCTTGGACATGGGCGTTGCTTGGACATGGGTGTTGCTTGAACGTGGGCGTTGCTTGGACATGGGCGTTGCTTGGACATGGGTGTTGCTTGGACATGGGCGTTGCTTGGACATGGGCGTTGCTTGGACATGGGTGTTGCTTGGACATAGGCGTTGCTTGGACATGGGCGTTGCTTGGACATGGGCGTTGCTTGGACATGGGTGTTGCTTGAACGTGGGCGTTGCTTGGACATGGGTGTTGCTTGGACAAGGGC
The DNA here is from genome assembly GCA_964036045.1 of Eutreptiella sp. 'Long Island Sound 2002'. NCBI lineage: Eukaryota > Euglenozoa > Euglenophyceae > Eutreptiales > Eutreptiaceae > Eutreptiella > Eutreptiella sp. 'Long Island Sound 2002'. The sequence continues at coordinate 12,149,998 of OZ038404.1, read as the reverse complement.
GTTGCTTGGACATGAGTGTTGCTTGGACATGGGCGTTGCTTGGACATGGGTGTTGCTTGGACGTGGGTGTTGCTTGGACATGGGTGTTGCTTGGACATGGGCGTTGCTTGGACATGAGTGTTGCTTGGACATGGGCGTTGCTTGGACATGGGCGTTGCTTGGACATGGGCGTTGCTTGGACGTGGGCGTTGCTTGGACATGGGCATTGCTTGGACAAGGGTGTTGCTTGGACATGGGTGTTGCTTGGACATGGGCGTTGCTTGGACATGGGCGTTGCTTGGACATGGGCGTTGCTTGGACATGAGTGTTGCTTGGACATGGGCGTTGCTTGGACATGAGTGTTGCTTGGACATGGGTGTTGCTTGGACATGGGTGTTGCTTGGACATTGGCGTTGCTTGGACATGGGCGTTGCTTGGACATGAGTGTTGCTTGGACATGGGTGTTGCTTGGACATGGGTGTTGCTTGGACATGGGCGTTGCTTGGACATGGGCGTTGCTTGGACATGGGCGTTGCTTGGAGAAGGGTGTTGCTTGGACATGAGTGTTGCTTGGACATGGGCGTTGCTTCGACATGAGTGTTGCTTGGACAAGGGCGTTGCTTGGACATGGGCGTTGCTTGGACATGGGTGTTGCTTGGACATGGGCGTTGTTTGGACATGGGCGTTGCTTGGACATGGGCGTTGCTTGGACGTGGGCGTTGCTTGGACATGAGTGTTGCTTGGACATGAGTGTTGCTTGGACATGGGCGTTGCTTGGACATAGGCGTTGCTTGGACATGGGCGTTGCTTGGACATGGGCGTTGCTTGGACATGAGTGTTGCTTGGACATGGGTGTTGCTTGGACATGGGTGTTGCTTGGACATGGGCGTTGCTTGGACATGGATGTTGCTTGGACATGGGCGTTGCTTGGACATGGGTGTTGCTTGGACATGGGCGTTGCTTGGACATGGGCGTTGCTTGGACATGAGTGTTGCTTGGACATGGGCGTTGCTTGGACATGGGCGTTGCTTGGACATGGGCGTTGCTTGGACAAGGGTCTTGCTTGGACATGAGTATTGCTTTGACATGGGCGTTGCTTGGACATGAGTGTTGCTTGGACAAGGGCGTTGCTTGGACATGGGTGCTGCTTGGACATGGGTGGTGCTTGGACCTGGGCGTTGCTTGGACATGGGCGTTGCTTGGACATGGGCGTTGCTTGGACATGGGCGTTGCTTGGACATGGGCGTTGCTTGGACAAGGGCGTTGCTTGGACGTGGGCGTTGCTTGGACATGGGCGTTGCTTGGACAAGGGCGTTGCTTGGACATGAGTGTTGCTTGGACATGGGCGTTGCTTGGACATGGGCGTTGCTTGGACATGGGCGTTGCTTGGACAAGGGCGTTGCTTGGACATGAGTGTTGCTTGGACATGGGCGTTGCTTGGACATGAGTGTTGCTTGGACATGGGCGTTGCTTGGACATGGGCGTTGCTTGGACATGGGCGTTGCTTGGACAAGGGCGTTGCTTGGACATGAGTGTTGCTTGGACATGGGCGTTGTTTGGACGTGGGCGTTGCTTGGACATGGGCGTTGCTTGGACAAGGGCGTTGCTTGGACATGAGCGTTGCTTGGACATGGGCGTTGCTTGGACAAGGGCGTTGCTTGGACATGAGCGTTGCTTGGACATGGGCGTTGCTTGGACATGGGCGTTGCTTGGACATCGGTGTTGCTTGGACATGAGTGTTGCTTGGACATGGGCGTTGCTTGGACATGGGCGTTGCTTGGACATGGGTGTTGCTTGGACATGGGCGTTGCTTGGACAAGGGTGTTGCTTGGACAAGGGTGTTGCTTGGACATGAGTGTTGCTTGGACATGGGCGTTGCTTGGACATGGGCGTTGCTTGGACATGGGTGTTGCTTGGACATGGGCGTTGCTTGGACAAGGGTGTTGCTTGGACATGAGTGTTGCTTGGACATGGGCGTTGCTTGGACATGAGTGTTGCTTGGACAAGGGCGTTGCTTGGACATGAGTGTTGCTTGGACATGGGCGTTGCTTGGACATGAGTGTTGCTTGGACATGGGCGTTGCTTGGACATGGGCGTTGCTTGGACATGGGTGTTGCTTGGACATGGGTGTTGCTTGGACATGGGCGTTGCTTGGACATGGGCGTTGCTTGGACATGGGCGTTGCTTGGACGTGGGCGTTGCTTGGACATGGGCGTTGCTTGGACAAGGGCGTTGCTTGGACATGAGTGTTGCTTGGACATGGGCGTTGCTTGGACATGGGCGTTGCTTGGACATGGGCGTTGCTTGGACGTGGGCGTTGCTTGGACATGGGCGTTGCTTGGACATGGGTGTTGCTTGGACATGGGTGTTGCTTGGACATGGGCGTTGCTTGGACATGGGCGTTGCTTGGACATGGGCGTTGCTTGGACGTGGGCGTTGCTTGGACATGGGCGTTGCTTGGACAAGGGCGTTGCTTGGACATGAGTGTTGCTTGGACATGGGCGTTGCTTGGACATGGGCGTTGCTTGGACATGGGTGTTGCTTGGACATGAGTGTTGCTTGGACATGGGCGTTGCTTGGACATGGGCGTTGCTTGGACATGGGTGTTGCTTGGACATGGGCGTTGCTTGGACAAGGGTGTTGCTTGGACAAGGGTGTTGCTTGGACATGAGTGTTGCTTGGACATGGGCGTTGCTTGGACATGGGCGTTGCTTGGACATGGGTGTTGCTTGGACATGGGCGTTGCTTGGACAAGGGTGTTGCTTGGACATGAGTGTTGCTTGGACATGGGCGTTGCTTGGACATGAGTGTTGCTTGGACAAGGGCGTTGCTTGGACATGAGTGTTGCTTGGACATGGGCGTTGCGTGGACATGAGTGTTGCTTGGACATGGGCGTTGCTTGGACATGGGCGTTGCTTGGACATGGGTGTTGCTTGGACATGGGTGTTGCTTGGACATGGGCGTTGCTTGGACATGAGTGTTGCTTGGACATGGGCGTTGCTTGGACAAGGGCGTTGCTTGGACATGGGCGTTGCTTGGACAAGGGCGTTGCTTGGACATGGGTGTTGCTTGGACATGGGTGTTGCTTGGACATGAGTGTTGCTTGGACATGGGCGTTGCTTGGACATGAGTGTTGCTTGGACAAGGGCGTTGCTTGGACATGAGTGTTGCTTGGACATGGGCGTTGCTTGGACATGGGTGTTGCTTGGACATGGGCGTTGTTTGGACATGGGCGTTGCTTGGACATGGGCGTTGCTTGGACATGGGCGTTGCTTGGACATGGGCGTTGCTTGGACAAGGGTGTTGCTTGGACATGAGTGTTGCTTGGACATGGGCGTTGCTTGGACAAGGGCGTTGCTTGGACATGAGTGTTGCTTGGACATGGGCGTTGCTTGGACATGACCGTTGCTTGGACAAGGGTGTTCCTTGGACATGGGCGTTGCTTGGACATGAGTGTTGCTTGGACATGGGTGTTGCTTGGACATAGGCGTTGCTTGGACATGGGCGTTGCTTGGACATGGGTGTTGCTTGGACATGGGCGTTGCTTGGACATGGGCGTTGCTTGGACATGGGCGTTGCTTGGACATGGGTGTTGCTTGGACATGGTTGTTGCTTGGACATGGGTGTTGCTTGGACATGGGTGTTGCTTGGACATGGGTGTTGCTTGGACATGGGCGTTGCTTGGACATGGGTGTTGCTTGGACATGGGCGTTGCTTGGACATGGGCGTTGCTTGGACATGGGTGTTGCTTGGACATGGGCGTTGCTTGGACATGGGCGTTGCTTGGACATGGGTGTTGCTTGGACATGGTTGTTGCTTGGACATGGGTGTTGCTTGGACATGGGTGTTGCTTGGACATGGGTGTTGCTTGGACATGGGCGTTGCTTGGACATGGGCGTTGCTTGGACATGGGTGTTGCTTGAACGTGGGCGTTGCTTGGACATGGGTGTTGCTTGGACAAGGGCGTTGCTTGGACATGAGTGTTGCTTGGACATGGGCGTTGCTTGGACATGGGTGTTGCTTGGACGTGGGTGTTGCTTGGACATGGGTGTTGCTTGGACATGGGCGTTGCTTGGACATGAGTGTTGCTTGGACATGGGCGTTGCTTGGACATGGGCGTTGCTTGGACATGGGCATTGCTTGGACAAGGGTGTTGCTTGGACATGGGTGTTGCTTGGACATGGGCGTTGCTTGGACATGGGCGTTGCTTGGACATGGGCGTTGCTTGGACATGAGTGTTGCTTGGACATGGGCGTTGCTTGGACATGAGTGTTGCTTGGACATGGGTGTTGCTTGGACATGGGTGTTGCTTGGACATGGGCGTTGCTTGGACATGGGCGTTGCTTGGACATGAGTGTTGCTTGGACATGGGTGTTGCTTGGACATGGGTGTTGCTTGGACATGGGCGTTGCTTGGACATGGGCGTTGCTTGGACATGGGCGTTGCTTGGAGAAGGGTGTTGCTTGGACATGAGTGTTTCTTGGACATGGGCGTTGCTTCGACATGAGTGTTGCTTGGACAAGGGCGTTGCTTGGACATGAGTGTTGCTTGGACATGGGCGTTGCTTGGACATGGGTGTTGCTTGGACATGGGCGTTGTTTGGACATGGGCGTTGCTTGGACATGGGCGTTGCTTGGACATGGGCGTTGCTTGGACATGGGCGTTGCTTGGACAAGGGTGTTGCTTGGACATGAGTGTTGCTTGGACATGGGCGTTGCTTGGACATAGGCGTTGCTTGGACATGGGCGTTGCTTGGACATGGGCGTTGCTTGGACATGAGTGTTGCTTGGACATGGGTGTTGCTTGGACATGGGCGTTGCTTGGACATGGGCGTTGCTTGGACATGGATGTTGCTTGGACATGGGCGTTGCTTGGACATGGGTGTTGCTTGGACATGGGCGTTGCTTGGACATGGGCGTTGCTTGAACATGAGTGTTGCTTGGACATGGGCGTTGCTTGGACATGGGCGTTGCTTGGACATGGGCGTTGCTTGGACAAGGGTCTTGCTTGGACATGAGTATTGCTTTGACATGGGCGTTGCTTGGACATGAGTGTTGCTTGGACAAGGGCGTTGCTCGGACATGGGTGCTGCTTGGACATGGGCGTTGCTTGGACATGGGCGTTGCTTGGACATGGGCGTTGCTTGGACATGAGCGTTGCTTGGACATGGGCGTTGCTTGGACAAGGGCGTTGCTTGGACGTGGGCGTTGCTTGGACATGGGCGTTGCTTGGACAAGGGCGTTGCTTGGACATGAGTGTTGCTTGGACATGGGCGTTGCTTGGACATGGGCGTTGCTTGGACATGGGCGTTGCTTGGACGTGGGCGTTGCTTGGACATGGGCGTTGCTTGGACAAGGGCGTTGCTTGGACATGAGTGTTGCTTGGACATGGGCGTTGCTTGGACATGGGCGTTGCTTGGACATGGGTGTTGCTTGGACATGGGTGTTGCTTGGACATGGGCGTTGCTTGGACATGAGTGTTGCTTGGACATGGGCGTTGCTTGGACATGGGCGTTGCTTGGACATGGGCGTTGCTTGGACAAGGGTCTTGCTTGGACATGAGTGTTGCTTTGACATGGGCGTTGCTTGGACATGAGTGTTGCTTGGACAAGGGCGTTGCTTGGACATGGGTGCTGCTTGGACATGGGTGTTGCTTGGACATGGGCGTTGCTTGGACATGGGCGTTGCTTGGACATGGGCGTTGTTTGGACATGGGCGTTGCTTGGACATGGGCGTTGCTTGGACATGGGCGTTGCTTGGACATGGGCGTTGCTTGGACATGGGTGTTGCTTGGACATGGGCGTTGCTTGGACATGGGCGTTGCTTGGACATGGGTGTTGCTTGGACATGGGTGTTGCTTGGACATGAGTGTTGCTTGGACATGGGTGTTGCTTGGACATGGGTGTTGCTTGGACATGGGCGTTGCTTGGACATGGGCGTTGCTTGGACAAGGGCGTTGCTTGGACATGAGTGTTGCTTGGACATGAGTGTTGCTTGGACATGGGCGTTGCTTGGACATGGGCGTTGCTTGGACATGGGCGTTGCTTGGACATGGGCGTTGCTTGGACATGGGCGTTGCTTGGACATGGGCGTTGTTTGGACATGGGCGTTGCTTGGACATGGGCGTTGCTTGGACATGGGTGTTGCTTGGACATGGGCGTTGCTTGGACATGGGTGTTGCTTGGACATGGGCGTTGCTTGGACATGGGCGTTGCTTGGACATGGGTGTTGCTTGGACATGGGCGTTGCTTGGACATGGGTGTTGCTTGGACATGGGTGTTGCTTGGACATGGGCGTTGCTTGGACATGGGCGTTGCTTGGACAAGGGTCTTGCTTGGACATGATTGTTGCTTGGACATGGCCGTTGCTTGGACATGAGTGTTGCTTGGACAAGGGCGTTGCTTGGACATGGGTGCTGCTTGGACATGGGTGTTGCTTGGACATGGGCGTTGCTTGGACATGGGCGTTGCTTGGACATGGGCGTTGTTTGGACATGGGCGTTGCTTGGACATGGGCGTTGCTTGGACATGGGCGTTGCTTGGACATGGGTGTTGCTTGGACATGGGTGTTGCTTGGACATGGGCGTTGCTTGGACATAGGCGTTGCTTGGACATGGGTGTTGCTTGGACATGGGCGTTGCTTGGACATGGGTGTTGCTTGGACATGGGCGTTGTTTGGACATGGGCGTTGCTTGGACATGGGCGTTGCTTGGACATGGGCGTTGCTTGGACATGGGCGTTGCTTGGACATGGGTGTTGCTTGGACATGGGCGTTGCTTGGACATGGGCGTTGCTTGGACATGGGTGTTGCTTGGACATGGGTGTTGCTTGGACATGAGTGTTGCTTGGACATGGGTGTTGCTTGGACATGGGTGTTGCTTGGACATGGGCGTTGCTTGGACATGGGCGTTGCTTGGACATGGGCGTTGCTTGGACATGGGCGTTGCTTGGACATGAGTGTTGCTTGGACATGAGTGTTGCTTGGACATGGGCGTTGCTTGGACATGGGCGTTGCTTGGACATGGGCGTTGCTTGGACGTGGGCGTTGCTTGGACATGGGCGTTGCTTGGACAAGGGCGTTGCTTGGACATGAGTGTTGCTTGGACATGGGCGTTGCTTGGACATGGGCGTTGCTTGGACATGGGTGTTGCTTGGACATGGGTGTTGCTTGGACATGGGCGTTGCTTGGACATGGGTGTTGCTTGGACATGGGCGTTGTTTGGACATGGGCGTTGCTTGGACATGGGCGTTGCTTGGACAAGGGTGTTGCTTGGACATGAGTGTTGCTTTGACATGGGCGTTGCTTGGACATGAGTGTTGCTTGGACAAGGGCGTTGCTTGGACATGGGTGCTGCTTGGACATGGGTGTTGCTTGGACATGGGCGTTGCTTGGACATGGGTGTTGCTTGGACATGGGCGTTGTTTGGACATGGGCGTTGCTTGGACATGGGCGTTGCTTGGACATGGGCGTTGCTTGGACATGGGCGTTGCTGGGACAAGGGTGTTGCTTGGACATGAGTGTTGCTTGGACATGGGCGTTGCTTGGACATGAGTGTTGCTTGGACAAGGGCGTTGCTTGGACAAGGGCGTTGCTTACGCGCCACAACTTGCGTGATACACGTGTAGACATGATGTACTATTCTGAAAACCAAGAGGCAAAACACACTGCAAATGCCCTCTTGGCCAACAGAGCTGCCTTGACACACAACATGAACTTCGTGCATCTCAAAACCAAGGCATCAGGAAGCACCCATGGCACACGGTAAAACGAATTGAAAAACGCACCGCCCCCAATCAACGGCGTAAAAATTGACGGAACCAACGCCGAGTGTTGCTTGGACATAGGCGTTGCTTGGACATGAGTGTTGCTTGGACATAGGCGTTGCAAGGGCATAGAACAGTGGAATGTTCAGCAATAGGTCCCCGGCGACAGACATACATACGGTGATTCAGGGTAAAAACGGATGAATAGTGCAGTGCCATGTTTGTGTGCACCGTCCAATGTGTTGTGCTACGCTGAAACATGTGACACCCCCCACCCCAAACCCATACATTTCTGAAATGGCGTTTTCTTGCAGATTTCAAAAAGTATACACATCCCCCCCCCTCCCTCAGTGACGACATGTTTGCACATGGAAGCCAAACTTGTAGAAAATGCTGAAAAAGGCCAAAACCCACAAAGTTGGCATATTCTGAGATGTCCCCAAGAGATATACCCACACACTTCATGTATCAAGGGGCGAAGCCGCGGCACACATTGTCCGTGCATGTCAGCAAGGCGCCGTCAGGCGCCCACACAGATTGCCCTGCATTGCCTGAGACCGTCACCGACGCTCCCTCCGCTCCGGTCGCAGGGCCGGATTCGGGTCCCTGATCCCCCTCCCTGCGCCATCTCTTGCGGGGGGCACTCACATCCGCGCTAAAACCCCCACCGCTGTCCGTACCGTGGCCCCCACTGTCGACGTAGCGCGGCCCCTGTCGCCTGGTGTCCCTCACGTCTGCGCTGAGCTGGTCCCCACTGCCCCTTGACGTCTGGCAGTCGACGTCTGGGACTCCAGTTCTCGCAGTTCACCGTCCATATGGGCGTTGCTTGGCCATAGAACAGTGGAAAGTTCACCGATAGGTCGCCACCGACAGACCTACGCCCTCACTCATCAAGTATCACGCCGCAGAGCCGCGGCACACATTGTCCCATCTGTCCAGCAAGACCGTCACACATAGTTCAAAGCAGTCCGAGAGCGCCACTGGCGCCCTCTCTCGCTGGTTACGTTCTGGCCTCTTTACCCGACCCCCCCTCCCTTCGGCGCCTCTTTCTACTGTCACTGACATCCGTACTAAACTCGTCACTGTCACTGGCGTGCTTGGCCATAGAACAGTGGAAAGTTCAGCGATAGGTCCCCACCGACAGACCTACGCCCTCACCCATCAAGTATCACGCGGCGGAGCTTGGACAAAGGCGGGGGGGGGGGGGGGGCAGCAAACATTACCCCCGGGACACAGGCATACGCCCATCGCTCATCAGACCAGTACCGAGTGCCGCCTTGAATTTCCTGCTTCGCAGCCGTCGAATGTTTCATGGGCTGGCTGGTCGGCTCGCCCCTCTCCCGTGAGGCCGGGTAGAACGACTTCCTCAAGCGTTTGGGCGAGAATATCACTTCAAAAGTGTCATTAGACACACTGAGCCCCCCCCCCCCCGAATCATCAGGTATGTTTGATCCCCCAGGCTGATTGGCATCAGAGTCACACAACCCGGAGGGGGGGGGGGGTTGGCACAAGGCCTCGGTATCTGATTGTTTTACTTTGGCGGCGCCTATTGGCCTCTTGCCACCGCTCATTCTGACCCTCTGTGGGCCTGGACGTGTTGTGGTTGTGTCAACGGAGCCCCCGGATGACTTGTCCTGTTTGACTACTCCGGGGGTCGGCTGTCCCGGAGACGGGGCTGTTGCCCGTGCCGTTGACCAGGGGCATCCAGATGCACCCTCCGAGTCCATGCGGGGGTTTGCCGACTCCAGCGCTGACTTGTGCGTGCTGGGGTGTGCGTCTGCAGGATAATTTTCCTGACAGCGGCTTCTCACAGGAGGGGGGGGGGGGGATCGACAACACTGAGACGTGGGAGGGAGGCACACGGGGTGTGCACAGCAGGAGGTTTCATGGGCGTTCCGTAGCGTTTCATGCGCCTTGCATGGCGTTTCATGGCCGTTTTGTGGCGTTCAATGGGCGTTTTACGGCGTTTGTTGGGCGCTTCGCAGCGTTCAATGGGCGTTTCATAGAGTTTCACGCGCCTTTCATAGCGTTTCACGCGCCTTTCATGGCGTTTCACGCGCCTTTCATGGCGTTTCACGCGCCTTTCATGGTGTTTCATGGGCATTTCTTTTTTTTTTTGACTCAGACTCACAAGTTCATCGTAAGTGCTCGGCCAGACGGGCCGGATCAGTAATGACAGTGTAAGTACAACATATGTTGTCCCGTGCGATTCCTGGGTCGCATACCACCATTTGTGGCGGGACGTATATTTGAGACTCACCTGTTGTCTGTCACTCACTCATGCAGTGTCAGAAACTGCCACGCCACTGAGGCATCGAAAAGAAAAAGGGGGATGACATGTGTTTCATGGGCATTTCATGGGCATTTCATGGGCGTTTCATGGGCATTTCATGGACCTCGTTGGGCTCCTGCAGGGGCTTGTTCTCCAGGATTTGGCATAGGGCCTCGTCGAAGATGAGGGGCTCGAAGCAGTTGCAGTACTCCGCGTGCTCCTCGTAGGCATCGCGCACGTTTTCGGTGTTGGCGAAGTTGAAGGTGCGGGCCTGCGTGCCCGGGTAGACATTCAGCAGCTCCTTCAGGAATGTCTCCTCCTTGCGCCTCCACTCGTCGCCGCTGTCCATGGCCCGGACGGGCGGGGCGCGTCACACATGTGCGCAGGCGCGGGGCATGTCAGGTCATTGTACCGGGTCTGTGCGGCGGGCAGGGCTTTGCTTGGAGGGGAGGGGTGCGCTCGGGGGAATGCCAGAGCGGGGCGGTTACTGGCGGTTGGAAATGCGGTTGGGGCTGGTGTTGGGGTATGCGAATACCGCCTTTGGGGGAGAGTCAGAGCCGGAGTGTTTTGGGGGGGGGGGGGGGCTTCAAGCGATTCCCTGGCAGCGGGGAGGGATGCGGGCCTCTGAGAGGAAATCAGAGGGCTGGCGTCTGGGCACGTCCATATACCCGACCCTCCCACACTGTCTCTGGGTCCTGAGGGAGGGAGGATGCCATCAAGGCTGAGGGAGTATGCCGGCGGGTACCCTGCCCCCCCCCCCCCCCTTGAAATATCCCCCCGTAGCGCGCGACGGTCTCCCCCCCCTGGGGGGGAGGATTGCAAGGGTATTTCAAGGCCCCACAACAGTGGCCAACACATGTGCACCAAGTGTGCCTGAGTGGTACCGTACACGGTCACCGGGAGAAAACATCTTGGGTCTGAAAAAGGCACACAACCCCCTGTACACCGCCTTTGGAGAGAGAACATCACAGAATACACACAGGTGACTGATTCGGAGTAATGGGAAAGCAATGCAAGAACGGTGTGTGACAGATGGGAACACAAACCACCGCAATAGACATTGCCTAGCAAAACAGTGAAGTGACAGTGTCCCCCCCGGCGGGGGAGATTGCATAGGGGGGGGGGGATTTCAAATGGGGGGCCGGGTACTTCCGGGTGTACGTACGTGTGCGCCTTTTGCATTAGGGGGGGGGGGGTCCTCCACTTGTGGATGGAGGAGGGATTTTGTCAGACCATAAGGTCCGGGGTCCAAAAAATTGCGAGAGGAGGGGCCATGACGTCAGGTTTTGGAATAACGATGACCCGGACCTCATGCCCGACTCCCGGCGTCCAGGGGGGGAGGGGGGCGCGGTTGGCACAAGGCCTCGGTATCAGATTGTTTGCCTTTGGCGGCGCCTATTGGCCTCTCGCCACTGCTCATTCTGACCCTCTGTGGGCCTGAACGTGTTTTGATTGTGTCAATGAAACCCGTGGATGACTTGTCCTGTTTGACTACTCCGGGGGTCGGCTGTCCCGGAGACGGGCTGTTGCCCGTGCCGTTGACCAAGTGCATCCAGACGCACACTCCGAGTCCACGCTAGCTTTGCCGACTCCAGCACTGACTTGTGCGCGCTGCTAGAGGACACGAGTATGAGCAAGAAAAGCAATCTAGGGCCTAGAGGACACAAGTATGATATAGAACATCCATCAAAGGCCTAGAGGACACAAGTATGATATAGAACAGCCATCAAGGGCCTAGTGGGCACGAGTATGATATAGCACATCCATCAAGGGCCTAGAGGACACGAGTATGATGTAGAATAGCCATCAAGGGCCTAGAGGACACGAGTATGATATAGCACATCCATCAAGGGCCTAGAGGACACGAGTATGATGTAGAATAGCCATCAAGGGCCTAGAGGACATGGATATGATATATAACGCAATTGGATATTAGGATGGTAGTTTCAGTTGCTCAACGCCAAGGTCCATTGTCCACAAAGAATGAAGTAGCATTCCATTAGGCAAAGATCTCATGTCCTTGGGGAGCAGGAAACTTGAGGCACAAGGCTTTACGAAATGGACATTAAAGAAAACTTCCATTCTTGGTTGGTTACTGGGGTGCAACAAGGTGGGCTCTATACCAAGTTCTAGCATAGGGCTATCTCAATCTCTTTTTCCTTCTTCAAGTAGCTTTCATTTGTTGAACATGTGGGTGGTGCCACTGCCAGTGCGCCCATATCATAATATCATTTGTGTGCACTTGTGTGGGAACCACTGTATGGCATCCCTGCATAGCCATGCCCTTTGCCCTGGCAAATCCATTTGGATCCCCCATCCCCACTTGCCCAGCCTGCAACACAAACAATCAATCTACAATACCTGACCTCCTACCCAAGATCCCATACCCACACAGACATGATCGCACAATGTGATATAGATGCAACGGCAAAGAATTTCTTTTGCCGAGGGTTTCTGGCTGGATATTTGGGTGCAACAAGGGGATGGAGGGGGATTCCATTCACCTTGTTTCTTGCATGTGTTTGCAATTGATATTTGGTTTTTATGCGTGAGGTATTCACACACAATGTAGCCACACAGAGGAATACACAATTATGTTGTCTGCAATTGTGCAAGCTGCAGTGTTGCATGATCTCTTGATTGAGTGACCTCCTATGTGCTTGTAGGTGATTGCCGCCATTTCCTATTAGATTCTGAGTGGTTGCTCTTGATTCTCGACGGGAGATTGGGACTAGGGCCCAATGATACGATGTTGTGGTAAAGTGTGCTGTGGTGGGGTGCATGCAACTCACTATTCCTTCTGCGACCTTCTGCGACCTATATCGGCATGTTGCTGTGCCACTAATGGCCACAAATCACATACCATGTCTTCATCTAGGGTTACCTTGGGTGCCATATTTTCTACCGCCGCCAACACCCACCAGCAATGTCATGCATGAAAAAGCATAATCAAATCTACCCCCCCCTCCCCCTTGCGCATGCACGGCCTTGTCTAAGCACGGGGTGGGCGTTGAACCGCCGTTCTCAGGAATTTTTGGGACCACTGTTTTTGTGGTCCCACATGTAACATGGGGTTAAAAACAGTTTACCACACATTGCCACCCGATGATGTTTGTTTTGATGTGATTCTTAGCCATTCCTGCTATTTCCCTTCCACAGCCTATCGCCATCTGCATCTGAGAGATCTCCTTGATGTGGGCGATCATGTGTGTTTGCAGGCACGGTCTTGTCTAAGCACGGGGTGGGCGTTGAACCGCTGTTTTGCCTGGTTTTTTGGGACCGTGGCCGTGCTTGCGCAAGGGGGGGGCGGGGTAAATAGGGAGAAAAGTGCACATGGCGCTGTGTGTGACTGCTAACGTGGCCACGTAATAACCGTCTGTCGACTACACAAGCCGAACCCCTCAAGGACCACCAAACACCCTTTCTATGACCCGCTTCCACACAACTTGTTACGTCATGTTATATCAAAAGAATTAAACTCACTTTCCACCCAAAGAACATTGGATAGCTTGTGGACGAGGCCCAAAACTGAGGTTCCCGTAGTTGTCGACAAACAAACTTTGCCTTGCATTGCAGATTCCCATGCACATCAATGCGTACAAAATGGGGTGTGGGCACACCAGCCCCTTCCGTGGTGTGGTGTCCACCTGCTGTACCACCTCTATAGGGCCACCCCGCCATGGCTCTTTCCATCGTTGTGCATCGCATCAATCGCCGTTCCAACATCAAGAGGACACCATCACGTTGCGATGGTGCCCTTCATTCTGCATGTTCTGGGTGTGCAAAGAAACCTGTCTTGTTGCTCCGCTAAAAAGTACCAAAACTGCAATGGCACACAACATATGGCACACACAATCCACCTACCCCCCCCCCTTTGTATAAGCTACGCAAAAGTCCCAGTCCCTACGCCTACTGTAGCTTGGACAAGGCCGGAGACGCCCGGGTTCAAAAAGAGAAGTTTGCACGGTGAGCTGGTGCAAGAAAGGGAAATAAAATGCACAAATATCCCCAAAATCAGGGCTATGTGGGTCCAAGTGGGCAAACACTCACAACAGATGTATCCATGGCCCTAGGTGACTGGCAAATTTGTCACCAAACACATGTCTCATGTGGCCGTACTGCATTTGTACCGAATTAAAATTAGGTACCAAATTAATACGGTACCTACACCAGCTGTAGCTTGGACAAGGGCGTAGCTTATGCAAGTGGGGGGGGGGGGTACAGTGGTGATTGGTAAGGGATGATGATGAAGCCAGTGAAAAGGTCCTGATGGAGGAGGTATTGTGGTGGGGGAAAATCTACCCACTGGGAACGCAAGGAGGCACTCAATCCCTTTTCCAAAATACTACATTTTGGGGGGGCTTCATGGCCAGGCCAAATCAATACTCAGTCACCCCTCATGCCATCAGAGGGAAACAGAGCAGTCGGTCGCCACTATTTTCCGGAATCCCTCAACATTCTAGGCAGATGGAACCATTGCTACAGGAGATCCATGGCGAAAAGGTCCTGGAAATTCCCCTCTGCCTGGGCCAGCGGGCAGCCTTTTGTATCATCACGGAATCCAACCTCAGTGCCAAGAAACCACCCCAGATACCTGCAGCGCAAACCCATCGCTCAACCGATCTCGAGGATGGGAATAAAACAAAACATGCCTGCCCAGATGCCAGTCCTGGTAACCTCACAGAGCATAACACCCCCTCCCCCGGCACTGGCAAAATTCCAACCAACAACCAACAACACCATAAGGATACTAACCTTAGACACAGCCGTACTTGTGATGCATACTGTGAGGCATGTGTTGCAAACAACCTGTTTATCAACTGATGAGCAACACATCAGTCCCAAAACTAAACTAACCAACTGACGAGGACATTCAAACTCGGACTTCGTGTTGTGCTTGTCTGTTTGTTGACAATTGTGTGTGTGGTGGACGGTGTGTGTGTGGTGTGAACGAGGGAGCGGTGAGGGTGTGTGTGGTGTGAGGGGTGTGTGTGGTGAGGGGTGTGTGGTGGAGGGGTAGGTGTGAGGTGTAGTGTGGTGTGAGGGGGTGCTGTTGTGTGAGGGTGGAGGAGTTGTTAAGGCCGGTGTTTGCGGACTCTGTTCGTCCCAGCGGGGTCTTTAGGGAACTAGATTTTTTTTTCTCAAGGACCACCCTTAGGGACCGCCCCAAGGGACCACCAACCCCCAACCGCCACCAACCCCCAACCACCAACCGCCACCAACCGCCAACCTCATACCCTCTGGTTTGGCCACAGGCAGGAAACCAAATGATTATTCGCAATAATTTCAAAACTGTGTGTTCTCAGCCATCCATAAAACAAAAGTACACTGGGGCCAAGATCATAGATGAGACACACACAACACATTACAACATGCAATGGATTCACAATACAGTCCTATAAGGTAGTGGCCGGTGGAATGTGGACAAATCACAACTGCCAAATGTTTCCCCGCCGCCTTCACTGCAAGGGCCAGAAATCAGGCGATGGTCTCACTGAACGCATGCTGGGCATTCAGTGTCCTCGCTTACCCAGCAAAATCCTGAAAACACATTGAAACTGGCTTGAAGTGCCAAGGCACTCTTAAGTTATCAGGGCGTGAGGCATCATACACAAATTTAGCAGACAGACCGTCACAGAAAGGCCACAGATCGCAACATCGCAACAAGGGCACCAGAAAAAAAAAGGAGCAAATGGTCCTCTGATCATGTTCTGATGGTCGGAAGTAACTAACTACCCCGTGGAGAGCTGTTCTGAATGGTCTGCGTACAACAGCATTACATGCAATGGGGGAAATGGGACAGACAGGCTGGCTTTGAGACTATCATCACTTCCAAATGCTTTGTGGTTGTATATCTCATACAGCAGCTTGGCAGTCCATTTCTGGCTGCAAGTCTTGCTGTGTTTATATTGGCACTGCTATCATGCAAACGCCACTGGGGCATCGATAAAGGAGAACAGTAAATGTGAAAAAGTCTGCTGTGTGAAAAAGAGAGTCGCTTGTCTGGCACTGCTATCATGCAAATATATATTGGATCTGGCTGTGGCTGTAGCCTCCGGTACATATTCAATTGTGTGCCACGTATTCAGCATGCTGCCTTGACGTGAAGAAGAATTGCCCACTACTGCAAAATCGCAAATGGTGCCAAACGCCACCACAACAAAGCATCCCCACATCTGCTCATGTATGGGAGTGTATGTATGTATGCATGGGAATCTTGCAAGGGAAAAGGAAGATCCCCAGATGTCTACACTGTCCTGGAGTTGGGCCGAACAGCAAAAAGTGAATCGCAAAAAGAAACATCATGAGCTGTGTGTGCATGCGTGCATAATTGGTTTGCAGATATATATATCAGGGATGGTTTGCAGATATATATATCAGGGATGAAGCAATGGCGAGAAATTGCGCCACATTTAGAGGTATAGCAATTGAGAAATATTCAGATGTCCACACAGCGTGCATGCACGGTCGGCATCGCTTTTCTGAAAGAACACCAAAAACTCAATGACTACTGTTGCATAATTTGGCCAATGCACACTGCTTTTTACTCACAGCGGGCTCTTATTTGTGTGCTTCACTGCCTCAACCAGAGGAGCCATGTGCTCACCTCATGGTGTGAAGCCACTTCCCTGAGACTACGCGTCATTTCCGCGACATCTATTTCGAACGAAAACTAGCTCATGGCTGGGAGGATAAATAAAAGAGGGATCGGGGGGGCAGATACTGCAAGGGTTGCATGCAAGCAACAATCCTGCAGCTTCCCACGATAACATACAGAGGGCATGTTTGCATAGCAAGCAGAAGAACCACCATGAGACCCACAATGATGATCACCTCAAGAACGAGTTGGATCCTATTAATGCTCCCTATTAATGCACACCACTCCACAATCCTTTTGCTTGACCTCAACTCATTGAGGTCCTTGTGTTGAGTGTGCTGCATCCCCTGAAACACTGCAGGGTGGCCATGGATAAAATTGGCAGGCTAAATCCAGCGAGAACTTCCCTATTCGGGCCACCATACCTGTCACTATGTGAGTCACGAAAAAATAAGTCAATTGTCAGGCAGAAACCTGTCACCATGAGACCATTAGGGCACAATTGCAGACGCGATCTCCCTGGCTGCAGCAAGATGATCCTTCAAGCTAACTGCAGCACAATGTCCACAATGTCTTTGAATTGGACCTGCGGTGTCACAGCACATGGTAATATTGTTGCACTGCGTGCGCACCGCATGGGCACTGCATGCAAATTTGGTAAAACCCACCAGATAGGAAACCCTCTAAAACCATCCACAGCAACACAAGTAAGTACAAAATTTGGTTGTCACCAAATGTGCCACGAGGTTGCACCCTTGGATAATCTCTTGATTGATATCTGGTTGCACATCCTTGAGGCTGACATCAATGCCTGCCCAATCATTGTATCAACCCGCGGATCAGCCTTGTCATGCATGAACGAGCTGGCTAGACATTGCCGTTGTGTCATGAATGTACTTGTCGCCACATGATTCCCCAGCATCATAGTTCAAAATCCTCCAACAAAAGACAAGAAATGGTGAAGGTGGGTGCAAGCCAGGTGAAAGGGGGAAAGTGCACATAAAAGTGCATGTTGTGCAGCCCTAATATGACTGCATAACAATTGTGTGCCAACTGTGTTTGTCAAACGCAATAAAAAAAAACCACAAAAAAACAACCTTTCTCTTGCTCCTTCCACACAAATTCTTAGCACATGGATGCCATCAACAGAATGAAAGTGATTTTCTACCCAAGAAACTTGGGGGCTTGTGGAAAAGGTCCGAAACCAGGGTTCAAGTAGTCATTCACGTAGAAAACTTTGCACTGTGTGCTCTCCTTGCACGCCCTGCGTGAACACCGTTCCCCATAACACTTGGATCCTGGGCAGAGGCTCTGCCAGTGCTATGTCAGTGGGGCACTTGGGGATCAAACAAGCTTTTGTTGAAGAGGCATGTGTCTTTGAAACAATCATCCTGCCCAGAACGTCGCCACGGGGTCCACATGGCTGAGTCTGATGCTCAACACAAGACGAAGCTCAAAACCAGCACATGACACCACTGCGCACCTCGCCACCTGGCCAAAGGTATGGGGTGCGCAAGTGTGCATGTTACTGATTCAGTGCTGACTGATTCACTATGCTAGAAAGAGGACTGCAGCAGGGAGGAGAGTGCCTGTGGGTCACGCGTGCCACAGCTGATCTGAGAGGACATTTGTCAGGGGTAGGCAAAATATATGTACTTTCACACGTATCCAAAAAATGTTGCAGGTTGAGGTTCCTCTCTGCCAAAGCCTGCACATGGGCCACCTTGTGGAAACACAAGCGCCAGTTTCCACAAAGGCAGTTTCCAACAAAGGATACCTTTGTAACTCCTGAGAAAAGCATGCCACAATCAGGGGCTTTGCAATTGACTGCTCGCTGATCAAGGTGTGCTTGCGCACAAGTGGCCGTGGTAACTCGGCGGGAAGAAAATTGCTTTGCGGGGGGGGGGGGGGATGGCACGGAAGCCCATTTGCCCAACCTCCCCCTCCCCCTCCTTGGTCGCCGTGCCGGGAGGGGGGGTTTGGGCTGGGGCTGCCCTACCTGCCGTGCCGGGGAGGGGGGGGGTCCGACCCCAACATACATGGCTCAAAATGATCCCCACGTCGCGCTGATCATTTTGACTACACATATGTGGGGGAAATTTTTTGAGTGAAAAAAAATTTTCCGGGCCAAAATTTGTGTTCCGGCGCCTTTGGTGGCAACATCCGTCCTTACACAAAACAAAGGGCCCGGCACGGAAGCCCATTTCTGGAACCCCCCCCCCCCTCCTTCGCCGGGCGCCCATGCCATCCCCCCCACCCCCCCCGCAAAGC
This sequence comes from Eutreptiella sp. 'Long Island Sound 2002', assembly GCA_964036045.1. NCBI lineage: Eukaryota > Euglenozoa > Euglenophyceae > Eutreptiales > Eutreptiaceae > Eutreptiella > Eutreptiella sp. 'Long Island Sound 2002'. The sequence continues at coordinate 12,131,116 of OZ038404.1, read as the reverse complement.
AATTTTCGGGCCGCCCTCATTTGAGCACCACATTTTCGGGCCAATTCATGCTGCTTGCCTATTCTTATGCTCTTTCAGACGGCACTGTTTCTCATTGGGTGGCCATAACTGTGGCTGGGGGTGGACGTTTGACAGGGGCTGAGGATAAAGGTTGGTTGGTCACGGGCATGGAGATCTGTACTAATTGGCCCCCAGTGAAAAGACCATGTCGGCAGCAGCAGCAGCAACAACATGCCCAGCGCAACGTGCAGCCAGAGCTAGAGCCAGAGCTGCAGCGCTGCTCAAGCCTCCTGGCCCCTCCGCTTATGGCATGCATCATCAGATGGTCTTCTTTCGGTCCACTGCAACACTCAAAAAAAAAAAATCCCCGGTGCTACAGTGGGGAGAGCCGTAAGGAAAACAGCAGCAGTAGAATGGCAACATGAGACACAACCATCCCAATACAAAAACTGAAACTGCAGGACCCCTTTAATCTGTCATCATACTTCCAGATGTTGGAACTTTCGAAGTGGGCTTCCGCAAAATATTGTGACATGCTACGATTTGTGAGACCACCACACCTGGAGCCCCTGAGCTGTGACAAATTCTGTTGAACCCTGCTGTAGGGGGGGTATGCTCAACAGGCACAGCACAGCCATGACAGCCCAACACAAACAACTTCATCTAACTACCCACTGGCTGTATGTCGGCTGCACCTTCGCTTCTCTGATATTGATGCACTGGCACATGCGCACAACCGGACATGTTCACATGCACATCTACGTCGTCCATATCAAGAAGGGGGTGAAAAAAAGGTGACAATGTGATGTGGCAACGCGTGCAGACACTCACTCAATTACACACATCATTTGGCAATTACCAGCTTCCGGATCAATTAAAAGAGAGGAACAAACAACCGGCAAAATGAATCTACCTCAGCCATATCTCACGCTACAAATCAAAGCAAAGCCCCGGAACAAGAACTTGCCACACACTTTATTCAAAGATGGAAGCCTGGACATGTGCAGGCGAATCTTCTGTCTCCCTCTCTCCCTCTCTCTCCCTCTCTCTGATCACTGAATTGCCATATCCACTTTGCAGAATAACAAGCATGCTGTATTGATTTCAAACTTCAAAAAAGTGAACTCTCCAAAAATCACAAAAAAATTGAATCCTTGTAGAAACTTGTCACAGCATCGCTATTTGCAAACCAAAAGCAACAATTCAGCACCCACAGACAGTGAATACCGCATTACAACTGAATGCAAAAGAGGGATGTATGGGAAAGAAGATAGTGAGAGTGTGATGGCGCACTTCCATATAGACCAACACACAAACACCCCATACCCAGGTGCGTGCACAACTACATGCAGTAACACACACAGAGGCACATGCATGGATGCCTCCCACCAGCGACTGCGTCGGGGCCTCAGGTGCAGGGAGAAATCAGAAAGGCTGCGTAACCGCTGCCGTCGCAGGGCCCCCACAGAGGGGAGGAATTGCCCGGAGGGCCCGGGGGTGGGGATAAGGGGGCTACGTGTGCGGCTTGAGGTGTCAGAAGGCAGCACCTGCGCTTTGCTTCTGCTTCCACCAGATTCATGTGCACTGTCATTTGGTGTGCATGCGCGTGAACACATGTCCACACGATGTGCATTGGGACGAGCCGACCCTCTCGCAAGAGGTGTACCAACGTTTTACCGTATCGACCCTCCCCAACCCGGCCCTGAGTAATTGGGTTGGCACCAATCGGATGGTGGTGGTACCCGGACCCACCTTGTGCTCCCGTAATGAGCTGTGGTCCTGCGGCAGCGTGCATACATTGCTCACAGGGGCACATGGGTGCATTTGCCACTGGTCGGCTCATGTGCATTTGGCAGGGCATCTCGTCAAACAACCCGTGAGCCCTTGTGTAGTACGGGCGCAGGGACTGGCTTGCTTTGGCTTAAGCACATCATCGGGTGCTTGCTACTCGCACCGTGTCAATGCGCCCACAAACATCAGCAGGCAGTTTTGGGGGTTTGGAAATGGGCAGTACCACACACACGCGCACGCAGGCACCCACGCACTCACAGGCGCGCGCGTGTGCGCACATGCAGCAGTCCGAGTGCCCACTGTCCCAAGGCAGTATGGAAGTGCATTGTAGCAGTTCCACTCCCCACTGCCCCCGGACAGTGTGGCAGTGCATTGCAGTAGTTCCACTGCCAACTGCCCCCAGGCAGTGTGGCGGTACATTGCAGGAGTTCCCTGCACACTGCCCCCGGGCAGTGTGGCGTTCCAGCACACACACATGCACATGGCCTTAAACCTCGCCATGCACTAAAAGGCAACATTTAGCAGCAGCAATCCCGGGTATCAGTGGTGCGCACTTTGCGGGAACGGAAGGGGCGGCCAGGAAAAGAGCAAGCAAAGGCCGGCACTCGGGGCCCAAATGCCCCTCGCTGCCCTTTGAGAAACCGTGTCCGGTGCCACTGACCTCCGCACCCTTGGGCAAGGGGGTGGTGTGGTACTGCCGGGGGTGGCGGTGCGCACCCGGACACGCCCGGCCATGACCACGCCTCCGGGCGTGGGCCGGAGGGTCGGGGCGTTTTGTTTTTTTTGTGGTGGAAATGTTTTCTTTTGTTTTGTTTTCAGCAAGAACCGGTGCTCCAGTCCCCTATAGGAAGTCCTGCATGACACGGTACATGCCAAGAGGCATATGCAGGCCTTTGCTTAAGCGGGGGGGGGGGGGCGTTCAGGGCGCCCCAGGGGCAGTTACAATGGAGGTTGCAGGTGACTCACAAAGCGGTTGGGGGCAGTTACTGGCGGTTGGAGGGGCGGTTGCAGGTGGTTGGGGGGCAAGCAAAGGCATGAGGCAAGGGGTTGTGTGATCCTTGGGCAACCCCCCCCCCGCTTAAGCAAAGGCCTGGGCATATGACTTTTTGTGCAAAATCCATGCTCTTGCAGCTTGGAGGCTAGAGACCGTGCAGCACGCTGTTTACCGCACAGCATCTTGTCGCCGATGGCACGAGCAGCCGCGGCATTGGCCTGTACGTCGTGGGCAGATGTAACACATTTGCTGGGCATCCGGGGGTAGCACATGGAGCTGCACCGTGGCTACACCCATTGCAAAAGTACAAGCCGGATCCAGATGAGGTGTGTCAGCCCTGGGCAGGTGGGGGCCTCCAAAGGACCGGCGGCAGAGGCGGCGGGGTTGGCAGCGGCCCCGGGTGTCAGCGTCCGAGTGACGGCGGCCAACCCTCTTGTTGTCCAGGACCTAGGCACTAGCCCCTTGTAGGTGTGCTGGGCCCCAGAGTTGTGTTGGGGGCTGGGTAGGGCCAGCAACACAGGCCAAACTGGTGCAAACGGCACCGATTTCAGAGGCACCCATGAGGCCCTGCGGCGGCTGTTAGGACACAAGATGGAACCAATGGGTCCTCGGCGGCCTAAGGGACCGGGGCCCGTGTAGTCACGGCGACGGGGCAAAGCGCCTCGTGACACGCCACGGCCGCCGGATCTAACGCGGGCTGTTAGACCGGCAGAGGGACAGAAACACGCAACGCCCTCCCCCCCCCCCCAATCTGACGATCTGGCCCGCATCATCAGTGGAACGGAAGACGCAACGCACGACTGTGCGTCTGCGCTGCGGTCTCTACGGCCAAAGGGGAATGCGTCGTGTTCCGCCGGCGTCAGTGGCCCGGCAGTGCCATGAGCAGAACGCATTGATGGCACAGGCCACCCCAGGACACGGCACGCCCCCTGTGTCCATCGCTCTCCAGCGCATTTCCGCTACTCCATGCCACCATTCGGATCATGCCCAAACTGCGGGGCCCAACATTCCCACTTTCCTACTGCAAAGCCATGAGTTCAAAGGATCAGGTTACGGGCCAAACACAACGATTCCACATGGCATGTGTCCTGCAGGGGGACACTAAAGAAGGGTTCATCGGTTTCGCTTCGTATATCAGACATTCGCTCGCCCTGTCACCGCTCCTTCTGTCGCGGATGAATCACGACCCAAGTCGGTTTCGACTTGCCCCAGGGAGCCCAGGACGGAGACAGAGGGTGCCACAAAGCCGGCACCCCTATCCTGCCTTATTGCCTGCACTGTGCAGTGCGGCGTGTGTACCGTGGCCACTGCTCTGACTATTGCGACTATTGCAGATAGAGGAACCTGCCGCTGTCTCTGTCCCCTGGTACTCTACCCTATTCCCGGTCAACACTGTGGCTGGCATGCGGGTATTTTGAGGCCTGCACCCCGGGGGAGGTGACTACAACCGGTCCTGAAGCGACACCCCCCCCCAAGCTATCTGCCAAAACTTGCGGAGGGGGGAGGGGGGTCGGGGCAGGGGGGGGGGTATTGACAGCTCGGCCGGGGGGGGGGGGGCGACCCACTACTACCACATGCACACCTCAAGGAGGGGGGCTGTCTGGGGGGCATGGGGGTATAGAGGTATGTATGTGATAATACCGATTTCTCGTCTTTGCCAGGAAGAAAGTCCCAAGGGTCTTTAGGACCAAAGGTGTGGTACCCCCTTCAACTCAGCATGGGACAAAAAATTTGGCGCCATTGGCGCCACGGCCCCTGCACCGCTATCTTTCAAAACTCGGAGGGGGGGGGGGGCTGGGGGGTGTCGCATACAAGGACCGCCCCCCCCCCCCCACCCCCGGGGCCTGCACGCCGCCAACGCTATGGCACCAGTACTAGGGGGAATGTAGCACAATGCGGACTGATTGCAGCCCCGACGCCATCCTGTGGAGGAGCCTCGCAAAGCTAGCGACTGAATTGTCGCATCCGTAGTCACACATGGGTGTGCAGCAAAGTACTTGTGGTCTCTCTGCCTAAGCATTGGCATCGCCCTCGGCTTTCTCTGCACTGTACCTCTGAATGTGTAAGACACATGTCTACCCACCCACACCTGTCGTGGGCGTGCCTCATATGTGCTCTGATCCTTCAACATGAATTTCCCGGACGGCGGCCTCATCCCCGGCCACTTCCACGTCCGCGACCCGTGCTGCCGCCATGCTGTGCCAGCGGGTCCGCAGCTTCCGCAGGATGACGCGCGCAAACGGCTCCGCCAGAAAGATGAGCCCGACACCAAAGCCAAACCAGCACAACAGGGACATGGAGCCGAGAGGCCGAAGGATGCGTGGAATAATGTACGTGGAGCCCAGCCAGAAGATGAGGGCAGCAGCAATAGGGCGAGGCGTGTAGAAGAGCATGGGAATGAACATGAGGCAGAAAAACACATAAGCGTTGGGTAGGTACTCCAGCGGAATGAAGCCAAAGTGCCAGAGCAGGTGGGACGACCCGGGCCCCAGAGAGCCCGTGCTCTGGTACGTGCACGTGGGGCGGCTCCGCATCCTGAGGCATGTGGGACGTGCGGCAAGGGCTTGATGGCCATCTATCAGGGCCATGCACAAAGCATTTATTCCTTGCAATCCCCTCATTTTTCAGAGGCAAAGCCCAATAACCCACGCGTCGAAATCCCTCTGTCTGGTGCCCTGACTGCCGCAGAGGATTCCAGGCGGTGTATGGGCCCCCTTTCAGCGGGTGGTTCTTCAGGGTGCTGACGGACAGTGGTCATGGGCCAACAACTGACAACAGTTGCACGTCACTGGCACGTTACGGGCAGTAGGCAGGCTGCGGATAGAAGGAGGGTGGGGGTGTATGGGGGTCATGGGGGTATAGAGGTATGTATGCGATAATAGCGATTTCTCGTCTTTGCCAGGAAGAAAGTCCCAAGGGTCTTAAGGACCAAAGGTATAGTACCCCATTCAACTAAGCATGGGACAAAAAATTCTATTGCCTTTGGCAAGGCACCTCGAAGAGGAGAGGGACGACCGAGGCTGCACAAGCAGGTTGTGCCCTAGCCCCCTTGGGAACCCCCACCCCCAACACCCAACTAGGGTGAAAAACACATAAAGAGGGGCTAGAACATGCTTTACATAGGATATTTGATCATTTTGGATGGTCAAAATATCAGAAAAATCAGTTTCGGAAATTGCCAGCAGTATTCTCCACGGCTGGAATCTTGGGTTCATCAGTCTGGAACATGTCCGTTTGCTCAGTGCCAGCAACATTCTCCCGGACTGGGAGCCCGGATACGTCAGCCTGGAACACGTCCGCACGCACAACCAGCCCCTGCAGCTCAGTGCCAGCAGCATTCTCCAGGGCTGGGATCTTGGGTACGTCAGCCTGGAACATGTCCGTTTGCTGAGTGCCAGCAACATTCTCCCGGACTGGGATCCCGGATAAATCAGCCTCGAACACGTCCGCCCGCACGACCAGCTCTTGCAGCTTAGTGCCAGTAGCATTCTCCACGGTTGGGATCTTGGGTACGTCAGTCTGGACATGGCTGTCTGCTCAGTGCCAGTAGTGTTCTTCAGGACTGGGATCCCGGATACGTCAGCCTGGAACACGTCCGCCCGCACGACCAGCCCCTGCAGCTCAGTGACTGCAGAATTCTCCAGGGCTGGGATCTTGGGTACGTCAGTCTGGAACATGCCCGTCTGCTCAGTGCCAGCAGCATTCTCCCGGACTGGGAGCCCGGATACGTCAGCCTGGAACACGTCCGCCCCCACGATCAGCTCCTGCAGCTCAGTGCCAGTAGCATTCTCCAGGGCTGGGATCTTGGGTACGTCAGTCTGGAACATGTCCGTCTGCTCAGTGCCAGCAGCATTCTCCCGGACTGGGAGCCCGGATACGTCAGCCTGGAACACGTCCGCCCGCATGACCAGCTCCTGCATCTCAGTGCTAGCAGCATTCTCCAGGGTTGGGATCTTGGGTACGTCAGTCTAGAACATGGCCGTTTGCTGAGTGCCAGTAGTATTCTTCAGGACTAGGACCCCGGATACGTCAGCCTGGAACACGTCCGCCGGCACGATCAGCTCCTGCAGCTCAGTGCCAGTAGCATTCTCCAGGGCTAGGATCTTGGGTACGTCAGCCTGGAACATGTCCGTCTGCTCAGTGCCAGCAGCATTCTCCCGGACTGGGAGCCCGGATATGTCAGCCTGGAACACGTCCGCCCGCACGACCGGCTCCTGCATCTCAGTGCCAGCAGCATTCTCTAGGGCGGGGATCTTGCGTACGCTAGTCTGGAACATGTCCGTCTGCTCAATGCCAGTAGTATTCTCCAGAAGTGAGATCCCAGATACGTCAGCCTGGAACATGTCCACCCGCACGACCAGCCCCTGCAGCTCAGTGCCAGCAGCATTCTCCAGGGCTGGGGTCTTGGGTACATCAGTCTGGAACATGTCCAATTTTTTTTGCATTCCGACACTGGTGAGTTCTGCCAACAGGCAAAAGTGTGCATAGGCGCCATGGCCTAGGAGTATGTATAGTCAGAAAGGCTTAGCCACTGGAGTGGATACGGATGAGGTATGTCCCTGGGACTCAGGGAATACAGCGGGGGCGCCTGCCCATGTAGTACTGCACAATATATGCAGGAGGTGAAACCTGCCACAACCCTGGGGTCCACACCTGAACTTGAGATGGTGAATCAATAAGGACCAAATAAAAGAAAAGAAAAACAAAAACAAGAACAGGAGATGAAGCATAGGAAGCGGTCTCATGGAGTTTAAAAACTCACATGTCTCATGAGCTGTAGACGGGGTGGCCTCACGAAGTCTAAGCCATACCCCGCGAGGATCCAGTGAGTTGTATGACAGGATCGTTAGACGAGTCCCACACAGGCAATCTTGTGAGCTAAATGGCATGGGAAGGGTGCATGTCAGTACGCCGCCTCTTTGGTGTGTGTGGGTCGGCATCCGGCGGTCGGCGGCGCTTTAGCTGCAGAACCCGGAGCTCTGCCCTCCCAGCTTCCAGGTATTTCACCCGTTCACGCCAGGCCACCTCCTCCTAGTGTTTTGTGAGGGTGGCCCAGTGGGTCCACCGCTGGTCCAGATGACGAACTGTGTGCGCACTGCAGCTCTACAAAAAATAGGCACGCCGCGAAGACGCCGCCTCGTCCCACAGAGCACGGGCACGGGACAGCAACACATTGTGCCACATAGTGCGTGTGTCACGGGCAGTTCTTCGAAAGGAAACACTGTACAACTCCTCAACAGGGGTCAACGACGCCCGAAGCCACTGTTCATGCCCTCGCATACAATACATACACATCGTTGCCCATGCCACATATCTTTGGTGTGACATCGAGACCATATGCAGGGTGGCCCCGCCGATAGTGGATACTTGTCGCCGGTACACGCCCCACAACACGTGAATCAAAGAATATGCCGATGTATACGACAGGGTGAAGGAATGGAAAGCCAGCAGGTCAGTCTGAAACATGTCCGTCTGCTCAGTGCCAGTAGTATTCTCTAAGGCTAGGTTCTCGGATACATTAGTCTGGGGCACGTTTGTCTACGCGTCCAACTGCTGAGCAACCATTCCGGTGGGCCTCCATGTTGCCCATATGTGGGCTGGTGCCCAAAGGGATGGTACCCAGTGGGGGTCGGAGGCGCGTAGCGGCTGCGGATGGCGGCCAACGTCGGTATCAGTGTTCTGGGTTCTCAATGCGATGTCCCATGCGCAGGGTCCCGAAGGATCACCCGGCCTGGATAAAGTGTTACATTTACATAGGATATTTCGTCATTGTGAGTGGTCACAATATCAAAAAAAAAATTGCAAAAATTTCCATTTTTGACCTGTAGAGGGTGGAAAACTGCTTGAGCAGTTTGTGCACACACCAAAGGCCATTGAACCACCGACAAACAGCAATTTTGAAGCTTTAGGGGGGCCCCATGGCTCGGGCTAGATGGGCCCAGTGGCCACTACGTGGGTCCCCATGGGCGCTCAAGTACCCATATTGTCAGCAAATGATCACGCGAACCCATCCTAGGGGCAACAGAAGGGTTTCGGAATAAGTCGAAATGTGAAATTCTTTCAAGTGTCACTAAATAGCCTACGCAACAGCAACTACACGGTGAGTTTGGGGCTTTCGCAGGGCCCATGGCACGGGCTACATAGGCCTAGCGGCCACTACGTGGGTCCCCATGAGTGCTCAAGTACCCGTATTGTCACCAAACGATCACCCAAACCCATCCTAGGGGCAACGGAAGGTATTCATGAAAACTCGAATTTCAAAAAACTTTCACGTGCCACTAAACAGCCTATCTAGCGTGAAAACGGCTACGTCCTCACTGCCAAGGGGCCATATGGAGGGAGGGGGTGGGGCGACTGGGGGTACCTGGAGTTGGGACCTGGGACCCCCGCCATGGGTCCATATAGGGGTCCATATAGGGGGTCCATATACAAGAAAAAAGTTCTTCAAGACCCAGGTCCAAATACACACACAACGGCCACAATACGCCTTTGGTCTTAAGGACCAAAGGCATAGTACCCCATTCAACTGAACATGGGACAAAAAATCTGGCCCCCGCACCGCTATCTTTCAAAACTCGGGGGGGGGGGGGGGGGCTGGGGGGGTTCGCATACAAGGACCGCCCCCCCCCCCCCCAGGCTGTTGACAAAGATCTCCCAGCGCGGTGGGGGTTTTCTGCTTTTATCGGAAGGTCCTACTTCCCTTCTTCAACTTGGAGCAAATGTCCTGTACAGGCAAGCATGCAAGGCACTGGGGCTGGGTGGGAGTTAGCATGTTGGCCTACCTCATTGCTCCATGGGCAGCGGTCGTTATGGCTGTTTGTGCCAGGTGCTCTGGGCCCTGGTAGCGTGCCCTGGGGAGTCCTACACTGATTCTAATATTGGAGTTATGGGTTGGGCGGTGCACAGGCCTCCAAGGGGAACCCACAACCTCACTACTGTTGGGGTACCTGTGGAGGTCCTCTTGTTTGTCCCCCAAAGGGGCGCTTGCGTGGACCTCAGGCCTAAGATATTTGGGATGAAGGGGCACTCGTTGACTGCCCAACGGACACAAGTGGTGCTGCACTGAGTGCTCTCCCTTCGTCTCCGGGCTTGAGCTCAGTGACAGTGACAGTGGGGCACCGGACATCTTGGGGGCTATGCTGAGCACGTCCCTGCACCAGGGAGACTCGCCATGGCAGAGCCACTGTAGCGAGCTTGAAGTGCCATGGCCACGGCACACAGATGGAGCCATACGGCATCCAATCTATCTTAGGGGCAAGAAGGGGGAGGGGGGGGCAGGGAATCCGAGACCTAAGGATTTTTGTCCCTAAAATATTACCCAACATTTTTTCTATTGTGTGGCTGCTTGTCCCATTGTTTGGTCACCGATGCAAAACTGTATATGTTGACAAAACGATTGGGTCTTGTCACCAAAAAGTATCGACGTACACACATCCAAGATTGAATATGGTCGGCACAACATATCCTCCTGATGTGCCCTCTTGCGAGCTACGTGTACTTCCTCGTTTGCCCACCATTTCATTTCCCTTGCTCAACGCAAGAACCCCCAATTCCCATCTTGCTTTTGGTGTCCCTTCACCTACATTTCGCTTGGCCCAGTTGGTGCCTTTGAATGGGGTGTGCAGGTTATTGATGCTGTTTCACTGCATGGCAATGGCTACTTGTGAATGTAAGACCACCGCAAGCCCCATCACCACCAAGACTTGGCCACTTGTTGAATTGGCAGGATCAACAGCGTACATTGTATGATCTTCCTTTGTGAGTGTGGCAGTAGAGGCATGCGTACCGAGGATAGTGTATAACGGACTTGGATTTTCTGGCACATGCCTAACCTTGATTGTAGGCCCTAACTATGCAGCTATTCCTGTTCCAATCATTAAATGTGCCCATGGCTACTGTAGCATCATCCTATATGCAATGATTGGTGGTGACACCAACCCCGCAATGTTTTGTACCTTTGTTGGTCATAACACCATTTTAGCAGCTCGTTCCCATTTGCCTATGCACCACTCCCCCTGCTGATTGTTACACTTCATGTTGACATTGATCAACTCGTGTTCCCTCACCATCCCCTTGCTCCCCTACCACACTCTCCCCGATCACCCACTGGAAGCACCTTGCCCTCACCTAGTGCACTAGTTGAGGTTGTCAACATTGCCCCACATGGCTGGGAAAAATTCACTTGCAGGGGGTGAGGGTCACTCGGGGCCCCATTTCCCAACCCCCGCACCGCCCCGCTCAAAAGGGGCTCACATCACTTGGCCTATTTTCTAGCCCCGTCTGCATAACGGGGATGGGCATTGCAACACCTGAATGGGAAAAAATTGATGAAGAGCCTTGGGCGTCCCCAGTCATCATTTTTTGCTTCTCCCCACTCCCCCAATGGATCAGCCAACAAAGGAGGCTACAAAAGCCATTGAGATCACTCAAACCATGCAAAAGGAAGGAGGTCTCAGCCTTGGGGCACCAGCACCCTTACACTTGTAAAGATGCTAAGTTTTTTTTCTGGCTGACTCCAGAATTTCAAAGAGTACTCAAGACTGTGCTTGGGAAAGTGGGTGTCTCCAGTATATGATACAGTGGATCCCCGCAAAGCGGGGCACATGGCAAAGACCCAGAGTTCACATGCGTATACCACTACATACACTTGTAAAGATGCTAAGTGAGCCGGTACTAGCCAGCCAGCATGCTCAAACAGCAAAAGGCTAGCACAAAAATGCCTGTTTTTTTTACCAACAAGATTGCTCAGTCACATGAGCACCTTGTCCACACGCCCCCCCCCCCCGGTATTTTTGGGGGCTCCAGTGACCCATGCCCCCAGCAAATGAATTGTTCACCCGCCCATCCCCGCTGCGAAGAAACCGAATCCATTAGAACACTTTTATCAAAGTGCAAATACCGTGGAGTTTGGGGGAATTATGCCAGAACAAAATGTGTAAACATGCAAGAGATCCTACCTCAAAGAGACGTCTGTCATATTGAATTGGTGTATCCTCCTCTCTTCACCAACGGTGCATATGGTGCCGGGAATGTTTGGCTTACTTCTCAATCCGTGAAAAATGTAAGTCGTGTACAAAAAAAATCGTGTGGTCGTGTATTTTTTTTTTGCGGTAAGGGCGTGTAATTTGTTTTTGGGGTAAGTCATGTAAATTATGAAAAAAAATTGAAAAATCGAAAGAAATGCAACCTTTGCAATACATGCGCAATATGTACAGCTGCCCGTTCCGTACTGCACCCCATAGCGACCTTAACGATGGGACGCCGAGTCCACAAAGCACATAGTACTCTGCGTGGCCACCAAATAGTTGGGACTCGGCCAATATAACATGACTTCACATGGTGTCATTGGCACTAGACTCAAAATGAGGCTCAAGAAAAGAGTCCTCACAGGGCCATGGCCAACATCCAATGTGCCAGCACTGGGAACAAAATCAGGCTCAAGAAAAAGAGTCCTGACAGGGCCATGGCCAACGCTAGTGCCACCATTATAGGCCACCAAGGCACTGGTGTGGGGCCAATATAACATAGTTTCACATGGTGTCATGGGCATGAGACACAAAATCGGGCTCAAGAAAAGAGTCCTTACAGGGCCATGGCCAACATCCAGTGTGCCTGCATTGGGAGCAAAATCAGGCTCAAGAAAAAGAGTCCTGACATGGCCATGGCCAACGCTAGTGCCGCCATTATAGGCCACCAAGGCACTGGTATGTGGCCAATATAATAGCAATCTTATACGCTCCGCCGTTGGTACACCAAACGGGCGGAGGAAAATCCAGCCCACAAAACATGCACCCACTACAAGTAGTTGCAAAATGCACGCTTGTAGATCAAGTCCGTTTTTGTGTCGCTCGACTTGGGCTTTGCACCAGGATTGGGGCTAAACCGACAAGTGGCGCGCAACTCTACCACTAGCTGCTTGGACAGGTCATTGATGAAAAGCTGGTCACGCTCCAGCTGGCCACATGCATCTACTGGGTAGCCATCTGGCACCTTGCGCCACTCTCCACGGATGAGGACCTTGGGACGGGTGTCCTCCTCTGTGGGAGCGGCCATGGAAGGTTGCGGCGTGGCGTCCGGGCTTTCCACGCTCTGCTCGGCGGAGGCCTCTTTGCCTTCGAGTGGGGTGCGGGTGGCTTGAACACTCTCCTCCATAGCCGAAAGTGCACCGAAAGCCGAAAGAGCATTGCTTGAAGGACACTATTGCATACACGAAGGGCAAAAAGAGAATGCCTTCTCGGGGGCCCGAAGTGCTACGTCACCCCTGCATTTTGGGGGATCCCCAAACAAAGGGGGACAAAATGAGAAGTGGCTACCTCGTCCCTACCTTCTCGAAGGCCGAAAAGAGGGTGGAAATGCTAGTTGTGGGTTGTGAGTCCCTAACCCGAATTCGAGGGGCCACGCAACAAAGCATGGATTGTGAGTCCCTAACCCAACTCGAGGGGCCACGCAACAAAGCGTGGATTGTGAGTTCCTAACCCCAACTCGAGGGGCCACACAACAAAGCGTGGATTGCGAATCCCTAACCTAACCTTAACAAAACAAACTGGGTCCTTAAGGACCGCCCTGCAAAGGGGGACAAAACCAGAAGTGGCTAACCTTGCCTTCTCCGGGGCCAGAAGAGGGCGGAAGTGCTACGTCACCTCTGCATTCTCGGGGGTCCCTAACGCCAAGCGCGGGGAAAAAATCAGAAGTGGCCCACAGGTGGGCATATTGCCTACATGCATGCATTTTCCGTAAAATTGGTAATTGTTTCTATGCGGTAAGGTCGTGTAATTTTTTAATTTCTGCGGCAAACACGTGTAGGAAAAAATCGTCAGATCATCTAACTTTTTTTGCGGTAAATGCGCGTAACAAAAAATCGTCACATCATGTAATTTTCTTTTTGCGGTAGATGTCTGTAGAAAAAAATCGTCTAGTCGTGTAATTTTTTTTTGCGGTAATGCATGTGACGGGTTTACACAACTTACCGCAAAAAAAAATTACACGACTAAACGATTTTTTTTGTTACACGCATTTACCGCAAAAAAAAATTACACGAATTACAACAATCCTCCCTTGCTGAGTATGGTCCTCCATGCTCCTCCATGCAGATGAGAAGAAGCACTATCCTTGTGATGAAATGTCTCATTATGCCCATACTTTAGCCAACATTCTTCTAACTAAACTGCATTAATATGCATAAGTTTGTGCTCAACTGGGTATAACCACCACAACAGTTAATCCACCATTGAATATCATCAGTTTGTGGGCCCAAAGAATGGGCTGGCTTCTTTTTTCCTTGTGAACCATAGGCCACCCCGTGGAAACACCTCCAAAGAATTGTTTTGAGGATGCATGGTGGGCAAGTGTCCATCATGTGTTGTCATACCTGAATGGTGTCGCATTTCAGATTCAGTAATTTCAAAGATTGTCAAGGTGGCATCCTTTGCAACATTCTCTTCAACCCAAAATATGTGGGTTGTGGTTAGATACACATGCACTTGGTGATAGTGATAGTGCTGACACCGTGGATGATGATAAAAAAGCTAGGTAGCCCACGCATTTCAATGCACGGGTAGTGGGAATGGGAGTGTCCAGCGGTTGATGCCACTACTATGAAGGAGTGGTGGAGTGTTTGGGTGGAATTAGCGTTCTCCGCAGTAGATCAATAGCATTGGTTGCTGGAAGCATATGGGCCCGGAAGCAATTGGTGTAGAGCGCTCGCATCACATTCAACATTCCCATAACCTTTCGATGTGCCCCCCCTTCATTTTATTTTACAAGTGGGTGATGCTTCTTTGCAAGGGGATTGCATGCTCTCTCCTGGGTACCCTCCTTCACTTGGGTACATTTTTGTCCCACCCTTTCTATTCCTTCCTTTGCTGTGTCCACCTGTACAAAACAAACACATACACCAAAGGCTTCTGGTCTAGGAGACGTCGAGGCAATCGGCTATCATGTGTAGGGGTTCCCATTGGTCAAAGCTTGGGAAATGAAACTATGTATCGGATGGGGGCCTGTGAATTGCCTGCTTCCATTGAGCCGAGCTGCCACACTCAGCCCCCAACGTTCAGGGGGGCTGAGTGTGGGGCATTGTTTGAATGCCATTTATGTGACAACAGCCGTCAATCAATTCCCACGATGTCTCAACCTCCGTTGGTTGACTGTCCCCCGAGCAGATACAAATGCACAGAACCTTAGCTCTGTCAAAGTGTTGCTCATGTTGCCAGGCAGCTGCGACTCAAAGGAATACAAGAAACTCGGGTAAGTGGAATCGGCAAGGACGGTATGATTGCCTGCTGACACCCCCAACTCGCCGTAGTTGGAAACCAGGATGCGCACCCACATGGCCACAAACGTGAGGACCCCGAAGAAGAGGAAGATGCCCCAGCGCTCAGTCTGTTTCCCTTCTGCAGAGGTCTGCTGCGCCCACAGAGGCACAATCCACGACCAGTTGCTGTTGCCAAAGAGGAACACCCCATACGTCCCCAGCACATTCCCGGCGTGACACGGGGTGTCAAAGTCGCCTTTGGCTCCCTGGGGTGAGGGTCAGGGTGTGATAGTGAAATTATGAGGGGAAGGGTGTGAGGGTGGAAGGGGGGTTCGACGCGCAGGCATGTTGAGGGGAGAGTGAAAATTCTGTGGCGTTCGGCAAGGGACCTCGAAGGGAGGCAACCGATGGGGTGGATTGATGCGCACGGGGGGCCAACCCCTCGGTTTGGACGCCACCCAACAAAACTACGTGGGTACCCATGGGTGCTGGAGACTTTGAGGTGCCACTAAACAGCCCAAAAAAACAGCCATTTTAGGGCTTTCGGAGGGCCCATGACCCAGGCTACATGGGCCTAGCGGCCACTACTTGGGCCCCCAAGGGTTCTAGAGTACGCATGGGGGTACTCGATGTCACCAAATGATCACCCAAACCCATCCCACAGGCGACAGAAGGAGTTCGAAAACAGTCATACTTTTAAAGATCTTCAGGTGCCCCTAAACAGCCTAAACAACAAGAAATTTCGGGGCTTTCGGGGGCTCAGGCTGCATGGGCCTAGTGGCCAGGACGTGGGTCCCGATGGGTGCTTGAGTACCCGAATTGTCACCAAATGATCAGCCAAACCCATCCCGCAGGCGACCTTAGGAGTTCGGAAACTGTCCAATTTTCGACAATTTTAAGGTGCCACTAAACAACAGCCTAAACAACAGCAATTGTGAGCTTTCGGAGGGCCCATGGCCTAGGCTACATGGACCTAGCAGCCACTACTTGGGCCTCCACCGGTGCTAGAGTACCCGTATTGTCACTAAATGATCATCCAAACCCATCCCACAGGCGACACAAGGAGTTCGAAAAAGGTCAACACTCAAAGCGGACAAAAAAATCAGGTGCAAAGCGGTGCATCTTGGAGTTTTTAATCCTGTGTTTTGGGTACACAACCTTTTCTCAAGAATGTCTCAAGACATGAAATAAAACAAGCACAACACAGGGGCATAAGGAACCACCAAAACAATTCTTCGACATCTGTCGCACGACTCAAGAGGCATGTTTTCAATCGGAAAACAGAAAAAGAGGAAAGTCTTGCGAGCAAATGTTGCGTTTCAGTAGTTGTTCACATACAGCAAGGCAAAAATGGGTTCCTTAGGAAAGCTCAAATGGAATTTTCAATATTTGGGGCTACGTATTTCACAATGGGCCATATTTGGGGCTTTTTGATCATGTTTGGGCCAAAAGGGCCCAAAGCAGGTGCAAAAGGCTAGGAGGTTTTACAATGCTCTGGTAAAAGTGAGGGATGCTTGAATGCTCAGCATTAAAAAAAAATTGGGCCTCATTTTCAGGATTTGGTGCTGCGTGGTCACCAAAGGCCATAATTGGGGTGCTCTTGACGTAACGTCACATAACCATCTCGAAATGTGTCCAACGGAGCTTTGAGATGCACCTGTGTTACCAAACGTCAACAGTGAGCCATCATAGGCCAATAGTGGTTGATGACAAATTACTGGCATTTGGTGACACACTATCGTCCTTTGGCGACAGCAGTGGCCATTGGTAACACGATGTTGGCCTTGGTGACAAAATCATAGTATTTGGTAACACACCAACCGGCCTTGTGTGCATCTTTGGTGGGGAGCGAACGTTTTGCCCAAAGGTAGAAGCTGCTCGAGATGCGCAATTTTTTTTTCGTAACCAAATGTATAATCAGCCTGAAGCAAACTAATGGGACTGAAGCCCACTGCTCGTTGCTGTACGTTCCTGCCGGCTGGTCTGGGCGTTTGTATATGAAGGATATAAGTTCCCTGGGTCCAGGGGTATGTACTACAAGTTTGGGGCATATATTAGGTGGGGTAGGGGGATTAAAACATAACTCTTTCACCAATGCACCCCCAAACCCCACCTAACCTTGGTATTTGCACCAACTGTTGAGTCTTGTGCCCTTTTGGCGACCACCTGAGACATCAGGGACCAGTCAAATTGCTCTGTACTTGGAGAATGAGGGGGCGTTTTCGCACAGCGCGGGCACAGCGCGCGTACAGCGCCAATTGTTACGTTGTTTACACCCCTGAAACCCCTGAAAACCACCCCCCCTACGGAAGCGTGCATGATCCATTCACAACAGCATCGGGGCTGCAGAATTCAGGGCCCTGGGACCCGTGGCTACCGGGGAGGGAGAACAGCCGACTTTTCGCACAGCGCGGGCACAGCGCACAGTGCGCGCCCTGCGTCTTGCATGCGCATGGTACATGCATGTTTGCCCTGTGGTCGTGATCTCTTTGCTTACTCTGTGAGGATGGTCCGCGCCTGTGCCCTGGGTGCCATTGCTCTTTCTGTTGTGTTCAGGGCTGATGATCCTTTGATGAACCCCCCGAGCACATGCCACCCAAGCCATTCCAATGTGCAAATGGCATGCAGAAAGGCCCTCTGCACATGAGCCCCAAACATTCCTACCCCCCCACCCCCCTGCAATCCCCCCATTTGTCAGGCCGGTTCCCCCCCTGGGGGAGGGGGGGGGTTGCAAAGGGGGGGGGATTGCAAAGGGGGGGGGGATTGCAAAGGGGGGGGGATTGCAAAGGGGGGGGGATTGCAAAGGGGGGGGGATTGCAAAGGGGGGGGGGATTGCAAAGGGGGGGGGATTGCAAAGGGGGGGGGATTGCAAAGGGGGGGGGATTACAAAGGGGGGGGGATTGCAAAGGGGGGGGGGATTGCAAAGGGGGGGGGGTTACAAGGGGGGGGGGTACCCCTCCCCAACATTGTTCACGCAAAAGAGCCCTTCCAACTTTTCCTGACCTGTGCTTCCACAATGAATGAGCTCTCAAAACTGACCTTACGATTCCTTTTGCGTGAGAGTGAGGGTTGGAGGCGCTGAGTGCGAGGTTGGGGTGGGAAGTGAACCACGTAGCTCCAGATTATCCACTCACAGAGCTCCACAAAGGCGATATTGGCCACCGTCAGCGCATGCCACCGTGCGACGGGCCTCCAAAGCGAGGGCCGGCCCTGTGCGGAACGGTGCCCTTGGATGAACAGGAAGGTGGCGACGGCAAGGCCTCCGAGCCCGAAAATGGCAGAGACAGGTGCGTTCCAGCACATCTGTCGGGTGCGAGAGGGGAGACACCAAGGCAATCCTAAAAGGTGACTGGAAAGAAGAAGAAAAGGACAGCAGCACAGCGACGGGCTGGTGACACTTTGGCTCTCATTTGACAATCGAACCTTTGACAATCAAACATTCCCGGCCTCTCTGTCTCCGGCCCTGCATAATTGGGGTCTGTGATGCATTCGGCACCCCAAGAAGGTCACTTCCATTTCACCTGGATTCGTTCCTTGTGTTTTTGAATGCTACCTGACCCTTTGCTCCTTCCCTTCGCTCATGCATCTCCTGCACCATGCATGATGCAGAGGTTTTGAGTGGTTCCCCAGGTGCATACCCTGGAAATGTAACCTTCATAAATGTCCCATCAACATGCAAGAAAGGGTCAACAAAATGTATGGGATTGAAGATTGAAGATAAAAAGCCCCAGAAAGTTGATGAAATAGTTCCTAATGGACCCTCTGACAGGACAAAGAGACCTGAGCCACCAAGGAGATGGTGTAACAGATGCCAATCAAGGAGTCACACATTGCCCTCTGTGCATGCAGTACGTGACTCTTTCCGATCATATGTACCCATGCAGTGCAATCCCAACTGGACCCCATCTGTATTTGTGTCGGCCCTAGCGCCCACGAACTCCACAGCACTATTGCTGTCTGCAAACCCGCCCCCCCTGTCCAGCGGAAGCAATGCTAACATGTGCCGCTGAGAGCTTGCGTTGCTAGCTGATTGAGGATAAAAGTGGGGGCACCAGGCCATGTGCCTCTACGCGTCCGTTTTTGCCCCCCGACGATACCCCTGTGTGCGTAATGAAAACCCCCCTTAACCCCCCCCCCTCTAAAAAACCCCAAGGCAACATTTGGCACTGGTGCAGCAAGGTTCGCAGAGTTAGGGAGACTTCCAATGGAACATTCTGGTTGAACTTGAGCGATTCACTGAATGGTTCAGGGCCCCTAACCCCCCCCCCCCCAACACCCCTCCTTTAATTTCGGTCTGGAGGGGTTTTCAAGCATGTTATCCGATTTCTGAGCCCCCCCCCCCCCCCCTGGACTGGACTTGAACGAACTTAAAGCAATATTTGGTACTGGTGCAGCATGAGTTAGGTGAGACCTTGAGACCTCCAACAAACATTCTGGATGAACTCGAGCGATTCAATAAATCGTTCATGACCCTGGGACCCGGGTGTAGGTTTCGACAGGAGGTTACAGGGGGTGACTGGTGGGGGCTTCTTTTGCACACCACAGGTGCTGCAGGCCGGGAATAATTCTCTTACGACCACAAAACACTAAAATCCCAGGCCATTCGCGTTGCCCTTGACAACCCTAAACACACCGACCAGTACCCCGTTTGCCAAGGTGGTAATGGCCATATCAGGAGGTTTTCAAGGCTGCCCTCAGCCCCTCAATCTGGGATTGTTGCCGCACAAGCACTTCATGGTCTGGCGTGTTTTGTCACGGCCAGTGTCATTGTACTATACCAACCCCCCCCCCGTTCCGGCGAGAAAAACCCAATGTTCCGGCGCAACGTTCCGGCGAGCCGTTTTTTCAGCAAAAGAGGTTCCCGGTGCCCAGGATCTCAGTCCCAGGGCGCAAACACACCTTCCTTTTGGTTGTTCAGTAGTTGGAGTAATGTGGAAACCCAAAGCATCCCTCAATTTGCAAAAAAAAATTTTCATCTCTCGGTCTCTATATGGTTCCTGGTCAGCAGTCTGTCAGAACCTGCCACTGGTCCAGTGGATATGCAGTGATCTACAGATCTGCAAGCGTAGGTTCAATCCCCTCTGCCGGGCCACCGAAGTTTTTTTGCACTTTTTGTCACTTGGCTCTGCCACCCACCGAAGTTTTTTTGCACTTTTTGTCACTTGGCTCTGATCGGCATTCAAAGCTGTCCTTTTTTTTTCCATGCAGAAACAAGTCTGAAAGAAAAGTGGCAACAGGCCGACAAAAGAGGTGAGAGTATGCATCAATGTTTGAAGGCATGCTGTCGCGCTGCCGGGGATCAAAAACACGTAACTCGTCAAAAAAAGGCAACTGTGTCCGTTTGTATTTCCTAATTATGCTCAGCACCTTCTCTGCGACTTGTGCTTTCTGCTTCCTTCCGAGTGTAGCGTTGTTGCCGTTCGTTGTAACTGGGGGCCAAACATCATCTTCCCATTTCTGTTGCAATAACAGCTGCTCCTTCAGTTGCAGATCATGGAAATCAGTCATGGATGCCCCCTCGGAGCCACAAAAACAACATTTCAACATCTCTTTCAGTGGATGGACGAACAAAAGTGTTACTGGCAAAGTGGACGACAACGGTTGACAGTAGCAGCAAGCGTTTTCACTGAAAAACATTGAGCCTCACAGAATCACAACGTTCCGGCAAAACGTTCCGGCAAAACGTTCCGGCAATTCCGGTGACCGGAACGGGGGGGGGGTTGCTATACAAAGGCATAGAGACAGTCTCAAGTCATCACTGGGGCGCCCCCATCGGGGCGAGCTCTGTCGCGGCCAACATGCAGTGTTCTTGATGCTAAGCTAATAAGGAGAAAAGCGGAGGCATGGGGCAGGGGGATTCTGCCTGTAGGGGCATGCAGGAAAAAGGGTCTCCTGCACTACGAGGGCACAAAATGTGAAGGCACTCTGATGTGTCCAAAACATCATGGGTCGGAGGAGGGTACATGTTGGGACAACACGCTCAACAGCCCATCCCGGCGTGCCCTGCATGTGCACGCCCCCACAACACCACACACAGTGCGACACAGCACGGCATGCACGCTTGGCTGAAAGCCGAAAGGACTTGGGTTCGGCTAACACGATAACGACCACATTGTGTTTCGGGGCCGGGGGGGAGGGGTGCCATAAAAGCTGAGTGAGTATGCCGGTTGGTACTTCCAGGTGAACGTATGTGTTCACCTTCTGAGAAGGGAATCCTCCACTCATGGATAGGTGGGTTGGTTGTCCACCGATTGGGTTGGGGTTGGAGGGGGCAGGTTCAAAAAACAATGCAAGAGGTGGGGAGCCCACTCAACCAACCCCAACAGCCCCCTGCTCACAAGTGCTGCTTCTGCCCCTTGGTGTCGCTCCCAAAGGGCATGGCAACCCCAGAGCAGCCTTCTGCCTCTAGGATGACACAAGGTGATAGACCCTCATGATAACCAAAATGCTTGAAATGTTGAAACCATTGCGTGAACAATAGCATCATTGACCACTTCTGTGCTAGCAACCTGGGCTAACCCCTCCCAAACCCCCTCCATAAGTCAATCTTCACATGTGAGTATCATTGTTTGTGGAGACCAAAATGTGGGTGTGAATATATCACCTTGCCCACTGCCTCTTCAAGGCTACCCCCAAACTGTTGTGCCAAGTGTGACGGAGGCTATACCCAGATCTCGAGGACCATACCCCATCACGACAACAACGCCAAGATGGCGATCATTGAGCTTTGTGTAAACGAATGGGGGCCCTCTCGATGATGGAAAGAAAAACGATACTAGAAATGAAAGAATCAATCAACTATAAAATGCATCTAAATACTTGTGGTCTGCTATGCAGGCCTCCTATGCATCCGAATCCGGAATTCCCCAATACCCAAATGGCCCTAGGAAAAACGGGGAAAATGAAAAAATGTGGGGGAACATTGGGAAAATGGGGGAAAATGGGGGGGGGGGGGCAAATGAGGGGGGAAATGGGGGGAAATGGGGGGAAATAAGCGGGAATGGGGAAAATGAGGAGAAATGGGGGAATGGATGGGAATTAGAACACTAGACATGCATTGTAGCACAACATGGGCACAAGAACTCCCGATGCCTTCTCCATTGCACGTGCAAGCTACGCCCCAAATATGCAGGAGGAACAACAC
This sequence comes from Eutreptiella sp. 'Long Island Sound 2002', assembly GCA_964036045.1. Lineage (NCBI taxonomy): Eukaryota > Euglenozoa > Euglenophyceae > Eutreptiales > Eutreptiaceae > Eutreptiella > Eutreptiella sp. 'Long Island Sound 2002'. Next base: position 12,108,937 of record OZ038404.1, on the reverse strand, counting down.
CATTGAAGCAAAACAGGGGGAGTCTTTGCACTGCGAGCGCACTGCGCGCTACTTTTAGACTATGTTCCCCCCGAAGAGCCCCCAAGCACACCCCTTGGAAACGCCCTTAGAATTAAGTGACCCAAACTGCCCCAGCTCATCTTTCCGCCCATCGAAATTCAGCGACAACACCATTCAAGTAAGAACGAACACAATGCACACTTGCCCACCAAGCCTCCTCAGAGCACCCTGTTGCTCCAGAGAGGAGATGAGCACACCTATGAGGTGGAGTGTGCTTGAGGAAGAAAAAGAAGCGGAACAAATGTTCGCGTGGAAGTAAATCATCATGCCCATACTTTAGCCAAAACTCCTCGCCAGAGTGGGCATCAATACCCATATAAGTGATTTGCATCCTTAAGGACCGAGTTCTGCCACAACGCTTAATCCACCACTCCACACCATCTTTTTGCGGGTCAAGAGGGTGAGCTCCGGTCTACGCTAGGGGTCACCATGATGCTCCATGCAACACAGCATGGAATCAAAGATTGTCCCGGTTTCCTCAATAGCACCGGAAGGTTGGGGCCCAAAAGAGGGCGGAAATGCTACGTCACCCCTGCATTCTTGGGGGTCCCCAAACAAAGGGGGACAAAATCAGAAGTCAAAACCTCCGCTAGGGGTCACCATGATGCCCCTAGGGGCCCCTAGTATCTCAAAGTATGGGTCTCTAGTACGGCCAGACGCCCAAATAGTTGCACTGCGCGCGCACTGCGCTTGAGGCGCCCCAAATATGCAGGAGGAACAACACCATTGAAGCAAAGCAATACGTTAGCTTTGTGAGTTCCCTCCTACATATTCTTTTGCTTGTCATAGCACACATGCTTTCAAACAGAAAACTAGCGCTCCACATTACATGAGGTATGTGGAATGACCATAACTCGGCAAGCAACTAAATACAAAGCGGAAAGACATGAAGCCATGCCATCCCACCATAGGCCCCCTAATAGACCCCAGAGTGGGCACTCTAATAGGCCCCCTAACAGGCCCCCCAATAGCCCCGCTAATAGGCCCCCCAAACGGCCCCCCAATAGGACCCCCATTAGAGCCCCCAATAACCCCCCTGATAGGCCCCCTGACAGGCCCCCTAATAGGCCTCGTAACAAGCTCCCTCCACGGTGCAGCTGTAGGGCCGAGTGCGGTTTGCAGCAGAGACGAATGAGAGCAGCGGTAGTGCAGTGATGGCGGACTTGGAGGTTGACAGCATGGCAGGGGTGCAGCAGGTGCTGAGGTTGGACAACCGCGAGGACACGGACGACGACGTGCTGTTCGACCAGTCGAAGTGCCTGATCCCATTTGCAATTTTGTGGGACGCATTGTCCGACTAGCTCACTGTCGAGGCGGCCCGCTTTTGTGCAACAGGGCAGCGCTCGGAGTCATTGCTGGCGGGGCGAGGGGCTGTTCAGGGAGAGCCAGAGGTGGATAGGTAGCAGAGGACAGAGGCCGATCCGTGGGAGCCAGAGGTGGACCCGCAGAAGACCGTGGGATATTTGCAGGAGATAGAGCCCAACACATGGTCTGCCTTTGCTGCCCGGCACCGCTGCGCTTTGCATCATATGCTCAACGATGCGGCCGCACACTTGGAGTCGATGGATGCAGCACATGCCTTGGGGCTACGGCTGGACACCTTCGCATACCAGAACCCCCCCCCTCCCTTGAGATGGACGGCAACTGTTGTTGTACATGCTGCTGCACGGCCTTGTGCGACATCAAACGTCTCTTGAAGGCCCATTGCCGGAGCAAGGACCTGGGTTGGTGCGCAAGCTGGAGTTCACTGAGGCAGATGTTGAGGTCCTTGTGGCGGTGCTGAAAGGTGAGGGGTAGGGCTGACACACTTTGGGGGGGTTCGGGAGTTGGAAGTGTAGTGGATTTGTTCCATGGGGACTTTAGGTTCCACTTTGGTCCTTTGCAGCCTTGATGTGCTTGATTTAATTTTTTTTGTTGTGTGTGAGGCGGTGGGGTGTGCAATGGTGTGTCAGGCAGAGTGAGGAGGTGGGTATACACTGGCTGTGCAGCGGTAGTGGTTGGGGGCAGTATCAAGGACAGCGGCGTGTGAATGGATGATGTGGTCGCTGGGTATGCTTTGATATAGGAGTTGCCGCCCCTATCGACATGCACAATGCTGCTAATGTCGCAACAATGTTTGGTGAACAGTGAAGTGATGTCCCCCAAAAGTGAGGTTTTGCCTGCGTACAGTTGTACATTGGACTCCCAACAATATAAGCAACCTATGCAGGGTTGCCGTGAGCCAACGGGGCCACAAGACACACATCACACACCACTGTCCTTGGATATCCTTGGATATCATACGGCCTAAATGGCTGGGAACCGGGTGGTCCTGAAGATTGAGATGTTGGTGTAAAGGGGGCATCCTTGCACTGCGCGCTACTTTTAGACTATGTTCCCCACAAAGAGCCCCTAGGGGCACCACTTGGAAAGACCCTTAGAATTAGGCCACCCAAGCTGGACTGGAGGGGGACCTTCCCGGTTCTTGTGGCAGTGGTGAAGGACCAGGGGCCTTTGGGGGTAAACTTGACTGTGTGTTGGGCGACGAGATGGAGGGTAGTCAGGTGACAAGTCTGGACCTGGGATGGCAAAAGAGATGGAATCCATCTTGCATTGCCAATTCACCACTCTCAACCAATCTTGGTAGTATTCCAAGTGGAGGAGTCCGTCTTCAGCCGTCACAACCACCATGGCAGGAGGTCGCAGGCCATTGGTGCGGGTGTAGAACACCCTATCCGCAATACTAAGATTCATGGAGAAAGTGGGCCTGAAAAATGAGGAGGGAAGTATGATGTCCCATAGCAGGCACCCTCAAAGTGTATCACCATATCAATCAACCGAGAAAAAGAGTAGATGTGGTGGAAATGGGGGGAAAATGTGCGCAAAAAAGTAGAAATGGGCGGAACAAGGTGAACATCCAAAAATACCAGATCCCCAATGCATCAAAACCCACTACCAAACAACAATGATGCCCAAAGTACCACAAAGTATGGGTTTCTACTCTGGCCAAACGCCCAAAATAGTTGCACTGCGCGTGCACTGCGCTTAAGGCGCCCCCAAAGAAACTCATCATAGTGGGCCTTCTTGGTGTGGTAGGTTGTGGGCTGTGGGGTTGGTAAGAGGATGCTGATGCTGCGGAAGATTAAGATTTTGGTGTAAAAAAAATTCAGTGATGGTGGACCTTTTCAGCGTGCAAACATGTGGGCTGGGTAACTTGTGGAAACGTGAGGGTTGGGGTGTGCAATGCCCACAGATTGCTTGCTTGCAATATCCTGCAACAACAAATTGCACAGTTCAGTTCAATGTGCATCGCAAGTGGGGGCTAGGAGGGGGCTTACCCGGAAGCGTTTTGACTGCAGCAGGGGGCACGCAACAAATGATCCACAGGGGTGCCTTGCTGTCCTGCCCTGCCTGCAAGCATGCACTCTTGGAATCGTTTGCAAGTTTGTGGCTTTGGGTCTCAACTGGCCACTTGTGGAGGGTGGCTCCAATTGTTGTCAACAGCGTCCCGTAAAACTTATAAGTGAGGAGGAGAGCCCTTCCGAATCAGGGTCCCCAAGTTTAGGGGGAGTAGTCAGCACACAGGAGAGGGCTAAGAAGGAAGGAAGAACATAGGAATAGTTACGGAGGGCTGGGGAGTGGCATTCCACACCTATGGGGTGAAAATAGAAAAGGGGAGGGTGCCGCAGGAGGGCCAACTAGCCCTGGGTTGGTGACAAAATGGTAACTAGCGCGCAGCCGACACCACCGTCAAGTGTAAGGGTCAAGTGCCAAGTGCTAAGTGTGTGGAGGTGTACTGTACCAGGCTTTGTGTTGTATTGGAAAAAGATTGATCCAAAAGTGATGTGCAATTTCACTTGAAAATATTTTAAATGAAAGAAAAGAAAATCTTATCCCATAGGCACGCAAGATGCAAGACACACAAGCCTAATACAAACACAAAGAACTGCTACTAACACGGCTTTACGAACATATTAAGTGTCCGGCACAGGAGGTTCGTTCTAAAACACGAACAAATGAATCATTGGCACATGAGTTCAATCAAAATAAACTATTGAAAGCTCTTGTTACAATGCATGCGAAATAACCCGAAACCCTGCATGATGCATGCATATGAATTATAATAATGCATATAATTATAATATACCATAATATTATGAATGCGTAGCCTTCGATAGCCCATGGGCGAACTCAAGGCAACATTCAGTACTGGTTTGAAAGTGCTCCAGTGCAAGCAGAAGATAGATGAGCGGTGACTGGCATCTTTCCTGGCCCAGCCCCACGCACTACCTATGTTTGCCTTGTTGCATTGTGTGACGTGCACTTGGCGTAGACATGTGTCTTATATGTTATCACGCACATGAGTTCAGATGCGAATCGTTGAGTCAGGTATGGCATGGTCCTCTGAACCACATTGCTTCCCATCTGGAAAACGGGAAACTGGGAGGGTTCGACCAGAATTCTGCGTTGTGAGGCAAAATGTAGGAAAGGTTGACTGACCATCGGATGTGAGGATGTGGAGTTGGTGGAGAGTGCGATGAAAAGCAATGAGTGCTGCCAATACAGAAAAACGTTTGGGGGCACAATCATCATTTCCACTGCAACAGTATTGGTGTGATTCGGGTATGTGCAGCGCATTGGTGTTGGTAAAGCACATTCCGCAAGTGGCTCTGGGCCAAGAGACTGTTGATGGTTATGAGGTGATATGCGGCAGCCACTGCCAGAGCCTGCATGCAACCACAGGGGCGGAGACAGCCCAGCTTGAGGGGTTCAGGGCACTCATTCGGCCATACCGAGCTGATTCCTTTGGGCACGTGGTGGGGGGGGGAAAGAGCAAATCCATAACGTGCATTGAGTTGGGCGCAGTCAGTTCAGAGTGCGCGCCCCTCGCAGTCCACTATCGCACAGGAACAGAAATAGAGAGAGAGAGAGAGAGAGAGAGAGAGAGAGACAAAAGAAGCATAATGAAAACAAGTAGGGGGGGGGGGGGCAAGCAGTGGGGCAAAAAACAGCATCCCCAGGGGAAAAAGTTTTTGCGGTTTCATTTTGCGGAAGCCGGTTTTGGGAGGAGTGCAATTTTTTTTCTGTGGTACACCTCTGCACATTATTGCACTATTGACAGCCCACCGCCAGAAATCAAAAGGCAGCACACCAGCACACATCCCAGCATGTGACGCTCACGCCCTCAGTCTGCAAAGTACTAACATTCGACCAAATAGTCGCACCTACGATCCCTTGCTTCTCAACTACCGTGCGAATCCTACTCATTTGCGAGAATAATCAATTCCGGCACAAGGTGTTGCTTTGGGTTGCGGGCACAGCGTCCATGTAAACTGTTGAAACGAGTGCACTTTGCAATCCCTGCATAGCATAACAGAAAGCTTTGGGGAGCGTGGGAAGCACGAGTGCAACACAACGGATCTCACTGTGCAAGGTGCCTCAGCACCTGAGACGTCATGTATACCTAATTCCTGAAGGCATTCCGAATCGAAATCTCTCTTTCTTATTTTCAATTGCAGTGTCCCGTCGCCTGCCCCTCAGCTGCTGACCACTTGCCCAGGGATGTGGGTGTCATATTGGACATAGGGCTGGCCCTCCCGAGGACATTGGTGTGGGTGGTGGGTATGATGCACAGGATGATGCTCCTTGGATATGGTGATGCAACTTGAGGCGGTGCTTGCGGTATCTGCTTGCTCCTGGGAATGCCGCACGTACGCCACCCTCATGTCATCAATCATTTGTTTCAGGGGGATTTCTTTGCCAAATACACAATGAGCCCCAGCCTCCAGATACATGGCGACGTCATCGCTGGACACGTTCCCGGAACGCATGCAGATGAAGCCTGCGAACCCCCTTGCCAACAGCTGTGGGATCAATTCTGTGCCCAGCACATTATCGGGATCTCCGTACTCCAGATGTTGGTCCAAAATAACAAGATCCGCATCAGCTGCCGCGCCATGAATGAACTGGGCAACTTCCGCATGCTTCTCCCCGTACATATGTACGTCGGGTGTAGCTCTGAGTAGGAGGTTGTGTTTCAGCAGTTCACGAGTCGCGGCGGAGTCATCGATGGCATGGATACGAACGCCTGAAGGGAACTTGGCAAGGTCGACTGCGTATAAATCATCATGACTATCTTGAACATCGGGGGCAACAGCAACATCCATTAGCGCCTTGAACTCCACTTGTGTGCCTACTTGCACCAGGGATGTCTCCACGTTGTGCAAGTCCGCCGCCAAGAAAACGTGTTGCAACCCAATCTGATCGGACATGGCCGAAGTGGATGCTCCTGCCTTCCTGCTCTCCCCACTGAGCACCCTGTCGATATACTCCGGGGTCACTGTCGGTCGGCTTGGATTGGCGCGATTGGTAAGGAGGAAGGTAAGCCGCACCCGTTCTTCGATCTCAGTAGTGGTCACCACAAGCTTGACTTCGGGATCCTCAGGGTGTCCGTGCCGAAAAGCGTTGCTGATGGCGTTGTCCAACACAAGGCCACACATCGTTGGGTCCACCATGACGGCGCTACTGGCTGAGACAGAGCAGGCCATTCTCCTTCCTGCGGTTAGGTCTGCTACAAACCTCGCCAAGCGCAGGGGTTGCAGTGATAGTACGTACTTGTCAGATGCCATGTGTATGTAGGCCTGACGGTGCCGACACGCTCGCATGCCTCGGCGGAGGGAGGCGACACAGGTCTCGAGGGTTTGAGCTTGCCTGTCGCTCCACTGCGGCTCCTCAATCAACGAATCAAGTCCGTCCGCCGCCTCGGCCATCGTGTTTTTCAATGTGTGGTTGAGTACACTATCGGCTTTCCTGGAACAGGGAAAGACTGGGGTTGACACATGTGTGAATTCCCCATCCGATTAGTAGCATTTTGACCCCGCAAAAGTCGGGGTAATAGACTGTTGACCACTCAACACAGGCGGAAAAACAAACAGCAAGTTCTGGAACACGCATCAACGACCCTTCCAAAGCACCCAACGGGCCGTTATGTTGGTGTCGGCCCCACTGTGCAGGTGGGATACTTGATGCTCCCATGAACCCCCGCCGTATTGGGGTCACCAAAGTGGAAAGGAGTGATGTGGCAACATGGCCATGAGGGCCGGTCCGAGTGGGGCATGCCGCCCCTGTGGAGACGAATAAGGGCAGTGACTGGACAAAGGCGGGGTGTTTGCCATAACGGCTGAGTAAGTGTGCTGGTTGGTACTTCCGGATGTATGCACTGGTTGCGCTGGTTTGAGTTCTGAGAAAATAAATTGTGTACATTGCTTGTTCCAAGCAAATAAAACAACGTATTTTTATTGCTGACGGTGGTTGGAGTTTTTCCCTGAAAAGGCAGCAACCCGCAGCCTCTTCACCATCGAGTCGCTCGTAGGATATACCCTGCGTAGGAATAGTCTGATAACATTGTTTGGCAACTTGTCGGGATTTGTGCTACACACCCGCTCCGTGCCACACCCGCTGTCTGGCCGGTTCGGGATGACTGACTGACAGGAGCAAAGAGAGTGCCAAGGTCATGGCTAGGCCCAGGGACAGGGAAGAGGCCGCGACAGGGAACCCGGATGGGGTCAGAGGCAGAGGGAGGGAGCGAGGGAGACGGAGACGGACGGAGAGAGAGAGAGAGAGAGAGAGAGAGAGAGAGAGAGAGAGAGAGAGAGACACGAACAAGGCAAGGCAGAGGGACAGGGACCTTCCCGCCTGGACGGCTGTGTTCAAGGCTTCCTCAAAGTTCCGGGCCAAAAAGAACTCCCGCCGGCGGCTCATCGCAATGTTCCGCCCGAGCAGCAGTGTGAACACCGTGCCGACCACTGGCGCACAGACCCCAACCACGCCAACATGGCGCGGAAGATATGGCGCCCAAACGCTGGCAGTGGCACCAACGTAGCCCACTGCCGACAGGACCAAAGCAGCCAACGTGGTTTGTGATAGCCCCAAGGCAACAAACAGGAGCAGCTGCACTCCGTACAAACTTACCTGTTGGTGCACCCCAACGGATGTCACGACCCCAACCAGTGCCTGAGTCGCCAGTTTGTCGCCCTCCAGGGCTGCAAACAGGTCCACGTGACCATGCTGCTGTGCTTTGAGCGTTTGCAACTGAAGTTCAACGCCGCGCCCTGCAGAGCACAGCACGGCAGCGATGCTGGCGATCAGGTTGGCATATTTCGGAGGACAGCAGAAAACCAGTAGCAGGGTCATGATGGCCAGCAACGTGGTGGGGGCGTTGGCCAAGAAGTGCACCATCTCTACATCGGCCCGTATCGTCGGCAGAATGTCAATGATATTCGAACAGAGGATCGTGATGGCCCACAAAGCGGTCACCCTCTTTGCTGCGGGCGCGTACTTTTGTTGAAACTCATCCTCCGTGGCGCTGTCTTTGAAGTGGCAGCCTTTCCAGAAGGGATGACAGTGGTGGTCGACGATCAACTCAGCAGACATGGCTGTGAAGAACAGAGGGGTCAGGTCTTGCAAAACAAGGGAATTGGGGCTGTCGACATCAGTCCCGCCCCAAAGTTGCACCAAAGTTGGAAGGGGGGATATGAACTGGAACCGGGGTGACACATACAGCCGGCAGGGAGCCACAGCAGGGGCGGATCCACGCGCTGACTTATTGGGCATCGTTGACAGTATGATGCAAGAACAAACAACCAACAGGATGAGCACAGGAGAAAGACAACCCGTCACGCCAACACCATGTCAACAATGTTCCTCCATATGGTCCCTCTTCAACCACACCTAGGGTCCCAAATTCTGTACCCGTCAGCCCTTGCTGGCATACCAGGAATCTTTATTTTTTGTTCAGATGCTGTCATGGGTCGCAGGATCCTAATTTCTGCACCTTCCAGCTCTTGCTGGTATGCTAGGGCTTTTTATTTTTCAGTGTGATGCCTGTCACAGGTCCCAGGGTCTTAATTTTTTTTTTTTTGACGAAGCTGCAATAGTTCTGAAATAGTTCTGCAGTAGTACGAATCTTGGGATCTAAGTACACTCTCAGAACATACCATAGCTTCCTCCCCTGTCAAGGATAGGGGTCAAGGATGACAAAGAAAGAGCAACTTATATTCCTACCTTGAGTATACCTGCAGAGCGACCTGGGGTCGCCACGACTCTGTTTGACCCTCGTCTTCTCACCTATGACATGTTTTCTTTGCTCTAGGGATATGCATGGGTGAGTTTGGTGTTGCTCTGGTTCGCCCCGTTATCCTCCTAGTGGTACACGTCCGTTTGGCCTGTGGTGGTGAGCAGGTTGTGTTGTGTGGTGCTTCTTCGCGCCGTTGTAAGCCCTTTTGGATAAGTGCCTGCCGTAGACCCAAGATATGACATGATAGGTCCACCTCATGCGGCCACTCATGGTATGTCTTTTCCATATAATGCAGCCACTTACCCACCCTCCTATACCAAATACCGCCATAGTGCCCGTCTCTGAGAACACTTTGGCACCCATTGTTGTGCATGTCTTGTGCCTCTTGCATCATTCTAGTGGTTTGGTACTTAATCCTGGGTGCGGACAATTTCTCCATCACTTTTTGATGCCCGATAGCATCCTGGGTGAACTCAAGGTATTTTAGCGCCTTCACCTTGGTATAGTATGAATCTTGGCGTTGTAGAATCTTGTGACACTCCTTGTCATCTTCGTGTGTCGCGGCGGTAGGTGCCTTGACTTTTGCACGCTTTTGCTTCCAAGGTTTATACATTACTTGTTGTTGCAACACTTGTGGGGTGGGATTTGGCGTACACACCCTAGGCTTGACCTTACCATACCATGTGCTAACGGACTGACTTGGCTGTGTTTCTTCATTGTCCCTAGGGGGCATGGTGAACTCCTTTCTTAGCTGGTAGACACAGTGAAGCATCATGTATTGGTGATGTGCCACGTGCTCCCGGAAGTGGGGTCCATATCCTTGGGGGAGTTGGTCATAGAAAGAACTGGGAACTCTGAGGCACGCGACATGGTGCATGTCTTCCGGGGACGCGTTGTCGTACCATTGCTCAGAGTATTCTGCCCATGTACCCCATGATTGTGTCCATGCCGTCCGGAAGGAGGGAGCCCATTTCGGGCACTGAATCAGCCCGTTGTGCACGGTGGTGCCATGCCTGGTATTGCATATGGGGCACTTCACAACATTATGATCCCATGGCGTGCCACATCCATCCCACCACTCATTTCCCCATAGCCATTTTCCCCATGTCATCCGGCGGGTTTCTTTGAGCGGGAGCCAAGACACCCAGTGTGTACCTGAAAATACGTCATAGTGTCTCCTCTCTATGACCCATTTTTTGGCTGGGGTAGGCGCAGGACCCCCATTGACAACACTATCACCTGGGTGGGTAGGCGTGTATTCAAGGAGGGGTAGGCAAGTTGCCATTTTGGCCAGACGGTCGACCTCATCGTTACGTTTGATTTCTGTTCGCTCTTCCTTGGTTTTGGCCTTGGCTATATCCCTATGATTTGGGATCCCCCTCGAACGGAGGGGCTTGTTCCGTGTTTCCTCCCGGATGGTGAGTCGCAAATCCATATCGGAATACTCCCTATGGGGAGGATGTAGGGTGTGATCCACAACTGCTTTGTCGTCGTAAGTCAGTTCCTGGTTTGTGCTAGCCAAAGCCGAAATAACCACAAAACTTTGTGGTTTTGCCCTATATGAGGTTTGTGGCCAGGTCACTCGGGTAATGACCTGCACCGGACCGCAAGTGATGGCTCCTCCTGCTCTGTCTCCATACCATATGTCGCCCTCTGCCTGCTTTCCATTGGTGTAGCACTTATTCCTGCCACCTCCACGGGGGTAAACCCTGGTGGGACTTCTCCGTCCGTGGAATCATCATTTGCACTGCATCGGGTTATGTACCTTCCGGCTACTTCAAGTATGCCCACTGCCACTTCTTGTTGCGTAATCCATTCTTCATCCCCGGATGTTTGCTCATCAATGAGATTTGCGGAAGTGGGGGGTCTTCTGCGCGGGGCCGGAACCAGTGTGGTGTTTCCTCCTATCTAGGACAAGACTGTGACGTAGTCACGTAGAGGTGTCAACATGCGTTCTATGGGTTGTGCCACCAATCTGGACAATCTACCAGTGGGTTTCCGTAGTAATCCTTGAACAAGAGTGACGTACCTAGTTCTATCAAGACTCGAACTAGGACTGAGCTGGGTCCTAGTCTTGCGTAACGCATTGGAGGTCACCCTTGAAGAAAGACCGCTTGCTTTGCAGATGTGCCTCCACGGTCAGGACGATCGTCCTGAAACACGGCTCAAAAACAGCTCATTTTCACCTCAAAATGGACCACCGTGTGGCACCACGGCATGGTACATGCCACATTGAACACCCATTTGCCATCATTTGATAGGCCAATCGCCATGGAAGAACAACGGCCCTCATTGCAAACGCCCACTTGACACACCGGCGATCGTCCTGAGTTTTCAGGACGATCGTCCTGAAAACAGCCCAAAAACAGCCATTTTTGGACACTAAATCGGCCGTAGAACGGGCTAGACGGCTCAAAATGCAACGAAACTTGTTTGTGGTGGTGCGTGTTTGCCATTGCCGATTCACCACTCTCAACCCATCTTGGTAGTATTCCAAGCGGAGGAGTCCGTCTTCAGCCGTCACAACCACCATGGCAGGAGGTCGCAGGCCATTGGTGCGGGTGTAGAACACCCTATCCGCAATACTAAGATTCATGGAGAAAGTGGGCCTGAAAAATGAGGAGGGAAGTATGATGTCCCATAGCAGGCACCCTCAAAGTGTATCACCATATCAATCAACCGAGAAAAAGAGTAGATGTGGTGGAAATGGGGGGAAAATGTGCGCAAAAAAGTAGAAATGGGCGGAACAAGGTGAACATCCAAAAATACCAGATCCCCAATGCATCAAAACCCACTACCAAACAACAATGATGCCCAAAGTACCACAAAGTATGGGTTTCTACTCTGGCCAAACGCCCAAAATAGTTGCACTGCGCGTGCACTGCGCTTAAGGCGCCCCCAAAGAAACTCATCATAGTGGGCCTTCTTGGTGTGGTAGGTTGTGGGCTGTGGGGTTGGTAAGAGGATGCTGATGCTGCGGAAGATTAAGATTTTGGTGTAAAAAAAATTCAGTGATGGTGGACCTTTTCAGCGTGCAAACATGTGGGCTGGGTAACTTGTGGAAACGTGAGGGTTGGGGTGTGCAATGCCCACAGATTGCTTGCTTGCAATATCCTGCAACAACAAATTGCACAGTTCAGTTCAATGTGCATCGCAAGTGGGGGCTAGGAGGGGGCTTACCCGGAAGCGTTTTGACTGCAGCAGGGGGCACGCAACAAATGATCCACAGGGGTGCCTTGCTGTCCTGCCCTGCCTGCAAGCATGCACTCTTGGAATCGTTTGCAAGTTTGTGGCTTTGGGTCTCAACTGGCCACTTGTGGAGGGTGGCTCCAATTGTTGTCAACAGCGTCCCGTAAAACTTATAAGTGAGGAGGAGAGCCCTTCCGAATCAGGGTCCCCAAGTTTAGGGGGAGTAGTCAGCACACAGGAGAGGGCTAAGAAGGAAGGAAGAACATAGGAATAGTTACGGAGGGCTGGGGAGTGGCATTCCACACCTATGGGGTGAAAATAGAAAAGGGGAGGGTGCCGCAGGAGGGCCAACTAGCCCTGGGTTGGTGACAAAATGGTAACTAGCGCGCAGCCGACACCACCGTCAAGTGTAAGGGTCAAGTGCCAAGTGCTAAGTGTGTGGAGGTGTACTGTACCAGGCTTTGTGTTGTATTGGAAAAAGATTGATCCAAAAGTGATGTGCAATTTCACTTGAAAATATTTTAAATGAAAGAAAAGAAAATCTTATCCCATAGGCACGCAAGATGCAAGACACACAAGCCTAATACAAACACAAAGAACTGCTACTAACACGGCTTTACGAACATATTAAGTGTCCGGCACAGGAGGTTCGTTCTAAAACACGAACAAATGAATCATTGGCACATGAGTTCAATCAAAATAAACTATTGAAAGCTCTTGTTACAATGCATGCGAAATAACCCGAAACCCTGCATGATGCATGCATATGAATTATAATAATGCATATAATTATAATATACCATAATATTATGAATGCGTAGCCTTCGATAGCCCATGGGCGAACTCAAGGCAACATTCAGTACTGGTTTGAAAGTGCTCCAGTGCAAGCAGAAGATAGATGAGCGGTGACTGGCATCTTTCCTGGCCCAGCCCCACGCATTACCTATGTTTGCCTTGTTGCATTGTGTGACGTGCACTTGGCGTAGACATGTGTCTTATATGTTATCACGCACATGAGTTCAGATGCGAATCGTTGAGTCAGGTATGGCATGGTCCTCTGAACCACATTGCTTCCCATCTGGAAAACGGGAAACTGGGAGGGTTCGACCAGAATTCTGCGTTGTGAGGCAAAATGTAGGAAAGGTTGACTGACCATCGGATGTGAGGATGTGGAGTTGGTGGAGAGTGCGATGAAAAGCAATGAGTGCTGCCAATACAGAAAAACGTTTGGGGGCACAATCATCATTTCCACTGCAACAGTATTGGTGTGATTCGGGTATGTGCAGCGCATTGGTGTTGGTAAAGCACATTCCGCAAGTGGCTCTGGGCCAAGAGACTGTTGATGGTTATGAGGTGATATGCGGCAGCCACTGCCAGAGCCTGCATGCAACCACAGGGGCGGAGACAGCCCAGCTTGAGGGGTTCAGGGCACTCATTCGGCCATACCGAGCTGATTCCTTTGGGCACGTGGTGGGGGGGGGAAAGAGCAAATCCATAACGTGCATTGAGTTGGGCGCAGTCAGTTCAGAGCGCGCGCCCCTCGCAGTCCACTATCGCACAGGAACAGAAATAGAGAGAGAGAGAGAGAGAGAGAGAGAGAGAGAGAGACAAAAGAAGCATAATGAAAACAAGTAGGGGGGGGGGGGGCAAGCAGTGGGGCAAAAAACAGCATCCCCAGGGGAAAAAGTTTTTGCGGTTTCATTTTGCGGAAGCCGGTTTTGGGAGGAGTGCAATTTTTTTTCTGTGGTACACCTCTGCACATTATTGCACTATTGACAGCCCACCGCCAGAAATCAAAAGGCAGCACACCAGCACACATCCCAGCATGTGACGCTCACGCCCTCAGTCTGCAAAGTACTAACATTCGACCAAATAGTCGCACCTACGATCCCTTGCTTCTCAACTACCGTGCGAATCCTACTCATTTGCGAGAATAATCAATTCCGGCACAAGGTGTTGCTTTGGGTTGCGGGCACAGCGTCCATGTAAACTGTTGAAACGAGTGCACTTTGCAATCCCTGCATAGCATAACAGAAAGCTTTGGGGAGCGTGGGAAGCACGAGTGCAACACAACGGATCTCACTGTGCAAGGTGCCTCAGCACCTGAGACGTCATGTATACCTAATTCCTGAAGGCATTCCGAATCGAAATCTCTCTTTCTTATTTTCAATTGCAGTGTCCCGTCGCCTGCCCCTCAGCTGCTGACCCGCTCACTTGCCCAGGGATGTGGGTGTCATATTGGACATAGGGCTGGCCCTCCCGAGGACATTGGTGTGGGTGGTGGGTATGATGCACAGGATGATGCTCCTTGGATATGGTGATGCAACTTGAGGCGGTGCTTGCGGTATCTGCTTGCTCCTGGGAATGCCGCACGTACGCCACCTTCATGTCATCAATCATTTGTTTCAGGGGGATTTCTTTGCCAAATACACAATGAGCCCCAGCCTCCAGATACATGGCGACGTCATCGCTGGACACGTTCCCGGAACGCATGCAGATGAAGCCTGCGAACCCCCTTGCCAACAGCTGTGGGATCAATTCTGTGCCCAGCACATTATCGGGATCTCCGTACTCCAGATGTTGGTCCAAAATAACAAGATCCGCATCAGCTGCCGCGCCATGAATGAACTGGGCAACTTCCGCATGCTTCTCCCCGTACATATGTACGTCGGGTGTAGCTCTGAGTAGGAGGTTGTGTTTCAGCAGTTCACGAGTCGCGGCGGAGTCATCGATGGCATGGATACGAACGCCTGAAGGGAACTTGGCAAGGTCGACTGCGTATAAATCATCATGACTATCTTGAACATCGGGGGCAACAGCAACATCCATTAGCGCCTTGAACTCCACTTGTGTGCCTACTTGCACCAGGGATGTCTCCATGTTGTGCAAGTCCGCCGCCAAGAAAGCGTGTTGCAACCCAATCTGATCGGACATGGCCGAAGTGGATGCTCCTGCCTTCCTGCTCTCCCCACTGAGCACCCTGTCGATATACTCCGGGGTCACTGTCGGTCGGCTTGGATTGGCGCGATTGGTAAGGAGGAAGGTAAGCCGCACCCGTTCTTCGATCTCAGTAGTGGTCACCACAAGCTTGACTTCGGGATCCTCAGGGTGTCCGTGCCGAAAAGCGTTGCTGATGGCGTTGTCCAACACAAGGCCACACATCGTTGGGTCCACCATGACGGCGCTACTGGCTGAGACAGAGCAGGCCATTCTCCTTCCTGCGGTTAGGTCTGCTACAAACCTCGCCAAGCGCAGGGGTTGCAGTGATAGTACGTACTTGTCAGATGCCATGTGTATGTAGGCCTGACGGTGCCGACACGCTCGCATGCCTCGGCGGAGGGAGGCGACACAGGTCTCGAGGGTTTGAGCTTGCCTGTCGCTCCACTGCGGCTCCTCAATCAACGAATCAAGTCCGTCCGCCGCCTCGGCCATCGTGTTTTTCAATGTGTGGTTGAGTACACTATCGGCTTTCCTGGAACAGGGAAAGACTGGGGTTGACACATGTGTGAATTCCCCATCCGATTAGTAGCATTTTGACCCCGCAAAAGTCGGGGTAATAGACTGTTGACCACTCAACACAGGCGGAAAAACAAACAGCAAGTTCTGGAACACGCATCAACGACCCTTCCAAAGCACCCAACGGGCCGTTATGTTGGTGTCGGCCCCACTGTGCAGGTGGGATACTTGATGCTCCCATGAACCCCCGCCGTATTGGGGTCACCAAAGTGGAAAGGAGTGATGTGGCAACATGGCCATGAGGGCCGGTCCGAGTGGGGCATGCCGCCCCTGTGGAGACGAATAAGGGCAGTGACTGGACAAAGGCGGGGTGTTTGCCATAACGGCTGAGTAAGTGTGCTGGTTGGTACTTCCGGATGTATGCACTGGTTGCGCTGGTTTGAGTTCTGAGAAAATAAATTGTGTACATTGCTTGTTCCAAGCAAATAAAACAACGTATTTTTATTGCTGACGGTGGTTGGAGTTTTTCCCTGAAAAGGCAGCAACCCGCAGCCTCTTCACCATCGAGTCGCTCGTAGGATATACCCTGCGTAGGAATAGTCTGATAACATTGTTTGGCAACTTGTCGGGATTTGTGCTACACACCCGCTCCGTGCCACACCCGCTGTCTGGCCGGTTCGGGATGACTGACTGACAGGAGCAAAGAGAGTGCCAAGGTCATGGCTAGGCCCAGGGACAGGGAAGAGGCCGCGACAGGGAACCCGGATGGGGTCAGAGGCAGAGGGAGGGAGCGAGGGAGACGGAGACGGACGGAGAGAGAGAGAGAGAGAGAGAGAGAGAGAGAGAGAGAGAGAGAGAGAGAGAGAGAGAGAGAGACACGAACAAGGCAAGGCAGAGGGACAGGGACCTTCCCGCCTGGACGGCTGTGTTCAAGGCTTCCTCAAAGTTCCGGGCCAAAAAGAACTCCCGCCGGCGGCTCATCGCAATGTTCCGCCCGAGCAGCAGTGTGAACACCGTGCCGACCACTGGCGCACAGACCCCAACCACGCCAACATGGCGCGGAAGATATGGCGCCCAAACGCTGGCAGTGGCACCAACGTAGCCCACTGCCGACAGGACCAAAGCAGCCAACGTGGTTTGTGATAGCCCCAAGGCAACAAACAGGAGCAGCTGCACTCCGTACAAACTTACCTGTTGGTGCACCCCAACGGATGTCACGACCCCAACCAGTGCCTGAGTCGCCAGTTTGTCGCCCTCCAGGGCTGCAAACAGGTCCACGTGACCATGCTGCTGTGCTTTGAGCGTTTGCAACTGAAGTTCAACGCCGCGCCCTGCAGAGCACAGCACGGCAGCGATGCTGGCGATCAGGTTGGCATATTTCGGAGGACAGCAGAAAACCAGTAGCAGGGTCATGATGGCCAGCAACGTGGTGGGGGCGTTGGCCAAGAAGTGCACCATCTCTACATCGGCCCGTATCGTCGGCAGAATGTCAATGATATTCGAACAGAGGATCGTGATGGCCCACAAAGCGGTCACCCTCTTTGCTGCGGGCGCGTACTTTTGTTGAAACTCATCCTCCGTGGCGCTGTCTTTGAAGTGGCAGCCTTTCCAGAAGGGATGACAGTGGTGGTCGACGATCAACTCAGCAGACATGGCTGTGAAGAACAGAGGGGTCAGGTCTTGCAAAACAAGGGAATTGGGGCTGTCGACATCAGTCTTGCCCCAAAGTTGGAAGGGGGGATATGAACTGGAACCGGTGACACACACAGCCGGCAGGGAGCCACAGCAGGGGCGGATCCACGCGCTGACTTATTGGGCATCGTTGACAGTATGATGCAAGAACAAACAACCAACAGGATGAGCACAGGAGAAAGACAACCCGTCACGCCAACACCATGTCAACAATGTTCCTCCATATGGTCCCTCTTCAACCACACCTAGGGTCCCAAATTCTGTACCCGTCAGCCCTTGCTGGCATACCAGGAATCTTTATTTTTTGTTCAGATGCTGTCATGGGTCGCAGGATCCTAATTTCTGCACCTTCCAGCTCTTGCTGGTATACTAGGGCTTTTTATTTTTCAGTGTGATACCTGTCACAGGTCCCAGTGTCTTAATTTCTTTTTTTTTTTGACGAAGCTGCAATAGTTCTGAAATAGTTCTGCAGTAGTACGAATCTTGGGATCTAAGTACACTCTCAGAACATACCATAGCTTCCTCCCCTGTCAAGGATAGGGGTCAAGGATGACAAAGAAAGAGCAACTTATATTCCTACCTTGAGTATACCTGCAGAGCGACCTGGGGTCGCCACGACTCTGTTTGACCCTCGTCTTCTCACCTATGACATGTTTTCTTTGCTCTAGGGATATGCATGGGTGAGTTTGGTGTTGCTCTGGTTCGCCCCGTTATCCTCCTAGTGGTACACGTCCGTTTGGCCTGTGGTGGTGAGCAGGTTGTGTTGTGTGGTGCTTCTTCGCGCCCTTTTGGATAAGTGCCTGCCGTAGACCCAAGATATGACATGATAGGTCCACCTCATGCAGCCACTCATGGTATGTCTTTTCCATATAATGCAGCCACTTACCCACCCTCCTATACCAAATACCGCCATAGTGCCTGTCTCTGAGAACACTTTGGCACCCATTGTTGTGCATGTCTTGTGCCTCTTGCATCATTCTAGTGGTTTGGTACTTAATCCTGGGTGCGGACAATTTCTCCATCACTTTTTGATGCCCGATAGCATCCTGGGTGAACTCAAGGTATTTTAGCGCCTTCACCTTGGTATAGTATGAATCCTGGCGTTGTAGAATCTTGTGACACTCCTTGTCATCTTCGTGTGTCGCGGCGGTAGGTGCCTTGACTTTTGCACGCTTTTGCTTCCAAGGTTTATACATTACTTGTTGTTGCAACACTTGTGGGGTGGGATTTGGCGTACACACCCTAGGCTTGACCTTACCATACCATGTGCTAACGGACTGATTGGGCTGTGTTTCTTCATTGTCCCTAGGGGGCATGGTGAACTCCTTTCTTAGCTGGTAGACACAGTGAAGCATCATGTATTGGTGATGTGCCACGTGCTCCCGGAAGTGGGGTCCATATCCTTGGGGGAGTTGGTCATAGAAAGAACTGGGAAGAACTGGGGGTCTTCTGCGCGGGGCCAGAACCAGTGTGGTGTTTCCTCCTATCTAGGACAGGACTGTGACGTAGTCACGTAGAGGTGTCAACATGTGTTCTATGGGTTGTGCCACCAATGTGGACAATCTACCAGTGGGTTTCCGTAGTAATCCTTGAACAAGGGTGACATACCTAGTTCTATAAGCCTGGTATATTTGTTGTAGTCCTAGTCCTCCATACTTGATAGGTGAGTTAATGTGGGTAACATTGTGAGCCTTGTGGATGTTCTCTTTGTTGTGCCCCAGGGTCCTAATTTCTGCACCTTCCAGCTCTTGCTGATATACTAGGGCCTTTTATTTTTCAGTGTGATGCCTGTCACAGGTCCCAAGGTCCTAATTTCTGCACCTTCCAGCTCTTGCTGGTGTACTAGGGCTTTTTATTTTCCAGTGTGATGCCTGTCACCGGTCCCAGGGTCCTAATTTCTGCACCTTCCAGCTCTTGCTGGTATACTGGGACTTGCTATTTTTCCGTGTGATGCCTGTCACAGGTCCCAGGGTCCTAATTTCTGCACCTTCCAGCTCTTGCTGGTATGCCCGAAATTTTTGACCTTCATGATTTTCAGTCTGATGCTTGTCACAGGTCCCAGCTTCCAAATTTCTGCACCTTGCAGCTCTGTCTAGCATATCAGAAACTTCTAATTTTTCGCCTGATGCTTATCACAGGTCATGGTAATATTCAAAATCTGTTCAACGGATGACTCGGGGACGGGGTCAACAGCGTGGGGAGGCAGTCAGAAAATAGAAGTGCCTAACAAAGTGGGTCCCCCCTTTACCCCAATCCCCAGTGCACAACAAAGCAAACACGCAACCAACGGTCCACCAATAGGTGAATAGCTGTCCTGCATCCACAACAACCATGAAAGACCCAATTCTGTGGGAAAAATACTCAGGCGTTCTCGATCTGGGTAATAAACAATACCCAAAAGTATGCACGGTGCGTGGACGGCGTGCGCACGGATCAAGCAACACCCCTTGTGGTCTATGGTGTGTGGTCTTTGTGAAAAATGGGCAACGTCGTCCCTAGGGTTTCTTAGGCAGTGAAGCAGACTTTGGCCGGAAACATGCGACTTCAGTATGTCCATTCCCAAGGGGGTGGCGAAATGTGAAGTCATGGGGTTTTGCCTAAAATTGGCAACATCGCAAAGGGGGGGGTGGGGGTTACCCCTTTTGCGTGCAACCAAATTTTTCAAAAAGGGGTTACCTTGGATGTGCACAAGTGTGTATTTGTCCATTTTTTGGTGCATGCAGAAGGAAGAAAGGGGGTGTTTTGCTTCGAAAGTGACGGACCTTTGCACATTTAGTCGATGCTGTTGTTTCACATGTCAACTGTGGCACGGACGCGGTGGCCTAACGGGTTAGCATACAGCAACGGAGGCCTCCACTCTACCTCCTCACCAATGTCATGGTGGTTGTAGCCGCCCACACCCCCTTCCGGTCATCACTTTGACGGCACCTTCTCCATCAAAGTGGTATTTGATGGAGATTCCGATTCATCACTTTGCCGGCACCTTCTCCATCAAAGTGGTATTTGATGGAGATTCCGGTCATCACTTTGCCGGCACAATCTCCATCATAGTGGTATTTGATGGAGATTCCGGTCATCACTTTGATGGCACATTACCCATCAAAGCGGTATTTGATGGAGATTCCGGTCATCACTTTGCCGGCACATTCTCCCTGAAAGTGGTATTTGATGGAGATCCCGGTCATCACTTTGCCGGCACATTCTCGATCAAAGTGGTATTTGATGGAGATTCCGGTCATCACTTTGCCGGCACATTCTCCCTGAAAGTGGTATTTGATGGAGACTCCGGTCATCACTTTGCCGGCACGTTCTCTATCAAAGTGGTATTTGATGGAGATTCCGGTCATCACTTTGACGGCACATTCTCCATCAAAGTGGTATTTGATGGAGATTCCGGTCATCATTTTGCCGGCACATTCTCCATCAAAGTGGTATTTGATGGAGATTCCGGTCATCACTTTGCCGGCACATTCTGCATCATAGTGGTATTTGATGGAGATTCCAGTCATCACTTTGCCGGCACATTCTCCATCAAAGTGGTATTTGATGGGGATTCCGGTCATCACTTTGACGGCACATTCTCCATCAAAGTGGTATTTGATGGATATTCCGGTCATCACATTGCCGGCACATTCTCCATCAAAGTGGTATTGGATGGAGACTCGGGTCATCACTTTGCCGGCACATTCTCCATCAAAGTGGTATTTGATGGAGATTCCGGTCATCACTTTGACGGCAAATTCTCCATCAAAGTGGTATTTGATGGAGATTCCGGTCATAACTTTGCCGGCACATTCTCCATCAAAGTGGTATTGGATGGAGATTCGGTCATCACTTTGACGGCACATTCTCGATCAAAGTGGTATTTGATGGAGATTCCGGTCATCACTTTGCCGGCACATTCTCCCTGAAAGTGGTATTTGAGGGAGACTCCGGTCATCACTTTGCCGGCACGTTCTCCATCAAAGTGGTATTTGATGGAGATTCCAGTGATCACTTTGCCGGCACATTCTGCAGCATAGTGGTATTTGATGGAGATTCCGGTCATCACTTTGCCGGCACATTCTCCATCAAAGTGGTATTTGATGGAGATTCCGGTCATCACTTTGCCGGCACATTCTGCATCATAGTGGTATTTGATGGAGATTCCGGTCATCACTTTGCCGGCACATTCTCCATCAAACTGGTATTGGATGGAGATTCCGGTCATCACTTTGCCGGCACATTCTCCATCAAAGTGGTATTGGATGGAGATTCCGGTCATCACTTTGCCGGCACATTCTCCATCAAAGTGGTATTGGATGGGGATTCCGGTCATCACTTTGCCGGCACATTCTCCCTGAAAGTGGTATTTGATGGAGACTCCGGTCATCACTTTGCCGGCACGTTCTCTATCAAAGTGGTATTTGATGGAGATTCCGGTCATCACTTTGCCGGCACATTCTCCATCAAAGTGGTATTTGATGGAGATTCCGGTCATCACTTTGCCGGCACATTCTCCATCAAAGTGGTATTTGATGGAGATTCCGGTCATCACTTTGACGGCACATTCTCCACCAAAGTGCTATTTGATGGAGGTTCCGGTCATCACTTAGCGGGCACATTCTCCATCAAACTGGTATTGGATGGAGATCCCGGTCATCACTTTGCCGGCACCTTCTCCATCAAAGTGGTATTTGATGGAGATTCCGGTCATCACTTTGCCGGCACAGCCTCCATCAAAGTGGTATTGGATGGAGATTCCGGTCATCACTTTGCCGGCACGTTCTCCATCAAAGTGGTATTTGATGGAGATTTCCGATTCACCACTTTGCCGGCACCTTCTCCATCAAGGTGGTATTTTATGGAGATTCCGGTCATCACTTTGCCGACACGTTCTCCATCATATTGGTATTTGATGGAGATTCCGGTCATCACTTTGACGGCACATTCTCCATCAAAGCGGTATTTGATGGAGCTTCCGGTCATCACTTTGCCGGCACATTCTCCATCAAAGCGGTATTTGATGGAGATTCCGGTCATCACTTTGACGGCACATTCTCCCTGAAAGTGGTATTTGATGGAGATTCCGGTCATCACTTTGACGGCACATTCTCGATCAGAGTGGTATCAGATGGAGATTCCGGTCATCACTTTGCCGGCACATTCTCCCTGAAAGTGGTATTTGATGGAGACTCCGGTCATCACTTTGCTGGCACATTCTCGATCAAAGTGGTATTTGATGGAGATTCCGGTCATCACTTTGCCGGCACATTCTCCATCAAAGTGGTATTTGATGGAGATTCCGGTCATCACTTTGCCGGCACATTCTCGATCAAAGTGGTATTTGATGGAGATTCCGGTCATCACTTTGCCGGCACATTCTCCATCAAAGTGGTATTTGATGGAGATTCAGGTCATCACTTTGCCGGCACATTCTCCATCAAAGTGGTATTTGATGGAGACTCCGGTCATCACTTTGCCGGCACATTCTCGATCAAAGTGGTATTTGATGGAGCTTCCGGTCATCACTTTGCCGGCACATTCTCCATCAAAGTGGTATTGGATGGAGATTCCGGTCATCACTTTGCCGGCACCTTCTCCATCAAAGTGGTATTTGATGGAGATTCCGGTCATCACTTTGCCGGCACCTTCTCCATCAAAGTGCTATTTGATGGAGATTCCGGTCATCACTTTGCCGGCACATTCTGCATCATAGTGGTATTTGATGGAGATTCCGGTCATCACCTCGCCGGCACCTTCTCCATCAAAGTGGTATTGGATGGAGATTCCGGTCATAACTTTGACGGCACCTTCTCCATCAAAGAGGTATTTGATGGAGATCCCGGTCATCACTTTGCCGGCACCTTCTCCATCAAAGTGGTATTGGATGGAGATTCCGGTCATCACTTTGCCGGCACATTCTCCATCAAAGTGGTATTTGATGGAGATCCCGGTCATCACTTTGCCGGCACCTTCTCCATCAAAGTGGTATTTGATGGAGATTCCGGTCATCACTTTCCCGGCACATTCTCCAACAAAGTGGTATTTGGTGGAGATTCCGGTCATCATTTTGCCGGCACCTTCTCCATCAAAGTGGTATTTGATGGAGACTCCGGTCATCACTTTGCTGGCACACTCTCGATCAAAGTGGTATTTGATGGAGATTCCGGTCATCACTTTGCCGGCACATTCTCCATCAAAGTGGTATTTGATGGAGATTCCGGTCATCACTTTGCCGGCACATTCTCCATCAAAGTGGTATTTGATGGAGATTCCGGTCATCATTTTGCCGGCACATTCTCCATCAAAGTGGTATTTGATGGAGATTCCGGTCATCACTTTGCCGGCACATTCTGCATCATAGTGGTATTTGATGGAGATTCCAGTCATCACTTTGCCGGCACATTCTCCATCAAAGTGGTATTTGATGGGGATTCCGGTCATCACTTTGACGGCACATTCTCCATCAAAGTGGTATTTGATGGATATTCCGGTCATCACATTGCCGGCACATTCTCCATCAAAGTGGTATTGGATGGAGACTCGGGTCATCACTTTGCCGGCACATTCTCCATCAAAGTGGTATTTGATGGAGATTCCGGTCATCACTTTGACGGCAAATTCTCCATCA
This sequence comes from Eutreptiella sp. 'Long Island Sound 2002', assembly GCA_964036045.1. Taxonomy (NCBI): domain Eukaryota; phylum Euglenozoa; class Euglenophyceae; order Eutreptiales; family Eutreptiaceae; genus Eutreptiella; species Eutreptiella sp. 'Long Island Sound 2002'. Next base: position 12,084,872 of record OZ038404.1, on the reverse strand, counting down.
AAGTGGTATTTGATGGAGATTCCGGTCATAACTTTGCCGGCACATTCTCCATCAAAGTGGTATTGGATGGAGATTCGGTCATCACTTTGACGGCACATTCTCGATCAAAGTGGTATTTGATGGAGATTCCGGTCATCACTTTGCCGGCACATTCTCCCTGAAAGTGGTATTTGAGGGAGACTCCGGTCATCACTTTGCCGGCACGTTCTCCATCAAAGTGGTATTTAATGGAGATTCCAGTGATCACTTTGCCGGCACATTCTGCAGCATAGTGGTATTTGATGGAGATTCCGGTCATCACTTTGCCGGCACATTCTCCATCAAAGTGGTATTTGATGGAGATTCCGGTCATCACTTTGCCGGCACATTCTGCATCATAGTGGTATTTGATGGAGATTCCGGTCATCACTTTGCCGGCACATTCTCCATCAAACTGGTATTGGATGGAGATTCCGGTCATCACTTTGCCGGCACATTCTCCATCAAAGTGGTATTGGATGGAGATTCCGGTCATCACTTTGCCGGCACATTCTCCATCAAAGTGGTATTGGATGGGGATTCCGGTCATCACTTTGCCGGCACATTCTCCCTGAAACTGGTATTTGATGGAGACTCCGGTCATCACTTTGCCGGCACGTTCTCTATCAAAGTGGTATTTGATGGAGATTCCGGTCATCACTTTGCCGGCACATTCTCCATCAAAGTGGTATTTGATGGAGATTCCGGTCATCACTTTGCCGGCACATTCTCCATCAAAGTGGTATTTGATGGAGATTCCGGTCATCACTTTGACGGCACATTCTCCATCAAAGCGGTATTTGATGGACATTCCGGTCATCACATTGCCGGCACATTCTCCATCAAAGTGGTATTGGATGGAGACTCGGGTCATCACTTTGACGGCACATTCTCCACCAAAGTGCTATTTGATGGAGGTTCCGGTCATCACTTAGCGGGCACATTCTCCATCAAACTGGTATTGGATGGAGATCCCGGTCATCACTTTGCCGGCACCTTCTCCATCAAAGTGGTATTTGATGGAGATTCCGGTCATCACTTTGCCGGCACAGCCTCCATCAAAGTGGTATTGGATGGAGATTCCGGTCATCACTTTGCCGGCACGTTCTCCATCAAAGTGGTATTTGATGGAGATTTCCGATTCACCACTTTGCCGGCACCTTCTCCATCAAGGTGGTATTTTATGGAGATTCCGGTCATCACTTTGCCGGCACGTTCTCCATCATATTGGTATTTGATGGAGATTCCGGTCATCACTTTGACGGCACATTCTCCATCAAAGCGGTATTTGATGGAGCTTCCGGTCATCACTTTGCCGGCACATTCTCCATCAAAGTGGTATTTGATGGAGATTCCGGTCATCACTTTGACGGCACATTCTCCCTGAAAGTGGTATTTGATGGAGATTCCGGTCATCACTTTGACGGCACATTCTCGATCAGAGTGGTATCAGATGGAGATTCCGGTCATCACTTTGCCGGCACATTCTCCCTGAAAGTGGTATTTGATGGAGACTCCGGTCATCACTTTGCTGGCACATTCTCGATCAAAGTGGTATTTGATGGAGATTCCGGTCATCACTTTGCCGGCACATTCTCCATCAAAGTGGTATTTGATGGAGATTCCGGTCATCACTTTGCCGGCACATTCTCGATCAAAGTGGTATTTGATGGAGATTCCGGTCATCACTTTGCCGGCACATTCTCCATCAAAGTGGTATTTGATGGAGACTCCGGTCATCACTTTGCCGGCACATTCTCGATCAAAGTGGTATTTGATGGAGCTTCCGGTCATCACTTTGCCGGCACATTCTCCATCAAAGTGGTATTGGATGGAGATTCCGGTCATCACTTTGCCGGCACATTCTCCATCAAAGTGGTATTTGATGGAGATTCCGGTCATCACTTTGCCGGCACATTCTCCATCAAAGTGCTATTTGATGGAGATTCCGGTCATCACTTTGCCGGCACATTCTGCATCATAGTGGTATTTGATGGAGATTCCGGTCATCACCTCGCCGGCACCTTCTCCATCAAAGTGGTATTGGATGGAGATTCCGGTCATAACTTTGACGGCACCTTCTCCATCAAAGAGGTATTTGATGGAGATTCCGGTCATCACTTTGCCGGCACCTTCTCCATCAAAGTGGTATTGGATGGAGATTCCGGTCATCACTTTGCCGGCACATTCTCCATCAAAGTGGTATTTGATGGAGATCCCGGTCATCACTTTGCCGGCACCTTCTCCATCAAAGTGGTATTTGATGGAGATTCCGGTCATCACTTTCCCGGCACATTCTCCATCAAAGTGGTATTTGGTGGAGATTCCGGTCATCATTTTGCCGGCACCTTCTCCATCAAAGTGGTATTTGATGGAGATTCCGGTCATCAATTTGCCGGCACATTCTCCATCAAAGTGGTATTTGATGGAGATTCCGGTCATCACTTTGCCGGCACATTCTCCATCAAAGTGGTATTTGATGGAGATTCAGGTCATCACTTTGCCGGCACATTCTCCATCAAAGTGGTATTTGATGGAGACTCCGGTCATCACTTTGCCGGCACATTCTCCATCAAAGTGGTATTTGATGGAGATTCCGGTCATCACTTTGCCGGCACAATCTCCATCAAAGTGGTATTTCACGGAGATTCCGGTCATCACTTTGTCGGCACATTCTCCATCAAAGTGGTATTTGATGGAGATTCCGGTCATCACTTTGCCGGCACATTCTCCATCAAAGTGCTATTTGATGGAGATTCTGGTCATCACTTTGCCGGCACATTCTGCATCATAGTGGTATTTGATGGAGATTCCGGTCATCACCTCGCCGGCACATTCTCCATCAAAGTGGTATTGGATGGAGATTCCGGTCATCACTTTGACGGCACATTCTCCATCAAAGAGGTATTTGATGGAGATTCCGGTCATCACTTTGCGGGCACATTCTCCATCAAAGTGGTATTGGATGGAGATTCCGGTCATCACTTTGCCGGCACATTCTCCATCAAAGTGGTATTTGATGGAGATCCCGGTCATCACTTTGCCGGCACCTTCTCCATCAAAGTGGTATTTGATGGAGATTCCGGTCATCACTTTCCCGGCACATTCTCCATCAAAGTGGTATTTGGTGGAGATTCCGGTCATCATTTTGCCGGCACCTTCTCCATCAAAGTGGTATTTGATGGAGATTCCGGTCATCACTTTGCCGGCACCTTCTCCATCAAAGTGGTATTTGATGGAGATTCGGGTCATCACTTTGCCGGCACATTCTCCATCAAAGTGGTATTTGATGGAGATTCCGGTCATCACTTTGCCGGCACATTCTCCATCAAAGTGGTATTTGATGGAGATTCCGGTCATCACTTTGCCGGCACATTCTGCATCATAGTGGTATTTGATGGAGATTCCGGTCATCACCTCGCCGGCACCTTCTCCATCAAAGTGGTATTGGATGGAGATTCCGGTCATAACTTTGACGGCACATTCTCCATCAAAGTGGTATTTGATGGAGATTCAGGTCATCACTTTGCCGGCACCTTCTCCATCAAAGTGGTATTGGATGGAGATTCCGGTCATCACTTTGCCGGCACATTCTCCATCAAAGTGGTATTTGATGGAGACTCCGGTCATCACTTTGCCGGCACATTCTCGATCAAAGTGGTATTTGATGGAGCTTCCGGTCATCACTTTGCCGGCACCTTCTCCATCAAAGTGGTATTGGATGGAGATTCCGGTCATCACTTTGCCGGCACATTCTCCATCAAAGTGGTATTTGATGGAGATTCCGGTCATCACTTTGCCGGCACATTCTCCATCAAAGTGCTATTTGATGGAGATTCCGGTCATCACTTTGCCGGCACATTCTGCATCATAGTGGTATTTGATGGAGATTCCGGTCATCACCTCGCCGGCACCTTCTCCATCAAAGTGGTATTGGATGGAGATTCCGGTCATAACTTTGACGGCACATTCTCCATCAAAGAGGTATTTGATGGAGATTCCGGTCATCACTTTGCCGGCACCTTCTCCATCAAAGTGGTATTGGATGGAGATTCCGGTCATCACTTTGCCGGCACATTCTCCATCAAAGTGGTATTTGATGGAGATCCCGGTCATCACTTTGCCGGCACCTTCTCCATCAAAGTGGTATTTGATGGAGATTCCGGTCATCACTTTCCCGGCACATTCTCCATCAAAGTGGTATTTGGTGGAGATTCCGGTCATCATTTTGCCGGCACCTTCTCCATCAAAGTGGTATTTGATGGAGACTCCGGTCATCACTTTGCTGGCACATTCTCGATCAAAGTGGTATTTGATGGAGATTCCGGTCATCACTTTGCCGGCACATTCTCCATCAAAGTGGTATTTGATGGAGATTCCGGTCATCACTTTGCCGGCACATTCTCCATCAAAGTGGTATTTGATGGAGATTCAGGTAATCACTTTGCCGGCACATTCTCCATCAAAGTGGTATTTGATGGAGACTCCGGTCATCACTTTGCCGGCACATTCTCCATCAAAGTGGTATTTGATGGAGATTCCGGTCATCACTTTGCCGGCACAATCTCCATCAAAGTGGTATTTCACGGAGATTCCGGTCATCACTTTGTCGGCACATTCTCCATCAAAGTGGTATTTGATGGAGATTCCGGTCATCACTTTGCCGGCACATTCTCCATCAAAGTGCTATTTGATGGAGATTCCGGTCATCACTTTGCCGGCACATTCTGCATCATAGTGGTATTTGATCGAGATTCCGGTCATCACCTCGCCGGCACATTCTCCATCAAAGTGGTATTGGATGGAGATTCCGGTCATCACTTTGACGGCACATTCTCCATCAAAGAGGTATTTGATGGAGATTCCGGTCATCACTTTGCGGGCACATTCTCCATCAAAGTGGTATTGGATGGAGATTCCGGTCATCACTTTGCCGGCACATTCTCCATCAAAGTGGTATTTGATGGAGATCCCGGTCATCACTTTGCCGGCACCTTCTCCATCAAAGTGGTATTTGATGGAGATTCCGGTCATCACTTTCCCGGCACATTCTCCATCAAAGTGGTATTTGGTGGAGATTCCGGTCATCATTTTGCCGGCACCTTCTCCATCAAAGTGGTATTTGAGGGAGATTCCGGTCATCACTTTGCCGGCACCTTCTCCATCAAAGTGGTATTTGATGGAGATTCGGGTCATCACTTTGCCGGCACATTCTCCATCAAAGTGGTATTTGATGGAGATTCCGGTCATCACTTTGCCGGCACATTCTCCATCAAAGTGGTATTTGATGGAGATTCCGGTCATCACTTTGCCGGCACATTCTGCATCAAAGTGGTATTTGATGGAGACTCCGGTCATCACTTTGCCGGCACATTCTCCATCAAAGTGCTCCTTGATGGAGATTCCGGTCATCACTTTGCCGGCACATTCTCCATCAAAGTGGTATTTGATGGAGACTCCGGTCATCACTTTGCCGGCACATTCACCATCAAAGTGCTATTTGATGGAGACTCCGGTCATCACTTTGCCGGCACATTCTCCCTGAAAGTGGTATTTGATGGAGATTCCGGTCATCACTTTGCGGGCACATTCTCCATCAAAGTGGTATTTGATGGAGATTCCGGTCATCACTTTGCCGGCACATTCTCCATCAAAGTGGTATTTGATGGAGATTCCGGTCATCACTTTGCCGGCACATTCTCCATCAAAGTGGTATTTGATGGAGATTCCGGTCATCACTTTGCCGGCACATTCTCCATCAAAGTGGTATTTGATGGAGATTCAGGTCATCACTTTGCCGGCACATTCTCCATCAAAGTGGTATTTGATGGAGACTCCGGTCATCACTTTGCCGGCACATTCTCCATCAAAGTGGTATTTGATGGAGATTCCGGTCATCACTTTGCCGGCACAATCTCCATCAAAGTGGTATTTCACGGAGATTCCGGTCATCACTTTGTCGGCACATTCTCCATCAAAGTGGTATTTGATGGAGATTCCGGTCATCACTTTGCCGGCACATTCTCCATCAAAGTGCTATTTGATGGAGATTCCGGTCATCACTTTGCCGGCACATTCTGCATCATAGTGGTATTTGATGGAGATTCCGGTCATCACCTCGCCGGCACATGCTCCATCAAAGTGGTATTGGATGGAGATTCCGGTCATCACTTTGACGGCACATTCTCCATCAAAGAGGTATTTGATGGAGATTCCGGTCATCACTTTGCGGGCACATTCACCATCAAAGTGGTATTGGATGGAGATTCCGGTCATCACTTTGCCGGCACATTCTCCATCAAAGTGGTATTTGATGGAGATCCCGGTCATCACTTTGCCGGCACCTTCTCCATCAAAGTGGTATTTGATGGAGATTCCGGTCATCACTTTCCCGGCACATTCTCCATCAAAGTGGTATTTGGTGGAGATTCCGGTCATCAGTTTGCCGGCACCTTCTCCAGCAAAGTGGTATTTGAGGGAGATTCCGGTCATCACTTTGCCGGCACCTTCTCCATCAAAGTGGTATTTGATGGAGATTCGGGTCATCACTTTGCCGGCACATTCTCCATCAAAGTGGTATTTGATGGAGATTCCGGTCATCACTTTGCCGGCACATTCTCCATCAAAGTGGTATTTGATGGAGATTCCGGTCATCACTTTGCCGGCACATTCTGCATCAAAGTGGTATTTGATGGAGACTCCGGTCATCACTTTGCCGGCACATTCTCCATCAAAGTGCTCCTTGATGGAGATTCCGGTCATCACTTTGCCGGCACATTCTCCATCAAAGTGGTATTTGATGGAGACTCCGGTCATCACTTTGCCGGCACATTCTCCATCAAAGTGCTATTTGATGGAGACTCCGGTCATCACTTTGCCGGCACATTCTCCCTGAAAGTGGTATTTGATGGAGATTCCGGTCATCACTTTGCGGGCACATTCTCCATCAAAGTGGTATTGGATGGAGATTCCGGTCATCACTTTGCCGGCACATTCTCCATCAAAGTGGTATTTGATGGAGATCCCGGTCATCACTTTGCCGGCACCTTCTCCATCAAAGTGGTATTTGATGGAGATTCCGGTCATCACTTTCCCGGCACAATCTCCATCAAAGTGGTATTTCACGGAGATTCCGGTCATCACTTTGTCGGCACATTCTCCATCAAAGTGGTATTTGATGGAGATTCCGGTCATCACTTTGCCGGCACATTCTCCATCAAAGTGCTATTTGATGGAGATTCCGGTCATCACTTTGCCGGCACATTCTGCATCATAGTGGTATTTGATGGAGATTCCGGTCATCACCTCGCCGGCACATTCTCCATCAAAGTGGTATTGGATGGAGATTCCGGTCATCACTTTGACGGCACATTCTCCATCAAAGAGGTATTTGATGGAGATTCCGGTCATCACTTTGCGGGCACATTCTCCATCAAACTGGTATTGGATGGAGATTCCGGTCATCACTTTGCCGGCACATTCTCCATCAAAGTGGTATTTGATGGAGATCCCGGTCATCACTTTGCCGGCACCTTCTCCATCAAAGTGGTATTTGATGGAGATTCCGGTCATCACTTTCCCGGCACATTCTCCATCAAAGTGGTATTTGGTGGAGATTCCGGTCATCATTTTGCCGGCACCTTCTCCATCAAAGTGGTATTTGATGGAGTTTCCGGTCATCACTTTGCCGGCACCTTCTCCATCAAAGTGGTATTTGATGGAGATTCGGGTCATCACTTTGCCGGCACATTCTCCATCAAAGTGGTATTTGATGGAGATTCCGGTCATCACTTTGCCGGCACATTCTCCATCAAAGTGGTATTTGATGGAGATTCCGGTCATCACTTTGCCGGCACATTCTGCATCAAAGTGGTATTTGATGGAGACTCCGGTCATCACTTTGCCGGCACATTCTCCATCAAAGTGCTCCTTGATGGAGATTCCGGTCATCACTTTGCCGGCACATTCTCCATCAAAGTGGTATTTGATGGAGACTCCGGTCATCACTTTGCCGGCACATTCTCCATCAAAGTGCTATTTGATGGAGACTCCGGTCATCACTTTGCCGGCACATTCTCCCTGAAAGTGGTATTTGATGGAGATTCCGGTCATCACTTTGCGGGCACATTCTCCATCAAAGTGGTATTTGATGGAGATTCTGGTCATCACTTTGCCGGCACCTTCTCCATCAAAGTGGTATTTGATGGAGATTCGGGTCATCACTTTGCCGGCACATTCTCCATCAAAGTGGTATTTGATGGAGATTCCGGTCATCACTTTGCCGGCACATTCTCCATCAAAGTGGTATTTGATGGAGATTCCGGTCATCACTTTGCCGGCACATTCTGCATCAAAGTGGTATTTGATGGAGACTCCGGTCATCACTTTGCCGGCACATTCTCCATCAAAGTGCTCCTTGATGGAGATTCCGGTCATCACTTTGCCGGCACATTCTCCATCAAAGTGGTATTTGATGGAGACTCCGGTCATCACTTTGCCGGCACATTCTCCATCAAAGTGCTATTTGATGGAGACTCCGGTCATCACTTTGCCGGCACATTCTCCCTGAAAGTGGTATTTGATGGAGATTCCGGTCATCACTTTGCGGGCACATTCTCCATCAAAGTGGTATTGGATGGAGATTCCGGTCATCACTTTGCCGGCACATTCTCCATCAAAGTGGTATTTGATGGAGATCCCGGTCATCACTTTGCCGGCACCTTCTCCATCAAAGTGGTATTGGATGGAGATTCCGGTCATCACTTTCCCGGCACATTCTCCATCAAAGTGGTATTTGGTGGAGATTCCGGTCATCATTTTGCCGGAACCCTCTCCATCAAAGTGGTATTTGATGGAGATTCCGGTCATCACTTTGCCGGCACCTTCTCCATCGAAGTGGTATTTGATGGAGATTCGGGTCATCACTTTGCCGGCACATTCTCCATCAAAGTGGTATTTGATGGAGATTCCGGTCATCACTTTGCCGGCACATTCTCCATCAAAGTGGTATTTGATGGAGATTCCGGTCATCACTTTGCCGGCACATTCTGCATCAAAGTGGTATTTGATGGAGACTCCGGTCATCACTTTGCCGGCACATTCTCCATCAAAGTGGTATTTGATGGAGATTCCGGTCATCACTTTGCCGGCACATTCTCCATCAAAGTGGTATTTGATGGAGACTCCGGTCATCACTTTGACGGCACATTCTCGATCAAAGTGCTATTTGATGGAGACTCCGGTCATCACTTTGCCGGCACATTCTCCCTGAAAGTGGTATTTGATGGAGATTCCGGTCATCACTTTGACGGCACATTCTCGATCAGAGTGGTATCAGATGAAGATTCCGGTCATCACTTTGCCGGCACATTCTCCCTGAAAGTGGTATTTGATGGAGATTCCGGTCATCACTTTGCCGGCACATTCTCCATCAAAGAGGTATTTGATGGAGACTCCGGTCATCACTTTGCCGGCACATTCTCGATCAAAGTGGTATTTGATGGAGATTCCGGTCATCACTTTGCCGGCACAATCTCCATCAAAGTGGTATTTCATGGAGATTCCGGTCATCACTTTGCCGGCACATTCTCCATCAAAGTGGTATTTGATGGAGATTCCGGTCATCACTTTGCCGGCACATTCTCCATCAAAGTGCTATTTGATGGAGATTCCGGTCACTTTGCCGGCACATTCTGCATCATACTGGTATTTGATGGAGATTCCGGTCATCACTTTGACGGCACATTCTCCATCAAAGAGGTATTTGATGGAGATTCCGGTCATCACTTTGCGGGCACATTCTCCATCAAAGTGGTATTGGATGGAGATTCCGGTCATCACTTTGCCGGCACATTCTCCATCAAAGTGGTATTTGATGGAGATCCCGGTCATCACTTTGCCGGCACATTCTCCATCAAAGTGGTATTGGATGGAGATTCCGGTCATCACTTTGACGGCACATTCTCCATCAAAGAGGTATTTGATGGAGATTCCGGTCATCACTTTGCGGGCACATTCTCCATCAAAGTGGTATTGGATGGAGATTCCGGTCATCACTTTGCCGGCACATTCTCCATCAAAGTGGTATTTGATGGAGATCCCGGTCATCACTTTGCCGGCACCTTCTCCATCAAAGTGGTATTTGATGGAGATTCCGGTCATCACTTTCCCGGCACATTCTCCATCAAAGTGGTATTTGGTGGAGATTCCGGTCATCATTTTGCCGGCACCTTCTCCATCAAAGTGGTATTTGATGGAGATTCCGGTCATCACTTTGCCGGCACCTTCTCCATCGAAGTGGTATTTGATGGAGATTCGGGTCATCACTTTGCCGGCACATTCTCCATCAAAGTGGTATTTGATGGAGATTCCGGTCATCACTTTGCCGGCACATTCTCCATCAAAGTGGTATTTGATGGAGATTCCGGTCATCACTTTGCCGGCACATTCTGCATCAAAGTGGTATTTGATGAAGACTCCGGTCATCACTTTGCCGGCACATTCTCCATCAAAGTGCTATTTGATGGAGATTCCGGTCATCACTTTGCCGGCACATTCTCCCTGAAAGTGGTATTTGATGGAGATTCCGGTCATCACTTTGCCGGCACATTCTCCATCAAAGTGGTATTGGATGGAGATTCCGGTCATCACTTTGCCGGCACATTCTCCCTGAAAGTGGTATTTGATGGAGACTCCGGTCATCACTTTGCCGGCACATTCTCCATCAAAGTGGTATTTGATGGAGATTCCGGTCATCACTTTGCCGGCACATTCTCCATCAAAGTGGTATTTGATGGAGATTCCGGTCATCACTTTGCCGGCACATTCTCCATCAAAGTGGTATTTGATGGAGACTCCGGTCATCACTTTGCCGGCACATTCTCGATCAAAGTGGTATTTGATGGAGATTCCGGTCATCACTTTGCCGGCACATTCTCCATCAAAGTGGTATTTGATGGAGATTCCGGTCATCACTTTGCCGGCACATTCTCCATCAAAGTGGTATTTGATGGAGATTCCGGTCATCACTTTGCCGGCACATTCTCCATCAAAGTGGTATTTGATGGAGATTCCGGTCATCACTTTGCCGGCGCATTCTGCATCATAGTGGTATTTGATGGAGATTCCGGTCATCACGTCGCCGGCACATTCTCCATCAAAGTGGTATTGGATGGAGATTCCGGTCATCACTTTGACGGCACATTCTCCATCAAAGAGGTATTTGATGGAGATTCCGGTCGTCACTTTGCGGGCACATTCTCCATCAAAGTGCTATTTGATGGAGATTCCGGTCATCACTTTGCCGGCACATTCTCCATCAAAGTGGTATTTGATGGAGATCCCGGTCATCACTTTGCCGGCACCTTCTCCATCAAAGTGGTATTTGATGGAGATTCCGGTCATCACTTTGCCGGCACATTCTCCATCAAAGTGGTATTTGATGGAGATTCCGGTCATCACTTTCCCGGCACATTCTCCATCAAAGTGGTATTTGGTGGAGATTCCGGTCATCATTTTGCCGGCACCTTCTCCATCAAAGTGGTATTTGATGGAGATTCCGGTCATCACTTTGCCGGCACCTTCTCCATCAAAGTGGTATTTGATGGAGATTCGGGTCATCACTTTGCCGGCACATTCTCCATCAAAGTGGTATTTGATGGAGATTCCGGTCATCACTTTGCCGGCACATTCTCCATCAAAGTGGTATTTGATGGAGATCCCGGTCATCACTTTGCCGGCACCTTCTCCATCAAAGTGGTATTTGATGGAGATTCCGGTCATCACTTTGCCGGCACATTCTCCATCAAAGTGGTATTTGATGGAGATTCCGGTCATCACTTTCCCGGCACATTCTCCATCAAAGTGGTATTTGGTGGAGATTCCGGTCATCATTTTGCCGGCACCTTCTGCATCAAAGTGGTATTTGATGGAGATTCCGGTCATCACTTTGCCGGCACATCCTCCATCAAAGTGGTATTGGATGGAGATTCCGGTCATCACTTTGCCGGCACGTTCTCCATCAAAGTGGTATTTGATGGAGATTTCCGATTCACCACTTTGCCGGCACCTTCTCCATCAAGGTGGTATTTTATGGAGATTCCGGTCATCACTTTGCCGGCACATTCTCCATCATAGTGGTATTTGATGGAGATTCCGGTCATCACTTTGACGGCACATTCTCCATCAAAGCGGTATTTGATGGAGCTTCCGGTCATCACTTTGCCGGCACATTCTCCATCAAAGTGGTATTTGATGGAGATTCCGGTCATCACTTTGCCGGCACATTCTCCCTGAAAGTGGTATTTGATGGAGATTCCGGTCATCACTTTGCCGGCACATTCTCGATCAAAGTGGTATTTGATGGAGATTCCGGTCATCACTTTGCCGGCACATTCTCCCTGAAAGTGGTATTTGATGGATGGAGACTCCGGTCATCACTTTGCTGGCACATTCTCGATCAAAGTGGTATTTGATGGAGATTCCGGTCATCACTTTGCCGGCACATTCTCCATCAAAGTGGTATTTGATGGAGATCCCGGTCATCACTTTGCCGGCACCTTCTCCATCAAAGTGGTATTTGATGGAGATTCCGGTCATCACTTTGCCGGCACATTCTCCATCAAAGTGGTATTTGATGGAGATTCCGGTCATCACTTTCCCGGCACATTCTCCATCAAAGTAGTATTTGGTGGAGATTCCGGTCATCATTTTGCCGGCACCTTCTCCATCAAAGTGGTATTTGATGGAGATTCGGGTCATCACTTTGCCGGCACCTTCTCCATCAAAGTGGTATTTGATGGATATTCCGGTCATCACTTTGCCGGCACATTCTCCATCAAAGTGGTATTTGATGGAGATCCCGGTCATTACTTTGCCGGCACCTTCTCCATCAAAGTGGTATTTGATGGAGATTCCGGTCATCACTTTGCCGGCACATTCTCCATCAAAGTGGTATTTGATGGAGATTCCGGTCATCACTTTCCCGGCACATTCTCCATCAAAGTGGTATTTGGTGGAGATTCCGGTCATCATTTTGCCGGCACCTTCTGCATCAAAGTGGTATTTGATGGAGATTCCGGTCATCACTTTGCCGGCACATCCTCCATCAAAGTGGTATTGGATGGAGATTCCGGTCATCACTTTGCCGGCACGTTCTCCATCAAAGTGGTATTTGATGGAGATTTCCGATTCACCACTTTGCCGGCACCTTCTCCATCAAGGTGGTATTTTATGGAGATTCCGGTCATCACTTTGCCGGCACATTCTCCATCATAGTGGTATTTGATGGAGATTCCGGTCATCACTTTGACGGCACATTCTCCATCAAAGCGGTATTTGATGGAGCTTCCGGTCATCACTTTGCCGGCACATTCTCCATCAAAGTGGTATTTGATGGAGATTCCGGTCATCACTTTGCCGGCACATTCTCCCTGAAAGTGGTATTTGATGGAGATTCCGGTCATCACTTTGCCGGCACATTCTCGATCAAAGTGGTATTTGATGGAGATTCCGGTCATCACTTTGCCGGCACATTCTCCCTGAAAGTGGTATTTGATGGAGACTCCGGTCATCACTTTGCTGGCACATTGTCGATCAAAGTGGTATTTGATGGAGATTCCGGTCATCACTTTGCCGGCACATTCTCCATCAAAGTGGTATTTGAGGGAGATTCCGGTCATCACTTTGCCGGCACATTCTCGATCAAAGTGGTATTTGATGGAGATTCCGGTCATCACTTTGGCGGCACATTCTCCATCAAAGTGGTATTTGATGGAGATTCCGGTCATCACTTTGCCGGCACATTCTCCATCAAAGTGGTATTTGATGGAGACTCCGGTCATCATTTTGCCGGCACATTCTCGATCAAAGTGGTATTTGATGGAGATTCCGGTCATCACTTTGCCGGCACAATCTCCATCAAAGTGGTATTTCATGGAGATTCCGGTCATCACTTAGCCGGCACATTCTCCATCAAAGTGGTATTTGATGGAGATTCCGGTCAGCACTTTGCCGGCACATTCTCGATCAAAGTGGTATTTGATGACGATTCCGGTCATCACTTTGCCGGCACGTTCTCCATCAAAGTGGTATTTGATGGAGATTCGGGTCATCACTTTGCCGGCACATTCTGCATCAAAGTGGTATTTCATGGAGATTCCGGTCAGCACTTTGCCGGCACAATCTCGATCAAAGTGGTATTTGATGACGATTCCGGTCATCACTTTGCCGGCACGTTCTCCATCAAAGTGGTATTTGATGGAGATTCGGGTCATCACTTTGCCGGCACATTCTGCATCAAAGTGGTATTTCATGGAGATTCCGGTCAGCACTTTGCCGGCACATTCTCGATCAAAGTGGTATTTGATGGAGATTCCGGTCATCACTTTGCCGGGACATTCTCCATTAAAAGGGTACTTGATGGAGATTCCGGTCATCACTTTACCGGCACGTTCTCCATCAAAGTGGTATTTGATGGAGATTCCGGTCATCACTTTGCCGGCACATTCTCCATCAAAGTGGTATTTGATGGAGATTCAGGTCATCACTTTGCCAGCACATTCTCCATCAAAGTGGTATTTGATGGAGACTCCGGTCATCACTTTGCCGGCACATTCTCGATCAAAGTTGTATTTGATGGAGATTCCGGTCAGCACTTTGATGGAACATTCTCCATCAAAGTGGTATTTGATGGAGATTCCGGTTATCAGTTTGACGGCACATTCTCCATCAAAGTGGTATTTCATGGAGATTCCGGTCAGCACTTTGCCGGCACATTCTCCATCAAAGTGGTATTTGATGGAGATTCCGGTCATCACTTTGCCGGGACATTCTCCATTAAAAGGGTACTTGATGGAGATTCCGGTCATCACTTTACCGGCACGTTCTCCATCAAAGTGGTATTTCATGGAGGTTCCGGTCATCACTTTGCCGGCACATTCTGCATCAAAGTGGTATTTCATGGAGATTCCGGTCATCACTTTGCCGGCACATTCTGCATCAAAGTGGTATTTGATGGAGATTCCGGTCATCACTTTGACGGCACATTCTCCATCAAAGTGGTATTTGATGGAGATTCCGGTCATCACTTTGCCGGCACATTCTCCATCAAAGTGGTATTTGATGGAGTTCACACAAGCAACAAAGTCTGGATCGAAATCACCTTCGGAGACAGTCTGAAACAGTACTATGGCCTTCCGCCATGGATGAGTACCGCATAACGTGCTCCAAAGTTAGCGTGCCCCCGAGGGGCAACACAATAGACTGGTTTCCTCTGACTCACACCACCCACCATCACCCTCAGCAATGCCGACTCTGCAGATACAATCGCAGGACACAACCAGCCCGCCCGAGGGAACCATCATATATGCACCAAGTCACCGACAGCCCCCCTCCCGCAGAGAATAAGTTACAATCCAGTGCAGCGCGACAACGGCGTTCTCCAGAGTCCCACACACGTCGCGAGCTTGCAAGGGTCAGCGCGACGTCATAAAATAAACCCTGCGACGCAAGTGAAACCGGCAACGAGCGCCGTCGCCCCACCCGGGGAAGTACAACGAAACAAGACGTGGCCAACGAAAGCGGCCAAAAATCTGCTGCCGCTTCCGGAAGGAGATAGAAAAACACAAGAGCGCCATGGCCGGCAGGAGGACACCGATCTGTAAGCACACCCAGGGCATTCCACAACAGAAAACTGACAGGCGCCCCGTTCGGCAGGAGGGCTACCGTTGTGTTTGTTTACTCAGGGCAGCCCACCAGGCGAAGACGCTTCAAGAAAAAAAAAAAAAAAAAAAAAAAAAAAAATAGAAACAGGTAGAGAGGCAGACTCTCACAATCATGGAGGGCGCACCGGCGGACACGGACACTCAGCATCAACGAAGCGTCGGACCGGTGTACGGCGGATCAGCCAATCCGACGCCGTCGTGGAAGCCGCCAGGAAGAGCCTGCGGCGACCCACACTCTGATCCCAGCACGGAACATGCGGGGGAAGGGGCTGTGCGCCGGGCCACTCCCCAACGGCACCCGGTGGTGGCAGGAGGAAAAACCAGAACTCCTCCACCCGGGGGATCCGCCTCAGCACTTCCTGCGCCGCCTCCCCCACGCTCCCAACCCGCACACGACCAAAGCGAGGGCACATGACCTCCCCGTCCCAGGTCAGCCCAACAAAGTGCCCCGCCTGTCCCAAGCACCTCACATCTAACCAACCCGAAACCATCAGCACCCGATCCTCCGGCCTGTCCCACCAGGCCTGCGGCATGAAGTCTGCCGCATGACGCTCGGGGACAGGGGCCAGGTCCCAGATGGGGGCGATATGGCGCTCCACCAGTGGTGCACTGCCGGACATGCTCACGTGCACGCGCGTCGACCGACGGGCTCCGCAGTTCAGCGCTCCATAGCGGCCTCGCAACGCCTCGCGCACCACCGACAGGGCGACCGCCAAGCCGTGATCCGTGCGGCTCAGGCTCGCGAGCGGGCGGATGCCTGTCGCCAGCAGCACCGCGAATGCGCCCAGCAACAGGTCCACCACGCGCAGCAAGCCTGGCCGCAGTGTCAGGAACACGAACAAGGCGCAAGCAGCATCACGGAGCTGCGCCATCGAACGTGGGCGGTCCGCCAGGACGGCGGTGATCTCCCGCAGCCACACGCGGAAGAACCGCACCGGCCTCTCCCTCGCCCGCAGCTGTTCCACCGACTGGCGCCAGCGTGCGTCAGCCGGCGCCCGCGGTGGCAGCGGGCGAAAGGTGGGCAGCGAGACAGCGCGTGGCATAAAAGCTGTGCCGAAGGTCGGGTGGGGGGGCGGGAAATAAAAATTTCGCAGAACTGCAGCAGATGGACAGATGGGGTGGTGAACTACTGTCCGCCCAGAAAAACAGGGGCAGACAGGAGTTCACACAAGCAACAAAGTCTGGATCGAAATCACCTTCGGTACCCCTCCCCCTGGTCCCCACACCGTCCCACGGTTTCCCAACCCCCCCCCCCCCCCCCCCGCGGTCAATACACACAGGCGGTACCCGGCGGTTCCGGGGGAGGCTCAACTTGACTGCGCAAAGGGGCCCGGCTGCCACTGCCGGCGGGACCCCAGAGTCGGCGGGAGCACCACCGTTGTGTTTATTTGTGGTACCCTGGGGCCATCCCGGCCACGTGGCCGCCTAACCCCTGCCACCCCCAAAAACCTGGGATCCCAGCCCCTGCCGCACCGCACCCCACCACAAACCAAGCGCCGCAGGCCGCACAGGTCCCTGCACAGCACAAGGCACAACGGCTCACCACAGCAGGCCATGACAATGGTGCTCTCGTCACTCACGCAGTCAGCGCCAACGCGCGTCCGGCACGGTCACAGCCAAACTACTCCAATGGACTCTGGACCCGGTGCATGCGCCCTCACAACGGCCCACCGCAGTTGCGCCAATCGTAGTGCACGCAACGTGGACGAGCACGCCACCGCATCAAGCCGGCTTGGCGGATCCGCTGGTTGTAGTTCCGAGGAAACCCAATGCACTCCCACCACCAACCCACATTGCGTCAGTCTGATAACAGTGGACCGCAAGAGTTTGTTTTGCCTGTGCAACCATGTACGGGCACGCAACGACACCATCTGGGCCCCCGCCACCTGCGAGTCGGTCACCAAAACGAGAAACCGCCAACCCCTTCGCTTGGCCTCTCTCACAGCCCAACACAGCCCCCAGAGCTCCGCACTTTGCTGGGTGTGCCTGCAGGGCGGGATAACCACGGACCGTACCTCGTGCCTACCAGGCAGGAACATGCCTGCACGATACCGGAACACATCCAGAGCCGCATCCACAAACATGGTGGCGAACGCATGGCGTCCAAGCGCCACCGGGCGATGCAATGCACACTGCAGGGACCACCGCACAGAACTAGGGGGATGCCACGGTTCCATAGCGAAAACTATCGCAGTGGCCAAACCGTGCAGCACCTTAAGTGGGACTGGTTGCCCAACAGCTCCCCACCTCTGCCAGCAGTAGGCCCCAGCCAAAAACGGGCCAATGCCTCTGCGGGGCCTCACATGCCATTGAATAAAACCTAACACCTTATTCAAGTGACGGGGGTGTGGGTGGGCCGCCGTCGCCAGTCGCAGCCACTGCGCAAACATCTGTAAATACGCGCGTGGGTGGGACCAAATGCGCCGCGCCTGCGTGTCAACATGCTTCCCCAAAAACAACACGTGTGTCGTGGGTTCAAGGACAGACTTGGGCGACACCAAAAATCCCGCCGCTTTCAGTGCTTCCACCACCCGCTTGGTGACCTCCCGCAGCTCAGCGGGACACCCGCCCAGCAACAGAAAATCGTCCAAATAGTGGAAGATTATCATGTGCGGCGGGACAATCCCCGCTATCACCTTTTGCAAGGCGAGCTGGCACAACAACGGAGAAAACTTCCACCCAAATGGCATGCGCCGCATGCGGTACATGACCCGCGCCCCCCCCCCTGGTCGGAAACCAAACCTGAACGCTCCTGATGCCTTCGGCGGTAAAACAAACGACCAAAAGGCGTTTTTCAAATCGATGTGCGTGCAAAACAGGGGCTCTCGCGGCGGCCAGGCACTGAGGCGGTCCGCCATGTTTTCCCAGCTGCACAACGAAAAACGGGCCGGGCGGGGCATGGTGTCATTGAAGTCCACCAGGTGGAAGATCACCGACACCTTCTCTGAGGACTTCGGTATGATGAAGGGCCAGCATGTTGCCGGCTGGCTTTGGCCCTGCACCACCCTCTCCACCACCCCCCCCAACTCCAGGGAGCGCAGCATGGGTTCCACCAGGGGGTCCGTCTCACGCCTGTGGAGGACCGCCGGCGAGGGGGCGACCTCGGGCGCAAACTCCGAGGCCAATCGCTCCACGTCCACCCCCTCCCCCACCACCTCATCCCAAAGGGCGTCGGAGATGTGGTATGTGCCGATCTCGCCCAACCCCCGCGCTGCCACCTCGGGGTCTGGCGCCTGCAGGACGGGCTTGGGGGATGTAGAAACATGCATCAGACTGGCCCAACCTTCTGGCTGAAGTTCACCGAGCACTCGCAAAAACACCTCAACCGTCTCAGGGAGACGGAAATCTTCTGCCGTGACAAATGCGCGCAGCAGAAAGAGGTGTATCCGCTGCATCAGGAGGCGGACGCTGGATTTCAGGGCCACAGACAGCCACGCCAGCTTACCGGACAACTCACGAAGGAGGAGCAGGAAAAGGGGTTCCCCCACCCCCCCGGCAAACAAAGGTGGTCGAAGGCCGTCTGGCTGTACCGCGGGGCCCGGCCGGGACTGATCACAAACATTCCGGGGGCCCAGCATACCACCTGGCCGAAGGGCCGCCGGGTCGGCGGTAGACCCACCGTTGTGATTGTTTGGCGTACCCTGGGACCCCCCGGCCAGATGGTCGCTTAACCCCTGTCCCCGCTGTGCCCCGCGGGACGCACTGCCGTCAGAGGGAAATAGGGTTGCGTTTGTCCTCCCCGCGCGGTCGGAACTTCCACGCCACCCCATTGGAAACGACTGCGCCTCTTGGCGACTCTCCCAACGGGCGTGATTCGTCTGGGCCCGCCCCCCGCCGAGGCATCTTTTGGGGACGACCAGCGGGGCTTGCACGCCCCTCGGTGCCACGCCCACGTAGACGGCTCCCGGTGGCGGGACGACTCCCGACGGAGCCACCACCCAGCACCACCTTCGGGCCACCCGGTACAGTGCCGTGGACACGTACGGCACCGCCCACAACAGGCAGCCTCCACCGTTTCGGCGGTGGTTTAGCGCTCCGACCTCCGCCTGCCGATTTAGCAGCCGAGGGCCCAGCCGGGCCTCTCTTGCGTTTGGCCCCGCCGCCGCGCTGTCGGCGTCCTGCAGCGGACGTGCCACCGACGACAAATGCGCCTCCGCTGCGCACCCCCGGCTCGGACCTGGGCGCGGACGATCTCCCACCGCGCTACGTGGGTGTTGCCGCTGGGCCAGCCGAGGTGAGGGACGAACCGGACGACTCCGAAGAGGACTCCGATGAGCCGGAGCTGGAGGACTCGTGCCCTGCACCACCGCCGGCTGCCTGTGACTCCAACCCGCCGGCGTTAGGCGGGGCGTCCAGCCCCTTGACCAGATCCTTGATGGTGACGGACTCCTTGGTGAACATGGCCTCTGGCCAGAGGTCAGGAAGCGGGACCTCCAACACAGAGCCAACAAAGTCCCCACTATCCGCAACAGGCAATAGAAGGGGCCCCACCACCTCCGGATCGGTGTACCTGGTGGCGTACTCAAGCGCCGTTTGGAGGCGCCGCCACCGTCCCCACCATAGGAGGAACCGAAGGTGGGGACCCCTGTGGTAGCACGCCGCACAGCCGCCTCTCCGGAACGCGTGCCATCGCAAACTGCTCCACCTCGAGTTCCGCAGCATGTCCTTGACGGCCTCCTCCAGTCCCGACGCTCCCCGCTCCGCGAACGGTTGTGCCGGGTCCGCGGAAGCATCCACCATAGACAAGAGATAAGCAGCCCAGCCAGCCGCCCAGCGGCACAGAGGACGCTTTTCCCCCGACACCCCTCCCACTTTGGTGGTCGTGAAGGAAGCCACTCCGTACGTGCGCAGATCCTGGGGCGCGATAGTGGCTGCCTCAGATACTCGTAGCCAGAGCACGTAGCTGAGACAACCGAGCCCCAGCGCAATGCGTTGTTCCCGAGTATGTGCTGCCTGGGCCAGGTAGGACAGTGCGGGGGGACTGAAGTAAGGCCGACGCCCCGAGGACAGCCCCCCTTTCGCCAATCTCCAGTGGATGGGCAGGACCGTGGGCGGCATGATGCCAAGGTCTTCCGCCCCTCGTACCGCCGACACCACGTTGCGGAGTGTCGACCGGGCCACTCCGGCCGACACTTTGGCTGATAGGTACTCCGAAAGGCACGTAGACGGTCCAGTAGGCAACGAACGTCCGTCCTCGAAATCCGCGACCGCGAACAAGGACCCCTGATAGCGTCGGGCGGTTCCAGACGCCCAGCTGCGCACGGCCACCGTCGTTGGGTCGTCCGGGCAAACACCGGAACGGGCTGCCGCCCACGCCAATGCTGCCACACGAAAGCGCCCCGCAGCCATGGTCGCCGGCACTCCGACGATGCCCCCGACGCTCTCCGCGGGCTTGAGTCCTTGGGAACCTGGCGCCCAACCCCAGGTCCCCGTTCCTGGGACTCACGACCAATTCGGGCACTGGAAGTGCCAGTGCTTGGCCGCGTCTTCGCTCAGACCCAATCCCAGGCAGCGCTTGCAGGGCTGCGACGCCACGGCCGTCTCGGGTACCCAACGGCCTTTGGCTGTCCGCCAGTGCAACACCCCACCCCTGGTGGCGAACTTAATACCCTTGTATGTAAAATTGTCCCCACCTTGGTTCCGGGCGCCCTGCCAATCGAGGCCGTCCAGCGGGTTGGTCGCTTGGGAAGCGGAGAGGGCGGCCGGATCGGCGTACTTTTCGGTGTAGGCCTTCTGGGACTCGGTCAACACCGACCACATCCGATACGCCAGCCTGTCCCCGGGGTCGCCGTCGCCGCCAACCCTGCCAACTGGCCGGGCGATAGGCCTTCCCACCGTCTTGACGTACTCGCCCAAGGCGTCCCCACTCTGCCGCATCCAAGACGCCAACCTCGGCTTACTCATCAGCTCCGCGACCGCTGCAGCCGTCAATTCCGGTACCCCCGACTTGTCGTTGACACTGAGTTCCTCCAGCTTCGTCTGTAACGTGGCCAGGGCGGCCTGTTGTTGGGCCAGCAGTGCCCGCATCTGGTCC
Organism: Eutreptiella sp. 'Long Island Sound 2002'; assembly: GCA_964036045.1. NCBI lineage: Eukaryota > Euglenozoa > Euglenophyceae > Eutreptiales > Eutreptiaceae > Eutreptiella > Eutreptiella sp. 'Long Island Sound 2002'. The sequence continues at coordinate 12,063,098 of OZ038404.1, read as the reverse complement.
GGCGACATGTTGGCCAGATCCTGGCCATCGGAACTAGGGCCGCCACCAGAATTGGCGGACGTCTTGGCCGGCGAGGAGGTAAAGGTAAACATGGTGCACACAAATAAAAATTTCGCAGAACTGCAGCAGATGGACAGATGGGGTGGTGAACTACTGTCCGCCCAGAAAAACAGGGGCAGACAGGAGTTTCCAGTCATCACTTTGCCGGCACATTCTCCATCAAAGTGGTATTTGATGCAGATTCCGGTCATCACTTTGCCGGCACATTCTCCATCAAAGTGGTATTTGATGGAGATTCCGGTCATCACTTTGCCAGCACATTCTGCATCAAAGTGGTATTTGATGGAGATTCCGGTCATCACTTTGCCGGCACATTCTTCATCAAAGTGGTATTTGATGGAGATTCCGGTCATCACTTTGCCGGCACATTCTGCATCAAAGTGGTATTTGATGGAGTTTCCGGTCATCACTTTGATGGAACATTCTCCATCAAAGTGGTATTTGATGGAGATTCCGGTTATCAGTTTGACGGCACATTCTCCATCAAAGTGGTATTTCATGGAGATTCCGGTCATCACTTTGCTGGCACAATCTCCATCAAAGTGGTATTTGATGGAGTTTCCAGTCATCACTTTGCCGGCACATTCTCCATCAAAGTGGTATTTGAAGGAGATTCCGGTCATCACTTTGCCGGCACATTCTCCATCAAAGTGGTATTTCATGGAGACTCCGGTCATCACTTTGCCGGCACATTCTCGATCAAAGTTGTATTTGATGGAGATTCCGGTCAGCACTTTGATGGAACATTCTCCATCAAAGTGGTATTTGATGGAGATTCCGGTTATCAGTTTGACGGCACATTCTCCATCAAAGTGGTATTTCATGGAGATTCCGGTCATCACTTTGCTGGCACAATCTCCATCAAAGTGGTATTTGATGGAGTTTCCAGTCATCACTTTGCCCGCAAATTCTCCATCAAAGTGGTATTTGATGGAGATTCGGGTCATCACTTTGCCGGCACATTCTGCATCAAAGTGGTATTTCATGGAGATTCCGGTCAGCACTTTGCCGGCACATTCTCGATCAAAGTGGTATTTGATGGAGATTCCGGTCATCACTTTGCCGGCACATTCTCCATCAAAGTGGTATTTGATGGAGATTCCGGTGATCACTTTGCCGGGACATTCTCCATCAAAAGGGTACTTGATGGAGATTCCGGTCATCACTTTACCGGCACGTTCTCCATCAAAGTGGTATTTCATGGAGGTTCCGGTCATCACTTTGCCGGCACATTCTGCATCAAAGTGGTATTTCATGGAGATTCCGGTCATCACTTTGCCGGCACATTCTGCATCAAAGTGGTATTTGATGGAGATTCCGGTCATCACTTTGATGGCACGTTCTCCATCAAAGTGGTATTTGATGGAGATTCCGGTCATCACTTTGACGGCACATTCTCCATCAAAGTGGTATTTGATGGAGATTCCGGTCATCACTTTGCCGGCACATTCTCCATCAAAGTGGTATTTGATGGAGATTCCGGTAATCACTTTGCCGGCACATTCTCCATCAAAGTGGTATTTGATGGAGATTCCGGTCATCACTTTGCCGGCACATTCTGCATCAAAGTGGTATTTGATGGAGATTCCGGTCATCACTTTGATGGAACATTCTCCATCAAAGTGGTATTTGATGGAGATTCCGGTCATCAGTTTGACGGCACATTCTCCATCAAAGTGGTATTTCATGGAGATTCCGGTCATCACTTTGCTGGCACAATCTCCATCAAAGTGGTATTTGATGGAGTTTCCAGTCATCACTTTGCCGGCACATTCTCCATCAAAGTGGTATTTGATGGAGATTCCGGTCATCACTTTGCCGGCACAGTCTCCATCAAAGTGGTATTTGATGGAGATTCTGGTCATCACTTTGCCGGCACATTCTTCATCAAAGTGGTATTTGATGGAGATTCTGGTCATCACTTTGCCGGCACATTCTGCATCAAAGTGGTATTTGATGGAGATTCCGGTCATCAATTTGGTGGCACATTCTCCATCAAAGTGGTATTTGATGGAGATTCCGGTCATCACTTTGCCGGCACGTTCTCCATCAAAGTGGTATTTGATGGAGATTCCGGTCAACACTTTGCCGGCAAATTCTCCATCAAAGTGGTATTTGATGGAGATTCCGGTCATCACTTTGCCGGCACATTCTCCATCAAAGTGGTATTTGATGGAGATTCCGGTCACCACTTTGCCGGCACGTTCTCCATCAAAGTGGTGTTTGATAGAGATTCCGGTCATCACTTTGCCGGCACATTCTGCATCAAAGTGGTATTTCATGGAGATTCCGATCAGCACTTTGCCGGCACATTCTCCATCAAAGTGGTATTTGATGGAGATTCCGGTCATCCTTTTGCTGGCACATTCTCGATCAAAGTGGTATTTGATGGAGATTCCGGTCATCACTTTGCCAGCACATTCTGCATCAAAGTGGTATTTGATGGAGATTCCGGTCATCACTTTGCCGGCACATTCTTCATCAAAGTGGTATTTGATGGAGATTCCGGTCATCACTTTGCCGGCACATTCTCCATCAAAGTGGTATTTGATGGAGATTCCGGTCACCACTTTGCCGGCACGTTCTCCATCAAAGTGGTATCTCATGGAGATTCCGGTCATCACTTTGCCGGCACATTCTGCATCAAAGTGGTATTTCATGGAGATTCCGATCAGCACTTTGCCGGCACATTCTCCATCAAAGTGGTATTTGATGGAGATTCCGGTCATCTTTTTGCTGGCACATTCTCGATCAAAGTGGTATTTGATGGAGATTCCGGTCATCACTTTGCCAGCACATTCTGCATCAAAGTGGTATTTGATGGAGATTCCGGTCATCACTTTGCCGGCACATTCTTCATCAAAGTGGTATTTGAGGGAGATTCCGGTCATCACTTTGCCGGCACATTCTGCATCAAAGTGGTATTTGATGGAGTTTCCGGTCATCACTTTGATGGAACATTCTCCATCAAAGTGGTATTTGATGGAGATTCCGGTTATCAGTTTGACGGCACATTCTCCATCAAAGTGGTATTTCATGGAGATTCCGGTCATCACTTTGCTGGCACAATCTCCATCAAAGTGGTATTTGATGGAGTTTCCAGTCATCACTTTGCCGGCACATTCTCCATCAAAGTGGTATTTGAAGGAGATTCCGGTCATCACTTTGATGGAACATTCTCCATCAAAGTGGTATTTGATGGAGATTCCGGTCATCACTTTGCCGGCACATTCTCGATCAAAGTGGTATTTGATGGAGATTCCGGTCATCACTTTGCCAGCACATTCTGCATCAAAGTGGTATTTGATGGAGATTCCGGTCATCACTTTGCCGGCACATTCTTCATCAAAGTGGTATTTGATGGAGATTCCGGTTATCAGTTTGACGGCACATTCTCCATCAAAGTGGTATTTCATGGAGATTCCGGTCATCACTTTGCTGGCACAATCTCCATCAAAGTGGTATTTGATGGAGTTTCCAGTCATCACTTTGCCGGCACATTCTCCATCAAAGTGGTATTTGAAGGAGATTCCGGTCATCACTTTGCCGGCACATTCTCCATCAAAGTGGTATTTCATGGAGACTCCGGTCATCACTTTGCCGGCACATTCTCGATCAAAGTTGTATTTGATGGAGATTCCGGTCAGCACTTTGCTGGCACAATCTCCATCAAAGTGGTATTTGATGGAGTTTCCAGTCATCACTTTGCCCGCACATTCTCCATCAAAGTGGTATTTGATGGAAATTCCGTTCATCCTTTTGCTGGCACATTCTCCATCAAAGTGGTATTTGTTGGAGATTTCCATCAAAGTGGTATTTGATGGAGATTCCGGTCAGCACTTTGCCGGCACATTCTCGATAAAAGTGGTATTTGATGACAATTCCGGTCATCACTTTGCCGGCACATTCTCCATCAAAGTGGTATTTGATGGAGATTCGGGTCATCACTTTGCCGGCACATTCTGCATCAAAGTGGTATTTCATGGAGATTCCGGTCAGCACTTTGCCGGCACATTCTCGAACAAAGTGGTATTTGATGGAGATTCCGGTCATCACTTTGCCGGCACATTCTCCATCAAAGTGGTATTTGATGGAGATTCCGGTGATCACTTTGCCGGGACATTCTCCATCAAAAGGGTACTTGATGGAGATTCCGGTCATCACTTTACCGGCACGTTCTCCATCAAAGTGGTATTTCATGGAGGTTCCGGTCATCACTTTGCCGGCACATTCTGCATCAAAGTGGTATTTCATGGAGATTCCGGTCATCACTTTGCCGGCACATTCTGCATCAAAGTGGTATTTGATGGAGATTCCGGTCATCACTTTGATGGCACGTTCTCCATCAAAGTGGTATTTGATGGAGATTCCGGTCATCACTTTGACGGCACATTCTCCATCAAAGTGGTATTTGATGGAGATTCCGGTCATCACTTTGCCGGCACATTCTCCTTCAAAGTGGTATTTGATGGAGATTCCGGTAATCACTTTGCCGGCACATTCTCCATCAAAGTGGTATTTGATGGAGATTCCGGTCATCACTTTGCCGGCACATTCTGCATCAAAGTGGTATTTGATGGAGATTCCGGTCATCACTTTGATGGAACATTCTCCATCAAAGTGCTATTTGATGGAGATTCCGGTCATCAGTTTGACGGCACATTCTCCATCAAAGTGGTATTTCATGGAGATTCCGGTCATCACTTTGCTGGCACAATCTCCATCAAAGTGGTATTTGATGGGGTTTCCAGTCATCACTTTGCCGGCACATTCTCCATCAAAGTGGTATTTGATGGAGATTCCGGTCATCACTTTGCCGGCACAGTCTCCATCAAAGTGGTATTTGATGGAGATTCCGGTCATCACTTTGCCGGCACATTCTTCATCAAAGTGGTATTTGATGGAGATTCTGGTCATCACTTTGCCGGCACATTCTGCATCAAAGTGGTATTTGATGGAGATTCCGGTCATCAATTTGGTGGCACATTCTCCATCAAAGTGGTATTTGATGGAGATTCCGGTCATCACTTTGCCGGCACGTTCTCCATCAAAGTGGTATTTGATGGAGATTCCGGTCAACACTTTGCCGGCAAATTCTCCATCAAAGTGGTATTTGATGGAGATTCCGGTCATCACTTTGCCGGCACATTCTCCATCAAAGTGGTATTTGATGGAGATTCCGGTCACCACTTTGCCGGCACGTTCTCCATCAAAGTGGTGTTTGATAGAGATTCCGGTCATCACTTTGCCGGCACAGTCTCCATCAAAGTGGTATCTCATGGAGATTCCGGTCATCACTTTGCCGGCACATTCTGCATCAAAGTGGTATTTCATGGAGATTCCGATCAGCACTTTGCCGGCACATTCTCCATCAAAGTGGTATTTGATGGAGATTCCGGTCATCCTTTTGCTGGCACATTCTCCATCAAAGTGGTATTTGTTGGAGATTCCGGTCAGCACTTTGCCGGCACATTCTCGATCAAAGTGGTATTTGATGGAGATTCCGGTCATCACTTTGCCGGCACATTCTGCATCAAAGTGGTATTTCATGGAGATTCCGGTCAGCACTTTGCCGGCACATTCTGCATCAAAGTGGTATTTGATGGAGATTCCAGTCATCACTTTGACGGCACATTCTGCATCAAAGTGGTATTTGATGGAGATTCCGGTCATCACTTTGATGGCACATTCTCCATCAAAGTGGTATTTGATGGAGAATCTGGTCATCACTTTGCCGGCACATTCTGCATCAAAGTGGTATTTGATGGAGACTCCGGTAATCACTTTGCTGGCACATTCTCCATCAAAGTGGTATTTGATGGAGATTCCAGTCATCACTTTGCCGGCACGTTCTCCATCAAAGTGGTATTTGATGGAGATTCCGGTCATCAATTTGCCGGCACATTCTCCATCAAAGTGGTATTTCATGGAGATGATTCCGGTCATCACTTTGCTGGCACATTCTCCATCAAAGTGGTATTTGATGGAGTTTCCAGTCATCACTTTGCCGGCACATTCTCCATCAAAGTGGTATTTGATGGAGATTCCGGTCATCACTTTGCCGGCACATTCTCCATCAAAGTGGTATTTGATGGAGATTCCGGTCATCACTTTGCCGGCAGATTCTTCATCAAAGTGGTATTTGATGGAGATTCTGGTCATCACTTTGCCGGCACATTCTGCATCAAAGTGGTATTTGATGGAGATTCCGGTCATCACTTTGCCGGCACGTTCTCCATCAAAGTGGTATTTGATGGAGATTCCGGTCATCACTTTGCCGGCACATTCTCCATCAAAGTGGTATTTCATGGAGATTCCGGTCATCACTTTGCCGGCACATTCTGCATCAAAGTGGTATTTCATGGAGATTCCGGTCATCACTTTGCCGGCACATTCTGCATCAAAGTGGTATTTGATGGAGATTCTGGTCATCACTTTGCCGGCACCTTCTCCATCAAAGTGGTATTTGATGGAGATTCCGGTCATCCTTTTGCTGGCACATTCTCCATCAAAGTGGTATTTGTTGGAGATTTCCATCAAAGTGGTATTTGATGGAGATTCCGGTCAGCACTTTGCCGGCACATTCTCGATCAAAGTGGTATTTGATGGAGATTCCGGTCATCACTTTGCCGGCACATTCTGCATCAAAGTGGTATTTCATGGAGATTCCGGTCAGCACTTTGCCGGCACATTCTGCATCAAAGTGGTATTTGATGGAGATTCCAGTCATCACTTTGACGGCACATTCTGCATCAAAGTGGTATTTGATGGAGATTCCGGTCATCACTTTGATGGCACATTCTCCATCAAAGTGGTATTTGATGGAGAATCTGGTCATCACTTTGCCGGCACATTCTGCATCAAAGTGGTATTTGATGGAGACTCCGGTAATCACTTTGCTGGCACATTCTCCATCAAAGTGGTATTTGATGGAGATTCCAGTCATCACTTTGCCGGCACGTTCTCCATCAAAGTGGTATTTGATGGAGATTCCGGTCATCAATTTGCCGGCACATTCTCCATCAAAGTGGTATTTCATGGAGATGATTCTGGTCATCACTTTGCTGGCACATTCTCCATCAAAGTGGTATTTGATGGAGTTTCCAGTCATCACTTTGCCGGCACATTCTCCATCAAAGTGGTATTTGATGGAGATTCCGGTCATCACTTTGCCGGCACATTCTCCATCAAAGTGGTATTTGATGGAGATTCCGGTCATCACTTTGCCGGCACATTCTTCATCAAAGTGGTATTTGATGGAGATTCCGGTCATCACTTTGCCGGCACATTCTCCATCAAAGTGGTATTTCATGGAGATTCCGGTCATCACTTTGCCGGCACATTCTGCATCAAAGTGGTATTTCATGGAGATTCCGGTCATCACTTTGCCGGCACATTCTGCATCAAAGTGGTATTTGATGGAGATTCTGGTCATCACTTTGCCGGCACATTCTGCATCAAAGTGGTATTTGATGGAGATTCCGGTCATCACTTTGATGGCACATTCTCCATCAAAGTGGTATTTGATGGAGATTCTGGTCATCACTTTGCCGGCACATTCTGCATCAAAGTGGTATTTGATGGAGATTCCGGTCATCACTTTGACGGCACATTCTCCATCAAAGTGGTATTTGATGGAGATTCCGGTCATCACTTTGCCGGCACATTCTCCATCAAAGTGGTATTTGATGGAGATTCCGGTCATCACTTTGCCGGCACATTCTCCATCAAAGTGGTATTTGATGGAGATTCCGGTCATCACTTTGCCGGCACATTCTCCATCAAAGTGGTATTTGATGGAGATTCCGGTCACCACTTTGCCGGCACGTTCTCCATCAAAGTGGTGTTTGATAGAGATTCCGGTCATCACTTTGCCGGCACAGTCTCCATCAAAGTGGTATCTCATGGAGATTCCGGTCATCACTTTGCCGGCACATTCTGCATCAAAGTGGTATTTCATGGAGATTCCGATCAGCACTTTGCCGGCACATTCTCCATCAAAGTGGTATTTGATGGAGATTCCGGTCATCCTTTTGCTGGCACATTCTCCATCAAAGTGGTATTTGTTGGAGATTTCCATCAAAGTGGTATTTGATGGAGATTCCGGTCAGCACTTTGCCGGCACATTCTCGATCAAAGTGGTATTTGATGGAGATTCCGGTCATCACTTTGCCGGCACATTCTGCATCAAAGTGGTATTTCATGGAGATTCCGGTCAGCACTTTGCCGGCACATTCTGCATCAAAGTGGTATTTGATGGAGATTCCAGTCATCACTTTGACGGCACATTCTGCATCAAAGTGGTATTTGATGGAGTTTCCAGTCATCACTTTGCCGGCACATTCTCCATCAAAGTGGTATTTGATGGAGATTCCGGTCATCACTTTGCCGGCACATTCTCCATCAAAGTGGTATTTGATGGAGATTCCGGTCATCACTTTGCCGGCACATTCTTCATCAAAGTGGTATTTGATGGAGATTCTGGTCATCACTTTGCCGGCACATTCTGCATCAAAGTGGTATTTGATGGAGATTCCGGTCATCACTTTGCCGGCACGTTCTCCATCAAAGTGGTATTTGATGGAGATTCCGGTCATCACTTTGCCGGCACATTCTCCATCAAAGTGGTATTTCATGGAGATTCCGGTCATCACTTTGCCGGCACATTCTGCATCAAAGTGGTATTTCATGGAGATTCCGGTCATCACTTTGCCGGCACATTCTGCATCAAAGTGGTATTTGATGGAGATTCTGGTCATCACTTTGCCGGCACATTCTGCATCAAAGTGGTATTTGATGGAGATTCCGGTCATCACTTTGATGGCACATTCTCCATCAGAGTGGTATTTGATGGAGATTCTGGTCATCACTTTGCCGGCACATTCTCCATCAAAGTGGTATTTGATGGAGTTTCCAGTCATCACTTTGCCGGCACAATCGCCATCAAAGTGGTATTTGATGGAGATTCCGGCCATCACTTTGCCGGCACATTCTCCATCAACGTGGTATTTGATGGAGATTCCGGTCATCACTTTGCCGGCACATTCTTCATCAAAGTGGTATTTGATGGAGTTTCCAGTCATCACTTTGCCGGCACGTTCTCCATCAAAGTGGTATTTGATGGAGATTCCGGTCATCACTTTGCCGGCACATTCTCCACCAAAGTGGTATTTCATGGAGATTATTCCGGTCATCACTTTGCTGGCATGGCACATTCTCCATCAAAGTGGTATTTGATGGAGTTTCCAGTCATCACTTTGCCGGCACATTCTCCATCAAAGTGGTATTTGATGGAGATTCCGGTCATCACTTTGCCGGCACATTCTCCATCAAAGTGGTATTTGATGGAGATTCCGGTCATCACTTTGCCGGCACATTCTTCATCAAAGTGGTATTTGATGGAGATTCTGGTCATCACTTTGCCGGCACATTCTGCATCAAAGTGGTATTTGATGGAGATTCCGGTCATCACTTTGCCGGCACGTTCTCCATCAAAGTGGTATTTGATGGAGATTCCGGTCATCACTTTGCCGGCACATTCTCCATCAAAGTGGTATTTCATGGAGATTCCGGTCATCACTTTGCCGGCACATTCTGCATCAAAGTGGTATTTCATGGAGATTCCGGTCATCACTTTGCCGGCACATTCTGCATCAAAGTGGTATTTGATGGAGATTCTGGTCATCACTTTGCCGGCACATTCTGCATCAAAGTGGTATTTGATGGAGATTCCGGTCATCACTTTGATGGCACATTCTCCATCAGAGTGGTATTTGATGGAGATTCTGGTCATCACTTTGCCGGCACATTCTGCATCAAAGTGGTATTTGATGGAGATTCCGGTCATCACTTTGACGGCACATTCTCCATCAAAGTGGTATTTGATGGAGATTCCGGTCATCACTTTGCCGGCACATTCTCCATCAAAGTGGTATTTGATGGAGATTCCGCTCATCACTTTGCTGGCACATTCTCCACCAAAGTGGTATTTGATGGAGTTTCCAGTCATCACTTTGCCGGCACATTCTCCATCAAAGTGGTATTTGATGGAGATTCCGGTCATCACTTTGCCGGCACATTCTCCATCAAACTGGTATTTGATGGAGACTCCGGTCATCACTCTGCCGGCACATTCTTCATCAAAGTGGTATTTGATGGAGATTCCGGTCATCACTTTGCCGGCACGCTCTCCAACAAAGTGGTATTCGATGGAGATTCCGGTCATCAATTTGCCGGCACATTCTCCATCAAAGTGGTATTTGATGGAGACTCCGGTCATCACTTTGACGGCACATTCTTCATCAAAGTGGTATTTGATGGAGATTCTGGTCATCACTTTGCCGGCACGTTCTCCATCAAAGTGGTATTCGATGGAGAATCCGGTCATCACTTTGCCGGCACATTCTCCATCAAAGTGGTATTTGATGGAGACTCCGGTCATCACTTTGACGGCACATTCTTCATCAAAGTGGTATTTGATGGAGATTCTGGTCATCACTTTGACGGCACATTCTCCATCAAAGTGGTATTTGATGGAGATTCCGGTCATCACTTTGCCGGCACCTTCTCCATCAAAGTGGTGTTTGATAGAGATTCCGGTCATCACTTTGCCGGCACATTCTCCATCAAAGTGGTATTTGACGGAGATTCCGGTCATCACTTTGACGGCACATTCTCCATCCAAGTGGTATTCGATGGAGATTTAGGTAATCACTTTGACGGCACATTCTCCATCAAAATGGTATTTGACGGAGATTGCGGTCATCACTTTGCCGGCACATTCTCCACCAATTGATGGAGATTCTGGTCATCACTTTGACAGCAGATTCTCCAGCAAACTGGTATTAGATGGAGATTCCGGTCGTCGCTTTGACGGCAACTTTTCCATCAAACTGGTATTTGATGGAGATTCCGGTCATCACTTTGCCGGCACATTCTCCATCAAAGTGGTATTTGATGGAGTTTCCAGTCATCACTTTGCCGGCACAATCGCCATCAAAGGGGTATTTGATGGAGATTCCGGCCATCACTTTGCCGGCACATTCTCCATCAACGTGGTATTTGATGGAGATTCCGGTCATCACTTTGCCGGCACATTCTTCATCAAAGTGGTATTTGATGGAGTTTCCAGTCATCACTTTGCCGGCACGTTCTCCATCAAAGTGGTATTTGATGGAGATTCCGGTCATCACTTTGCCGGCACATTCTCCATCAAAGTGGTATTTCATGGAGATTATTCCGGTCATCACTTTGCTGGCATGGCACATTCTCCATCAAAGTGGTATTTGATGGAGTTTCCAGTCATCACTTTGCCGGCACATTCTCCATCAAAGTGGTATTTGATGGAGATTCCGGTCATCACTTTGCCGGCACATTCTCCATCAAAGTGGTATTTGATGGAGATTCCGGTCATCACTTTGCCGGCACATTCTTCATCAAAGTGGTATTTGATGGAGATTCTGGTCATCACTTTGCCGGCACATTCTGCATCAAAGTGGTATTTGATGGAGATTCTGGTCATCACTTTGCCGGCACATTCTGCATCAAAGTGGTATTTGATGGAGATTCCGGTCATCACTTTGATGGCACATTCTCCATCAGAGTGGTATTTGATGGAGATTCCGGTCATCACTTTGCCGGCACATTCTCCATCAAAGTGGTATTTGATGGAGATTCCGCTCATCACTTTGCTGGCACATTCTCCACCAAAGTGGTATTTGATGGAGTTTCCAGTCATCACTTTGCCGGCACATTCTCCATCAAAGTGGTATTTGATGGAGATTCCGGTCATCACTTTGCCGGCACATTCTCCATCAAACTGGTATTTGATGGAGACTCCGGTCATCACTCTGCCGGCACATTCTTCATCAAAGTGGTATTTGATGGAGATTCCGGTCATCACTTTGCCGGCACGCTCTCCAACAAAGTGGTATTCGATGGAGATTCCGGTCATCAATTTGCCGGCACATTCTCCATCAAAGTGGTATTTGATGGAGACTCCGGTCATCACTTTGACGGCACATTCTTCATCAAAGTGGTATTTGATGGAGATTCTGGTCATCACTTTGCCGGCACGTTCTCCATCAAAGTGGTATTCGATGGAGAATCCGGTCATCACTTTGCCGGCACATTCTCCATCAAAGTGGTATTTGATGGAGACTCCGGTCATCACTTTGACGGCACATTCTTCATCAAAGTGGTATTTGATGGAGATTCTGGTCATCACTTTGACGGCACATTCTCCATCAAAGTGGTATTTGATGGAGATTCCGGTCATCACTTTGCCGGCACCTTCTCCATCAAAGTGGTGTTTGATAGAGATTCCGGTCATCACTTTGCCGGCACATTCTCCATCAAAGTGGTATTTGACGGAGATTCCGGTCATCACTTTGACGGCACATTCTCCATCCAAGTGGTATTCGATGGAGATTTAGGTAATCACTTTGACGGCACATTCTCCATCAAAATGGTATTTGACGGAGATTGCGGTCATCACTTTGCCGGCACATTCTCCACCAATTGATGGAGATTCTGGTCATCACTTTGACAGCAGATTCTCCAGCAAACTGGTATTAGATGGAGATTCCGGTCGTCGCTTTGACGGCAACTTTTCCATCAAACTGGTATTTGATGGAGATTCCGGTCATCACTTTGCCGGCACATTCTCCATCAAAGTGGTATTTGATGGAGTTTCCAGTCATCACTTTGCCGGCACAATCGCCATCAAAGTGGTATTTGATGGAGATTCCGGCCATCACTTTGCCGGCACATTCTCCATCAACGTGGTATTTGATGGAGATTCCGGTCATCACTTTGCCGGCACATTCTTCATCAAAGTGGTATTTGATGGAGTTTCCAGTCATCACTTTGCCGGCACGTTCTCCATCAAAGTGGTATTTGATGGAGATTCCGGTCATCACTTTGCCGGCACATTCTGCATCAAAGTGGTATTTGATGGAGATTCCGGTCATCACTTTGCCGGCACATTCTCCATCAAAGTGGTATTTGATGGAGATTCCGGTCATCACTTTGCCGGCACATTCTGCATCAAATTGGTATTTGATGGAGATTCCGGTCATCACTCACTTTGCCGGCACATTCTCCATCAAAGTGGTATTTGATGGAGTTTCCAGTCATCACTTTGCCGGCACATTCTCCATCAAAGTGGTATTTGATGGAGATTCCGGTCATCACTTTGCCGGCACATTCTGCATCAAAGTGGTATTTGATGGAGATTCCGGTCATCACTTTGCCGGGACATTCTCCATCAAAGTGGTATTTGATGGAGATTCCGGTCATCACTTTGCCGGCACATTCTTCATCAAAGTGGTATTTGATGGAGATTCCGGTCATCACTTTGCCGGCACGTTGTCCATCAAAGTGGTATTCGATGGAGACTCCGGTCATCACTTTGACGGCACATTCTTCATCAAAGTGGTATTTGATGGAGATTCTGGTCATCACTTTGACAGCACATTCTCCCTCAAAGTGGTATTCGATGGAGATTCCGGTAATCACTTTGCCGGCACATTCTCCATCAAAGTGGTATTTGATGGAGATTCCGGTCATCACTTTGCCGGCACATTCGCCATCAAAGTGGTATTTGATGGAGATTCCGGTCATCACTTTGCCGGCACATTCTGCATCAAAGTGGTATTTGATGGAGATTCCGGTCATCACTTTGCCGGCACATTCTCCATCAAAGTGGTATTTGATGGAGATTCCGGTCATCACTTTGCCGGCACATTCTGCATCAATTTGGTATTTGATGGAGATTCCGGTCATCACTCACTTTGCCGGCACATTCTCCATCAAAGTGGTATTTGATGGAGTTTCCAGTCATCACTTTGCCGGCACATTCTCCATCAAAGTGGTATTTGATGGAGATTCCGGTCATCACTTTGCCGGCACATTCTGCATCAAAGTGGTATTTGATGGAGATTCCGGTCATCACTTTGCCGGGACATTCTCCATCAAAGTGGTATTTGATGGAGATTCCGGTCATCACTTTGCCGGCACATTCTTCATCAAAGTGGTATTTGATGGAGATTCCGGTCATCACTTTGCCGGCACGTTGTCCATCAAAGTGGTATTCGATGGAGACTCCGGTCATCACTTTGACGGCACATTCTTCATCAAAGTGGTATTTGATGGAGATTCTGGTCATCACTTTGACAGCACATTCTCCCTCAAAGTGGTATTCGATGGAGATTCCGGTAATCACTTTGCCGGCACATTCTCCATCAAAGTGGTATTTGATGGAGATTCCGGTCATCACTTTGCCGGCACATTCGCCATCAAAGTGGTATTTGATGGAGACTCCGGTCATCACTTTGACGGCACATTCTTCATCAAAGTGGTATTTGATGGAGATTCTGGTCATCACTTTGACGGCACATTCTCCATCAAAGTGGTATTTGATGGAGATTCCGGTCATCACTTTGCCGGCACCTTCTCCATCAAAGTGGTGTTTGATAGAGATTCCGGTCATCACTTTGCCGGCACATTCTCCATCAAAGTGGTATTTGACGGAGATTCCGGTCATCACTTTGACGGCACATTCTCCATCCAAGTGGTATTCGATGGAGATTTAGGTAATCACTTTGACGGCACATTCTCCATCAAAATGGTATTTGACGGAGATTGCGGTCATCACTTTGCCGGCACATTCTCCACCAATTGATGGAGATTCTGGTCATCACTTTGACAGCAGATTCTCCAGCAAACTGGTATTAGATGGAGATTCCGGTCGTCGCTTTGACGGCAACTTTTCCATCAAACTGGTATTTGATGGAGATTCCGGTCATCACTTTGCCGGCACATTCTCCATCAAAGTGGTATTTGATGGAGTTTCCAGTCATCACTTTGCCGGCACAATCGCCATCAAAGTGGTATTTGATGGAGATTCCGGCCATCACTTTGCCGGGACATTCTCCATCAAAGTGGTATTTGATGGAGATTCCGGTCATCACTTTGACGGCACATTCTCCATCCAAGTGGTATTCGATGGAGATTTAGGTAATCACTTTGACGGCACATTCTCCATCAAAATGGTATTTGACGGAGATTGCGGTCATCACTTTGCCGGCACATTCTCCACCAATTGATGGAGATTCTGGTCATCACTTTGACAGCAGATTCTCCAGCAAACTGGTATTAGATGGAGATTCCGGTCGTCGCTTTGACGGCAACTTTTCCATCAAACTGGTATTTGATGGAGATTCCGGTCATCACTTTGCCGGCACATTCTCCATCAAAGTGGTATTTGATGGAGTTTCCAGTCATCACTTTGCCGGCACAATCGCCATCAAAGTGGTATTTGATGGAGATTCCGGCCATCACTTTGCCGGCACATTCTCCATCAAAGTGGTATTTGACGGAGATTCCGGTCATCACTTTGACGGCACATTCTCCATCCAAGTGGTATTCGATGGAGATTTAGGTAATCACTTTGACGGCACATTCTCCATCAAAATGGTATTTGACGGAGATTGCGGTCATCACTTTGCCGGCACATTCTCCACCAATTGATGGAGATTCTGGTCATCACTTTGACAGCAGATTCTCCAGCAAACTGGTATTAGATGGAGATTCCGGTCGTCGCTTTGACGGCAACTTTTCCATCAAACTGGTATTTGATGGAGATTCCGGTCATCACTTTGCCGGCACATTCTCCATCAAAGTGGTATTTGATGGAGTTTCCAGTCATCACTTTGCCGGCACAATCGCCATCAAAGTGGTATTTGATGGAGATTCCGGTCATCACTTTGCCGGGACATTCTCCATCAAAGTGGTATTTGATGGAGATTCCGGTCATCACTTTGCCGGCACATTCTTCATCAAAGTGGTATTTGATGGAGATTCCGGTCATCACTTTGCCGGCACGTTGTCCATCAAAGTGGTATTCGATGGAGACTCCGGTCATCACTTTGACGGCACATTCTTCATCAAAGTGGTATTTGATGGAGATTCTGGTCATCACTTTGACAGCACATTCTCCCTCAAAGTGGTATTCGATGGAGATTCCGGTAATCACTTTGCCGGCACATTCTCCATCAAAGTGGTATTTGATGGAGATTCCGGTCATCACTTTGCCGGCACATTCGCCATCAAAGTGGTATTTGATGGAGACTCCGGTCATCACTTTGACGGCACATTCTTCATCAAAGTGGTATTTGATGGAGATTCTGGTCATCACTTTGACGGCACATTCTCCATCAAAGTGGTATTTGATGGAGATTCCGGTCATCACTTTGCCGGCACCTTCTCCATCAAAGTGGTGTTTGATAGAGATTCCGGTCATCACTTTGCCGGCACATTCTCCATCAAAGTGGTATTTGACGGAGATTCCGGTCATCACTTTGACGGCACATTCTCCATCCAAGTGGTATTCGATGGAGATTTAGGTAATCACTTTGACGGCACATTCTCCATCAAAATGGTATTTGACGGAGATTGCGGTCATCACTTTGCCGGCACATTCTCCACCAATTGATGGAGATTCTGGTCATCACTTTGACAGCAGATTCTCCAGCAAACTGGTATTAGATGGAGATTCCGGTCGTCGCTTTGACGGCAACTTTTCCATCAAACTGGTATTTGATGGAGATTCCGGTCATCACTTTGCCGGCACATTCTCCATCAAAGTGGTATTTGATGGAGTTTCCAGTCATCACTTTGCCGGCACAATCGCCATCAAAGTGGTATTTGATGGAGATTCCGGCCATCACTTTGCCGGCACATTCTCCATCAACGTGGTATTTGATGGAGATTCCGGTCATCACTTTGCCGGCACATTCTTCATCAAAGTGGTATTTGATGGAGTTTCCAGTCATCACTTTGCCGGCACGTTCTCCATCAAAGTGGTATTTGATGGAGATTCCGGTCATCACTTTGCCGGCACATTCTGCATCAAAGTGGTATTTGATGGAGATTCCGGTCATCACTTTGCCGGCACATTCTCCATCAAAGTGGTATTTGATGGAGATTCCGGTCATCACTTTGCCGGCACATTCTGCATCAAATTGGTATTTGATGGAGATTCCGGTCATCACTCACTTTGCCGGCACATTCTCCATCAAAGTGGTATTTGATGGAGTTTCCAGTCATCACTTTGCCGGCACATTCTCCATCAAAGTGGTATTTGATGGAGATTCCGGTCATCACTTTGCCGGCACATTCTGCATCAAAGTGGTATTTGATGGAGATTCCGGTCATCACTTTGCCGGGACATTCTCCATCAAAGTGGTATTTGATGGAGATTCCGGTCATCACTTTGCCGGCACATTCTTCATCAAAGTGGTATTTGATGGAGATTCCGGTCATCACTTTGCCGGCACGTTGTCCATCAAAGTGGTATTCGATGGAGACTCCGGTCATCACTTTGACGGCACATTCTTCATCAAAGTGGTATTTGATGGAGATTCTGGTCATCACTTTGACAGCACATTCTCCCTCAAAGTGGTATTCGATGGAGATTCCGGTAATCACTTTGCCGGCACATTCTCCATCAAAGTGGTATTTGATGGAGATTCCGGTCATCACTTTGCCGGCACATTCGCCATCAAAGTGGTATTTGATGGAGATTCCGGTCATCACTTTGCCGGCACATTCTGCATCAAAGTGGTATTTGATGGAGATTCCGGTCATCACTTTGCCGGCACATTCTCCATCAAAGTGGTATTTGATGGAGATTCCGGTCATCACTTTGCCGGCACATTCTGCATCAAATTGGTATTTGATGGAGATTCCGGTCATCACTCACTTTGCCGGCACATTCTCCATCAAAGTGGTATTTGATGGAGTTTCCAGTCATCACTTTGCCGGCACATTCTCCATCAAAGTGGTATTTGATGGAGATTCCGGTCATCACTTTGCCGGCACATTCTGCATCAAAGTGGTATTTGATGGAGATTCCGGTCATCACTTTGCCGGGACATTCTCCATCAAAGTGGTATTTGATGGAGATTCCGGTCATCACTTTGCCGGCACATTCTTCATCAAAGTGGTATTTGATGGAGATTCCGGTCATCACTTTGCCGGCACGTTGTCCATCAAAGTGGTATTCGATGGAGACTCCGGTCATCACTTTGACGGCACATTCTTCATCAAAGTGGTATTTGATGGAGATTCTGGTCATCACTTTGACAGCACATTCTCCCTCAAAGTGGTATTCGATGGAGATTCCGGTAATCACTTTGCCGGCACATTCTCCATCAAAGTGGTATTTGATGGAGATTCCGGTCATCACTTTGCCGGCACATTCGCCATCAAAGTGGTATTTGATGGAGATTCCGGTCATCACTTTGCCGGCACATTCTCCATCAAAGTGGTATTTGATGGAGATTCCGGTCATCACTTTGCCGGCACATTCTGCATCAAAGTGGTATTTGATGGAGATTCCGGTCATCACTTTGCCGGCACATTCTCCATCAAAGTGGTATTTGATGGAGATTCCGGTCATCACTTTGCCGGCACATTCTGCATCAAATTGGTATTTGATGGAGATTCCGGTCATCACTCACTTTGCCGGCACATTCTCCATCAAAGTGGTATTTGATGGAGTTTCCAGTCATCACTTTGCCGGCACATTCTCCATCAAAGTGGTATTTGATGGAGATTCCGGTCATCACTTTGCCGGCACATTCTGCATCAAAGTGGTATTTGATGGAGATTCCGGTCATCACTTTGCCGGGACATTCTCCATCAAAGTGGTATTTGATGGAGATTCCGGTCATCACTTTGCCGGCACATTCTTCATCAAAGTGGTATTTGATGGAGATTCCGGTCATCACTTTGCCGGCACGTTGTCCATCAAAGTGGTATTCGATGGAGACTCCGGTCATCACTTTGACGGCACATTCTTCATCAAAGTGGTATTTGATGGAGATTCTGGTCATCACTTTGACAGCACATTCTCCCTCAAAGTGGTATTCGATGGAGATTCCGGTAATCACTTTGCCGGCACATTCTCCATCAAAGTGGTATTTGATGGAGATTCCGGTCATCACTTTGCCGGCACATTCGCCATCAAAGTGGTATTTGATGGAGATTCCGGTCATCACTTTGCCGGCACATTCTCCATCAAAGTGGTATTTGATGGAGATTCCGGTCATCACTTTGCCGGCACATTCTTCATCAAAGTGGTATTTGATGGAGTTTCCAGTCATCACTTTGCCGGCACGTTCTCCATCAAAGTGGTATTTGATGGAGATTCCGGTCATCACTTTGCCGGCACATTCTGCATCAAAGTGGTATTTGATGGAGATTCCGGTCATCACTTTGCCGGCACATTCTCCATCAAAGTGGTATTTGATGGAGTTTCCAGTCATCACTTTGCCGGCACATTCTCCATCAAAGTGGTATTTGATGGAGATTCCGGTCATCACTTTGCCGGCACATTCTGCATCAAAGTGGTATTTGATGGAGATTCCGGTCATCACTTTCCCGGGACATTCTCCATCAAAGTGGTATTTGATGGAGATTCCGGTCATCACTTTGCCGGCACATTCTTCATCAAAGTGGTATTTGATGGAGATTCCGGTCATCACTTTGCCGGCACGTTGTCCATCAAAGTGGTATTCGATGGAGACTCCGGTCATCACTTTGACGGCACATTCTTCATCAAAGTGGTATTTGAGGGAGATTCTGGTCATCACTTTGACAGCACATTCTCCATCAAAGTGGTATTTGATGGAGATTCCGGTCATCACTTTGCCGGCACGTTCTCCATCAAAGTGGTGTTTGATAGAGATTCCGGTCATCAGTTTGCCGGGACATTCTTCATCAAAGTGGTATTTGATGGAGATTGCGGTCATCACTTTGCCGGCACGTTCCATATTTGAGGGAGATTCCGGTCATCACTTTGCCGGCACATTCTCGATCAAGTGGTATATGATGGAGATTCCGGTCATCACTTTGACGGCACATTCTCGATCAAAGTGGTATTCGATGGAGATTCCTGTCATCACTTTGACGGCACATTCTCCATCCAAGTGGTATTCGATGGAGATTCCGGTCATCACTTTGACGGCACATTCTCCATCAAAAGGGTATTTGATGGAGATTGCGGTCATCACTTTGCCGGCACATTCTCGATCAAGTGGTCATCACTTTGACGGCACATTCTCCATCAAAGTGGTATTTGATGGAGATTCCGGTCATCACTTTGCCGGCACGTTCTCCATCAAAGTGGTGTTTGATAGAGATTCCGGTCATCACTTTGCCGGCACATTCTCCATCAAAGTGGTATTTGATGGATATTCCGGTCATCACTTTGCCGGCACATTCTCGATCAAAGTGGTGTTTGATGGAGATTCCGGTCATCACTTTGCCGGCACATTCTCCATCAAAGTGGTATTTGATGGAGATTCCGGTCATCACTTTGACGGCACATTCTCCATCCAAGTGGTATTCGATGGAGATTCCGGTCATCACTTTGACGGCACTTTCTCCATCAAAATGGTATTTGACGGAGATTGCGGTCATCACTTTGCCGGCACATTCTCCACCAATTGATGGAGATTCTGGTCATCACTTTGACAGCAGATTCTCCAGCAAACTGGTATTAGATGGAGATTCCGGTCGTCGCTTTGACGGCAAATTTTCCATCAAACTGGTATTTGATGGAGATTCCGGTCATCACTTTGACGGCACATTCTCCATCAAAGTGGTATTTGATGGAGTTTCCAGTCATCACTTTGCCGGCACATTCGCCATCAAAGTGGTAGTTGATGGAGATTCCGGTCATCAGTTTGCCGGCACATTCTCCATCAAAGTGGTATTTGATGGAGATTCCGGTCATCACTTTGCCGGCACATTCTTCATCAAAGTGGTATTTGATGGAGTTTCCAGTCATCACTTTGCCGGCACGTTCTCCATCAAAGTGGTATTTGATGGAGATTCCGGTCATTACTTTGCCGGCACATTCTGCATCAAAGTGGTATTTGATGGAGATTCCGGTCATCACTTTGCCGGCACGTTCCATATTTGAGGGAGATTCCGGTCATCACTTTGCCGGCACATTCTCGATCAAGTGGTATATGATGGAGATTCCGGTCATCACTTTGACGGCACATTCTCGATCAAAGTGGTATTTGATGGAGATTCCTGTCATCACTTTGACGGCACATTCTCCATCCAAGTGGTATTCGATGGAGATTCCGGTCATCACTTTGACGGCACATTCTCCATCAAAAGGGTATTTGATGGAGATTGCGGTCATCACTTTGCCGGCACATTCTCGATCAAGTGGTATATGATGGAGATTCCGGTCATCACTTTGCCGGCACATTCTTCATCAAAGTGGTATTTGATGGAGATTCCGGTCATCACTTTGCCGGCACGTTGTCCATCAAAGTGGTATTCGATGGAGACTCCGGTCATCACTTTGACGGCACATTCTTCATCAAAGTGGTATTTGATGGAGATTCTGGTCATCACTTTGACAGCACATTCTCCAGAAAAGTGGTGTTTGATAGAGATTCCGGTCATCAGTTTGCCGGCACATTCTTCATCAAAGTGGTATTTGATGGATATTGCGGTCATCACTTTGCCGGCACGTTCCATATTTGATGGAGACTCCGGTCATCACTTTGCCGGCACATTCTCGATCAAGTGGTATATGATGGAGATTCCGGTCATCACTTTGACGGCACATTCTCGATCAAAGTGGTATTCGATGGAGATTCCTGTCATCACTTTGACGGCACATTCTCCATCCAAGTGGTATTCGATGGAGATTCCGGTCATCACTTTGACGGCACATTCTCCATCAAAAGGGTATTTGATGGAGATTGCGGTCATCACTTTGCCGGCACATTCTCGATCAAGTGGTCATCACTTTGACGGCACATTCTCCATCAAAGTGGTATTTGATGGAGATTCCGGTCATCACTTTGCCGGCACGTTCTCCATCAAAGTGGTGTTTGATAGAGATTCCGGTCATCACTTTGCCGGCACATTCTCCATCAAAGTGGTATTTGATGGAGATTCCGGTCATCACTTTGCCGGCACATTCTCGATCAAAGTGGTGTTTGATGGAGATTCCGGTCATCACTTTGCCGGCACATTCTCCATCAAAGTGGTATTTGATGGAGATTCCGGTCATCACTTTGACGGCACATTCTCCATCCAAGTGGTATTCGATGGAGATTCCGGTCATCACTTTGACGGCACATTCTCCATCAAAATGGTATTTGACGGAGATTGCGGTCATCACTTTGCCGGCACATTCTCCACCAATTGATGGAGATTCTGGTCATCACTTTGACAGCAGATTCTCCAGCAAACTGGTATTAGATGGAGATTCCGGTCGTCGCTTTGACGGCAAATTTTCCATCAAACTGGTATTTGATGGAGATTCCGGTCATCACTTTGACGGCACATTCTCCATCAAAGTGGTATTTGATGGAGTTTCCAGTCATCACTTTGCCGGCACATTCGCCATCAAAGTGGTATTTGATGGAGATTCTGGTCATCACTTTGCCGGCACATTCTCCATCAAAGTGGTATTTGATGGAGATTCCGGTCATCACTTTGCCGGCACATTCTTCATCAAAGTGGTATTTGATGGAGTTTCCAGTCATCACTTTGCCGGCACGTTCTCCATCAAAGTGGTATTTGATGGAGATTCCGGTCATCACTTTGCCGGCACATTCTGCATCAAAGTGGTATTTGATGGAGATTCCGGTCATCACTTTGCCGGCACGTTCCATATTTGAGGGAGATTCCGGTCATCACTTTGCCGGCACATTCTCGATCAAGTGGTATATGATGGAGATTCCGGTCATCACTTTGACGGCACATTCTCGATCAAAGTGGTATTTGATGGAGATTCCTGTCATCACTTTGACGGCACATTCTCCATCCAAGTGGTATTCGATGGAGATTCCGGTCATCACTTTGAAGGCACATTCTCCATCAAAAGGGTATTTGATGGAGATTGCGGTCATCACTTTGCCGGCACATTCTCGATCAAGTGGTATATGATGGAGATTCCGGTCATCACTTTGACGGCACATTCTCCATCAAAGTGGTATTTGATGGAGATTCCGGTCATCACTTTGACGGCACATTCTCCATCCAAGTGGTATTTGATGGAGATTCCGGTCAGCACTTTGACGGCACATTCTCCATCAAAAGGGTATTTGATGGAGATTGCGGTCATCACTTTGCCGGCTCATTCTCCATCAATTGATGGAGATTCTGGTCATCACTTTGACAGCAGATTCTCCAGCAAACTGGTATTAGATGGAGATTCCGGTCGTCGCTTTGACGCCAAATTTTCCATCAAACTGGTATTTGATGGATATTCCAGTCATCACTTTGACGGCACGTTCTCCATCAAACTAGTACTTGATGGAGATTCTGGTCATCACTCTGCCGGCACATTCTCCATCAAAGTGGTATTTGATGGAGATTCCGGTCACCACTTTGACGGCCTGTTCGCCATCAAACTAGTACTTGATGGAGATTCCAGTCATCACTTTGACGGCCAATTCTCCAGCAAACTGGTATTTGAAGGAGATTCCGGTCATCACTTTGACGGCATATTCTCCATCAAAGTGGGATTTTATGGAGATTCCGGTCATCACTTTGACGGCACATTCTCGATCAAAGTGGTATTTGATGGAGATTCCGGGCATCAGTTTGACGGCTCATCCCCATCAAACTTGTGGTGGATGGAGATTCCGGTCATCACTTTGACGGCACATTCTCCATCCATTGATGGACATTCCGGTCATCACTTTGACCGCCGATTCTCCAGCAAACTGGTATTTGAGGGAGATTCCGGTCGTCACTTTGACGGCAAATTTTCCATCAAACTGCTATTTGATGGAGATTCCGGTCATCACTTTGACGGCACGTTCTCCATCAAACTAGTACTTGATGGAGATTCCGGTCATCACTTTGACAGCCAATTTTCCAGCAAACTGATATTTGAAGGAGATTCCGGTCATCACTTTGACGGCACATTCTCCATCAAACTTGTATTTGAGGGAGATTCCGGTCATCACTTTGACGGCACACTTTCCATCAAACTGGTATTTGATGGAGACTCCGGTCATCACTTTGACGGCACGATCTCCATCAAAGTGGTATTTGATGAAGATTCCGGTAATCACTTTGACGGCACATTCTCCATCAAACTGGTATTTGATGGAGATTCCGGTCATCA
Organism: Eutreptiella sp. 'Long Island Sound 2002'; assembly: GCA_964036045.1. NCBI lineage: Eukaryota > Euglenozoa > Euglenophyceae > Eutreptiales > Eutreptiaceae > Eutreptiella > Eutreptiella sp. 'Long Island Sound 2002'. Next base: position 12,038,860 of record OZ038404.1, on the reverse strand, counting down.
CTGTGACGGCATTTTTTCCATCAAACTGGTATTTGATGGAGATTCCGGTCGTCACTTTGACGGCATATTCTCCATCAAAGTGGTATTTGATGGAGATTCGGGTCATCACTTTGACGGCACACTTTCCATCAAACTGGTATTTGATGGAGATTCCGGTCATCACTTTGACGGCACTGGTATTTGCTGGAGATTCCGGTCATCGCTTTGACGGCACATTTTCCAGCAAGATGGTATTTGATGGAGATTCTGGTCATCAGTTTGACGGCACAAAACTGCCGTGCCGGGGGGGGGGGGGGTGCCTCTACAACACCAGTCCGCCCTCCATACAGACTGCAGAGGGTTGTGGGGGTGTTTGAAGAGCTGTGCAATCGGTTGTGGTGGACGTCAGAAGGTGGCCAAAGGGACTTGAATCAGAAATTCTTCTGGAGAGTGTACTGCGGATTACCACCCAAAAATCTTAACGGCCCTCGGTCATCCCCACGCTCTCCAGGCCTCCACCACCTTTGAGGACCCTCAACTACGCTCAGCCTTAGTTTTCGCCGGTTTCTTCTCCAAATATTCCAAATGCCAGGACTCATCGTTTCCAGCACATCATTCCCCTTCCCCGCCGGGCCCGCTGTGGGTCTCCCGGTCGTGCACCTCTTCCACACCGGCACAGGGCTAACTCAATCAAGACGCTGAGAACAACAGCTACCCCAGCGCCCGGGATGATAGCGGACGGAATGCACGACACCCAAAACCCAAGAACCGGGCATTATCGGGTCATTTTTCGGGGCCCAATGGAGGGCTGGTGCTCCGTCCCCCATTTTCCCAACGCTCTCCCTCGGCCTAAGCGGGGGCGGGGGATTGGGCACACGGACACGGACGAGAGGACAGACCCGCTGGCGAGCTTGACAATGCCGCTGCCCAGCATCAGCCGGAACAAGAGCAGGACCAGCAGCCAACGGCTGCAGTGTAGGCCCAGGAGGGAGTTGTGCAGGAGCGCCAACACACACGCTAGCATCGAGGCCTCCTGCAGCAAGGCATCCCACTACAGCTGCGCGAAAGAGAGAAGCGAAGGATAAGACTAGGTGCAGTGGAGAGCCGGAGCGCATGCGGCTACTTCATGGCCCGGGGCTCAGTGGTTGCTGCTGTCCTGGCCGTTTGCGGCGTCAACCGACTTCTCGCTACTTAGGAAGATCCACCAAGCCGCTATGCCGGCCTACAGTTTCTGAGGGGGGCGGTGCAGCACCCCCTCTTGTCCTGGGCCAGACTACGTACGTGTGTTGGTAGAGCCTGCTCACAAGATGGTCCTTGAGGCAGCACCCTCTCCCTCATGGGCGAGGGCTGTGACCGTTTGAGGGGTCCGGTGCGTCATGTGCCTTGTCAGGCCGCTGGTCACAGCACCTCCTGCCACTTCACTGCCTGGGCACGTCCCAACGGAGGCCATGGCTGGTAGGTCCTGCCCAACCAACCCAATTCAGCTTGCATTGCCGGCGGGGGCACAGCCCTGGGGCCGGGCGGGCGCGCCAATCCCAGTCCGCAATGCAATGCAACCCCCCCCCCCCCCGCCCTCCCATCTCCCATCAAGAAAGCCCACAGAAGATGTTCGGGGGGGGGGGGGGACTCGATGACGAAATGACGATTATGAAACTCAGTACGGTCACTCAAGCCCAAGGAAACATCAGTAGCGCCCCCTAACGAGACACAAAGCAGTGCACAGGGTTTGAATACAGAGCCATAAGTGATGAGAAATCAACTGTTTCTGATGTTTGATGACACATTTAAAAAAAATACGACGAGTTTCAGCCTCATCACTGCCAGAGCTCGAAAAAAACAGTTCATTCAGCGGCATAACGTACGATGCGCAGCTGTGGAGAGGTCGGCAAAGAAAATTTCTGGGTTTTGTCATTGTCTTTCCGTTATCTCGGGACCCTCAGCAGAGCCCCCGCCCCATCCCATCACATCCCATCCCCACCAAAATAATTGCGTCATCACTGTGTCCGTCCCTGACGAGCGCGGCATTGCGATGGCTTTGAGGCACAAAACAGCAGACAGCGGTGGAGGCAGCAGGAAGACACCTGAGCAGAAACCGGATCGCCAACTTGAACACTGCTCATGAGCCATGGCTGGACATGGCTCCGCTTGTTGGCCATACAGCCGTGCCAGGCTTTGTTGATCCCCGGCACCATGCTAAAGCTCCCAGTAGTCAGGGGACTCCCCGTATCCACCACTTGATGCATTTTTCATTGATTCGGAGAAGATACCTGGTGCCTTGTTGGGGAGGGCGTTGCGCTGACTGAGGGCCAGTGAAAAGATGGTACTCGAGAAGAAGGAGTGCAGAAAAATAGCCCCCCATCTGCCCCCCCTCCGCCCCACCGCCCATCCATACTTTATGTTACGTCAAAAGCGCAAACAAATCGCAGGTTCAGCAACGTGAGGACAGAAGGAAGCCATTGACAACGCCCATGGCTGTTGAGGCCACAGCCGAGAAGCACATCGCAACACAGCTGCCACTTTGGTGCTGTGCCATTTTGAGGTGACGCTGCACCGCGCATGCTCTGATTCGAGCATCGTGACAGGAGGCATTCGGTCTATTCAGTCTGAGGCTCATCGTCGAGGCAGGAGAATTGACGATCAGTCCTACACGTCCTACTTCTTGAGGTCTTCATTGTGCCGGCTCGTTTTTGTTTGCCTATCCTTATGTTTGCAGATGTCGGGGCTGGGGCCTCACCGCGCATCAATCTGGGTGCGCAGCCATGCACGACCCGGACCCAGTGAACGTGGGACGAAATCTGACGCCACACCGTCTTCCACCGGCCACTTTGTTGCAGCGCCGTTTCGGCCCGGGAGCAAGTGCGAAGTACGAGCAGGGGGATGCTGGGGTCAGCTCCAACTTGATTGTGGGGGGCATTCCATCCCGCCCCAAACCCCTCTCCCCCATCAGAGGAACCCCCCTGCAAGTGAAACGGGGTGGGTCGCGCGGGCTGGGGGACAAGCATGAGCAGGGGGCTGCTCCTCTGGTCAAACTGGGTTCGACGCGGCCATGGGCGTCGCAGAGTCTGGTCTGCGGGGGCCACCTTCGATGGGTCAGACATGGGGCGCATGCGCTGGGGGTGCTCGGAAACCCCCCAAGACGCTCACCTCGCCGCTTGCCTTTTCTCTGCAAACGACAGCGACACCACCGCACACGCACAGAGAGGGGACCTGAAAGAACTGCCCGCCGGCACTTTTGACGACCCCGTACAACAAATGGTTGATGCCAATGAGCGCACCCGGGAGCAGCAGCAGCAGCCCTGAGATGTTCGGGTGCAGAGCGGGGGTCCAAACAAGAACACCGCACCCAATTTGATGAGGTATGCAAACGTCGCACGACTGCGTTTGCTTGTAACTGTTTCGTTCGCTCCTTGTGATGTTCAGCGCTGGGCCGCGCTTCTGCCCCCCCCACGCCCTATTTTCGTTCTATGGACCTGAGCTGCAGGCCTTGAACGTCATTCCCTTAATCATTTTGTCGGTACTTGAAAAAAAAATATTGTGGCATCTGTCACCAGGGGCCTGGGGGTTGAAGGGTGACCGTCGACGGTTGGGAGGAGACGTGAGGGGTCTAATGATATGAAAAAGAAAACATGAACAGGTCGGGGCATCTATTTTGCTTTGTTTGGACTACTCAACTCATTACCAGCCCTTGGAGTGTGAAGAAACAAGGATCCCTACCTAGAAAACGTAGCCCGGGGCAGGATTCGAACCTGCGCACCCGCCGGTACCCGGCATGCGCTGCATTACCAAACCTACGGTGCAACAGCCGTCGAAGAAGCATAGGAGAATACAACTGTTCAGCTGTGCAACATTCCCGGACCAAGAAAAACGGAGCCCGGGACAGGATTCAAACCTGCGCACCCGCCGGTACCCGGCATGCGACGCACCGCTGCATTGCCAAGGCTACGCTACAACAGCCGTCGAAGATTCCAGCAGGTCCGGGCGCAAAAAGTGACGCGCAAAAATGTGTTTGCCGGGGACCAGGACCACTTCTGTCCGGATTTCCCTTTTTCATGGTTTTCCAACCGGATTCCCAAGGTGTGTTGGAAGACCAGCCTCTGGACGACTGCAGTCGGAAGGAGACGACTGCAGTGGGGAGGAGCGGGGTGTGGACATTACACATACCTGATGAAGGGGGCCAGATTCCATCAAGAAGAGCAGCCAACGCAGAGCAAAATGCTCCACCGAGACAGATCGCCTGGATCCTGGTACTTGAGGCCTGGCCTAACACCCACCGTGCGAAGGGGGACAGCCTGGGCAGCTTGTCTTGTACAAGGGCCATGCCCCTCTGCCCTGTGATGTAGAATGACCACGAGAGGGGGACGGAGGAACGTGTGGGGTCGTGTTGAGTCAGTTTTGGTCTGCAGGACTACCCATTGTGCTTGGGTTCGATTGACGGTGGAATCGCTGTGCACTGTGTGTCCTACCCCACGGGGGGGGGGGGGGTAGGAGGCCAAAAAAAAGTTTGTGTACCTAAAATGGGCCTCGCCTTTTTGGCCCTCTATTCAAAATTTCATTTTTTCCTTGAGGAATTTTTTTTGGTTTTGGGTGGGCGTGTGGGTGGTTTGGCCTGGGTGGGTGGGTCCTCCAGATCACCCCCCCCGCCGTGGTTAAGCAAAACCCTGTCTGTCACCCCCTCCCTCCCGTGGGCGTGTAGGTGGGTGGGTCAGCAAAATTCCTAGGAAGGCAAAGGCAACCCCCCCTCACCCCCAGACACACTCAGGAGGGGCTCCCCCAGCCTCGTCGACGGGGCTTGGAGCACAGGGCGCACATGCTCCCCAAGGGACCCGCTCTCCCGCACACCACCACGCGCACGTGCACATCGTCAACCCCAATTCCCTGTGCCCGCCTGCCCCCACACACAGGCACCACGACGGCGTCTCCCGCACACGGGGGCGCTGCGGCACCTTAGAACCGGACCGCCAAGATTTGGGACCAGTGCCGCGCAGGGACAGGCGCGCAGGCCTATAAGCACGGACGTGGACCGGGGCCCACGTCGGGACCCCCCCTGGATGACCCAGGACGCAGGGGGGTACGGTTACAGGCCAACTGTGGGGTGTAGCTCACCGCGCAGCGCCGTGGGCACAAGGATACACAACCACCACCCACAGGAGAAGCCGGAGGTGACCTGCCCGGGTCCTCCCAGTAGCAACCAACACCGTGGCGAAACAGTGGGTGACACGGAGAACTGCACAGGGTAATCACGATGCTGATAGCACGCTGCTGCGCGAACATGCATGGGGCACACGTTGCTTCCAAAGTCCCACTAATGGGTACTCCGTCCTCGCCTAGCGCGGTGGTCTGAGCCGCTTGCACGCGGCTCCTGGGCGTCGAGCGACTGCTGTGCGTTGATTCCTGCCAAACCTGTTCCTTTTTACCCAGTTGTTGCCTTGTCTCATGATGGTGGGGATCTGCGAATACCGTGGGTCCCCTAGTCCCTGCGCATGATGAAGCATGTAGATCGTTTTGTCCTGTGGAACATTCACGCCTTCATGGTACTTCTAAGTGGCTATAATTCGCTGATTGGTTTGGACAGGGGAATACCAATGAACCGCTTTTTCTTGCTACCCACTTGCTATCCACTTTCATGTTGCCCTTTTTTGGTTTTACGCGGGTGTGCTTTTCGATGCCCGTCAGAAAGAAAGAAGAATGAGCAGGTTTGCCCTGCTTTTGGATAGGGAGGCGGGCTCGCCTGTAGCCTAGAGGGCCCACCCCCCTGGCTCTGAACCGGACGCGTTGTGGGTGGGTATTTTTAGTGGGGCTTTGCCAAAACGGGCATCTGCAATGTTGCTTATGTGGCTCATTGAGTCTCAACAAAGGCGGTGTGAACCGACGGCTGCGTGATGGTGATGTATGATACAATTCCCCGTCTGACCTAAGTCACCACAAGTCCAAAGAAAATAAAAATGATGGTTTCACGGTTGTGCTAATATTATGTGCTTGGGGTTGCTTTTTTTTCTTCTGGTACTCGGGGTTATACAACACGGCGGGCGTCGGGCCGGAACGGCCTGTCCATCCCCAGCCCCGGCAGCGTCAGCGGGACCATCGTCAACCCCCTGCGGGGGCCCTCCATGCGGATGCAGTCCGCGGGGGACTCGTCCTTCTCGATGTAGGTCCCCCTGCTCTTGCGGATCACCGTTGCCTCGCTTTGACCCTCCGAACGGGTACTTTTTATTATAATCATGTGAATGGGCTGCAGTAGAAGCGCACACACGCACACAGGCCTGCGTGCACGCACGCGGTTAGACACGTGCACACATCAAGTGCGCGCTGGAAGTCCATTCTGCCGAGCGCTCCAGCCACCCAACACCAAGAATCATGACAACAGAGCAGCAACAGGATTAGGGCAGAGGACAGAAGATACCAAAAATAACAAAAGGTAGGAAAATAACAGAAAGAAAAAAAGGCAGAACATGTACATCAACTTTTAGGGCAGGGATACCAAACCCGGGAGAGCGCCTTGGCTTCAATTTGACTTACAAAAAAATGCGCCCCACAGAATTATAAGAGGGGGGGCGGGGGGGTTCAGGTGGGTCTGAAGTCGGGTGGTTGGGAAGGAGGAACGTGTTTGTGCTGTTGCCTTGTCGTCCATTCATGTGGAGGACCCGATGTAGTCTTGTGGCTGGGCGAGGCAGCACCTGCGGGGGGCATCTGAATGACCATCGGGTCCGCACTGCGGGGATTTCGATTTCTGTCTTTGCGGTGGCCCTGGTCACATCTGCAGAGCAGAGCAAGTTGCGGATGCCCCGCCCTCACAGGCGCTAAGGCACGGAGCCAAGCCCGAAAGAGCTGCACAGTTGTCCAAATAGCGCCGGTCATGACAAAGGTCATGCGCAGGTCGGGCGCGTTTAGGAAGGCCTTCGTATTAGGGATGTGACTCGGGCGTAGGCATCGGCACGGGGGGGTACCTGTTCAGATGCCGGACCCCAACCCCCCCCCCTCCCTCCCCCCCCCCCTCCCGGCCTCCGGCTACCACTCAGGTCTCGACCATTGTTGGCTAGAATCTTGGCGCCAGGAAAGTTTGTTTTGGTCAAATGCCGGGTCAACAAATTTTTTTCACTCCATCCGTTTATACTCAAAATGCTCAGAATTTAATGGAGAATTCAAAAATGATGATAAAACAGTAAAAAAAAAAAGAATTGACCTGACCCAACCCCCAGCCCCCTGCTCACCATAGCTGCAGGTACGCACCCTGGCAGAGGTAATTGTTTCACTTTTTTTTTTGAACCCAACATGCATGCCTCAAAATGATCAGCGCAACATGGCGATCATTTTGAAGTATGTATGTTGGGCACCCCCTGGACCCCACCCAAGCCCCCCCCCCCTCCGGGGCCTTCGGCTACCACAACCCTGTTGGGGTCCGGCACTTGAACAGGTACCCCCCCCCCCCCGTGGGCATCGGTTCCATTTGGAAACGGCGGAGAATGAGTGGGAGGGGTCGCCACGAAAGCGATCTGCATCGTTGAGCACCCACCCGAATCGCAAGAACACCCCTCAACAAAAGTCCAACAACCGGCCACACTCTGTACACGCCCCCAAACACGCCTACCACTTTTGGCAGCAGTCCTTTTTGGAAAAGGCTGTGCCGGTCGTGCGCCGGTCGCCAGAATTCTTCCGCTGGTAGTGGTTAGACCGGAGCTATTTGGACGACTGGAGCTGCATTCTCCTGGACCGCACGATCACATTCTGGCTCCTTCACTGCACGAAGGCACTGAACGGTGCTATGCAATGTCTTATTTTGCCTAATCACAACGGGGGGGGGATTGAGATGCGCAAGGTTTTGCAATTTTTTGCAAATGCTTTTTGCCTGTCCCCCTTGCGTGCCCATTGGTGCCCTGCGTGTCCCCCGTGCAGAAGTGTTGCTACTTGAGGGTTCGGGAGGTTTGGTGACGGCACCGCAATGTTTGTGCAATTTTTCATAATTGAATTTGACGCTCCCTGACCGCAATCCCCCCCATCCCCCTGCTCATCATCTGAACGAGATTGTGAGATCAAAGGCAGGCGTGAGTGAAACATACCCCGCTTTCCCCTTTGCACACTGTGCGCACGTACGCACACACACCTACACAAACGCACGCAAGTACACACTCACCGCTGCATACAGAAGCAGGCACACCGATATTAGGACGGCCACATCACCGAAATGCCGGGGGGAAATTTTGTCCGTGAGAGTGGAGTGCCCAGTCCCCTGCCCAGAAATGCAATTACTGCCCCCGTGGCGTCAGGTCATGCTCCACATTGAATCGTTCCTAAACCGCGAAGTAAGAGCGTGCGACACACAGCCCCAGGGGCGCCCCATCACCACGCGGTACCCCATCACTGTTTCCTCCCACTTCCGGGCCTTTTGCACGTGGGAGTGCTCGTGGGGCCTGTCCCGTCAATCAAGAATTCGCTTGGCCACGCATGTTTCGTGCGGTGGGCGGTGAGTGAGGGTCAGCGTGTGCCGCTTTGCTTGAGGAGGCGGTCCCATGAAGAGGTCACTTAGGAGGTCTGCAGGTTCGTTTCTTTTTTTTTTTTTGGCAGGGGCCGCTGCGTTGCTGTGCCGCTCTGGCAGCAGGTCCAAGGGGTGTCTTTGTGGGGCGGAGGACCCACAGTGTGCTTGTATCCTGCAGAAAGACGCCAAGTCTCAGCAGGACATGTTCATGTTTTTCTTGTTGCTGTCTTGACCGATACCTGGCGAGATCAAGTCGCCTCAAAAAGGCGGCCCCCCCGACCCGCACCTGCCCCTCCGGACCCCCAAGCCCCGCATCTCCGTGGGGACCCCCTTGCCTGTGAAGCGGGGCCTGCTGTTTGGTGCGTTGGCCGGCCAAGTGCCAGGGCGGTCCGTGGGCTCCGACGCCGACCCCGAGCACCCGGCCACGGGGAAGGCCATGGGGACCGTCAACGAGGGCCTGGCCGCCTGGAGCCTCATGATCCCGTAGGGCCCGGGCGCCGCACCCACGCCGGTGTCGATCCCACGGGTGCCCCCGCCCTCTGGACCCCAGGTACGCCTTCCGCTAGGGGGATTACTGAGGGGCCGGCCCATGTTTTAATAGGGGGAGGGCGGGCTGTCTTTAAGAACCCCCTTTTTTTTTGTTAAGGACAGCCCTTGAGGACAGCCTCCAAGGACCACCAAGAGCCATCCACCAACCGCCAACCACCATCAACCGCCAACTGCCAACCGCCACCAACCGCCAACTGCCAAGCAGTGGGCTGGTAGAAAAAAGATTTCCGGGTCGAGCCTTGTTCAATACTATTTCTGTAGTTTTGTGTCTTGCCCATGTCTTGACCGTGAAGCAGAGAGTGCCCCCGTGAACGATCATTTCTGTTGGTGTTAGGAACCCTTTCCTTTTTTTTTGTTCCCCTTAAACCCGGGTGTGTGGGTTTGTCTGATGTGCCCCTGATTTTGGGAAAGGTGCAGGTACCCCCTGGGGCGCAGGGGGGGATATCAGCTCTCTTGGGTGGGTGGCTGGGCGGTTTGCGTTTGGCGTGGTGTCCCTCCCCCGCACTACAGCTCAATGGCCTTCATTCTTTGCAGGGGTCGTTCTGTCTATAGGTAGACTAGGCTCTGTCACCCTCCTCCCCTCCCGTGGGCGTGTAGGTGGGTGGGTCAGCCAAATTCTGAGGAACGTCAAGGTCACCCCCCTTCCCCCCCACACACACTCAAGAGGGGCTGGCGGAGGTACAGTGCGGTCCGGTGGTGAGGGTGCAATGGCGGGCTCGGTGGTGGCATTTCCAGGCACTCACGCCGCTCGATGGGGGTGTGGCCCACCCCCCGAGTCATGGCCCCTTGAAACACTGGACCTCCACCTCCGTTTGAGAGGGCCCCTGTCCCGTCCGGCCTGCCCTTGTCCGGAGGGATGGGCTGCTGCCGGGTGGCTGGAGGCGGGGGATTGCTGAGCGATAGTGTGTGTGTGTGTGTGGTGGTGGTGGGGGGGGGGGGCTGTGTTACCGTGGCGTTCCCAGGAATTGGGCACCCACACGCCTATGGACGCCATGGGAGGGGAGGGAGGGGAGGGGGGGGTTTGGACAGCGCCTGCTCACACAGGCGGGGGAGAAAGAGCCACACGAAGTCTAGAGGGGGTGGGGGGAGGGGCACTTTCGGCCCCCCTGTATAAATTTGCCCACCAGCCAAAAAAGCCACTGCTTGGGGGGGGCTGAAAGGGGGCTCCATTGAACCCCAGCCCAAAGAGCCCATGCGGGGGGGGGGTCTGGGAATAGGGCTCTTTGACCCCCCGGAAAATATTTTTCCGAGGGTACGCCCGGCAGTTGCCTGGGGGAGTGCACCTCCAGCGTATTGAGGGAGAGCCTCCGCAAGCCCGATGGCTTCCAAGGGTGGGGGTGCACCTCTGACGATAGCAATCAACGGGAATCGAACTACCGACCTCTCAAGTGTAAGTGTAGCGTAGTACGGCTGGGGCATGGTAGCCCTCTAGGGGGCGGGGGGTTGGCGGGCCCCGCCCCCTCCTCCTAGGGTCCCCCAAGGTAGATGGCACCGAAGGCGCCGAAGCAAAATTTTTGTGTTTCTCATTGTTTATTGGTGTGCAATATCCTGTCAGCCCCAACCCCTGGAAGGGGAGGAGGGTCTGGAGCGGGGGGGGGGGGGTCCTCCTAGGGTCCCCAGCCGTTCTAATATATCCCTGGCCACCACTCGCTTGATCATGTGGCAAATACGTGGCAAGCATTTGTCATGCTGCTCGCGATCGCAAAGCGATCATTCGTTAGTCAATGTCGCTGTGTGCCCATGAAATATAGCAAAAGACGCTGGACACGCTTTGGCTAGAGGAGGCCATGGAGTAGCATGGGGCACGGATGCACAGGGAAGCGTAAACATTTTGCTCGCACAAGGGGTTGTGAGAGACTACGGCCACGGAGGCATATCACCCAGATCACCCGCGGGGTGGTCGTGGGCAGGGGTGCACTAGGGAGGGCACGACTGTCTGCGACCACCCAATCAATGGTACCAACACCCCACGTGGCTCTTGGGCACGTGTTTATCACTGCGGTGTGCATGGCTCTTCGCACAGCCCTACGGTTGTGGTTGCACACAGCTGCCACATGCATCTGAATGCACACACCGAGTCGGATCGATCCCCAGGAAAACGTGAATGGTTGGCAGTTGATGAATGCCCGAGTAAAATCACCCCGCCACCCCCCCCCCCCCCGCGTGCGATTATCCATGAGTGGAGGATTCCCTCCTCAAAAGGCGAACATGTACGTACACCCAAAAATACCAACCGGCATACTCACTCAGCCTTGATCGCACCCTGAGTTCGTATGGGTACCAGGCGGGCCAGGTATGCACCCCCCAGGAGCATTTTGCTGCCGAGAATACCAGGTAGGCTACACATATACAGAGGCGATTGCATACTTGGTGCTACGCCGCTGTGCAGCACCGCCGCCGGGCCATACTGCAACCCCGCCATGTTGCCGCTGCCACCTGTGAGCCGCCAATGCACGCACCAGGCCAACACACGCACCACCGCAACCGCAAGCCAAGAGTCGAGGTCAAAGGGTTAGACTATGTACATGCCCGCAGGCACTGTCCCTCTAGTTTGTTCACGGGCCAGGGGATGCCCCTGTACTCCCCCTGAGTTGTTAGAGGGGTCAGGGGGACACCCCAGTACCGCCAAGCAACCCCGTAGTACTCCCACTGTACGGCTCCCCAGTACCGCCGCGCTTCCCCGGTACTCCCACCATACAGACCCCAGTACTGCCACGCGTACCCCCGTGATCCCAGTACACAGTCTTCTGCGACGCCACGTACCCTCGATGACAACATCTCTCATATCGCCACGCCATCCCAACTACACCCACCGTACGGTTCACCTTACCACCGCGCCGTCCCTATCTCCCATCGACACTTCGCCTCTTCCGGGGCCTTCATGCAGCTCTCCCAACTCCCTGCTCCGATCCCAGGACCAGGGGGCATCTCATCCCACTCATTGCAGCGCTGGCGGCGCTGTCGCTCGCCCCCATGCCGACCCGTCAACCCTCGGAGTAACCCGAGGAACCACCTTCGTGACTGCCGTAACCAGGCCGCCGGTAGAGACCCCGGTGTCGTGGGAATACCCTACAGGGGTTTGGGCCTTATTACCCTGGTTGGGACGACCCATGACACCTCACTGGTGTATGCGGCGACCCGGGGCAGGCGGGTGAAGCACCTCTCTCCGACCCTCGTGCACGGGGGCAGTACGGCTCACCATCAGGCCGGCACGACCTGTCACATCGCGTTGGCCGTCATACGCCGTCTGCCGTCACCGCACACCCAGGCCATGAGGACATTGCTTCCCATGAGCCACCACCGCCGCTGAGTCCAGCATAGGGACGGTGGCAAGCGTACCCATACCTCCCCCACCCCGTCAAGCTGCATTACCCCTGGCTCCCTCTGCTTCCTCACCACGCCCTCCGTGATGCCACAACCAAAGAATCCGCGAGTCACCATCCAGAGCTGCCCACCACAGCAGTAGGGGCAGGGCCGCTGTCGGCGCACTGGGGCATCTCACCCCATCCACCCGGACGCTCCTTAGGTCACCCTGGATCGCCTTCCACGCACTTGACGATAGCTGCCCAGAGTGCCGTAGTCCCCACCTAGCTTTAGGCCACCCCCTACCGGCACGCTCCCGACACGATCCGCAGAGTGGGGCGGAGGCACACTGATGTACCCAAACCGGCGCCGTCTCCCCGCACCCGCGGCATCGCAGTGGGAGCACGGACCGCGACGGGACGCAGCCGCCTTCACAACACTGCGACCACAAGTCGTGCCACACATCACAGCACGCCTCCTGGTGGCAAAGCAACGCACCCGCCCCCACTGTCTCAATAGGCTGTGGGACCTGGTTTTTTTTTTTTATTCGGCACGTCCAAAGTAGGGAGGGGTACATGTACCACCCAATAGGGCACCAACCATCGACGGTCCAAACCGATTTTGCCAAAAATTGTCTGTTAGTTTGACGCACAGCCCCCCCCCCCCCCGTCCAACACCCATATATATTACTATACCTTCCTCCCATAAAGCTTGTCGCAAACAAGCAACAAGCAAGCAACAAGCAACAAGCAACAACAAGCACTTCACCAGCCGGTTTCGTGAATTGGTGTGACATAGTGGCGCAACGCCAGCCGCAAGGTTGACATGCTTTGTTTTTGAATCATGTATATAGCACAATGTAGGCTTGTAACCCCAACAGCATGGGCACCCAGGTCGCCAGCGAGTCCATCGCCGTCTGGGAGGCCCATGGATACCGTGGAAATACCGAAATTTTGCGAACACCGAATTTTTGCGTATTGGGAAATAATTTATATTTTGTCAAAAGATTTTGCGTTACGGGGCAAACCCTCAAAAAGAAGTTTTTGTTGCGGTTGGTTTTGAAGAAATACTGTTTTGCGACAAAAAATTCACCGGGCCTGCCAAAAACTTATGTAAATTTATGCGATCAATTTTGTCAAAAATGAAATTTTTGCAAAGAAGCATTCTTGTGACCAATGGCATGTTCCCCTTGCGCCCTTGTATTTAGGTGATTCCCTCCTTGATTTCTCATTCCCCTGATGTATACTTTGGGCACACAGGCACAGGCACTAGACGCACAGAACTGTGATGCCACCAGCAAAAGAAATAATTATTTATCTAGATTTGCGAGGAATTTACCTATGTTGCAAGGCAGCGCGGAATATTTAATTTTTTTGTTTTTTAATTTTTTGCGAAATGCACATGTTCAAGGCAAACGAATGCTAGAATAAACATTTCAAGCGAATATTCAATATTTCCACGGTAAGCCTGCACGCCAGTGCTGTGGGCATGGGTGGACCCAGGGTGCACGGTTGCTTAAGTCCTGCAGGAAGCCTCGCGCCAACAAGAAACCGGGCGCTAGGGAGTGCCATGGGCCGCGATGCAGTAACCACAGGTCTTCAGCTCCCCGCCTGCTGAGCTGAACCCCATCTGCAGGCCACACACTGGGTGCAAAGGAGGGACCAACAGTGTGCCCAATCCCTGCATGCTTCAGCTCCAAGGGAAATTTGCGACATGAGCTTATGGCACAGGTTGAATGAGGCTGCAAATGCTGATCAGGAATACGGATAATCTAGGGTTCAAGTGCAGGGCCCATACCCCGTCTACCTTCCCATGGGTACGGCATCCCGGCCTTATGGGAATAGCGCCTTCAGCAAAAACTAACACACCACATCCGCATGCAGCGCAGCAAACAGTGCACTATAGATTGCAGATCTGACTACCCGTGAGTGCCCATAAACTATGTCCCCTTTGGCCCTCCGGACTTGTACTCCCAAACATGAACACACTGCAGTGCAGTGTGCTACTGTGATACAGAACAGAACAATCCATAACATCTCACTTATATTGCAAGCCTGGTCACACCATACCTGAACAACGAGATCTTTGTTGCTAAAAAGGATCTGTAATTGCTGGCGGTACTTGTCCATTGTGCTATACTGCCTGCAACGATTGATGCATTAAAAGAGAGGATGGGGAGGATGCACCCCCCCCTTCCTGCTACAGTTGTCAGCCCACAGGGCTGGAATTTTGTGGATTTCCAATGATGACACACCGTTGCAGCACCAATAAGCAGCAGCACAGTGACGATTGTGGCTGCCTCGATGGAATGTGAATGACCAAGGCTTTAATGCATCCCTCAGCATGGGGTAGGTGCCTAGCCACCCGCTACTCCACATTCAGCAGCGGATGCGCTCCGTTTTGTGTTGCCACTGCTCTGCCCCCCGCTGCTCCGTATGCAGCTGGCAGTAGGACTTTGTATTGTACTACCTGTGCACTGCCTCCTGCTGCTCTCTATGCAGCACGGGGTGGGCTTTACTTGTACTGCCAACACCCAGCCCTCCACTGCTTCCCATGCAGCATACGGCCGCTGCTGAGCCTCCCCTGATGCTCATGCATGATGTAGATCAGATTTTTTTCCTCGTGGTCTGCGGCTGTGGGAATCATGTGTGATTTCATTTGTTGTGCCACTGGTAATCACTTCATGCTGCAGGCAGGAAACATGTGTGAAGTCAGCCTCTCTGCCTTTGGTATCAATTTCCTGCTGCAGGCTACAATATGGTGTCCTTTGGTGTTTTGAAAGTGGCACGGCTCAATGTCACCACCAGGGATCTCATCAAAATGGTGATGTGTTTTCGGTGCACAGAATGATGAGGCTTGCAAGGAGGCACAAAAGGCCGTGTCTTTCCTGAAAACAGTCTGCCCGTGTCACCAGGGATGGAAAAAGTGGGGGGGGTGGCAGCCCCCCCATTACGATTACGATTACAATTGCTGATGGTGGCCGACACAGTCATTTTACCATTGGGGGCTGGGGGTCGGGGTGGGGGTCAAACCTTTTTCAGTTGTTGAATGTCTATCTGATTTGTCCATGAGTTTCTGAGCTTTTTGAGTATACATGCATGGGGCTGACTGAAAATTCTGACCTCTTGTTAGATGCGAAAAAAAATTACGGCGCCTTTGGCGCCGTACTTGTGGCTCACAAGTGCAGTTTCCATTGTCATCACAGCAGGAAAAACGAATCGTAATCGTCATTCCATCATCACAGCCTCCGGGCTCAGAGCCCCCCCCCAACCTCCCCAACCCCACCGGTAATGTCATGACTATCATATCCATCCCTGTGCGTCACAACACAGTGCACTCATTGCTGCTGCTGCTGCTGCTGCTACTGCGAATTGGTGCCGCACTTTACCACACAGTCTGCATGCGCTGCAGCCCTGCAGCCCTACAGCACAGTACCACACAGCGCTGCAGGGATTTTTTGATGGAATCATCGAAACTGTGCTCATTCCATGGTGCCACATCCCTTGCTAACACCAATTAGAGTTCCACTTGGTCATGTTGGTGCAGCTAGCAATATTGCCGCTGGAGCTGCTGAAAGCAGCATTTTTCAAAGCCCACGATGGCTCCAGAAGAAACCTTTCGCAAAAGCCTGTAAATGTACCTGCTGCAAGGCTGGTTTTGTCTGCTAGGGTGGACTTTCAATCTGGGGGGTGGTCCCTGGAGCCCCTTCACCGGAACCCCCCCACCCCTCCCACCCACCAAAGAGGGCTCTAAGGGCAGGACCCTAAATGCCGACCAGCCCCGGATCCGACAAGACGACCCAAGACCCCAAAAATTCGGAAACAAGAAAATGGTATGCTTGAAACAGCGCAACGAGCAAATTCAGCAAAGTCTTGATTTGCCTAGTATTTAGTGAATTTTCAGCCATTGTTGACTTCCAGAACAAAATTTTCGGGGCCTATGGTGCTGTGGTTAACAACAATGACTAACCAATGGTCCAGCCCTCAGAGCCCCTGGCCCATCTCCCCCCACCCCCCACAAAAAAGGGGCTCTAACTCGCAGCCCCCCCCCCCCCCCGCCCAGAGATTGAAAGTCCGACTTCCCCTACGGCAACATAACCGGTATGAGTACCCCATGTCTTGGGTTGGTTTCACACCTACCCTCTGCTGAGAGGCCTGGGGTTGGGGGTCTCCTGCTTACACATTCAAGCCCAGCCTCATGTAGGAGGAATTGTTTCCTGGCAGACGCCCTACAGGCACCTTTTGCGACTGTCCTGACTTCCATTGCCAAATATGACCGCCGCCGAAGAAGCCACTAAACATGTCTGACAATGGTGAACCAGGCATCCAAACAAACTCCAAGACCCAATTCCGCATCCCCCCACCACAGTTGGTCTTCAGCTAAGTTCTACCAGGAGAGAGTGATGTATAGAATGTATAGAACCGAAGCATCCTCCTCTATGGCTCAGGATCTCGCAATGAAAGCCGCTTATCCTCCAGTCTTCTCAGTCCAGTCCCAGGTTCTCACATACTCTACCTTTAGACACTTGGGGCAAAAGCCCTTGTAGCCATGGGGGAGTGTTTGCCCTGCGCGTGCCCTATATGCTACTTTTATCATGACTTTCCCAGGTTTAGCCCCCAAATTTTACCACTCCCGAAGGGGTGTCCCTCGCTACCCCCCCCCCCCCCTTGTGACAAAGCGCACCATATCCGTCACAAAAAAAAACTCGGGCCCAAATTTAGCCACACCGGTTCCCAAGAGGCATGCAATACACAACGCCATGTCAACACACAATGCCTGTACGTATGCATGTATGTATGTTGCACCCAATAGTTGCTTGGTGTTTGCTGTGCTTCCTAATCAACAGCATTAAGATGTGGGCTGATACATCCTACATTGACCCATCGACAAGATCCCTGAATGAACAAACCTGTATCAAAGCAACACAGAAGCCATCAGTAATGCTGAGGGACTGGGAAGGAGGCCTTGAGAAACCACACAAAGCATACCTCAAGCTGATCCCCACGATGCGTTGGGTTTTAGTAATGCTATATTCTGTTGCATGCGTTTTAAAAATGAACAAAAAGTGGAACACTCTAGAGATGTTGGTTTCTGAGGAGCACAGTTCCTTTAATTTTGGGTGGGCGCCGCTCATGGGGACTGGTGGGAGGTGGCCTGTACCCAAAGAAGGGTGGGTTGGCGACTCCTCACTGGGACCCGGCAAACATGCTCACATCTCTTGGGGTCGCATCCCGCCCCCCGCCAGCCCCAGGGCAAGTAAGTTGTGGCCCTGCCCACTGAGGTTTTGCTTGGCCCACGGACCTTCGCCCAATTCCTCATATGTTGAACCCATCTTGCCGCATGAGGGGGATGTCGTGCAGGCTCAGCAACAATTGCATTCAGGACGGCAGCTCACAAAAGCCCAAAGCATCTTGGGAGGGGGCTTAGCAGTGTGAGTGGGGAGTCCAGACGTGCCCTGCCCCTAAAAGTTGCCCTGCGCACTGGAGCTCCCCCCATGAGACTGGATTTCAAATCATCACCAGCATGCAATTATGCACCTACTTCAGCCCATGAGACTTCAGGCTTGAGACAAATTTGTTCAAGTGCAGCTACAAAACATCCCCCAGGTGCTCCCTCCCCACCGCAAACCCCCGAATACCACCAGGCAAACCGTTTCAGGGGGTTAGAAAGAGGTTAGGTGGGCGAAAAAGGGGGGTCTGCAGGACAACTGGTTGCTGGACGAGGCACAGAATTGATTGGTTGGACATTCACTCCATCTCCTTTCCCTCGGAAAAAACAAGCAGGCAGCCAGAAATCACCTGGCCCTGCCCCCTTAACGGCCCTGTCTGCATCACAGCGCTGCCTCCAGAATTGCCCTGCCTCCATCATTTCCAGCAATCCCTGCCCCCCCTTCCCCCGTACCATAGTCCATATTCTAAACACGGCCCCCCTGCACACACACACCGGGCATTGGAAGAGGGGGAGGAGCACGGTGAGGGGATCCATTGAGAGAGGGGAACACACCTCCAGCACACTTCCTCCACTTGTTCTGCAAATTCTGGGCCACGAGCCAGATCGTTATAGCGTTGGCACAGTCTTGAGAGGGCCCGGTTCCGGATAATGTCCGTCTCACCTGAGCAGTGTGCAGTGCGTGCACAGTGCGCAATGTGCAAAATGTGCAATGACTGCACACTGTGCAGTGTGCAAGTTGCGCAGTGCAGTGTTTTTCGCGAACAGAATGCAATGTGCAGTGCAACTCCATGCCACTGTGTTGCCCTCACTACCTCAAGCTGCTGTGCAGCCGCTACCATGTGCTGCGCTGTTGTTTCTTCTCCAGAATTCAAGGTCCATGTCAACACTCATTGCATCATGCACCTTGCGAAACGCACAACATGCATTCTGCACGGTGCACTGTGTACTGTCACACTTTGCACTGTGCACTGAGTAATGTGCACAAACCCAGGCATTTGGGAATTGTGCGCAGAAAAAGAGTGCCACAACTATGTTCTTCTAGCGGACTTTTTGGGCCCCCTTCAATGTGCTGGATTAAGCGTGAATATTTTGGATGAAATTACCTGTTTTGACCAATTTTTTTTTTGGTCCTACAATGGGCCATTTTCAAAGTGTTTTGGGTTTTTGCAAGGACGCAAACAGGCCAACCGTGAGTGGCCATGGCAACGGCAAATCTTGGTCCCCAAGAAAATTTTGCCTCGCTGCAGCATGCTAAGGCATGCTTCAAGCTGTTGGTGGAGGGTACCATCATTTTGCAAAAGACACACAGGTGTCAAAAAGCGGACCAAAACACAGTGAAATGCATGCCCTGACACCCTGCAAAGATCAGGTTGAACAGGTTGTGCGGCAGGAACGTCGACAATAATTGTAGGCGGCTGTTGAGGTGCAGCTTCTGGTTCCGGTCTTTGTACACGTTGTGCAGCAGCTTTACGGGCATGTGAACCAGGTTTCCGTGCATACGAACCGTCCCAGTGTTTCACATTTTTTCCCCAAAACATGGTCCTTGAGGATGGCCCCTTTCATCGATAACCACACAGCACAAAGAGCGCAGAACATTTTCCCAATTTGGGACTCACCTTGGGTGTCCTTCAGGCAAAGGTGCTCCCCAATACCTTCCCCAATTGCCCACTGCAAACAATCTGCAGTACTCCTGGTTGTCTCCTTGTTCCTCATAGGTTTCTCTGACCCCGTAGTGGGAGAAGCTGCAGGAGTTGACATCACAGAAGTGGGGAAATGACACAAAAAAGACGAAAATCTGTGGGACAACAAGAGAGCTCTATAGATGTATGAAGTGACCTGGAAAAATCAGGCCGCTGCAGCATACTGCGGCATGCTTCAAAACCCCACCAATGGTTCCTAAAATCTAGTGCTGCGGCATGCTGTGGCATGCTGCGGCCGTTGGTGCCTGCTTGTGACCGCCTGTCAAATACAATTTTCGAGCATCTCCCCATTGGTCATCATCGCAATCAGCCCATGCCTTCTTTGAACACGGAACCCGCTGCGTTTCACGGCATGCTCCAGCAGTGGCTTTCAAGTGCTGAACCATTCCAGCTTTCATCAGTTTTGGGCTGGGGTGTCAAAAAATGAAGCATGGCGAAGACAAAACTGCACAGTGTATGCTGAAAAGTGGACAACTGTGCAACAAAGGGATAATCGACGGTGCGAGGCTTCATACCCACAGAATTTGACCGCAACCCATTTACAAATGCTGAGCTATGCTTGGCAAAGGCAACTGAATGACAGGCAATTTTGCTAAAAATCGACATGAGCTTATTCTGCGGCCTGAAATATGTGTGGGGACATGTGGGGACGTGTGTATGCACAAATTTGAAACGCGAAATATCCCACTGGAAAAAAAGTCCCGTCGCGAAAGCCCCCCCGGGATCCAAAACACAAACATACTTGGGCCAACATGCAAACTGGCTCGAGTCTCAATGAAATCTTCTTTCCAGTGAGCTGGTGAGTTCTTCCTTGGCTGCGGCCAAGGTGGTACCTTTATCCAGGATTTGGCTTTGGCCCGCAACTCTCGCAACGGGGGCTGAGGATTGCCTTGGAGGAAAGTGGAGATCACATTGTCGAGATCATCCAACAAATCTAGAGGACCTGCAAAACATGCCGTGTGGTGTGCAATGTGTAAGGCCAAATGTTCGGTTGGGACCATGGGGGGCATTCATTTGCAGTCCACTCAACAACTCTGCCAATACTGTCTTGGACCCCATGCAAGGAAGGTTTGTGACCAAAGAAGCAGCCTTGAACACAGCAACCATCTAAAGCCCACCAAGAAAATTCAGTAACCATCTAGAGCCAATCAGGAAACAACAGCAGCCAACCAGAGCAGAACAGGAAATAAATAAAACCATCAAGAGCCCACCAAGAAACAAGAGCAACCATCCAAGGCCCACCAAGAAACAAGAGTAACCGTCCACAATGCACCAAGAAATAACAGTAACCATCCGGAGCCTTCCAGAAAAACGATAACAATCCCGAGCCCACCATGAAACAATGGCAACCATCTAGAGCCCACCGAGAAATAACAGCAGCCATGCACAGCCCACCAGGAAGTAACAGCAGACATTGAGAGCGCACCATGAAATAACAGCAACCTCCAAAGCCCACCAAGAAATATCAGCCGCCATCCAGAGCACACTAGGAAATAGTAGCAACCACCCAAAGCCCACCAGGAGAAAATAGTAATTTGAGATCCTAAAGTCTAATTATTTTTCAGGCATACTATCTGTATTTTGCGAAGATATTTTGTCATGTTTTTCAGGCTGGAAGATGTACAAGGGGCTTGGCAAGCGCAAAGCGCTGTTTTATTTAACGTGTATCAACAGAAACATACAATCTCGCTCTTTGACAATCACAGTGAGGTCCATTGTGACGGTGTCACGGCGAATCCTGAAACTCATCGGATCGTCAAGGATTTTCCCTTGAAATTGGATCTGCAAGTATTGTGAATCCAATGAGAACACCTTTTTGCCAAAGATAGCAGGTTTCTTTCAGCTCACAATTCAATCCGCAGGCCTCAAATGGGCATGCATCGTATCTTCTCAGGCAGCACAACAACGAATGCCGAGGGGCTGCAAGCTATAGTGCGCGGCATGGTGTGGGATGTGGGAGCAAGCATAAAGATGCAGTGGGAGCTGCAGTTTGGGGCTGCCAGCAATGGTGTGTGGTACAGTCTGGGATGGCAGAGAAAGGGTAAAGATGTAGTGGGGGCTGCAGTGTGGGGCTGCCAGCTATGGTGTGTGGTACAGTGTGGGGAATGGGGACAAGGATAAAGGTGTAGTGGGAATAGCAGTATGGGGCTACTACTACCTATGGTGTGTGGTAGAGTGTGGGATGTGGAAGGGGAGATAAAATTCTCGAAATGGGGACAAAGATGAGGAAGGGGCTGCAGTGTGTGTGGGGCTGCCAGCCATGGTGTGTGGTAGAGTGTGGAATGCGAGAGCTTGGATAAAGATGCAGTGTGGGGGCAGCAGTGCGGGGCTGCAAGCTGTGTTGTGTGGTACAGTATGGTATGGTATGGTGGGTGCCCTAGAGAATTGAAGGCCTGGTTCCTTGGTCCCCTCACGCTCAATGTGTTTAGAGCCGGGATCTCTCCCTCCAACTGTGTCTTTATGATGGTGCATGCTCTCCTTTGATCCGGGTCGGTGCTCTTGTGCTCCTCCTGTGCTGTTTTGTGCTGTACTCCAGCCCTGCATTGTGTGCGCAGCGTGGTCATAGTGTCCGCCCCGTCCGGGTTCTAGGACCCAGATGATTGACACCATCTCGGTGACCCTAACCCTAAGAAACCCTAGTCCCTATCCCTAATCCGTCACCCTAGCCTTGACATTGAAGAAATTTCTTTCAAATGCAGGTTAGCAGGAGAATGAAACTCATTTGCCACTCAAAACCTAGGAGTTTGGTGTGGAATTTTCTTTCTGGCAGCTTCGCCCCACATGTTCTTCTCAGTAGACAGGTGTCTGGCATAGGAGCCCTTTTCCCGGACCCCCCCCCCCCTCCTCCACTTTTCGAGGGCTCCTATCCCCCCCCCCCCCCCGAAGTGAAGGTCTGACTGTTGGGGGCAAGCTATGGTGTGCAGTACAGTTCGTGATGTAGTGGGGGCTGCAGTGTAGGGGGCAGCTATGACGTGTGGTACTGTGTGGGATGTGGGAGCAAAGACAAAGATATACTAGCATCAGCAGTGGGGGAGCGATGGTGTCTGATACATGTAATGTGAGGGCAGGGGAAAACATGTGGTGGGGGCTGCCAGCCATGGTGTGTGGTAGGGGGTGGGATGTGGGAGCGAGGATGAAGGTATAGTGGGGTCAGTAGGGTGGGGCTACCAGCTATGGTGTGTGGTATGGTGTGGGATGTCGGTGTGAGGATAAAGTGGGGACTGCAGTGTGGGGCTGCCAACCATGGTGTGCGGTAAAGGGTGAGTTGTGGGGGCGAGGATAAAGATTCAGTAGGGGCTGCAGTGTTGGGGGATGCTGGCCAGGGCATGTGGTACAGTGTGGGATGCAGGAGCGAGCATGAAGATGCAGTAGGAGCTGCAGTTAAGGGGCTGCTAGCCATGGTCTGTGGTATAGTGTGAGATGCAGGAGTAAGGATAAAGATGTAGTGGGGGCTGCAGTGAGGGGCTGCCAGCTGTGCTGTGTGGTACACTGTAGCATGTGGGAGCAAGGATAAAGAAGCAATTGGGTGAGCAGTGTGGGGCTGCCAGCCATGGTGTGTGGTACACTCTGGCGTGTGAAAGGAAGGATAAAGATGCAGTGTGGGCTACATGGTGGCCATGTTGGCCATGGCGTGGGGTAGGGGGTGGGCTGTGGGGGCACGGATAGAGATGGGGCTTTACAACACAGAAAGTACTGCCACGGAGGCGCATGTGTGTATGACAGTTGGCACCTCAGCCTCCAGCACCGGAGGTGCACAGACAAATGCAGTGAAGAAAGCCAAATTCCACTTACTCCAGAGTAGAGGTGGTTGTTGGACCAGAGCCACTGTAGATTCGATCGAAAACCAGTACTCTATGATTTGCTAAGGTGCACAAATGGTGATGTACCAAGAAAGTGATTATGAGTGCTTCTGACTGAATCACTGCTGCATGGTGTTCCTCGTGACTCTTTGGCCAATAGTTTCTCCTGCACTGGAATGTGATTGTAGCAGCTCCGATCCGACCCCCCCAACCCCTGTAGTAGCATTTACTGCATGCTGCCTGCAACACTTTGGTGGCGTTGTGGGTCCTATGGGTCCTATGTGAGAGCAAGGGTGCAGGAGGGCTGCAGTGTCGCGGGCTGCCAGCCATGGTGTGTGGTACAGTGCGATGTTGGGGGGGGGGGATAAAGATGCGTAGGAGCTGCAGTGTGGGGCTGCTGGCCATGGCCTGTGGTACAGCGTGGCATTTGAGAGCGGGGCAAAAGACGTAGTATGGGCTGCAGTGCGGGGCTGCCAGCCATGGCGTGTGGTACAGGGTGGGATGTGGGGAAGGGGATAAAGATGCAGTTTGACTGCAGTGTGGGGTTGCCAGCCATGGTGCGTGTGATACAGTGTGGGATGCGGCGGCGAGCGTAAAGATGCAGTAGCCGGGGAACAAGGGGGCAATAGAGTGAGTGGACCTTGAATCGGTCTTTCGTACAATTTTTACCATCGACCGCGACAACCACGTCACCAACTTGGATGCCCACCTGCGGGCATATGGGATAGTGCGACACGGAAATGGGATGGTATGGTACAGATATGTGGTGCAGTACTGACATGGGATGGTGGCATGGTGTATCATCGGGGGCATGTGGAACACCTCCGACCGCATCCCTCCAGTTGCAATCATGTAGTTGATACATAATTTAGATGCAACACTTATCCACAAACAGAATTTGGTTTGACATATTTACTTTAGCGGGTGTACAAGCACAACACAACGAGTCCCAAAGCATTGATCCAAAGTTGCAAAATACCTGGTGAGCAGGTCCACCTTCAACCACTGATTTAACGTAGTTCTTGTTGCCTCCACTCCATACGATTTGTAGCCCAATGAAGGTCTCACCCTGTTAGTAAGTAATGAAATCAAGGATTACATACATTGTTTTACCGGCACGGGGGGCTGTCAGAGCCAGTCCTACTGCCGCTCGTTCTTAGTGGTTTTTTGTGGCCTTTCCCTAAAAACCGTTTGTAGGGAACTTATCCCAGGGGAGGGGCTATGAGTCAAAAGGTCCAAGCCCTGATACAGGAATGAGTTCACCGCGCAAGAGCAATGACGCAACCGCCATGCGACCAGTGAAGCAAAGGGGTCTGAAATGGCCCCCAATTGAAGAACGCCGACATCAAGATCGCGCGGTTGGCACGTCCTCCGAGCCCTACCAGAGGCCAAGCGTCATGGCGAGCCCTGGCAGGCCACTTCCTTTAAAGCAGGGAGGTATCTGCTTTATGGGTGCTGTTCCGTGTTTAGCGCAATTTCACAGGTGGACTGACCCCTCCCCTCGTGTTAGGAGAGGCTCTCAACACCATGTTCAACACGGACGGAGTGCGTAGAGGTATAGGAGGAGTAGGCCATCTCTGGCCAAAAAGGGATGACCTATTGCTTAGTGTGTGTAGGACGGGACGGGGGTCCCCTCCACACATGTGGAGACTCTCCCTAGTGTGTGGATGCCCTGCACCCCGCGGGCTTTTTTGTCAGCGGGCAAGGGTATAAGAGTTTTTGCTAGGGGCCAACAAAACGTAGCAGACATGCAAGGCCCACCCCCTAATCCCCTCAGGCAGTTGGGTAGGACTTACGCGTAGGTGTGTAGGGCCAACAGAACGCCTTCGGCGTAAAATTGGGGCCGTCGAAAGGCCGCTTGCGGCTGCTAGGGTGGCAGATGGTCAAATCTCCGGCTGACAAGCTCGGGAGACGGTATCTTTCCACGTTAAACTGGGAGACCAAAGCTGTACACAGACAATAGCCCAGGTAGCGGGGGGCGGGGGAGCAGACCATTCGAGCTCAGTCCCTCCCAGCGCCGGCCACACCTGAGTCCTCCCCTGAGGGGATCGGGACGACCACTGGAGAGGGGGTGGGGAAGGCCAAGCGCCATTGGGGGACAGGATCAGTGTCAAGGGTTGTCCTGCTGGAAGGGCCCTCAGGGAGGTCCTCAGTACAAAATAGGCACTGGTTGAGGCGGGTTGGGCGCCCCCAAACCCCTGTATGCATTATGCATACACATGCGTGTGATCTCAGCTTGTCACACCCGTAGGTGATGGCATTGACAGCGGCACCCGGGTCAGTTCAGCCACTGCCCAACTGCATCTCTCCAGCTCCTCAAGCTCCGTGGTACAAAGCATTGCAACAAATGGATATGTTTCAAGAACAGTGGAGCATACCCTGGCCAGTGTGCTGCACACGCACATAGGGGCAGTCAGGAGTATGGTAGCTGGCTTGCCAAAATACTGCAATGCAACCAAAATGATGATTCCATGCGCAGTTCACACCATTGACCAGTAACTCCTCAGGCAGCCTCAAGGGACTATGTGCACCGTCTTGCCGGAATGGATGTTTCTTGAGCTAGCCGGCTAACTTCGTTAAGACCATGCATCTCAGGGTGGGCATGTGGTGTGCTATGCTGTGACTACATTTGATGGTGGCTGAGACTGCATGTGGGCTCGTTTCATATGCACGGCGCATCCCTTTGTTGACGACACACATGGCTGTAGGTTTTTTTTACGGCATGGCGGTCCCCCTCCGAGAGCGTTGCACCAAAGCGGCCTAACCACGGGTGAAGCGTTCATGGCGAGCCGAAGTTCACCAATAGAAAGGCTTAGATATGTACAAAATACCCATTCAGGGTGCTGAGCACTGCACTATTTGCACCAGGGGCCTGCAAAAAGGGGATTTGATGTACACGAGTGCCCAGGGCAAGCTTGGTGCAAAGGGATGCGTGCATGAGGGCACCAGAATGAAAAACGAGAGGGCACTATAAGATACAAAAAAAGAAAAAAATAAGGCCAAATATGAGAAAATAAAGCAGAGATGAGAGCTGGGGGGGGGGGGGTCAGTCTGGATCAGAGAAAAAAGGGAGCCTGTGTTGGGGAAAGGGGAAGGGGAAAAGTGGTGGGGGTGTGGGCGTTGTTTTGATTGTATGCGTGTGTGGGAGGAGTGGTAGGGGTGTGTTTGGGGGGGTGGGGGACTGCATTGGTTTCTGGTGTCTGGTGTTGAGTAGCGATAAGTGTCTGGTGTCTGGGGGTTGGTGCCAAGGATCTGGGTGTGGTGGGTGATTGCTGCGAATATAAATTGCTGGTTGGTGAAATTGAGTGTGGAGTGCATGTGAGTCAGGGGCTGTGGGTGGGTGGGGGGGGGGGGGTAGGCATGTGTCGTTTGGGTGGGGATTGGGGCAAGTGATGAAGATAACCGCTGTTGGAAGCGGGTAAATTGAAGTGAGTGGTTGGTAAGGGCTGGATATGTGGTGATGCACATAGGGTCTTGGCAGGTCCTGGGGTCGGTTATGGGGGGAACCACAGCCCTAGAGCACCCTTGGGCCCTCTCTGGGTTATGTTCCTCCATCCATCACCTACCGCCTGGCTGCTGCTGTACCCCTGTTTTGCTGTGATTTGTGTGTGCGATCGTGTTGTGGGCTGGCGTTGCTGTGTTTAAGGTATTGGATGTGTCGTTTACTGTTGGAGGTTCTTGTCAGTTGAAGCCGATTGCATTGTGGTGAAGTGTGCGTTAGGTGGCTAGTAACTAAGCAGGAGGTGGGATGATGTTGTATGCATCGCTGAAGTAATTGGTGCTTTTGATGGTGTGGAAAAATTTGATGAGATTGTATTTGGTGGGTTTTTTGTTAAAACTGGTCTTGCAATGAGAGCGTGGTTCTTTGTTGACGGGAGGAGCGTTGGGGAATTTGCGATAAGTTAGTTCAACTGGTTGGGTGCTGTAGTCAGAGAACAGGGTGAACGTAGTGGTCAGAGATGGGGGAAAGGGGGTCAAGATGAGGTACCCAGGGGGGGGGGGATATTCTGTCCGACAAATTTTCAATCTACAAATTCCAAGAAAATCCGTGCCATTTCTTTAAAATGAGCGAACAAGTTATGCATGCTTCCCAAAAATTGGTCATAAGAAACTGGCACAGTTGCTGTTATTTCCTAGTGGACAAGTGGGCAAAGGTAGAGCCTAATGTATACTTGTGCGAATCCTTAAAAACACCAAACAAATGGCGCACAAAAATTTCACACAGAATTTGTGACGCAGAAATTCAACCCTGTATAATATCCCCCCGGTATGGGATTGTCTTGGAACCAGTGATTGAGCGTTTGCGGAGTTTTACTGAGGTTGGTGGAGCGTTGTTTAAATTCCTGGCGTAAATTGTGGATGTGATTGGAGTAAGTAGTGTTAGGTGGAGGTGTACGTCGGATATTGCTGAGGGAGGTAGGGATGAGAGTTCCGATGTAGTTGCGTTTGTCTCCGAGGGTGGCTGTAGCTCACCATGTGTGAACGGTGGTGCGGGTGGAGGGAGTCCGGGTGTCGTCGATGAGTTTGGGCAGAGAAATGGCGCCAGAAGATTGGCATTCGGATGTGAAGGTGATGGGGTCTAGAGGGTGTGGGGAGTGGCAAAGAGGACGGTTGTAGCTTTTAAGGTGTAGTGGGGAAAGTAGCCTTTGCTGCAATACAAGTTGTTGACCCATTTAAAATTCAAGCGAGAAAACCATGAGGAAGAAAGGAAGAAATTGTTACATGTCATGTAGGTGTTTGGTATGTTTGGAAGCAATCTTGCCTGGTAAAGGTGGTAAAGGTGTGCTGTGGTAAAGAATGGCTGGGGTACGGGGGGGGGGGTAAGTTGGTCGGGAGGAATGTGAAAGTGTGTGGTAATCCACTTGGAAATGGTATCGACTACGGTATTGCCTTCGAAGTCTGCGTGGCCTCTGATCCAAGTGAACGAAATGTCAAGGGGAGTGTTTTTGAGAAGGATCCATATGGCGAAGTACCAGGTGCTGAAGGAGTTTGAGTTGGAGTCAAAAGGGAAGGCTGCAAGGGGCGAGCACAAGTACAAAAACTCCTCAGACAAACACGGCCATGCCCATGAGGCTAGTGCAAACAAACAATGCAACAGTGGACAGGATGTTCTGGTGGCCCAAGGTCAGGCTGATTGCCCTCGGCACGCAAATACATAAGGACAACAACGACATTTCATCATCGGTAGGCACCTGTGGTCCCGGGCACACACCATATTCGACCCCTGGCGCCCATGGATCCTTTCTACTCTCGGTGTCGGAAGTTTGGAGTAAGTTGAGGTTGGAGCATTGGGGAAAGAAATAAGGTGAGATAAGTGGTGGGTAGGGTGGTTGGGGAGGCGAAATTGGTGATGAGGACGGATGGTCATGGTGGTGTCGCCGAAGTGAACTAGGGTATTTTTTGTTTTGGTGGTACTGGATGGTGCCAGTGATCCATTTTTGAATTGGGGTGTTGTGGGTAAGGGTATGGCGGTTGGATAGGTGTGAGGAGGAGAAGGGGTGGTGAAATAGTAAAAATCCACTTGGATTGTGGTTGTGACTGTAGGTTGGTTTGTTGTACCCAGACAGGAGCATAAGTTGCAGCCACGCTGCTGCAAGTACTATTTGGCCAAGCTAGGAGCGGGTCCAAAGCAGTCCACTTTTTAAGAACCGATGTCATAATGGATGGTATGCGTGTGCTGGCGTCATGAGGGGTGCCCCATGGAAAAATTTCCAATTGGCTGTGAGGGCTGCTGGCTCAATGAATGTGCATCCCTCCCCGGGGGGGCGGGTCATTACCACATCTAATGCTTTCCGTACCGGAGCACAACATGCACCTGTGCAGGCTGCGTGCTGTGGGGAAATACACACACACACACACACACACACACACACAATTGCACAACCCCTTCCAAAAATGGAAAACAAATACATGCATCTAGAAGTATTGACCGGCAGGGGTGCTTTGCTAAATTGGCCTATTCTTTGCCAGTTGTGTAGGATGTGCTAGAGATCACTAGTGGTATTTATGGCACGTACAGCAAAATGTCCCATAATGTCCCAAGAAAAAGTCTTGTAATGTCCCAAATAGCCTTCGTGATGTCCCAAGACTTTGAAGGTTTTTGAAGGCTTGGGACAAGTCTACTAATGTCCCCAATTGGTTTCTCAAATAAAACTTTTCGTCACCACTACGGAGAGCTATAGTACCCCAACGGCTAGCGCACTCATGAGTCGTCAATGCGGGCGCGCATTAGGTTGTGGAATATGTGCTTTGCATTGCAACCATTCTTCAATCAACACAAAAGGAAGAGCAAGAGGACAAGTTGCATCCTTCATGTCTACTGCCAAATTGTACCGGAACAAGAACCAAGAACCACACCGGAAAATGCGGCGTTATCTAAGTAGGTCGAGAATTCAATCCATCCTCACAAAATCACGACTAGTTCTTCCGTCACCATGCTTTGCGGTGGTCTTTGTTGGTGACAACCCGAAAACAACAAACGGCGGTGCCACGTTGTTGTCGCGTGGTTTGTCATACCTTCTCCGTTGCTACTACCCTCCCCTCCCCTTGGACATATTATCATCGCATTTGAGGACGACTACATGAACCCTAAGTGTCATAGGTGTCGCTGTGATTATTGGTGCACGAAAACACGACACTCTATCCCTTTGCTATC
Source organism: Eutreptiella sp. 'Long Island Sound 2002' (assembly GCA_964036045.1). Classification (NCBI taxonomy): domain Eukaryota; phylum Euglenozoa; class Euglenophyceae; order Eutreptiales; family Eutreptiaceae; genus Eutreptiella; species Eutreptiella sp. 'Long Island Sound 2002'. Next base: position 12,008,953 of record OZ038404.1, on the reverse strand, counting down.
CCTCGTGTTTGGCACTTTGTGCCCAAGAATCTTGTTCACAACACCACAAAACGTGCACCATGTTCGTGCACCATTTTGCACCGGGTGCACAATGCTATGTTGCTGGTGCACAATGCTGTACGGTTTTTTCAAGGAATTTCACCACAATGGGTTCCAGTGGCTCAATGGTTTCAAAGGCCCAACTGGAGCTCAAGGGGCCCCCAGATTATTGGGTGACACCCAAATGGGTGTTCCATATCAATGCAGGTGGGGATTTAGACCAGGGGGGGGAGAGAAACAGTGCGCAAAGCACCCGGAAGAAATTTTTTCGCGGTCAAAATTGGGGGGGGGGACCAGCCATGAAGCGCCGAAAGAAAAATTTTCCACCTTCAACATAATCTAATGTCCCCAATGGTTCCAAACGGTGCCAAGAGAGGAAAGTCTTGTAATGTCACGGATGGGTAGCCGAGAAGTCTTGTAATGTCCCAAATGGCTTGATTTCGGCCATGACATTATTGGACATTTTACTGCAGGACTCTACGACGGAGATGATGTACGATGACCGTTCCAACAAATTACAACCCCTTTTAGAGCCCTACACACCCATACACATCAGATATGGTCCTTTGCTTGATCTTTCAATGAACTCGTACACGAGTTGCTCTTGTGCCGGCACCGGGAACATTTCTTGGATCCCAGCCACCGTCTTATCATTGATCAGCTTGATCAATGGCGCCTCCTCATGTCTGAGTAAAGCAAAGCATGGTGTTAGGATTGATAAATTACGGTAATTTAAGGTTTTTAAATTACGGGCCGTAACTTACGCCGTAACTTACGCCGTAACTTACAAAAATTACGTAATTTATGGTCGGGACCAAGGTTTTACGCCAAAAGCATGTAATTTTGCCAAAAATTGTACTTTTCCCGCTTTTGTAGGGGGGGTGAGGGGAGGGGGAGTTGTGGGCAACTTTTGTGGGGCCCCCATGGGCGAGCCACAACCTTCCACCTTCCGAAGTGTGCAAGAGGGGAGACAAATCGCAATCTGAATTCATCAACGGCAACGGCGACGTATCCATGTTGAGTAATTGCAACCACCATTGTTCAATGTTGAAGCATCCGGTTTTGGTTCGCAGCCTTGCGGTAGTAGTCACAACCAGGGTGCTTGCATTGAACCGTTTTGGGTGTTTTCCCATCATCTTTGAACTCAACCATGGTGTATTCATCCCAAATAGCCCCTTTAGTCTTCATGTGTGTGAAAAGAGGCCTATAGAGAAGGGGTGGCGAAAAATTTCGGTCGGGGCGTAACTTACGGCCCGTAATTTATGATCGCCGTAACTTACGTAATTTACGGCCGTAACTTACGTCGTAACTTACGTTTGTAACTTACGTTACAATCCTACATGGTGTCAATGAAGAAGGGCACGGATGGGTTTGAAGCGCAATCAAATTGAACACGGTTGGAGGGAAGCACCTAATTTTATCTATCATTGGTTGGGACCACCCTAGCGCCTGCAAGAATTCCCCTTGTTCGGGAAGACCTCGTGCTCTTCGCATCCTGCACAACAGGGAAAGAATGTGCCGGTTTATCAGAATGTGCCGGTTCATCAGAGCGCAGCGCAAACGGCCACATGTTCTGTGTACACACCTTTTTTTTTGTTGTTGCTGTTCTGCACAGCGTTTCCGGACTGCCGCGGCTGCGCTTCCGCCGGGCGGAAGCGCAGCCGTGTAGATCTCTTGGCAACTTATTTACAGTTTTACTGTATCAACTTTTTGTGGCCACCTTTCACAAATCATACAGATTTTGAATACAAATATTCAGAAAATTTTGAATTTTCAGCAGATATGACTGATTCAAAATATCGCCCATACCTTGCCCCTTCCTAGCGGAGTGGCGAAGATCGGCGTCCTCGAAGTCCCCCGACAAAGGAAAGGGGGCGGAGGGAATGCGAAGGCAAGGCACAAGACACTTGTGTCTTGTGTCTTCAGACACAAGTGTCTGAACACTTGCCTGAGCGTTCCAGATTCCATCCGCCATTGGCAAAAATGTGGCGCTCACCGAGAGGTGTGGAGATTTGCAACTCCCAACAAGGGTACCTGACCGCACGCACATGCACACAATAGCACGTCAAATAATGGTATACTGCAAGGCACTCCAAATGTTCACAGCCTTTGGAATCTATGTCCACCTGTTGATGCGTGCCATTGTTGCTATTGCTTTCGTGCACACAAGTAATTTGCTCACCTTTGTACCCACTTTCATCAATCGAAAAAAATCCCCAAAAAGGTAAAATTCCTATTTTTTGGCTTCTTTTTCCTTAATGGTGTTTGTCTGATTGATTGGGCTGTTTTTTGTTTTCTTTTCCACTACGACAGACAACATGCTCTTTCTTATGTTGATCTCATTGTGTGCAAAACTGTCCGCGACCTGCTAGTTCTTGGATAATGAAGAATGAATTGCGTCAGGAGCAAAATCTTTCCTCTCCAAAGGGGATGAACCCTTGAGCGATGTACATCTGCACCCAGACTTGGGTGCACGCCTCTCTGACCGCGTCCAAATGGCTAAGGTCGAGATACCGAAAAAATGTGCGATGTCCAAAGCGTTTCAGGAAACATGGAAACAAGCCCTTAAGGCATGTGACACGAAACTCCAGAGGTATACAACCCGTGCTGAACAGTCGAATCGTGTATCGAACCGTAAGTCCAACCGACAATACACGAAGGGACTGAGGGGCAAGTACAAGCCTCACAGTCCCGCTGAGCCCCCACCTGTGATTACTCCTCTCAATGCACCCTTAGAGCCTGACCCAGCTGTATGTTCCCCCGCACCTCAGTATACTGAACCAGCAGCACAGGGTGTCCCAATCTCAGGGCCTGTGATTGTTCGTGACGGTGAATGCTATGCGACACCTACAGTATCGTACCACACGACAGGCGGTCGGCATGGGAAAGCACGCTGTCGGGCACTGCCGGCACCGAACTGCCAACTTCTGTTGAAGTACAAGAGTCAGGAATGTGCATCCCCGCCTATCATCAAAATGAGGGAAGTGCTAACCTATGCCTGCCATCCATTTCAACAGATATGTAAGCTGATGGGCCGTGCTCTCACTTTGTTGTGGAAAATGGCGATTAATGTGCTGAAATCACGTGAACTGATTGCGATGCCCCAAATGCTACACACCATAAAAGCATGGTTGTCACGAATTGATGTGTCTAAGTCTACGGGGACGGGGTCGCCTTTCTGGACTGAAATGGATGTAAAGGAAATGTTTTGCGATTTGATCTTTGTGTGCTCTAACTAGTTATCGCGGGGTTAGAACGGGGTTGAAGCACTTGTATTTGCTAAGATCCGTTCACATGGACACGTACGTGTTTAAGCTCCGACACGTACGTGTTGAAATCCCAACTCGTACGCACTGATTTACCAAACCGTACGCACTGCGTACGATTTTGGCGCAAAATCCTACGCAGCGCCTGCGCGTTTGGTACCCAGTGCGTACGGCGTGGAAAATTAGTGCGTACGAGTTGACCTTTCAACGCGTACGTGTCCATGTGAACAAAAAAGGCCACATCTTAGCAGTTACACTAGTTATCGCGTGGGTTATCGCGCGATAACCCAGTTATCGCGGGGGTTATCGCGGGGGTTATCGCGCGATAACCTGGTTATCGCGTGGGTTATCGCGTGGGTTATCGCGCTTCATTTTATGTTTCCCCTTTTCGCTTTAGCTCTCAAAGCTTTCATATTCTTTGATAATGGCCCTTGCTGCTGCCCACGCTTGGTGCGAGCACCATCAAAAGCTCCTTGGGGTCCGTCGCCTTGGCGGTCCTGAGGGGTTTACGATGGGTGATGCCAATGTGAGGCGCCCTGTGGCGACCCGCTTTGAACATGGTGTGGACTTTGGACTCCTTGTCCATAAGTCCCCCTTCATGGCGGACAAGCGAGACCCCCTGGTTCTCAGCAACTACATCTTCGAGTTGCTAGAGGTAAATCCAGGGGTTGCTAGATTTTTGATCCAGCTTCATCCGGACGATGTGGACGCCGTGGTGGAGTCCGTCACCGCCCATGCCGAGAAGGGTGCGGGGACGAAGACGACCCTCTATGTGGGTCAGGAGGAGGAGGAGGAGGAAGTGGAGGAGGAGGAGGAGGATGCGGGGGGGGTGGGGGCTGGGGGGAGGAAGGAGAAGCCCCACAACCCCCTCATGATTAGTGTCCAGAAGGTAAGGATCCGACCGGGCAAGGGGAAGGGAAAGTCGGATGGTTGGTTCCCCCAACCCCTCACCCACAACACCCGCCGGGTCTGCACTGACGACCCCGAAAACAAGCTCCCCATGCACTCCCTTTGCCCCACAAGGGAGTGGGAGCGTGAGTGGTATGGGGTCACCACTCCCAACATTGTTTCGGGGCAGGGGGTGATTCTTTTTCCATTTGGGGCAACACCGCCCCTTATTGGGGAGGCGGAGGAGGTGGTTGCCGCCGAGCCCTTGGGGGCCTTTAATAGGGACCCCAATGACCTTGTGCTCACGGTGGGGGGAAAGCTGGTGGTCAACCACCTCCTGGAGCACGATTTTTTGAGTGATGTGCAGCTGCAAAGTCTTTTGGATGATTTGGATAGGGTGCCTCTCTCAATGAAGGCACCCATTTTCAATGAGAACGCCCCCATTGTCGGGAGGCCCCAAGATTCTGGGACCCGCCGCACATTGTATGGCAACTATGGGGGTGCCAACCACCACAGGCACAACCCCCACAAGCTCCATGATCTGCCAGTCCTCAAAAGGGTGGCAGATCGTGTGCTTGAGACGGCGAAGAAGACTGTGGTGGGGGGGGTCGGATGGAGCTGCACCATCCTTGACATGGCCGAAATTTCGAGCTATGACCACACCCCCCAGCACCTCCATCGCGACGCCCCCCCCTACACCATTCCTGAAGGCACATTGATTGTCAATTGCCTTATTATGCTAACCCATAATCATGAGGAGGAGGATGGGTCACATTTTCTTTTTGTGCCCTCGAGCAGTTCGGGGTTCCCTGACCCTTGGGTGGAGAGGGCTGTGCCATTCAAGAGGGGCACTGCCTTTTTTTTTAATGCCCTTGATGTCCACAGGGGGTCGGGGATTCCCAAGGCCTCCCCCATGGGGGTAAGGGACCCCCGTCTCATGGCATTTTTTGCCATTGAGCTCACCCAGGGGGGGAATCTTCGATTCCCCAACTTGCACGTGACGCAGTCCATTAAGAGGCCCCAGCTGGGGGCACCTGGTGGCCGGGTGGCCACGACAGTCCAGTGTGATGGGGCGCTTAGGTGTAGGGGGAAGGTGGTAGCCAGTTGCTACGGATGCAATCGGCTGATTTTGTGCACCGCCCACAAAGATGGCCTTTGTGTGCCATGCCAAGAGGGGGAGGAGGTGGTGGGGGGGGAGGAGGAGGAGGTGGTGGTGGACCCCAATGGGGTCAGCATTGAGCAATCTGCTCAGTGCTTGCTCCCAGTGGGAACAACCACAGGGCATTTTTTGTTGTCGGGGTGGGGGATTGGGAGGGAGCTGATTGCCCCCCTCACTAATAAGGAGGCGGGGGCGGTCGCAGGCCACCCCGATCAGTGCCCCTTGGCCAAGGTGTGCCATGGGGAGGCACTGCCCTGGCCCACCTTGCAAGGGCATGTTGGGATGAAGGTGCCGGCGGGCACCATTTTGGTGGTGAGGAGGGGGTTGTATGGGGGAGTGGCAAGGGTGGCCCCTGAGGTGGAGGGGGTGGCCCAGGTGGTGGAGTGGCGGCAGGTGGGGGAGTATGCGGCCGTCACAGACTTCGTGTGGCTGCGGAGGCTGGGCCTGGTGCTGGACGACGCCAAGAAGGAGGGCCAAGGCATGTGTCCATGTCACCAGGTGTGAAAACTTCCCACAACACCCTGCTCTAACCCCTGCTCTAACTAGTTATCGCGCTAGGTTATCGCGTTCTAACTAGGTGCTCTAACTAGTTATCGCGCTAGGTTATCGCGTTCTAACTAGTTATCGCGGAGTTATCGCGGGGGGTTATCGCGGGGGTTATCGCGCGATAACCTAGTTATCGCGTGTTTTTTTTTGTTTCTTTTGTTTTTTTCAGGCTACCATCTTGCAGCTGCCCCACATCTTCGTCAAGGACGACGCCCAGGCAGCCGAGGCAGCAGGCGGAGCGGCAGAAGCAGCAGGGGCACGGCCCGCCAAGCCGGTGGCGGCCCGGTTGGAGCTGGAGGGGGAGAAGAGGCTGCCGGAGGGGGCGTCGTGGCGGTGGGGGGAGCCTGGGGATGAGGCCTGCAGGATGGGGGGGACGGGATGGTACCGGCAGGTCACCATCACCGAGAAGGAGGGGGGGGTGGAGAGGAAGACCAACCTCACCCTCCCCTCCTATGTGTGGGTTGGGGGGGAAACGGCCAAGTGGCCGCAAGCCGCAGAGGGGGAAACGGTTGCGGCTTTTTTGTGTTTGTTTGGGATGAGCGACCCCCCCCAAAGGAAATCTTATTTGCTTTTGAGGGTGTGTTTTTTGTGGGAGGGGGAGTATACGGGGAGGGAAGTGTGGCAGAAGCTGCACAGGGGGGGGGACATCCACTAGGTTGGTGGGTATGACCCCCCCCCTTCTGTGCTGGACGCCACTGCCGATTGGGTTCGGCAGTATGCACCCAAGGGGGGAAGGCCGGGAAAAGGCCAGACGAAGCGGGGACCAGACGTGGTGGTGGTTGAGCCGGATGCCCCCCCCCCCCTTAGGGGTAAGGGCCAAACCCCCGCCCCCAAGCCCTCCCCCAAGCCATCGAAGGTGGCAAAGGTGGCGGCAGCCCAGCCCCCCCCATGAGGCCCTGGACGTGGAGGCCTTGGGGGCCAGTGTGGCCACCCACGTGACGGACGCTTGCCAAGTTTTGGTGGAGCAGGCGGCCGCCACGGGGGTCGAGGCCGCACTGGCCAAGGGTTGGTCGGCCGACCACAAGTTGGCCTTGGCGAAGGCCGAAAAGGCCCAGGGCAACACCCAGCGTGCCCTGGACCAGGCGCTCAACCTGGCCGCCAAGAGGGGGGAGGAGGTGGAGGCGATGAGGGAGGCCCTGAGGGAGGCCCAGGAGGGGAGGCGGAAGGCGGAGGTGGAGGCGGCCCAGCTTAGGGTGGAGGTGGAGGGGCAGCGGAGGAGGGGGGATGACCTTGGGCAGCGCTTGGGGGTGGCTGAGGCGCAGGTGCGCAGCCTCACCTCCACCCTCTGTGCCTCCTTCGGGGTGCAGCAGGCCCAGCAGGGGCTGGCGCCGCAAGGGTTGCAGAGTCAGGGTAGCGGGAGTAGGAGTGGGAGCCAATGACTAGTGGATTTGCTCAAGGGGTTGCCCAAGGGCATTTTTCGTGGGGAGGAGCGATATGGGGCCCAACTGGACATGTGCCACTTTGGCCTCGTGGGAAGTGGAAACCCCAACCCCTCTAATTTTAGGGCGACCCACATGGCCGCTGCTACCGTCAGGCCTGCCCTCACCCCCTTGGTTGCAGACCTCAATGGATATTGCAGCTCCAATGCTCCACCATGGTTCACATGGTGTAGCATCCAAATTGTTCGCCCCCAAGGGACGGACACCATGGGCCTCCACTCCCATTTGCGGGATGGGGCGCCCATGGCGCTTATTGTGTGTGTGGGGTCTTTCACGGGGGGTGAGTTTTGGGTAGAGAGTGGTGGCCTGCTGAATCCCTCCTTGAGGGAAAAAAAGAGGCACACCCGTGTGTGCAAGGGTAGGGCGGTGGAGGGTTGGGCATGCACCGCCACCCCGCAAGCCCCGGTGTTGTTCAACACCGGGGCTCTACACGCTCCATTGCCATGGGAGGGCGAGCGATGGAGCGTGATTTTTTATAGTGCGGGGGGGGTTCTGCACTGCACGCCTGTGTGGCGGCAGCAGCTGTTGTCCATGGGTTTTAGGGTGCCCAATGCTTCCTCTAACCCCTCCAGCTAGTGTTATTTGTGATTCGATTATTGTTCACTATTTCTATTACTGTACTTTGTGGACTCTGAGGAGGGGCAACTAGCCCGGAACATGTCCATTTGACTGATTTGAATTTGTGATTGTGGCGCCATGTACCCCGTGCCTGCACATTGTTGACATCTCCAAGGTTTCCTGGGTGCAAAATCAACGTTTGTGAAGGTTTTAGGGTGCCCAACGCTTGCTCTAACACCACCAGTTAGTGCGCACTAACCCCTGCTCTAACTAGTTATCGCGGGGGTTATCGCGCTCTAACTGGGTGCTCTAACTAGTTATCACGGGGGGTTATCGCGCTCTAACTAGTTATCGCGGGGGGTTATCGCGGGGGTTATTGCGTGGGTTATCGCGTGTGTTTTTTGGGCCCTTGCTTCAAAACCCTCCCTCATTTCGTGTCCAGGTCCTCTTATTCTTCATGGACAGTGTTGTCAATGAGGCCCTGCGGGCTCTCAACACAGCTAACCTCCGGCGGTACACCGATCTGCAGTGCCCCAAGGCCCGGCGGCGGCGTTTGAAGGCGGTTCAGCGGCTGGTGCGAGTTCTATTGGGTGACCCAGACGTCGTGTGTGGCACCAACACCAAAGGCGAAGTTTGTTTAAGTGGTGGGGCGTGCACTGCCCTGTCTGGCCCACTTGGCGGCCATCTTGCATTAACAGCTCAGGAGCATGAGGCCCTGAGCATGCTACGCATGGCATGCAGCATGCATCTCTCCCAACGGGCCCTTTTGCGAATGCCCCGCCGTTGCACACAACGGGACCTAAGGACCGTTCGGCAACGGATCATGCCCTACGTTCCCCAAACCACCATTGTAAAGTCTACCACAGGCCGCAATAGGGCAGCTGCCCATGTGCCTTTGCAATCAATTCAGGGTTGGTACCATACAGTACGTGTACCGTTCGGTATCGATACCATACAGTACTCCGGTGTCCTGTATGGTATCGCCTAGCCCCAATGAAGACCCAGTAGGCACCACTAAATGTCCGCTGAATCCTTGGTTTTACAATATATTTGAGCTGATTCCAACAACCAAACTTTCGTCCCAAAAACACCAGAAAATTTCAACAAATATTTGTTACCACAGACCTGCTTTTAAATGTTTCTCAAAACACCCTGCAAATGATTCACACCTTAAATTGTTTGCTTCCCTTTTATGCACTACCCTGCCTGCAGTTCAGCCAAAAAGACAATGTCTCTTAAAACACCGTGCAAATGACTTTTCAGCTCTACCCTGTCTTGCCCTGCAACTCAGACACAAAGAATACTTTAACGTCGACTTTACTGCACACTGTCTTCTTCCTCGTCCAGCGCTAAGCGTGGGCCTTGAAAGAGGGGTCTCAGGATTCAACAGAGCTAAACAAAGGCAAGGCTACACATCAGGATATCAATACACACATGCATGCCACGCCTCAGGGTTGATGGAGGCACAGAGGCCAAAGTCAAATTTACAGATCCACTCATTGCATGTGAATGACAGGCACACGCACGTGACACACACTGAAAACAAGACTTCTGGCGAATACAACTGGAGGCAGACGACGCTTGGGCGCAGCGCGGAGGTCGCCCCAGGCAGTGCTGCGTCGCCCTGACTTCACGCGTCGCCCTGACTTCACGCGCCGTGCGCGCAGTGCTGCTTCGCTCTGATTCTACGCTCAGTGCTGCTTCGCCTTGACTTCACGCGCAGTGCTGCTTCGCCTTGACTTTACGCGCAGTGCTGCTTCGCCTTGAAGTCCCGCGCAGTGCGCGCAGGGCTGCTTCGCCCTGATTCTATGCCCATTGCTGAGGCTTGCACGTTGGTGGACGCATCACTGGAGCATGAGGCTTGCGCTTGCACAGGGAGAGGGGCTGAGGCCCGAACATACACGCCGCTCGTCAGTAGGGTGGTCATCACGCTGATCGCTGCAAGCTTCGGCGACGGGTTGCTTCATTTGGGCTTGGCGTCGGTGGAACTTTTCTGACGCGGTTTTGAAGGGGTCCTCACATGGCCCATCTGAAAGGAGGGATTTAAAACCTTGCGAGCAGTGTTTTTCAGCGTACACGGCACCGCTGCTGGAAACTCATGCACCGCTGAATGCGCATTTGCAACGCGGTGTAATAGGCTGGCCTGGGCAACTAGGACAGGGCTACAGGCCCTGGCGCGATTGCGCCTTTGGCGCGTCGCCATGGTAAACGCCAGAGTGGCAGAGATCGAGATTTGTAGTGAGTCTGTGGATTTCGATGATTGTCTGGTTGGGTTTTTTATTATTAAATATAGATTGCAGTGTTTGATTGTTGCTGCGGTTATATCCCATTCTTGAGTGCATCATTTGCGATGTTGTGTTTGTTTCCAGTTCCCCTCTCCATGTAAATATGGGTATAACAAGGCTGCCGTCGAAGTACAATGCTGCATGCGACGCCAGCTGGCATGCAGAGCCCAGCGTCAAGGACATGATGGCCCGTGCAGTGCACCGGCAGTGAACAGGACCCAGAATCAAGTACGTGTTGAGCGTTGTGCAAGTGTGCAAGGGTGAACAAGGAGGGAGACATCACAGTGGGGTCAACGCAGCAAGCAGAACCAAGGAGCGGTAAAAGAGTTTGAAGATTTGGGCAAGCCAAGGCCTTAGGCAAAATGACGCTTTGTGGATTTTGTGGTTTTTGGAAAAGTTGAAAGAGACCGAGTACAGCACAAACAAAAGTGTTATACAAAATCTTCAATCAAGAAGAAGGCCGCGAGGAGTGCGCCAGCAACGGCGCTGAAGACTTGCGCCCGCAGGCGCTATAACGCCGCGCCAGAGGGCGCTGAAGGCCAGCCTGCAGAGGGGGCGTTCAAGAACGGCGCCAGCGAGCGTCCTGAGGTCTTATGGTGCTGGCGGTGAGGCCAGCGAATGTCTGGATGACCTATGGGGCTGGCACTGAAGCCAGCGAGCATTGGGGAAAGCGTGCGCCAGTGAGGGCGCGCTGGGACAGCGTGGACGCGTCAAGGAGTGCACCGGTGAGGGTGCAGTACATGCGCCAGCGAAGGCGCTGAAGACTTGTGCCCGCAGGCGCTATGGAGTCGTGCCACTGAGGGCACTGAAGACCAGCCTGCACCAGGGGGCGCCAATAACAGTGCCAGCGCGAATGGAGGGTGCTCCATTTAGAATGATGGGAATGTAAATTTTGAGTTTGTAATTGAGGCGCCGACAGCGCCAGAAAGTATGCTGTTTGGCATGTATGCATGGAATATATATGCACCTTTGCCCTGGTTTGTCGCTGTGGAGCCTTTTTTGTTCAGTACCACAGGCGTCAGCACAACAGGGCAAGGGTGCTTACAGTGGCTGGGTGTGAAGTAGATGGGCGGGTGGTAAGCTGCAGTGTGTGTGTGTGTGATTGCCTAGTTGAGGCCCCACCCACTGGCGGGCGAGTGCATGGCTGGTGGGGTGCTGTGTGTGGTTGTGGGTACGCGTAAGGGTCAGCCTCTACGACAGGGGTGGTGGGGGAAGTGGTCCAGGTAGGACGTATGCAAGGGGCGTGGTCGAGCAAGAGTAGCTCCCTTCCAGTCCCAATAAGTATCCCCCAGAAGCCGGACGCCTTTGGTGCCCAGGCCAGCAAAGACTCCATTATCTAGACTGCAGCTCTGCAAGCAAGCATGCAGCCGCAGCCCGCCCCCACGCCCCTAGTTATGCCTTTTGTAGGTTTTGTTGCCCAGGCCAACCATTGAGTTTTTACTTGTTTTACAGACTCTCCACGCTCCGTGTCGTGTCTTAGGAGGGGAGTGTAATAGGCTGGCCTGGGCAACTAGGACAGGGCTACAGGCCCTGGCGCGATTGCGCCTTTGGCGCGTCGCCATGGTAAACGCCAGAGTGGCAGAGATCGAGATTTGTAGTGAGTCTGTGGATTTCGATGATTGTCTGGTTGGGTTTTTTATTATTAAATATAGATTGCAGTGTTTGATTGTTGCTGCGGTTATATCCCATTCTTGAGTGCATCATTTGCGATGTTGTGTTTGTTTCCAGTTCCCCTCTCCATGTAAATATGGGTATAACAAGGCTGCCGTCGAAGTACAATGCTGCATGCGACGCCAGCTGGCATGCAGAGCCCAGCGTCAAGGACATGATGGCCCGTGCAGTGCACCGGCAGTGAACAGGACCCAGAATCAAGTACGTGTTGAGCGTTGTGCAAGTGTGCAAGGGTGAACAAGGAGGGACACATCACAGTGGGGTCAACGCAGCAAGCAGAACCAAGGAGCGGTAAAAGAGTTTGAAGATTTGGGCAAGCCAAGGCCTTAGGCAAAATGACGCTTTGTGGATTTTGTGGTTTTTGGAAAAGTTGAAAGAGACCGAGTACAGCACAAACAAAAGTGTTATACACGCGGTCACAACAATACTAGTATTAGCAGAATTCGTTTTTACGTTCCCAAAACTGCGACATTACGATTCAAGACTAAAAGTGGTGCCGTAAGGCATAATAATGCTAATTACCAACATGGGTAGTAAACTTTCGATCCAGCAGCGTGTTTTTCGCAATATTTCAATTCATCTGGCAATTTTCCGTCTAGCGTGCGCGCGTGCTGCAATGCGGTGCCTGTCTGCGGCACCATCTCAATACCGCACACGTGCTGTGCGGTATTAATACCAGACGGTACGCGTTCGCGGACGGTACGCGTTCATGAACGCCGTTCGGTACCAACCCTGAACCAATTGTGCAAAATGCAATATCTATGGCCCGAGTTATTGGGAAACCCCCCCCTAGTGGCGTTGCCATTATTGTTATTTCAGTTGATGCGACTTCCTTGTGGAAGGCATCCTCCACCCGTGCGGATGTATGGGTTAATGTATGGGGGGGGGGCAAAATATGCTTCGAAGGTGAAGCTATGGGCCTCATGGTTTTGCATGGATGGCGGGGATGAACAGGCTTTTTTGAGAAGCCTGGACATCTCCGCCAACCTCAACCAAGAGGTGAGGGATGTGGAAGAGGACGTTGTCCTCTTTCAAAACCAATTTTTGACTTGCACTGTCATTTTGACAGGGGATGGGAAGGGGATGCAAGCAATGGGGGGGGCTGGGTCTAAGTGTTGGTTGTGCAAAGACCCCAATGGGATTGTGGAGCAAATGGGGGTGGAGTCCACCTCAAGATGGGGGGCATTCTTGAAAAGTGTGACCCCTGATAGGCGGCCGCGGGACTACCAACATGCAGCATGCCGCATCCTAAACGGCATTGCAAAGCGCATTGAGACCACCCTTCAGGCCCTCCCCCCTGGTACCCCTGGTAAGGCCCAAGCTCTTGCAACTTTGCAGGCCTTCAAACAAGCCCTCAAGGATGAGACCTCAGGCATCCCTCTGAGAGAACGCCTCCCTTCGGCCTCAAGGGCCACAGAAAAAGATTTCGATCTAACAACCACCAAAGTTTTCCTAACCTCCCCCCCCTTCCAAAGGCAATTTGTGGATTGCCTCAAAGAGCATGTCCCCACAGTGAGGACCCCTGGGGGACCTATGTTATGGGTTGTTGTGCATGTCATGGTGAAATGCATTGAGGGTTTGTATGAGCTTTGGAGGATGAGGGAGTTGTACACTCTAACCCAAGTGGAACGCCACCGTGCGTTGACCACAAAATTTTCAAAAGCGTGGGAAGACTCAGGTTGGTCCCCCACCAGGTGGATCCATTGGTGCTTGGCACATTCCACCTTTTTTGCCGAGAAATGGAGGAACATTTTTCAGTTTTCCTCCATCCCAACGGAGTATCGGCATGGGCCTTACAAGAGGAGGCTCAAAAATTGTTTTAAGGGTTGGTCCTTGTTGAGGCCAAGTATGTCCCTCCGCCACATGCACCATTGCATGTCCATGAACGCCCTGGAGCAAGGGCTTTTGGGACTGGAGGCAGCCAAGGCCTCAGACATTGATGACTTTGTATGAAAAACGACCACAGATGCTTTGTGCCAAGTGTTTTGTGTTGTTTGTCCTAGGGAGGGAGGGAGGAGGGGTGCGCGATAACTACCCGCGATAACTGCGCGATAACTGAGTTATCGCGCGATAACTAGCGCGATAACTAGTTAGAGCAAGGTGCTCTAACTGCGTTCTAACTCTGTTCTAACTGTGCTCTAACTCTTTGACCCCCCCCCCCAAAACCACCCCTACAATGAGGGTTATGTTGGGAAAGAAAGGGGATGGGGGGTTTTTGAGGGTGCTGAATCCATTTTTTTAGGTGGTTTGCCCCAAAATTTAGGGTACGTGGGTGTTCCAGAAATTGCGTTCTAACTAGGGGTTCCGCACCACGCCCTAGAACGCTACATCCCATGGTTGTCACGAATTGATGTGTCTAAGTCTACGGGGACGGGGTCGCCTTTCTGGACTGAAATGGATGTAAAGGAAATGTTTCCTGAGATCCCGAGGTCTGACATTATCCCAGCTCTTGTGTGGATTCACCACCAGTTAAAAGAGAAAAAGAAAACCAGGGGGCTTGTGGAGTTCTACTTGGCAAAAGATGGGAACCGCAAAATGGACAACACAGCCCACGGATCCAAAGATTTCTTTTATAAGTTCACATTTCATGATGTTGTACATTACATGGTCTTTGAATTACATCTCAATGACATTTTTGTTTCCCTGTCTTCAGTGATGTTACAGAATACTGGGATCCCCATTGGGGGTTCAACATCTGCGCAGGCAGCCTCACTGGTCTCGGCCTGGCCAGCCACAAAAGGCGCCGTTCAGTGCAAAAAAGGCAGCCTCACTGGTCTTGATCTATAGAGACCTCAGGGGAGATTCGCCGGCTGTGCTCAATGATCTGATGTGGTTGCGCTATAGAGATAACTTCCTTATTCTACACCAGCCCACAACGCATGATTTCTCACTAGATCTCTGGACTACGACAGTCCAGCAAGGCTTTGCTACCATGACGGATATGGAAATCACAATTGAGCAGCAGGGCCAACAACTAACCTTCCTGGAGTGTGAGCTGAACTCCCCTTGTGGACCAATTCCGCTGTCTCTGCCTAATTATGCTGAACAACCAATGCAGGGGTCGTCGCCGCCACAGTGGAAAAAGATGTTAGATGCCACTGCACCCAATGCATAGTGCATGCTACAGTCATGGATCCCTTCAGTGATTAAAAAATTTCTGCACTACTGGATTACACCGGAAACGAAAAGGTTGAACCTGCAAAGGGTCCTGAGTCTCCTGTATAGGAAAGACATGCCTAAGCAATGGTGGACCGGAAATCTTAGAAAGGGCCTGAACAAATGGGATGAACTGAGCCTGTACACTGTCCCTGTGGAACGATGACAGCAAGATATGGAGCAAGCCTGTGGGACAGCATTCTTTTGGGATGTGGAAAGGTTTTTTGCATATGAGATGCCTAGCTTTCAATGTCCTGCCCTGTCGCCTGACGTTGTGCTACCTATGTGGTGTGGACTGTATGTTAAATGTGCCTAATCCCATGATGTGTATATCAAATGACCGCGATACTCAAGCTCAAGTGAACAGCGGTGGTGATATGGACTCATGCATGCATGCGTTTGGTCCTACCTGCTGATCACTACTCTACTGTAGAATACACCGGTGTAAGTGGCTGTTTTTTATTTCTCTTCCGCTCTTGTGCTGTGCTACGAGTGCCCTGAGGAACAAGAACTGCCCGTGTCCGTGCCACCTGACGAAGCAGTAGATTTTCTGAGACTTGATCATAGATCACAGATTAAGTTACGATCACCAAGGTGTCGCACTAAGCTCCTTGTGTACCTCTCTACCCACTCCAAGACTACTTGCTAAGTCCTTTGTATCAATTCTCCATGAATACCGCGACTACACCGAGTACTCAAGACACTCAAGCTCAACAAGCCGCCAACGCCAATATGGTGATGCCTGGAGCGATGTCCTGTGCACAGCCTAATGGAATGACGGGAAATACGACGCAGCTATTTCCCCAAATGGGACAGCCGCAAATGCTGAATGCGATGCAGTTCCAGGCACCAGCCCAGCAAATGATGGGTGGGACACTCGGCCAGCAAAACACAATGATGGATGCAGGAAATAACGCGAATGGACAAGGATCACCAAATATGATGGGCCAGCCGCCGAATCTGATGGGAAATCAAGTGCCGTTCACCGTGAACTCAACTAATGTGATGCCCCAACATCAACACTATCAACCAGGACCGAACGGGAATTACAGCCTCATTCCGCAGCATGCTACTGGCGCCTACAATCAACCTCCCATGCAAAATATGGGTATGCAACGGCAGCCGAATGTGCAAACCCAAGGGGGTGGTGGAGGAAAATTCAATTTCCCGTGCGACAACTGTGACGGATATGGCCATGGCACTAACTACTGCCCTTTTCCACAGGACGACTTGAAAATTGCGAACAAAAAAGCAGCGCGTATAGCGCGTAATGCGGAGGCGGATGACCGACAGGGCCGAGTCAACCAGATTCTGATGGATCGTGGCTTCCATAACGCGGTGTCTATACTACCGAGCGAACGACGTGCCCAGCGCTACAACCAAAATAATGTGACCAACCCGGGTTTCTCTCAGGGCATGATGCCGATGCAAGGAATGCAGATGGGGCCTCCGGGTGCCCAGTTTGGACAGCCATGGGGATCAATGTCAATGTCGATGACTCCCCCAAGGTGCGTAATTGCCCCTGCGACAGTGCCGGTCACTGTAACGACTCATGACGGAAGGCAGATGGTGGTTCAAATGCCTGCAGACAAGATATCACCGACGGGAGGCTAAAGTGCTACACCATCGCCAACGACATCCACGGGTAACGGCCCCGGTGTACCGATGGGGGAACCGCAAACGCCCCAACACCAGGTGATCCAGGGAACAGGGATGCCACAGCCAGAGTTCTCCCCTGCTACGATTCAAGTATGGGAAATGCGATGGGGAAAACTGAATTCCAAGCCCGACATGCCTACGTATACTTCCAGACTGCAGGCGCTCAGGGGACTGAAGGAAATTGAATGTCCTGAACCTTTTGAGGGATTCCTGGTATTGCTATTTGACAACGAGGCGGACGCAAACGTTGCTGCCCTATTGCTGAAGGAGTTTATCCTGCGCTCTGATGATGGGTCAACCCTACCATCCACCGTAGAAGGCCCAAGGCTAAGGGCCCCCCCGCCGCCGCCGATTACCCCGCCGACACACCCAGCTGACGGAAAGGACGATGGAAAAGGCGAGTGGGCCACAACGCCGAAGCGTAAACGGGACGATTCGGGCGAAGCCTCTGCAACTGATCCCAAGATCCTAGCCGTAGAGCGGGAACAGAGAGCCCAGGCACAACGATTGATAGCCACGAACGCCAGGTTGGACCAATGGGATGAGAAGATCACAGATAATTCTAAAGCGGTTGGCGACATCACCACGAATGTGGCCCACCTCGTGGGATGCAGCATTCTAGGGCGTGGTGCGGAACCCCCCCAATTTTGGGTGTTGTTAATATGGTTGGAACCCGGAATTTCACATGTTACATGGGTGCACTATGATGCAACAATGTGCCTTCCATGTTTCGTTTGCTCGATATTGCCCGTTTTGCACTTTTTGCGATTTGATCTTTGTGTGCTCTAACTAGTTATCGCGGGGTTGGAACGGGGTTAGAGCACTAGTTATCGCGTGGGTTATCGCGCGATAACCTAGTTATCGCGGGGGTTATCGCGGGGGTTATCGCGCGATAACCTAGTTATCACGTGGGTTATCGCGTGGGTTATCGCGCTTCATTTTATGTTTCCCCTTTTCGCTTTAGCTCTCAAAGCTTTCATATTCTTTGATAATGGCCCTTGCTGCTGCCCACGTTTGGTGCGAGCACCATCAAAAGCTCCTTGGGGTCTGTCGCCTTGGCGGTCCTAAGGGGTTTACGACGGGTGATGCCAATGTGAGGCGCCCTGTGGCGACCCGCTTTGAACATGGTGTGGACTTTGGACTCCTTGTCCATAAGTCCCCCTTCATGGCGGACAAGCGAGATCCCCTGGTTCTCAGCAACTACATCTTCGAGTTCGAGGCTCAAAAATTGTTTTAAGGGTTGGTCTTTGGTGAGGCCAAGTATGTCCCTCCGCCACATGCACCATTGCATGTCCATGAACGCCCTGGAGCAAGGGCTTTTGGGACTGGAGGCAGCCAAGGCCTCAGACATTGATGACTTTGTATGAAAAACGACCACAGATGCTTTGTGCCAAGTGTTTTGTGTTGTTTGTCCTAGGGAGGGAGGGAGGAGGGGTGCGCGATAACTACCCGCGATAACTGCGCGATAACTGAGTTATCGCGCGATAACTAGCGCGATAACTAGTTAGAGCAAGGTGCTCTAACTGCGTTCTAACTCTGTTCTAACTGTGCTCTAACTCTTTGACCCCCCCCCCAAAAACCACCCCTACAATGAGGGTTATGTTGGGAAAGAAAGGGGATGGGGGGTTTTTGAGGGTGCTGAATCCATTTTTTTAGGTGGTTTGCCCCAAAATTTAGGGTACGTGGGTGTTCCAGAAATTGCGTTCTAACTAGGGGTTCCGCACCACGCCCTAGAACGCTGCATCCCACGTGCAAAAACAGGCGGTTGAGAATATGAAACAGTCCAACCAATGGCACGACTGCGGAATACTGGACAACAAGGCTAAATCGATCCTGAGAAGAGGTCAACTCCCTAAGTTGAACGAACTGAAACAGTACTATGTCATCCAGCCCGATGAGGATGAGACGCGATACGTGGTGTCACAGTGCCTCACAGAAGAATATGGCCCGATTGCGTCCCCCATCAAACTCCTAGACGAACCATGTCGAGAGGAGACTGTGGAGACACACCCAATATGGGTTTTTGGAGATGTGGCTGACGCTTCAAAGGCAATGGATGCACTGAATGCCATACTGACGATCCAGGATGCGGAAGTGGCCAAAGCCATGGGGTCAGAGATGGATACAGAGGCATGAAAATCTCGTACGGAGATAACCATGCCATGGTGGGCTGCGCTCGGTGCCCTATGCGACACATACTACAGACGTGTGTCACCGAAACCCCAGAGACACGGGGATACCTTATCCTCTCCCATATGCCGGTTGCTTTCAAGCACCATCGAAACTACTTTTTCCATTGCTGAAGTGCATGAGTCACACAAACCATATGGTATGATGCCAGGCGACCCCCCCACATATGTGTCCACAGCGCGCACTGCCAACTGCGTTAAAAAAATGTGTAATTTAACCCCCGGTGCCCAAGCGTCCACAGATGCGGCACTGTCTAGACTTAAAGCAGTGCAGATGGCAGAAAAATGTTTCATTTTAGATATGAAGAGGGCTGTTGCCAGTGACGAACTGCTGTTGGAGGAGACATGTTGGTATGTTACCCACAGGTTTAAAACCCACCTCCCTATTCCTGAGTTCTGGGCTGAGGAATACCCCACGGTTGTGGTGCTGTGGAGAGCACTCCAAAAGCAGCAACACCTGGCGGACATATTGAAGCGTTTTCGTGACCCTCCTGCAAAGCACCGCAATTTCTGCAAGAATCGAACATTTCGTGAGTCGGTTTAAGTTGCTTAAACTGTTCTAGGGCGTTAGCCACAGGCCTTCGAATCTACATAGATGCCTGTGAAAACACGGAAAAACAGTGAAATCTCACGTATAATTACAAAATGGGGCACAACAGCATAAATTTATTATAAAAAAAACTGCTATTTTAACATAAAAATCGGCAATTTTAGCTATTGCTCTGTAGCCTTCGTAATCCCATTTTACGTCATAAATTGCGCTGTTCAGCGCACGTGCGAGCCACAGCGGGTAGCGGTAGGGAGACCCTGCCGCTACCGCTTCACCCCCCTTCTTAAAGGTTTGTTTATCCTCCAGGAGGAAAAACAAACCCCAGAGGTAGCCCTTTCCTAGGTCTCCGGTGGGGAGCACCAATACTACCCTCAGGCAAAAACCTGCTTTGCCACTCTAGGAAAATAAAAAGAAAAAGGCCTTGGGTGGCCTGCCCCGTTTGTTTCGAAAACCTGAAAAAGTTTTCAGTTTCCCGAAAACCTCCATGCTTTCAAAAGCCAAACAACAGGACAGGCATGCACACAGCACTACAACTCAGCATCAAATAAACGTTGCTGTGTCAGTTCGTGCCTTACCCAGGCACCGTGCACTATACTGTACAAGTGCGGGTGCGTGTGCCAGGGGCTTATCTGCCCCATATATACATGGGTTTTAAGACCCACATATATACCTGGTTGGTGGAGCCTGACAAGACTGGGCTCTCACCACGGCAAGTCTGACAAGACTGGACCTGCCGTCAGGTGTTCCAACAAACGGAATTTTAAATTATTACCGTCTCCAGCGACGGCTGCCACTGCCGGGCGTCTGCGTCCCACTCTCTTGGTTGGTCACCCCGCTGGTCGTGGCGGTCTTTTTTGGTGTCTTGAAGGCGACTTCCACCTTCTTCTTCGCTTCGCCCGTAGCGGACTTCGTCTTGGACGTCGTCTCCAGGCGACGGACTCGCTCTTGGGTGAATTTTGGCCGTTTTGCCCAAAATGGCCACAAACTCCTTCTCCCCCTGATTTCACCCCCGAGGTTGCGTGCGCCACTTGACCAAGGGTAAGGGCAATTCGGAGAGGGCACATAAGCCCACATCGAATGGGGTGTTTCCCCATGTGGCCTCTCCTCTTGATGGGAGAGTTGTGAGTCACCCAATTTGGGGTATGTTGCCATTCTGCCCCAACCGTTACGTTTTCGAGAAAATCAGCGCGCAAGGCTTTCCGTCGATCGTGCGAACTCATGCTTCTCAAGGACCAAGAGTTCGCACGGAACCCTACGTCTCCCCCCTATGTCTTTCATCCATGCCCCTTTCACGCGGGCATATCATCTTGCTTAGGGAAGCGGGCAATGGCGGTGTTTTAGGCAGCCTATGGGTCTCGCAAACCCAAGTCGTTTGCGTGCGCAAACGCTAACTTTGTGGCCTTGTGAGCATGAACGTTAATGACCGAACACAATGCTCACAAGACCAAAAGCCCGAGGCCATTTTCGTTTTACGAGCCAACTCAACGATGGCTCCACGCAATTCAATGCGTACCAAAACTCTATTTTCAAAAGAGGGCAAGTTTTGGTCGAAAATTAGGCCAAAATGGCCAAACCCCCGAGGCCCGTACTCGAAGCCTATGGGGAGTTGAGCCTCGAACCAAGGCAATATGTAAAGTAGAGACCACGAAGGACATCGTGGATGGCTTGGTTGATTTTTACAACCTTGTCTTCTATTTTATATAATTTCGCCTTGTGAGCACGCGTGCCACATTGCCTCTTTGCACACGCGCTCATATGCAAGCACTAATGACACGAGTGGGCGGAGACAATCTAACCATAGGGTGCATATTTGAAAGCACCTACTATGGGCCTACTCCAAAAGTGTTTACTCATATTTTTGCTCCTCAAGTTCCCAAGGATATGTTCATGCCAATGTCGCCGATATATGCACTTTTTCCCATAAATAGTGTGCTTCAAGGATTGAGGTGTTAAAAATGCTTTCATTGTGCTTTGAACCTCAACCCTTGTTGCAAAAGGGAAGCAAAGCTTCGGTTTACATCCATGCAAAAGCCCGAGGCTCCTTTCTCTTGCGATACGGAGATACGATATTTGG
This sequence comes from Eutreptiella sp. 'Long Island Sound 2002', assembly GCA_964036045.1. NCBI lineage: Eukaryota > Euglenozoa > Euglenophyceae > Eutreptiales > Eutreptiaceae > Eutreptiella > Eutreptiella sp. 'Long Island Sound 2002'. The sequence goes on along the minus strand of OZ038404.1, from coordinate 11,987,474 downwards.
AGGGATCGCTCTTGGGTGAATTTTGGCCGTTTTGCCCAAAATGGCCACAAACTCCTTCTCCCCCTGATTTCACCCCCGAGGTTGCGTGCGCCACTTGACCAAGGGTAAGGGCAATTCGGAGAGGGCACATAAGCCCACATCGAATGGGGTGTTTCCCCATGTGGCCTCTCCTCTTGATGGGAGAGTTGTGAGTCACCCAATTTGGGGTATGCTGCCATTCTGCCCCATACGTGTGTCACTTTCCCTCCAATGGGAAAAATAGCTAGAGGCGACCATGAGGGATGGCAAGTGGCACATATTGGGACCTAACTCCCATGTGTCTATCGCATCTTTGGTTGAAAGAATCCCCGCCGTGGCCATGGAGATATGGAATCATGAGTGCGGGCCATTTTGGCCAAATTTCGCTGTTTTTGCCATTGTATGCCATATCGGAATTACCATATCTCCATGGGGCACGGGATCTAGCCAGGAAGGAAGGGCGCATATTGTAGCATATGACCGAGGGTTGGACGCCCTTGAGTTTCGTATTTGCTCCTCCTGCTCATCCGGAGTTATTCAACTTTTGGTGCGATCCACGATCCCCACCTTTGCACCGCATGTTGCTTTCTGCCCCGTCCGTGTGGTCATCCCCTCGGTGAACAGTAAGCAGCCGGCGTGACAGCAAGCGATAACCCAGGGCATGGGACCAAAGGGGATATCAAGGGTTGTGAATCAAGGCTTGGCGCGTCAATATCGCCAAGATTTCCTACCCTGGACGGTCGCCCGAGACGGCCGATTTTGCCATTTTGGCAATCATGACCCCACGTGACGAACCCGTGGTGCCCTGATGCCGGGACCTCAGAGGGAACCAGGTTGGGTGAGGGTTCCAGAGAGTTGGTATGCGAAGCGCATAGGGTCAGTTGCCTCGTCCCCACCTCTGGCGGGTTTGGACGAGGGGTCAATTTTGGAGATTTTTGAGCTAATATCAGTTTGGGCTGAAGCAGCCCATTTTCAGCTACCAACTCCTAGGGGATAATGGCGGGGCCATATCTCTGGCTCAGAGGAGAGTTGGGACCTGCCGTTAAGGGAGCATAGGGAGCCACTGTCGGTTGGCCTTGGAGCGCCTTGGTTCCCAGGAACTCGCCTGTGGCTCGGCGGGACACCCCCCCTATTGGCAGGGTTTCAGGGTCCGGACTGAGCAGGGCATGGGTTGTGTTTGAGCCCCCGCCCCCACCAGCCACTGAGAGGGTCGGACCTGGGATTGGGATACGAGTTGGGATAGAGTGTCTATTGTCCTGTGATGCCCTTACCCCAGTCCAGTCTTAACCCCATGTGTACATATCCTGATGTGTTGCTGTACATACTTTCGTTCCCTTGTTGCAGAGTGGCAAGGATCCTGAAACGCTTTGTCACATGACATGAGCGCATTGATGCCCCTGTGAGCGTAGTGCTTTGCCTGCCTGCTCACTTGCGCGTGTCCACCGCAGCGTCCCGTGGCCGGCCCCCCACGGGAACGCGTCAAAAGCGTTAGCGGTAGCGGCAGGGTCTCCCTACCGCTACCCGCTGTGGCTCGCACGTGCGCTGAACAGCGCAATTTCTGACGTAAAATGGGATTACGAAGGCTACAGAGCAATAGCTAAAATTGCCGATTTTTATGTTAAAATAGCAGTTTTTTTTAAGAAAAGTTTATAGTGTTTTCAGCACTGTGTTTTTGCTTCTCCTGCTGCTTGTTGTTGCTGTAGGGTGTCCTGCTGCTGGTTTTGGATGATGAAAAGCTTTTGTTTGTTGAAATACAGTAAAGCCAAGTCAATCCAGGATAGCCCAAGCCAATAGTATGCAAGGAGAAGGTAATTCAGGATCAAAGCATGAAGGGCTGCAGTGTAAACAGTGAAAGATGATTGTGTATTCACAGAAACTACAGCTCAGGTCACAAATGAATGCATATTCACAGAGATAGCTGAAATGTTTTAGGAAAAGAGTTAGAAAACTGCCTCAGGATCACTCTCTCTCTCCATAGTGCCATCTTAGGAGATGTGCACTCTTTGTTTTGGGTCCCATATGTGCTGAGGTGGCATGGTATGTGGCGATGAGGTCACTGCCATGTCACATGGGATCTTCATACTTAGCTAGGCTGACCAGGAATTGAACCCAGGACCGCTCAAAAAGAGGTGCCCAGCCCCCTAGGGTGCATACCACTAGGATAGCTAAGAATTCATGGAAAAACATAGATAAATTCATAGGCTCTACTTTAGGTATGTCAGTGCTCAGTCAACTCAGAAAAAGATGTTTTACTTCACATTGAAAGGGGATTGAGGGGTCCACTCCATATCCTGATTGGGTGTTTGGTTCCATAGGTCAAAATGTGTTATCACCAGTTTTGGTTGGACCAATACTAAGATTAAAATGCATGGATGCTCAGTGCATCTCTAATACAACTAGAGTATGCCTCAAAGCAATGGAAAAGCACTTTTTCTTACTCCCCCCTTGTGCTGTGGTGGCCACCACTGTCGCATTTTAGGAAAAGGGGAATTTTTCTTGGCCTTTCCTTGGTTTCCACATCTACTTTAAAATACCTACAGTCTCCCTCACACTGAAAAATGGGCGCTCACCATGGCTGGTGTCCTTTTGCTGCTCTGATAGTACAGTTTCCTACAGAAGACTCAGCGCTCTTGGCGCTGCCGGGGCTCCTGTGGCTTGGTTGGGTTAGTATGGGTGCATGCCAAACATGTGCATATGCATCCCTCCCTCCAAGACGCAGCGTCGACACAACCCAAACGCAAGACACATTATACACACTCGCATGGGTTCTCGTAAACCTGCTGGCGACCTGTGACCTGTCTTAGGGCGAAGGGAGTCAAAAAAGAATTAAATTTGCCCCTTGGTGGGGTCTTGGTTCTGCTCAGTTTCTCCAGGCACCTGCGTTTCGGCCCGAACACGGCCTACTCAGCGAGGCTGCGCGTGGGTATCTGCAGAGGCAGGAATGGGAGAATTATGGACGAATCCACGCAAAAACGAAGCGACGACACCAAAATCCGTCAAATGACGGCGTAGAATTTTTCTGAAACGACACACCTGAGCAGAATCCAATTGTGCATCAGAAGCACATTTTTATAGAAATTATAGTCATCTCTGGATTTTTTAAATCCAGAAATTCATACGCATGAAATGGCGGCGCGCAGGAGCGGCTCCTAGCGAGGCGCCGGAAAATGGAAAAATAATGGAATTATAAACGTATGTATCACGTAGTCTTGAAAATGACGAGACACACATTAATAAACAAACATACAGATTCCACCCACACTAATAGAAGATTCGAAAATTCAAGAATTCGACAATCAACGAAAAAGACTTCAATGAATCAGGTATAAACTACAGGTATGCTTGTCTTGCATGCCGCATACACATTGCTCGTCTCGTGTCTCCGTGAACGAGTCGTGTAGCAGCGTTAACAACGATAACCACGATAGGACGCGGTAGAGGGATTGATTAGAAAGATTGCAGATGATTAGCGGTCAGATCAGGGTGATTAGTCATACACACAAGTGCGTAGCAACGTTCTTCGCGTGCGCCCCTTTTGTACTCTCACCTTGCTTCACTTCCCAGCGGTAGGTAAGGTAGGTACGCCCAGGCGGGGCCACCCCCTGGTGGAGTCAAGATTTACGCGCAGATGGGCAGGTTTGCCCAAGACCTCGTCGCATACTCGTGCATGCACACACGCATTAAAGGGTAGGCCACGCGAAGTGCGCACGGTAAACCTTGTTTAGGCTACCCAGGGGCTCCTCGGTACGTTCTTTAAGAGAACCTGAGGAGTCCCTTAACGCTTGCTTGCTTGACAAGGGTAGCTGCTTCTGCAGCGTGTTTGCGGACAGTGTATTATAGGGCACACTGAGAAGGGTATAATACCTGGAGTGTGCATTGGTTCCTCCGCCGCAAACGCCCTTTCATTTGCCTTTGTTTTACAGGTGGGCAGGTAGGGTGAGTGGTGCAGCAGCATTTTTTTATGCCCTGCTAAACAGGGGCGCAGATCACACAAACAAGTTACTCCGCTCCGCCTGTGGCAGAGCAGGGAGTCCGACTTCATGGACATCTGCGCCTTGCACGCGAGAGCACTCCTTCCCTCCAAGCCCTAACAGGGGAAACACGTTGTGGCGTCCCCTGTCAGGCCACAGTTGCTTAGTAGCGCTGTGTTCTCTTGCCATTTCACAGGAGGGTCGCTAGGACCCAAGAGACCTTCATCTTCGCAACGCCCAGTAGAGTGTGCGTGTAGGAGTGGTAGTCCTGAGTGGGGGCTAGAGCCAGTTGCCCAGTGCTCGCCCACCAGGATGGTGCCACTGTAGGGTGTGTAGGACCTGTAGGGGGTGTGTCGCTGTCCCACCCTTTTCCTGCAATTTTAGCGGGGTTGGTGGGCTGTGGCAGTGGTTAGGTCAGTGTTTTGGCCACATAGCAAACAGGCGTTTTGTATGCCTTCATAGCTTTTGGCCACCCCTCCCTGTAGTAGACAGATAGGTAGGGAAAACAATACCTGGATTAGTACGCTGGGTATTCCCCCAAGGTTTTGCGCCAGCACAGAAATTGGGCGCATAGGGGAGGGGAGACCCGGGGCGTACCCCGTGGCATCAATAAGCCAACCCTCCAGGTTCAGCAAGGGCGCAGACTTGGGTATAATTAGGACACCACTTCTGCGGCTTGCTCTCAGGACCTTAGGACTAGCACACTCACACATACGCTTTGGTAGGTAAGGGTAAGGTTCAGTCCCTAGCTTTAGTCTTGGAGGCAAGCGTCTCAGCGAGCCTCAGCAACTCACCAAGGTTGTTCTGGGACAAGTAGTCAACCAGAACTGATTTTAGGCGTCCCTCCGGTAGTACAAATGCAGAGAAGGGCTCCCAGGTGGCCTCTTCGACTCCAAACCCTTCCCAGAGGGTGAGGAAGCGCCAACCCTGGCGATAGCGGTGGCGTAGGACAGACTTCACCAGGTAGAAGCCCTCCTTAGCCATCTCCTCGGCGTTCATGTCGGGGAGTTCACCTTCAACTTCCATAGGGCTGGCAGCCCCTTGTAGGTCCAGAGCGGCGATTTCCTCGTCGTTCAGCTCCCACTCCTCCCCACAGAGGTCTTCAGGATCATGGTAGCGCTTCAGGTGTTGAGCAGCGCACACCAGGGTCCCCCCTAGACGGGGAGAACACCGCACGGTGATACGGTGTCCATCCACAGATAGGATCTTGTACGGCCCGAAGTATGGGTCATCGCTGTTAGAGCGTGGCCAGGCGGGTAGTCGACTGTGGTGCACCAGCACCCAGTCCCCTTCTTGGTAGGTGGCCGGTACACGGTGCTTGTTCTTCTTGTTCCACTGACGTTCCCTCACTCTCTGGAGCATAGCCTTGGCCTTGTCCACCTTCGCTTGTTGCTCTTGGACCCATTCACCCACAGAAGAATGGGTGTCCTCTGGATAGGGGGCATGTAGGAACCACGCCGGGCGCCCCATGAATAGCTCATGTGGCGAGTAGCCAGTAGCTGAACTCTCTTGGGAGTTCATCATCAAGGATATGACGCGGAGTAGTCTCACCCAGTCTCTGGTGCGTTCAGTTTTGCACCATATCCTGACGTTCTCCTTCAGGACACGAATCTGTCGCTCACATAGGGGGTTGCTCGTGTGAGAGTAGGGAATCCCCGTAGACACCTGGACATTGAGGGATCTCAGGACCCTCTTGTACCAGCCAGTATCTGAGCGTACTCGTACGTCCTCATCGGAGTTGATCTCCTTGGGCGCCCCATAGACACAAAACCACTCCTCCAGGAGTATCTTGATAGTCTCCTCTCCGGTAATGTGCTTGGTACATGGGAACACCCTGGTAAACCTAGTCAACCCACAGGTTACCACAAGGGCGAAGTCATAGCCCCCGAACTTCGGCATCTCCGTGTAGTCCACGTATAGAACACTGTTAGCACAGTGAGGGATGGGCAGGGTCGAGTAGAGACCTCTGTCCCTGACATCCCCTGGTTTACAGGACCTGCACGGGCACTTGTCCACGATAGGCAGGAGCGTCTTCCGCAGCTGGTCGTCAGTCCACGTAGTGTGGAACCACTGCTTGAACAGCCTCAGGGTACGGTCAGCACCCACATGACCACTGGACTCATGGGTCCACTTCAGCAGCGCTGGGACTCGGTCACTAGGCACCACGATGCGGTCCTCGTGCCAGAGGTAGCTCTTGTCCGGCTTCCACTGGTCTTGGTTGACCAGGAGGGGTTCAAGGCGTTTCTCCAGGCGCCGGTAGATATCCCCAAACTCCTGTAGGTACTCCGATTGTTGGAGTCCATCCAGGGGGCGTATCATGGTCATGTTCAGGTCCAGGTGTACGTCCATACGGCTGAACGCCTTCTTAGCCAGCGCTTCAGACCGGGCACCAATCAGGGCGTCGAAGTTGTTGCGGCTGATGTAGTCGGCACACTCGTTCTTCACTCCCTGGATATGGTGTACCGTCAGCCGTAGTTGACTGAGGTAGGTCCACCAGCGCCGTAGCTTGGCCTTCTCAGGTGGGGGACCCTTCTGGAAACTGCGGTCCGGTTCTTGGTCGCATAGCCAGACCACAGGCTTACTCCCCAACAGTCGTGCTTGTGAGGATAGCACCAGCATACCCGCGAGCAATTCCTGCTCATAGGTGGAGTAGTTCCCCCTGGCCTGGTTCCACTTCCAGTTCCAGTGGCCCAGAGGTACTAGGACCCACTTGTCGTCAGGGTAGCTGTGCTTGAGGGTTCCGTCTCAGTTGAGACCTTCCGTCCCCCATTGGGAAATGGCCGAGTCGAACTCCTCCTTCTCTAGTGCTTGCCATTGGAACAACGTTCCACCACCGCCCACATTGCTGGCGTCGGTCACCAGGATAATCTCCCCTTGTGCCCTAGGCACGCCCAAGCACTTAGCGTTGGCTACCTTGTCTTTGAGCTCGTCAAACGCTTGTTGCTCTTGTGGGCCCCAGCGCCAAGTAGTACTCTTCTTGATCAAGTCCGTCAGAACGGCGCTGGTATAGGTGAAGTTCTTGATGTGGCGGCGATAGAAGTTGCACGCCCCAATGAAACTGCGTACATCATGAAGTCCCTTCTTGGGGTCTTCGTGTCGTACCTTGGCATCCATCAGGGGTTTGGCCTTAGAGGCCGCTGGGGTCCACCACCCATAGCCAACGTCAAACCCCAGGTACTGCATGGTCTCCTGCATGAACTCACACTTCTCCAGCTTGAGTCGTGTGTGGTTCTCCTGGCAGACCGCAAAGAACTCACCCAAGAGGATTAGGTGATCCTCCTGGGTATTGGTCCCAAGGCATACATCGTCGATGTGAGCCTCCATCTGGGCACCACGGGATATGAGCTCCTGCACCTTAGGTCTCCTTCGTAGGATGGACAAGATCTTGTTTATCAGCTCTTGGAACAGAGCGGGTGCGTTAGCCACGCCAAACGGCATGACCTTCCACTTGAATACCCTCCCCTGAGGGGTGATGAAGGCCAGTAGTTCCTGCGCGTTGGGCGTCAGGTCCACTTGCCAGAATCCACTTCGCTTGTCCATCTTGGTCTTGTAGCGACAGGAGGCTATCTTCTCCAGGGTAGACTCCATATTGGGAATGGACCCTGAGCGGTTCAGAGTCTTCTTGTTCAGCTCTCCATAGTCCACTACCAGCCGTTTGGCTGTAGACCCAGGTTTAGCCACCAGGAAACAGGGGCTGCAGTGTAGGGGGTAGTCCCCGTCCTTGTACTCCAGGACTAGGCCAGCGTCGATACACTCCTGTATCTGTCGCTCAATCTCGTCGGCCTGCTCTTTAGGAGCTGGATAGGGTCTCCTCCGTATCTTGTGACCCACGAACTCGGGTTTCAGCTTGAGGTCCATCTGTACCAGCTTGTCGCATGAGGCTGGAGGGGGTAGTTCTCCGAACACCTCCAGATAGGTCCTTATCAGCTTCTGTACCCGCGGGTCCAATACCTTGATCTTGTCCTCCATGTCCTCGTCGGAGTGTAAGTTGCTTGCCCCTTGAATAGACGTCGGGAGGTGGTCCTCCACCGACTCTTCGCCCGCGGTAGCATCCTTCAGCCCTTGGTAGGCATACAGAAGGTCTTGCTCGACCATCTCCGGTGGACGATGGCAACATAGGCACGCTCGAGGGGGTTCACATACACATTCCTCCGAGAGGTCGTCCTCCTCTGGGGTCCTCACATGGGCACCCCATACGCTCTTCATGAGCTTGAGATCTACCTCCCTTTGCCAGGTGGTGATCTTCTGTTCGAGGTCCTCCTTCAGTTGGGATAGGTCTCCCATACGTCCTTGCTTCAGTGGCCATGAGCTGCGGGTAGGCTTCGCGTAGCATAGCTTTTTCGCCACCAACTTCCTCTTGGAATCCACATACTCCCTGAGCCTGGATCGAGGGTCCAGCTCCTCATCCACGGGGTCTTCCACCCTCATGGAGAGCAGGGGTTTCAGTGGGGCGACGTACTCGGCGTTCTCCACTTCCTCCACCGCGGTCTGCACGAGGAAGGCGTCGTGCTCAGTTTCGTCGTCTGAGTGGATAGAGCTAGGTAGCTCAGATAGTCCACACTCAGAGACTCCATCAGGTACAGGTACATGACAGGGAGAGTTGGGGGCGTTGGTGTCAATCAGGACGTACTCATCTCCTCCGGGTGTAGTCTCAACAGCATCTTGAGGTCGTAGGCGATCCTTCAAGTCACTCAAGGCGAGTCCATCGCTTTCACGTTGTATAGCCTGGACCAGAGTAGGGTCCAGGTCTTCCCAGGGGATGGTGGTAAGACTTCCGTCCACCACGCTGAGCATACTCCCCCATCCGGGCTTCCCAATGGGCGTCTTGCGTCCCAGAGGCACGTAGATGGCCTCATCAGGTAACCGCACAGAGCTGATAGTCAGCTTGTCAAGGAGGGTTCGCCAGTACTCGTTGCCCCCATGGGCTCCCCAATCGGGGGAACACAGGACCATACGGGAACGTTCCAAGGCCACCTTGGTCAGCACCTTCCCCAGCTCACTGAATCTGGGGTTCCCGTAGGCCATCCCGAAAGAGGGCCAGTAAAATTTGTAGCTGCAGTTCTTCCCCTTGCTGCAGTATAGGTCCAGTACATGCTGCTTGTTGCTGGCGAACAGCTCCACACTTAGGTCTTCTCGAGAGTAACCCAACTCCTTCAGACCTTGGTCTAGGACTTCCCCCAATAGTTGATAGTCCTCAGTTTTGGAGGCCGCCATCATGTTCGAGGGCTCCTCCTTCGATAGTCTCAGGTAACTCGAGGTATGTTCCGACTGCTCCAGTGGCACAGACTCTCTGCCACTGCCGTGGTCCACGTACAGGAGGTAGGGCGCTTGCAGCGTCAGGGATTGTATCTGGGAGTGCTGCACGAAGAAGTCAGTACCCAGTACAAAGTCGAAGGCCTCAGTGTCCATCACATAGAACCGATGGGCGATAGTTCGAGAGCCCATAGGTACCTCCACTTCACAGTCCCCGCAGCTGTGCACCACATGTCCATCCCCCATGCGTATAGCGGCGGTGGTCATGGTGTTCTTCAGAGTAAGAAAAAGTGCTTTTCCATTGCTTTGGGGCATACTCTAGTTGTATTAGAGATGAACTGAGCATCCATGCATTTTAATCTTAGTATTGGTCCAACCAAAACTGGTGATAACACATTTTGACCTATGGAACCAAACACCCAATCAGGATATGGAGTGGACCCCTTAATCCCCTTTCAATGTGAAGTAAAACATCTTTTCCTGAGTTGACTGAGCACTGACATACCTAAAGTAGAGCCTATGAATTTATCTATGTTTTTCCATGAATTCTTAGCTATCCTAGTGGTATGCACCCTAGGGGGCTGGGCACCTCTTTTTGAGAGGTCCTGGGTTCAATTCCTGGTCAGCCTAGCTAAGTAGGAAGATCCCATGTGACATGGCAGTGACCTCATCGCCACATACCATGCCACCTCAGCACATATGGGACCCAAAACAAAGAGTGCACATCTCCTAAGATGGCACTATGGAGAGAGAGTGATCCTGAGGCAGTTTTCTAACTCTTTTCCCAAAACATTTCAGCTATCTCTGTGAATATGCATTCATTTGTATCCTGAGTTGCAGTTTCTGTGAATACACAATCATCTTTCACTGTTTACACTGCAGCCCTTCATGCTTTGATCCTGAATTACCTTCTCCTTGCATACTATTGGCTTGGGCTATCCTGGATTGACTTGGCTTTACTGTATTTCAACAAACAAAAGCTTTTCATCATCCAAAACCAGCAGCAGGACACCCTACAGCAACAACAAGCAGCAGGAGAAGCAAAAACACAGTGCTGAAAACACTATAAACTTTGCTGGTAGCAAGAGGCAGCCTGTCTCTGTGCACCGGCAGCGACCCCGCGCCGTACAACCAGTGCTCTGAGCAGGCAAATACAAGCAGAAGGGCGGATTAAGATGGATCCAGGAAGAGTGGACGCCGATGTGAACACAGCGCCAGCGCCTGAGGCACCGGCAAGGCCGGCGCCTGGCACTGTACCTTCGATGGAGCCCTTACATGGGCCAGTGGATACGGCGGAGGACTCCCTGGATGGCCTCCAGACGGCCTTCGGGGCCCTGACGGTCGAGGAAGTGGTCTCTCAGCCTCAGCCAGTGAAGAGGAAGAGAGAGAACGAGAGCGAGAAGGATGCTGGAGAAGGAGCAGACGAAGGAGAGGAGCAAGGGCAAGACCCGACGGATGTCCCTACCTTCGAAGGCGCACCAAGCGCATCTGGCCTCCAAGCATCACCCTCTCCCATAACCACCACACTCCCAGCCGCTGCAACATCCACCTCCACAACCAACCCGCCTATGGCAGAGGGCACAGGCTTTACTGGCATGCCTCACTACCCCGCCTATGGCATGGGCCCACCTACCACTGCGCTCCTTGAGGCAACTACTGCCAGTGAGCCGGTGGCTTCCAGCTCTGCGCCGCGATGGTATGCGGCTGACCATCCCCATCCACTCCACGCCACTGGAACCTACATGGAAGTTCCTGGGTATGGACCCTTGAGTGGCTTGAGGAAAGGACCAGAGTCTCTGGGAGGCAGGAGTAGAGGATCGGGAAGATCCTCCAACAGGTCCCTGACGCGGTCGGAGATCAACGAGGTGCTCCGAGGAGCCACTTCGCAAATCGTGAGCGACCTCACGCAAGAGATCAGGGAGAAACTGCAGCCCCTGATGATCCCGTCCCATGCGTCACCTACGACGGTGGGAATGTCACCCCACCGAGTCCAGGCTAACCACCTGGCGGCAGGGTTGACAAATACCCTGGGGAGCCTGAGGAGCCGACCGATGCCAACTCCTGCAGCAGTACCGAGAAGTCCATTCGTCCCGAGGACAGCCCAGCCGCCCTACAGCCACGTGACGAACTCGACGAGGGCCGAGCTGGACCAGCTGGGGCTGACAGCCCTAAGGGCTATGGTGGACGTGGAGCCTTATGGCTCCAGTGATCTAGGCGGAGACCCCTCCGACGACGGGCCGCCGTCGATGGATTCTTCTTCGCCATCGGATGACGAAGACCCTGAGGACCCCGAGGACCCCAAGGGTAAGAAGAAGAAGAAGAAGAAGAAGAAGACCCGACGCCCTGAAGGACGCCAAGCTCAGGAGGCGAAGGCTATTGCCACCTCCAAGATAGTGGTGAACCTGCCTGAGTTCACAGGCAAGGACCTCAGCGAGTTCGCTGAGAACTTTGGCCGGTTCCTACGACTGACCGGCCAAACCCACGCGAGTGGGCGAGTGAAGTGCGACCTGCTCCTGCAGTGCTGCAAGACCAAGTACCTGGAGAAGCAGGTCAGGCAGATCATCACTAACTCCGCCACCTTTGCCGACGTGTTGGCTGCCCTGGAGAGGCAGTACCCGACCTACGAGACCGACCTCTCCATCAGGGCCGAGATCCAGAACCTGCCCGTGCTGCCCAACAACCCCAAACCTGGCAGGGTCTCCGAGCTGTTGGCTGATCTGGATCACTGGGCTGGACGACTGACGCCCGGTTCCTACAGCAGCGACGACCTGCTGTTTTGGTTGTGCTCCAAGCTCCCCCGAGAGCTATGGGACGAGTGCCGTTTGACGGCTGAGCGCAAGGCTAGATCCCTCCGCTACGAGGATCTATGCGTGCTGCTCCTGGAGATGGCGCTGGAGAAGGAGAGCGACCAACACCTGAACCACTACCGTCCTGGTGGTGGAGGTTCTGGAGGCAAAGGGTACCAAGGGTCCCGACCTGGGCAGGGGAATACCCCCAAACACGCCCACGCCCGCCTAATGGAGAACGTGAAGGAGCTATTCTGGTGTGATGCCAGAGATGAGCAGGGCCACCTGCAGCACGCCTCTGACTGCGAGCAGCGAGACTGCTTCGTCGTCCAGGGGAAGCAGCAGGAGAAGATCACCGGCGCCAAAGTGAAGCTGCCGGATCATTACCGCTGCACCATCACGTGTGCATTCTGCGGTAAGCGGAAGCACTATGAGGACGAGTGCTACCATAAGCAACGCCTATCGGCGAAGCTTAAGGGGGAAGATCCTGGCAAAAGCTCAGGCAAAGGTGGAGGCAAGGCCAAAGGCAACGACTCCGGCAAGGGCAAGTCGAAAGGACGTGGTCAAGGTGGTCAAGACAAGGGGCAAGGTGGACGAGGAGGAGGCGCAAACCGCCGGAACGACAACAAGAACAAGGACAAGAACGGAGGTAACCCCAACCCTAATCCAGGGGGGAACTCCGAGCCCTCTGGTGGGCAGTCTGGACCTACCACACGCTCACAGACTCAGGCCGAGCAAGAACAAGGAGCCAAGCGTGAGCATGAAGGTGGTGATGACGGCAACGCCAAGAAGAGAAGCCGTTTCATGAGGATGGCCCGCAAATTGCGGAACAAGGGGTTCGAGGTGACCTGTCCCGCGGAATTCTGACGGGGACGCTCTGGTGGCACCCAAGACCTGGTGTTTTGGGTACGTATCCGACTAGGGGGACGTGAATACCTGGGGGTACTGGATACTGGCGCCACAATATCTATAGTGGCCAAGAAAATTTTACCTTGTAGGAGCCTGAAGAACACCATGACCACCGCCGCTATACGCATGGGGGATGGACATGTGGTGCACAGCTGCGGGGACTGTGAAGTGGAGGTACCTATGGGCTCTCAAACTATCGCCCCTCGGTTCTATGTGATGGACACTGAGGCCTTCGACTTTGTACTGGGTACTGACTTCTTCGTGCAGCACTCCCAGATACAATCCCTGACGCTGCAAGCGCCCTACCTCCTGTACGTGGACCACGGCAGTGGCAGAGAGTCTGTGCCACCGGAGCAGTCGGAACATACCTCGAGTTACCTGAGACTATCGAAGGAGGAGCCCTCGAACATGATGGCGGCCTCCAAAACTGAGGACTATCAACTATTGGGGGAAGTCCTAGACCAAGGTCTGAAGGAGTTGGGTTACTCTCGAGAAGACCTAAGTGTGGAGCTGTTCGCCAGCGACAAGCAGCATGTACTGGACCTATACTGCAGGAAGGGGAAGAACTGCAGCTACAAATTTTACTGGCCCTCTTTCGGGATGACCTACGGGAACCCCAGATTCAGTGAACTGGGGAAGGTGCTGACCAAGGTGGCCTTGGAACGTTCCCATATGGTCCTGTGTTCCCCCGATTGGGGAGCCCATGGGGGCAACGAGTACTGGCAAACCCTCCTTGACAAGCTGACTATCAGCTCCGTGCGATTACCTGATGAGGCCATCTACGTGCCTCTGGGACGCAAGACGCCCATTGGGAAGCCCGGATGGGGGAGTATGCTCAGCGTGGTGGACAGAAGTCTTACCACCATTCCCTGGGAGGACCTGGACCCGACTCTGGTCCAGGCTATACAACGTGAAAGCGATGGACTCGCCTTGGGTGACTTGAAGGATCGTCTACGACCTCAAGATGCTGTTGAGACTACACCCGGAGGAGATGAGTACGTCGTGACTGACACCAACGCCCCCAACTCTCCCTGTCATGTACCTGTACCTGATGGAGTCTCTGAGTGTGGACTATCCGAGCTACCTAGCTCTATCCACTCAGACGACGAAACTGAGCACGACGCCTTCTTCGTGCAGACCGCGGTGGAGGAAGTGGAGAACGCCGAGTACGTCGCCCCACTAAAACCCCTACTCTCCATGAGGGTGGAAGACCCCGTGGATGAGGAGCTGGACCCTCGATCCAGGCTCAGGGAGTATGTGGATTCCAAGAGGAAGTTGGTGGCGAAAAAGCTATGCTACGCGAAGCCTACCCCCAGCTCGTGGCCACTGAAGCAGGGACGTTTGGGAGACCTATCCCAACTGAAGGAGGACCTCGAACAGAAGATCACCACCTGGCAAAGGGAGGTAGATCTCAAGCCCATGAAGAGCGTATGGGGTGCCCACGTGAGGACCCCAGAGGAGGACGACCTCTCGGAGGAATGTGTATGTGAACCCCCTCGAGCGTGCCTGTGTTGCCATCGTCCACCGGAGATGGTCGAGCAAGATCTTCTATATGCCTACCAAGGGCTGAAGGATGCTACAGCGGGCGAAGAGTCGGTGGAGGACCACCTCCCGACGTCTATTCAAGGGGCAAGCAACTTACACTCCGACGAGGACATGGAGGACAAGATCAAGGTATTGGACCCGCGGGTACAGAAGCTGATAAGGACCTATCTGGAGGTGTTCGGAGAACTACCCCCACCAGCCTCATGCGACAAGCTGGTACAGATGGACCTCAAGCTGAAACCCGAGTTCGTGGGTCACAAGATACGGAGGAGACCCTATCCAGCTCCTAAAGAGCAGGCCGACGAGATTGAGCGACAGATACAGGAGTGTATCGACGCTGGCCTAGTCCTGGAGTACAAGGACGGGGACTACCCCCTACACTGCAGCCCCTGTTTCCTGGTGGCTAAACCTGGGTCTACAGCCAAACGGCTGGTAGTGGACTATGGAGAGCTGAACAAGAAGACGTTGAACCACTCAGGGTCCATTCCCAATATGGAGTCTACCCTGGAGAAGATAGCCTCCTGTCGCTACAAGACCAAGATGGACAAGCGAAGTGGATTCTGGCAAGTGGACCTGACGCCCAACGCGCAGGAACTACTGGCCTTCATCACCCCTCAGGGGAGGGTATTCAAGTGGAAGGTCATGCCGTTTGGCGTGGCTAACGCACCCGCCCTGTTCCAAGAGCTGATGAACAAGATCTTGTCCATCCTACGAAGGAGACCTAAGGTGCAGGAGCTCATATCCCGTGGGGCCCAGATGGAGGCTCACATCGATGAAGTATGCCTCGGAACCAATACCCAGGAGGATCACCTAATCCTCTTGGGTGAGTTCTTTGCGGTCTGCCAGGAGAACCACACACGACTCAAGCTGGAGAAGTGTGAGTTCATGCAGGAGACCATGCAGTACCTGGGGTTTGACGTTGGCTATGGGTGGTGGACCCCAGCGGCCTCTAAGGCCAAACCCCTGATGGATGCCAAGGTACGACACGAAAACCCCAAGAAAGGACTTCATGATGTACGCAGTTTCATTGGGGCGTGCAACTTCTATCGCCGCCACATCAAAAACTTCACCTACACCAGCGCAGTACTGACTGACTTGATCAAGAAGAGTACTACATGGCGCTGGGGCCCACAAGAGCAACAAGCGTTTGACGAGCTCAAAGACAAGGTAGCCAACGCTAAGTGCTTGGGCGTGCCTAGGGCACAAGGGGAGATTATCCTGGTGACCGACGCCAGCAATGTGGGCGGTGGTGGAACGTTGTTCCAGTGGCAAGCACTAGAGAAGGAGGAGTTCGACTCGGCCATTTCCCAATGGGGGACGGAAGGTCTCAACTGAGACGGAACCCTCAAGCACAGCTACCCTGACGACAAGTGGGTCCTAGTACCTCTGGGCCACTGGAACTGGAAGTGGAACCAGGCCAGGGGGAACTACTCCACCTATGAGCAGGAATTGCTCGCGGGTATGCTGGTGCTATCCTCACAAGCACGACTGTTGGGGAGTAACCCTGTGGTCTGGCTATGCGACCAAGAACCGGTCCGCAGTTTCCAGAAGGGTCCCCCACCTGAGAAGGCCAAGCTACGGCGCTGGTGGACCTACCTCAGTCAACTACGGCTGACGGTACACCATATCCAGGGAGTGAAGAACGATTGTGCCGACTACATCAGCCGCAACAACTTCGACGCCCTGATTGGTGCCCGGTCTGAAGCGCTGGCTAAGGAGGCGTTCAGCCGTATGGACGTACACCTGGACCTGAACATGACCATGATACGCCCCCTGGATGGACTCCAACAATCGGAGTACCTACAGGAGTTTGGGGATATCTACCGGCGCCTGGAGAAACGCCTTGAACCCCTCCTGGTCAACCAAGACCAGTGGAAGCGGGACAAGAGCTACCTCTGGCACAAGGACCGCATCGTGGTGCCTAGTGACCGAGTCCCAGCTCTGCTGAAGTGGACCCATGAGTCCAGTGGTCATGTGGGTGCTGACCGTACCCTGAGGCTGTTCAAGCAGTGGTTCCACACTACGTGGACTGACGACCAGCTGCGGAAGACGCTCCTGCCTATCGTGGACAAGTGCCCGTGCAGGTCCTGTAAACCAGGGGATATCACGGACAGAGGTCTCTACTCGACCCTGCCCATCCCTCACTGTGCTAACAGTGTTCTATACGTGGACTACACGGAGATGCCGAAGTTCGGGGGCTATGACTTCGCCCTCGTGGTAACCTGTGGGTTGACCAGGTTTACCAGGGTGTTCCCATGTACCAAGCACATTACCGGAGAGGAGACTATCAAGATACTCCTGGAGGAGTGGTTTTGTGTCTATGGGGCGCCCAAGGAGATCAACTCCGATGAGGACGTACGAGTACGCTCAGATACTGGCTGGTACAAGAGGGTCCTGAGGTCCCTCAATGTCCAGGTGTCTACGGGGATCCCCTACTCTCACACGAGCAACCCCCTATGTGAGCGACAGATTCGCGTCCTGAAGGAGAACGTCAGGATATGGTGCAAGACTGAACGCACCAGAGACTGGGTGAGACTACTCCCCGTCATATCCTTGATGATGAACTCCCAAGAGAGTTCAGCTACTGGCTACTCGCCACATGAGCTATTCATGGGGCGCCCGGCATGGTTCCTACATGCCCCCTATCCAGAGGACACCCATTCTTCTGTGGGTGAATGGGTCCAAGAGCAACAAGCGAAGGTGGACAAGGCCAAGGCTATGCTCCAGAGAGTGAGGGAGCGTCAGTGGAACAAGAAGAACAAGCACCGTGTACCGGCCACCTACCAAGAGGGGGACTGGGTGCTGGTGCACCACAGTCGACTACCCGCCTGGCCACGCTCTACCAGCGATGACCCATACTTCGGGCCGTACAAGATTCTATCTGTGGACGGTCACCGTATCACAGTGCGGTGTTCTCCCCGACTAGGGGGGACCCTGGTGTGCGCTGCTCAACACCTGAAGCGCTACCATGATCCTGAAGACCTCTGTGGGGAGGAGTGGGAGCTGAACGACGAGGAAATCGCCGCTCTGGACCTACAAGGGGCTGCCAGCCCTATGGAAGTTGAAGGTGAACTCCCCGACATGAACGCCGAGGAGATGGCTAAGGAGGGCTTCTACCTGGTGAAGTCTGTCCTACGCCACCGCTATCGCCAGGGTTGGCGCTTCCTCACCCTCTGGGAAGGGTTTGGAGTCGAAGAGGCCACCTGGGAGCCCTTCTCTGCATTTGTACTACCGGAGGGACGCCTAAAATCAGTTCTGGTTGACTACTTGTCCCAGAACAACCTTGGTGAGTTGCTGAGGCTCGCTGAGACGCTTGCCTCCAAGACTAAAGCTAGGGACTGAACCTTACCCTTACCTGCCAAAGCGTATGTGTGAGTGTGCCATTCCTAAGGTCCTGAGAGCAAGCCGCAGAAGTGGTGTCCTAATTATACCCAAGTCTGCGCCCTTGCTAAACCTGGAGGGTTGGCTTATTGATGCCACGGGGTACGCCCCGGGTCTCCCCTCCCCTATGCGCCCAATTTCTGTGCTGGCGCAAAACCTTGGGGGAATACCCAGCGTGCTAATCCAGGTATTGTTTTCCCTACCTATCCGTCTACTACAGGGAGGGGTGGCCAAAAGCTATGAAGGCATGCAAAAGGCCTGTTTGCTATGTGGCCAAAACACTGACCTAACCACTGTCACAGCCCACCAACCCCGCTAAAATTGCAGGAAAAGGGTGGGACAGTGACACACCCCCTACAGGTCCTACACACCCTACAGTGGCACCATCCTGGTGGGCGAGCACTGGGCAACTGGCTCTAGCCCCCACTCAGGACTACCACTCCTACACACACACTCTACTGGGCGTTGCGAAGATGAAGGTCTCTTGGGTCCTAGCGACCCTCCTGTGAAATTGCAAGAGAACACAGCGCTACTAAGCAACTGTGGCCTGACAGGGGACGCCACAACGCGTTTCCCCTGTTAGGGCTTGGAGGGAAGGAGTGCTCTCGCGTGCAAGGCGCAGATGTCGATGAAGTCGGACTCCCTGCTCTGCCACAGGCGGAGCGGAGTTACTTGTCTGTGTGATCTGCGCCCTTGTTTAGCAGGGCATAAAAAAATGCTGCTGCACCAATCACCCTACCTGCCCACCTGTAAAACAAAGGCAAATGAAAGGGCGTTTGTGGCGGAGGAACCAAGGCACACTCCAGGTATTATACCCTTCTCAGTGTGCCCTATAATACACTGTCCGCAAACACGCTGCAGGAGCAGCTACCCTTATCAAGCAAGCAAGCGTTAAGGGACTCCTCAGGTTCTCTTAAAGAACGTACCGAGGAGCCCCTGGGTAGCCTAAACAAGGTTTACCGTGCGCACTTCGCGTGGCCTACCCTTTAATGCGTGTGTGCATGCACGAGTATGCACTTCCCACGTGGGCAAACCTGCCCATCTGCGCGTAAATCCTGACTCCACCAGGGGGTGGCCCCGCCTGGGCGTACCTACCTTACCTACCGCTGGGAAGTGAAGCAAGGTGAGAGTACAAAAGGGGCGCACGCGAAGAACGTTGCTATGCACTTGTGTGTATGACTAATCACCCTGATCTGACCGCTAATCATCTGCAATCTTTCTAATCAATCCCTCTACCGCGTCCTATCGTGGTTATCGTTGTTAGCGCTGCTACACGACTCGTTCACGGAGACACGAGACGAGCAATGTGTATGCGGCATGCGAAACAAGCATACCTGTAGTTTATACCTGATTCATTGAAGTCTTTTCGATTGATTCTCGAATTCTTGAAATTTTGAAGCTTCTATTAGTGTGGGTGGAATCTGTATGTTTGTTTATTAATGTGTGTCTCGTCATTTTCAAGACTACGTGACACATACGTTTATAATTCCATTATTTTTCCATTTTCCGGCGCCTCGCTAGGAGCCGCTCCTGCGCGCCGCCATTTTATGCGTATGAATTTCTGGATTTAAAAAATCCAGAGATGACTATAATTTCTATAAAAATGTGCTTCTAATGCACAATTGGATTCTGCTCAGGTGTGTCGTTTCAGAAAAATTCTACGCCGTCATTTGACGGATTTTGGTGTCGTCGCTTCGTTTTTGCGTGGATTCGTCCATAATTCTCCCATTCCTGCCTCTGCAGATACCCACGCGCAGCCTCGCTGAGTAGGCCGTTTTCGGGCCGAAACGCAGGTGCCTGGAGAGACTGAGCAGAACCAAGACCCCACCAAGGGGCAATTTTAATTTTCTTTCGACTCCCTTCGCCCTAAGACAGGTCACAGGTCGCCAGCAGGTTTACGAGAACCCATGCGAGTGTGTATAATGTGTCTTGCGTTTGGGTTGTGTCGACGCTGCGTCTTGGAGGGAGGGATGCATATGCACATGTTTGGCATGCTCCCATACTAACCCAACCAAGCCACAGGAGCCCCGGCAGCGCCATGACCGCTGAGTCTTCTGTAGGAAACTGTACAATCAGAGCAGCAAAAGGACGCCAGCCATGGTGAGCGCCCATTTTTCAGTGTGAGGGAGACTGTAGGTATTTTAAAGTAGGTGTGGAAACCAAGGAAAGGCCAAGAAAAATTCCCTTTTTCCTAAAATGCGACTGTGGTGGCCACCACAGCACAAGGGGGGAGTAAGAAAAAGTGCTTTTCCATTGCTTTGGGGCATACTCTAGTTGTATTAGAGGTGCACTGAGCATCCATGCATTTTAATCTTAGTATTGGTCCAACCAAAACTGGTGATAACACATTTTGACCTATGGAACCAAACACCCAATCAGGATATGGAGTGGACCCCTTAATCCCCTTTCAATGTGAAGTAAAACATCTTTTCCTGAGTTGACTGAGCACTGACATACCTAAAGTAGAGCCTATGAATTTATCTATGTTTTTCCATGAATTCTTAGCTATCCTAGTGGTATGCACCCTAGGGGGCTGGGCACCTCTTTTTGAGAGGTCCTGGGTTCAATTCCTGGTCAGCCTAGCTAAGTAGGAAGATCCCATGTGACACGGCAGTGACCTCATCGCCACATACCATGCCACCTCAGCACATATGGGACCCAAAACAAAGAGTGCACATCTCCTAAGATGGCACTATGGAGAGAGAGTGATCCTGAGGCAGTTTTCTAACTCTTTTCCCAAAACATTTCAGCTATCTCTGTGAATATGCATTCATTTGTATCCTGAGTTGCAGTTTCTGTGAATATCTAATCATCTTTCACTGTTTACACTGCAGCCCTTCATGCTTTGATCCTGAATTACCTTCTCCTTGCATACTATTGGCTTGGGCTATCCTGGATTGAGTTGGCTTTACTGTATTTCAACAAACAAAAGCTTTTCATCATCCAAAACCAGCAGCAGGACACCCTACAGCAACAACAAGCAGCAGGAGAAGCAAACACACAGTGCTGAAAACACTATAAACTTTTCTTTCAGGCTCCCACAAGGTAAAATTTTCTTGGCCACTATCGATATTGTGGCTCCAGTATCCAGTACCCCCAGGTATTCGCGTCCCCCTAGTCGGATACGTACCCAAAACACCAGGTCTTGGGTGCCACCAGAGCGTCCCCGTCAGAATTCCGCGGGACAGGTCACCTCGAACCCCTTGTTCCGCAATTTGCGGGCCATCCTCATGAAACGGCTTCTCTTCTTGGCGTTGCCGTCATCACCACCTTCATGCTCACGCTTGGCTCCTTGTTCTTGCTGGGCCTGCGTCTGTGAGCGTGTGGTAGGTCCAGACTGCCCTCCAGAGGGCTCGGAGTTCCCCCCTGGATTAGGGTTGGGGTTACCTCCGTTCTTGTCCTTGTTCTTGTTGTCGTTCTGGCGGTTAGCGCCTCCTCCTCGTCCACCTTGACCCTTGTCTTGACCACCTTGACCACGTCCTTTCGACTTGCCCTTGCCGGAGTCGTTGCCTTTGGCCTTGCCTCCACCTTTGCCTGAGCTTTTGCCAGGATCTTCCCCCTTAAGCTTCGCCGATAGGCGTTGCTTATGGTAGCACTCGTCCTCATAGTGCTTCCGCTTACCGCAGAATGCACACGTGATGGTGCAGCGGTAATGATTCGGCAGCTTCACTTTGGCGCCGGTGATCTTCTCCTGCTGCTTCCCCTGGACGACGAAGCAGTCTCGCTGCTCGCAGTCAGAGGCGTGCTGCAGGTGGCCCTGCTCATCTCTGGCATCACACCAGAATAGCTCCTTCACGTTCTCCATTAGGCGGGCGTGGGCGTGTTTGGGGGTATTCCCCTGCCCAGGTCGGGACCCTTGGTACCCTTTGCCTCCAGAACCTCCACCACCAGGACGGTAGTGGTTCAGGTGTTGGTCGCTCTCCTTCTCCAGCGCCATCTCCAGGAGCAGCACGCATAGATCCTCGTAGCGGAGGGATCTAGCCTTGCGCTCAGCCGTCAAACGGCACTCGTCCCATAGCTCTCGGGGGAGCTTGGAGCACAACCAAAACAGCAGGTCGTCGCTGCTGTAGGACCCGGGCGTCAGTCGTCCAGCCCAGTGATCCAAGTCCGCCAACAGCTCGGAGACCCTGCCAGGTTTGGGGTTGTTGGGCAGCACGGGCAGGTTCTGGATCTCGGCCCTGATGGAGAGGTCGGTCTCGTAGGTGGGGTACTGCCTCTCCAGGGCAACCAACACGTCGGCAAAGGTGGCGGAGTTAGTGACGATCTGCCTGACCTGCTTCTCCAGGTACTTGGTCTTGCAGCACTGCAGGAGCAGATCGCAATTCACTCGCCCACTCGCGTGGGTTTGGCCGGTCAGTCGTAGGAACCGGCCAAAGTTCTCAGCGAACTCGCTGAGGTCCTTGCCTGTGAACTCAGGCAGGTTCACCACTATCTTGGAGGTGGCAATAGCCTTCGCCTCCTGAGCTCGGCGTCCTTCAGGGCGTCGGGTCTTCTTCTTCTTCTTCTTCTTCTTCTTACCCTTGGGGTCCTCGGGGTCCTCAGGGTCTTCGTCATCCGATGGCGAAGAAGAAGTCATCGACGGCGGCCCATCATCGGAGGGGTCTCCGCCTAGATCACTGGAGCCATAAGGCTCCACGTCCACCATAGCCCTTAGGGCTGTCAGCCCCAGCTGGTCCAGCTCGGCCCTCGTCGAGTTCGTCACGTGGCTGTAGGGCGGCTGGGCTGTCCTCGGGACGAATGGACTTCTCGGTACTGCTGCAGGAGTCGGCATCGGTCGGCTCCTCAGGCTCCCCAGGGTATTTGTCAACCCTGCCGCCAGGTGGTTAGCCTGTACTCGGTGGGGTGACATTCCCACCGTCGTAGGTGACGCATGGGACGGGATCATCAGGGGCTGCAGTTTCTCCCTGATCTCTTGCGTGAGGTCGCTCACGATTTGCGAAGTGGCTCCTCGGAGCACCTCATTGATCTCCGACCGCGTCAGGGACCTGTTGGAGGATCTTCCCGATCCTCTGCTCCTGCCTCCCAGAGACTCTGGTCCTTTCCTCAAGCCACTCAAGGGTGCATACCCAGGTGCATACCCAGGAGCATACCCAGGAACTTCCATGTAGGTTCCAGTGGCGTGGAGTGGATGGGGATGGTCAGCCGCATACCATCGCGGCGCAAAGCTGGAAGCCACCGGCTCACTGGCAGTAGTTGCCTCAAGGAGCGCAGTGGTAGGTGGGCCCATGCCATAGGCGGGGTAGTGAGGCATGCCAGTAAAGCCTGTGCCCTCTGCCATAGGCTGGTTGGTTGTGGAAGTGGATGTAGCGGCGGCTGGGTGTGTGGTGGTTATGGGAGAGGGTGATGCTTGGAGGCCAGAAGCGCTTGGTGCGCCTTCGAAGGTAGGTACATCCGTCGGGTCTTGCCCTTGCTCCTCTCCTTTGTCTGCTCCTTCTCCAGCATCCTTCTCGCTCTCGTTCTCTCTCTTCCTCTTCACAGGCTGAGGCTGAGAGACCACTTCCTCGACCGTCAGGGCCCCGAAGGCCGTCTGGAGGCCATCCAGGGAGTCCTCCGCCGTATCCACTGGCCCATGTAAGGGCTCCACCGAAGGTACAGCGCCAGGCGCCGGCCTTGCCGGTGCCTCAGGCGCTGGCGCTGTGTTCACATCGGCGTCCACTCTTCCTGGGTCCATCTTAATCCGCCCTTCTGCTTGTATTTGCCTGCTCGGAGCACTGGTTGTACGGCGCGGGGTCGCTGCCGGTGCACAGAGACAGGCTGCCTCTTGCTACCAGAAAAGTTTATAGTGTTTTCAGCACTGTGTTTTTGCTTCTCCTGCTGCTTGTTGTTGCTGTAGGGTGTCCTGCTGCTGGTTTTGGATGATGAAAAGCTTTTGTTTGTTGAAATACAGTAAAGCCAAGTCAATCCAGGATAGCCCAAGCCAATAGTATGCAAGGAGAAGGTCATTCAGGATCAAAGCATGAAGGGCTGCAGTGTAAACAGTGAAAGATGATTGTGTATTCACAGAAACTACAGCTCAGGTCACAAATGAATGCATATTCACAGAGATAGCTGAAATGTTTTAGGAAAAATGTTAGAAAACTGCCTCCGGATCACTCTCTCTCCATAGTGCCATCTTAGGAGATGTGCACTCTTTGTTTTGGGTCCCATATGTGCTGAGGTGGCATGGTATGTGGCGATGAGGTCACTGCCATGTCACATGGGATCTTCCTACTTAGCTAGGCTGACCAGGAATTGAACCCAGGACCTCTCAAAAAGAGGTGCCTAGCCCCCTATGGTGCATACCACTAGGGCAGATAAGTATTCATGGAAAAACATAGATAAATTCATAGGCTCTACGTTAGGTATGTCAGTGCTCAGTCAACTCAGGAAAAGATGTTTTACTTCACATTGAAAGGGGATTGAGGGGTCCACTCCATATCCTGATTGGGTGTTTGGTTCCATAGGTCAAAATGTGTTATCACCAGTTTTGGTTGGACCAATACTAAGATTAAAATGCATGGATGCTCAGTGCATCTCTAATACAACTAGAGTATGCCTCAAAGCAATGGAAAAGCACTTTTTCTTACTTTTTACAATAAATTTATGCTGTTGTGCCCCATTTTGTAATTATACGTGAGATTTCACCCTTTTTCCGTGTTTTCACATGCATCTATGTAGATTCGAAGGCCTGTGGCTAACGTCTTAGAACAGTTTAAGCAACTTAAACCGACTCACGAAATGTTCGATTCTTGCAGAAATTGCGGTGCTTTGCAGGAGGGTCACGAAAACGCTTCAAAACTGTTCTAACAACCCTGAACAGGGACAGCCGCAAGCCGCAGCGCATCGCAGCGCCGAGGAGCGGCGCCAACACGCGCTGGAACCAGAAGGCGCTGGGCGCAGCGCCAAGCAGCACCGCAACGTGGCCGTCAGCCGCAGCACGCCGCCAGGGAAGAGGCAGCAAGTGCCTCCGCAACGTCCTGGATGAGCAGCAGCGACAGCAGCGGCGTTAGGACGTGGGGACCGCAAAATGGCGGCTACAACCTGGACAGCCTGAGCGACGCGTCAGACTGGAATCCCAGTCCAAGGCCAAGTTCGAGCCGCAGTCCCGCGTTCGAGCAACCGAGGTATGGCCCTTCCAGCCGTCAACCCTATGGCCGTGGGAAACAGCACGGCAGCAGCGTCGGCCGTCCCAAGAGCGGCAGTACCAGCCGCGATCCGGAATACCGTGACGGCCAACCAGCCGTCGAAAGAGAGCTCTTCCGCAAGCCGGACCATCGTCAAGCAGCGTGGGATCGCCAACTAGCGTCCTGGAGGACGCCGGAGCGCCAATCAGGGCACCACCGAAGACAAGGTCCAAGCCGTGGTCACGCAGACCGTGGTCAAGCATCAAGGGAGGGCCACACAGCGCCCCAGAAAGCGCCGGAGTACCGACCAGTACCCCAAAGTGGAGGATCGTTCACCGGAAATCCACGCAACCCCAGTCCCAGCCGGTTAAGCTCGGAGATCGCCATCCTACGAACCGAGACGGTGGAGTTGAAGGCCTGGGCCGTGGAAATGGCAGCGTGGGCGAGGAGTGCAGCAGCGGAGATCCGGACCCTGAAGTCGGAGCAGGAGAGTCTGCAAGAGCGAGTCCGTCGCCTGGAGACGACGTCCAAGACGAAGTCCGCTACGGGCGAAGCGAAGAAGAAGGTGGAAGTCGCCTTCCAGACACCGAAAAAGACCGCCACGACCAGCGGGGTGACCAACCAAGAGAGTGGGACGCAGACGCCCGGCAGTGGCAGCCGTCGCTGGAGACGGTAATAATTTAAAATTCCGTTTGTTGGAACACCTGTGGGCAGGTCCAGTCTTGTCAGACTTGCCGTGGTGAGAGCCCAGTCTTGTCAGGCTCCACCAACCAGGTATATATGTGGGTCTTAAAACCCATGTATATATGGGGCAGATAAGCCCCTGGCACACGCACCCGCACTTGTACAGTACAGTGCACGGTGCCTGGGTAAGGCACGAACTGACACAGCAACGTTGATTTGATGCTGAGTTGTAGTGCTGTGTGCATGCCTGTCCTGTTGTTTGGCTTTTGAAAGCATGGAGGTTTTCGGGAAACTGAAAACTTTTTCAGGTTTTCGAAACAAACGGGGCAGGCCACCCAAGGCCTTTTTCTTTTTTTTTTCCTAGAGTGGCAAAGCAGGTTTTTGCCTGAGGGTAGTATTGGTGCTCCCCACCGGACACCTAGGAAAAGGCTACCTCTGGGGTTTGTTTTTCCTCTTGGAGGATAAACAAACCTTTAAGAAGGGGGTTGAAGCGGTAGCGGCAGGGTCTCCCTACCGCTACCCGCTGTGGCTCGCACGTGCGCTGAACAGCGCATTTTATGACGTAAAATGGGATTACGAAGGCTACAGAGCAATAGCTAAAATTGCCGATTTTTATGTTAAAATAGCAGTTTTTATAATAAATTTATGCTGTTGTGCCCCATTTTGTAATTATATGTGAGATTTCACTGTTTTCCCGTGTTTTCACAGGCATCTATGTAGATTCGAAGGCCTGTGGCTAACGCCTTAGAACAGTTTAAGCAACTTAAACCGACTCACGAAATGTTCGATTCTTGCAGAAATTGCGGTGCTTTGCAGGAGGGTCACGAAAATGCTTCATTAGGTGTTAACTTGATTTTCTTCCTCTTTTGAGGCACTCCAGTGGGTGTCCGTGGGGCATTAGGGTCCCTGGGCTCATATTGATATTTGCCTTTGAGGGCGTTCATCAGCGGTGCCGCCATTTGGGCGAATTTGTCAATATACACCTGATACCAGCCCACGAGCCCAAGGAATCCCTTCATGTGCTTGGCTGTTTTGATATCCTCCCATTTCCATTCTTTTACTGCTCAGATTTTGGTGGGACTCGGATATCGACATCCATCTTTAAGGATGTGACCCACATACTGGACAATCCGTTTGAATAGATGGACCTTGGAGGGCTTAACTGTTAACTGAGCCTCCTCCAGTGCATCAAACATCTTGCACAGGTCCTCATAATGCGCCTCAAAGTATTTCTTGAGCGTTCCCGGTTGTTGTTTTTGCTCAATTGTGAGCTTGTCCGGCTCTAAAACATTCTGCCCTGACGACGATAGAATGTCATCAATGTAGGGTCGGGATTGAGGACAGTTGCGTGTCACATATTGGACCATTTGTTGGTAGGCTGCAGGCCCCACCTTAACACCCATTGGAAGGACATTCCATTCAAAAATGCCAAATGGAGTACAGAAGGCAGTAAGATGCTTGCTGCTCTCCTCCAGATGCATTTGATGAAAACCATCCTCCAAATCGATGATGGAGAAGATAAAATTGCCCTCCTGGTTGGCAATTTGGTCCTCAATGACAGGCAGCGGAAAACTGTTGCCCTTTAAGCAGGAATTAAGATGACGGTAGTCAATGACCAACCGCCAATCATTTTTTCCTGGCTTTGGCACCAAGAACGCTCTGGCGACCCATTGTGGCTGCCCTTTTGCATCTCGTAGCATGCCACGGTCCTTGAACTTCACGATTTTATCCCATAACGCTTTTTCACGTTCACCCACGGCTCGTATGGGCTTGTCAGCTCTGGGGCCAGCATGTTCAGGCAAGAGCTCCAAGTGGAGCGTAGAATGTGGCCCTCTTGCCTTTATGGCTTCCGGGGTGATATCCTGAGTGCGAATGGGATTAAAAACGGTTTTTTCATACCGAGCCATAATTTTGGCTTTGAGGTCTTCACATCCATCCCAGTCCTCATCCGACTTGATGACAGACCGGATGTGGCGGCGGTAGCCTTGTACCCAATCATGCTGGCTTATCTCCCTAGGACCCAGACTAGACCTATCCACACAAGACTCATTCATTACCGGGGGTGTAGTTACCAATGGCCGCTCATGTATGGTATCAGACTCCTCCATACTGGAGTTATCGGGACCTGGGGACGCTTCGGACTCTGACTGACTGATGTCCCCTGACTTGGCCCGTTTGGTTGCTTCGCGATGTGCCCGTCGCCGCATCTGGCGGCATTCGACCTGTATGGGCGAAACCTGTTGTACTAGATGGTTAGAAGTACCATGCATGAGCGACTCTAAGGAAGGCTTGGGGTGTGTGTGTGAAAAGGGAGCGGAAACTGTGCAGTCGTGCGGGTGTAGGGCGACACAATCCCCGCGGGGAAGGGTCGAGTCCCATACAGCGCGCTGCTTGTCGGCGGTATCCGCTGGTTCCGCCTGTGACTCCTCAGGAGTGCATCCTAGCGCATCTACTACAACTATACGATACTCCCTATCGGCTGAGCGTACCTTACCATCATGATCTACAAAAAGAGGTTCACCGACCGGCACATCTACCCAGTCTACTACCACCTCGCTCAGCGACCACCACCAATCCCTATCCTTACATGTCGGGACAATAGCGATACCTTGGCCTTGCTCAAACTTCAACTTTTGAACGGTTTGCTCCCACAGCCTATCGGGAGGATGTAACCAAAGGTTCTCTCCGGCCCATGGCTGTGACAACCCGTCCTTTTGCTCATCCCAATATTTCGGGAAACGAGCAAGCCGTTTACTACTGAATACATCCGTAAATTCCCGGAAATGACACTTGTCAACCAGCGAATTAGCCCATCGCTCAATGCGAAGGACAATATCCTAGAAAAGTTTATAGTGTTTTCAGCACTGTGTTTTTGCTTCTCCTGCTGCTTGTTGTTGCTATAGGGTGTCCTGCTGCTGGTTTTGGATGATGAAAAGCTTTTGTTTGTTGAAATACAGTAAAGCCAACTCAATCCAGGATAGCCCAAGCCAACAGTATGCAAAGAGAAGGTGATTCAGGATCAAAGCATGAAGGGCTGCAGTGTAAACAGTGAAAGATGATTAGATATTCACAGAAACTGCAACTCAGGATACAAATGAATGCATATTCACAGAGATAGCTGAAATGTTTTGGGAAAAGAGTTAGAAAACTGCCTCAGGATCACTCTCTCTCCATAGTGCCATCTTAGGAGATGTGCACTCTTTGTTTTGGGTCCCATATGTGCTGAGGTGGCATGGTATGTGGCGATGAGGTCACTGCCATGTCACATGGGATCTTCCTACTTAGTTAGGCTGACCAGGAATTGAACCCAGGACCTCTCAAAAAGAGGTGCCTAACCCCCTAGGGTGCATACCACTAGGGCAGATAAGTATTCATGGAAAAACATAGATAAATTCATAGGTTCTACCTTAGGTATGTCAGTGCTCAGTCAACTCAGGAAAAGATGTTTTACTTCTGATTGAAAGGGGATTAAGGGGTCCACTCCATATCCTGATTGGGTGTTTGGTTCCATAGGTCAAAATGTGTTCTCACCACTTTTGGCTGGACCAATACTAAGATAAAAATGCATGGATGCTCAGTGCATCTCTAATACAACTAGAGTATGTCCCAAAGCAATGGAAAAGCACTTTTTCTTACTCCCCCCTTGTGCTGTGGTGGCCACCACTGTCGCATTTTAGGAAAAAGGGAATTTTTCTTGGCCTTTCCTTGGTTTCCACATCTACTTTAAAATACCTACAGTCTCCCTCACACTGGAAAAATGGGTGCTCACCATGGCTGGCGCCCTTTTGCTGCTCTGATTGTACAGTTTCCTACAGAAGACTCAGCGCTCTTGGCGCTGCCGGGGCTCCTGTGGCTTGGTTGGGTTAGATTGGGAGCATGCCAAACATGTGCATATGCATCCCTCTCTCCAAGACGCAGCGTCGACATAACCCAAACGCAAGACACATTATACACACTCGCATGGGTTCTCGTAAACCTGCTGGCGACCTGTGACCTGTCTTAGGGCGTAGGGAGTCGAGAAAGAAATTAATTTGCCCCTTGGTGGGGTCTTGGTTCTGCTCAGTCTCTCCAGGCACCTGCGTTTCGGCCCGAACACGGCCTACTCAGCGAGGCTGCGCGTGGGTATCTGCAGAGGCAGGAATGGGAGAATTATGGACGAATCCACGCAAAAACGAAGCGACGACACCAAAATCCGTCAAATGACGGCGTAGAATTTTTCTGAAACGACACACCTGAGCAGAATCCAATTGTGCATCAGAAGCACATTTTTATAGAAATTATAGTCATCTTTGGATTTTTTAAATCCAAAAATTCATACGTCCAAAATGGTGGCGCGCAGGAGCGGCTCCTAGCGAAGCGCCGGAAAATGGAAAAATAATGGAATTATAAACGTATGTATCACGTAGTCTTGAAAATGACGAGACACACATTAATAAACAAACATACAGATTCCACCCACACTAATAGAAGCTTCAAAAATTCAAGAATTCGAAAATCAATTGAAGAGACTTCAATGAATCAGGTATAAACTACAGGTATGCTCGTCTTGCATGCCGCATACACATTGCTCGTCTCGTGTCTCCGTGAACGAGTCGTGTAGCAGCGTTAACAACGATAACCACGATAGGACGCGGTAGAGGGATTGATTAGAAAGATTGCAGATGATTAGCGGTCAGATCAGGGTGATTAGTCATACACACAAGTGCATAGCAACGTTCTTCGCGTGCGTCCCTTTTGTCCTCTCTCCTTGCTTCACTTCCCAGCGGTAGGTAAGGTAGGTACGCCCAGGCGGGGCCACCCCCTGGTGGAGTCAAGATCGTGGTGGAGATGGGCAGGTTTGCCCACGTGATCGTGCATAGTCGTGCATGCACACACGCATTAAAGGGTAGGCCACGCGAAGTGCGCACGGTAAACCTTGTTTAGGCTACCCAGGGGCTCCTCGGTACGTTCTTTAAGAGAACCTGAGGAGTCCCTTAACGCTTGCTTGCTTGATAAGGGTAGCTGCTCCATGCAGCGTGTTTGCGGACAGCGTATTATAGGGCACACTGAGAAGGGTATAATACCTGGAGTGTGTCTTGGTTCCTCCGCCGCAAACGCCCTTTCATTTGCCTTTGCTTTACAGGTGGGCAGGTAGGGTGAGTGGTGCAGCAGCATTTTTTTTTATGCCCTGCTAAACAGGGGCGCAGATCACACAAACAAGGAACTCCGCTCCGCCTGTGGCAGAGCAGGGAGTCCGACTTCATCGACATCTGCGCCTTGCACACGAGAGCACTCCTTCCCTCCAAGCCCTTGCAGGGGAAACGCGTTGTGGCGTCCCCTGTGAGGCCACAGTTGCTTAGCAGCGCTGTGTTCTCTTGTCATTTCACAGGTGGGTCGCTAGGACCCTCGAGAACCTCCTCTTCGCAACGCCAAGTAGAGTGTGCGTGTAGGCGTGGTAGTCCTGCGTGGGGGCTAGAGCCAGTTGCCCAGCGCTCGCCCACCAGGATGGTGCCACTGTAGGGTGTGTAGGACCTGTAGGGGGCGTGTCACTGTCCCACCCTTTTCCTGCAATTTTAGCTGGGTTGGTGGGCTGTGACAGTGGGTTAGGTTAGTGTTTTTGGCCACATAGCAAACAGGCGTTTTGCATGCCTTCATAGCTTTTGGCCACCCCTCCCTTTAGTAGTCAGGTAGGTAGGGAAAACAATACCTGGACTAACACTCTGGGTATTCCCCCAAGGTTTTGCGCCAGCACAGAAATTGGGCGCATAGGGGAGGGGAGACCCGGGGCGTACCCCGTGGCATCAATAAGCCAACCCTCCAGGTTCAGCAAGGGCGCAGACTTGGGTATAATTAGGACACCACTTCTGCGGCTTGCTCTCAGGACCTTAGGACTAGCACATTCACACATACGCTTTGGCAGGTAAGGGTAAGGTTCAGTCCCTAGCTTTATTCTTGGAGGCAAGCGTCTCGGCGAGCCTCAACAACTCACCAAGGTTGTTCTGGGACAAGTAGTCAACCAGAACTGAGTTTAGGCGTCCCTCAGGTAGAACAAATGCAGAGAAGGGCTCCCAGGTGGCCTCTTCGACTCCAAACCCTTCCCAGAGGGTGAGGAAGCGCCAACCCTGGCGATAGCGGTGGCGTAGGACAGACTTCACCAGGTAGAAGCCCTCCTTAGCCATCTCCTCGGCGTTCATGTCGGGGAGTTCACCTTCAACTTCCATAGGGCTGGCAGCCCCTTGTAGGTCCAGAGCGGCGATTTCCTCGTCGTTCAGCTCCCACTCCTCCCCACAGAGGTCTTCAGGATCATGGTAGCGCTTCAGGTGTTGAGCGGCGCACACCAGGGTCCCCCCTAGACGGGGAGAACACCGCACCGTGATACGGTGACCATCCACAGATAGAATCTTGTACGGCCCGAAGTATGGGTCATCGCTGGTAGAGCGAGGCCAGGCGGGTAGTCGGCTGTGGTGCACCAGCACCCAGTCCCCCTCTTGGTAGGTGGCCGGTACTCGGTGCTTGTTCTTCTTGTTCCACTGACGCTCCCTCACTCTCTGGAGCATAGCCTTGGCCTTGTCCACCTTCGCTTGTTGCTCTTGGACCCACTCACCCACAGAAGAATGGGTGTCCTCTGGATAGGGGGCAGGTAGGAACCACGCCGGGCGCCCCATGAATAGCTCATGTGGCGAGTAGCCAGTAGCTGAACTCTCTTGGGAGTTCATCATCAAGGATATGACGGGGAGTAGTCTCACCCAGTCTCTGGTGCGTTCAGTTTTGCACCATATCCTGACGTTCTCCTTCAGGACACGAATCTGTCGCTCACATAGGGGGTTGCTCGTGTGAGAGTAGGGAATCCCCGTAGACACCTGGACATTGAGGGACCTCAGGACCCTCTTGTACCAGCCAGTATCTGAGCGTACTCGTACGTCCTCATCGGAGTTGATCTCCTTGGGCGCCCCATAGACACAGAACCACTCCTCCAGGAGTATCTTGATAGTCTCCTCTCCGGTAATGTGCTTGGTACATGGGAACACCCTGGTAAACCTGGTCAACCCACAGGTTACCACGAGGGCGAAGTCATAGCCCCCGAACTTCGGCATCTCCGTGTAGTCCACGTATAGAACACTGTTAGCACAGTGAGGGATGGGCAGGGTCGAGTAGAGACCTCTGTCCCTGATATCCCCTGGTTTACAGGACCTGCACGGGCACTTGTCCACGATAGGCAGGAGCGTCTTCCGCAGCTGGTCGTCAGTCCACGTAGTGTGGAACCACTGCTTGAACAGCCTCAGGGTACGGTCAGCACCCACATGACCACTGGACTCATGGGTCCACTTCAGCAGCGCTGGGACTCGGTCACTAGGCACCACGATGCGGTCCTCGTGCCAGAGGTAGCTCTTGTCCCGCTTCCACTGGTCTTGGTTGACCAGGAGGGGTTCAAGGCGTTTCTCCAGGCGCCGGTAGATATCCCCAAACTCCTGTAGGTACTCCGATTGTTGGAGTCCATCCAGGGGGCGTATCATGGTCATGTTCAGGTCCAGGTGTACGTCCATACGGCTGAACGCTTCCTTAGCCAGCGCTTCAGACCGGGCACCAATCAGGGCGTCGAAGTTGTTGCGGCTGATGTAGTCAGCACACTCGTTCTTCACTCCCTGGATATGGTGTACCGTCAGCCGTAGTTGACTGAGGTAGGTCCACCAGCGACGTAGCTTGGCCTTCTCAGGTGGGGGGCCCTTCTGGAAACTGCGGACCGGTTCTTGGTCGCATAGCCAGACCACAGGGTTACTCCCCAACAGTCGTGCTTGTGAGGATAGCACCAGCATACCCGCGAGCAGTTCCTGCTCATAGGTGGAGTAGTTCCCCCTGGCCTGGTTCCACTTCCAGTTCCAATGGCCCAGAGGTACTAGGACCCACTTGTCGTCAGGGTAGCTGTGCTTGAGGGTTCCATCTCGGTTGAGACCTTCCGTCCCCCATTGGGAAATGGCCGAGTCGAACTCCTCCTTCTCTAGTGCTTGCCACTGGAACAACGTTCCACCACCGCCCACATTGCTGGCGTCGGTCACCAGGATAATCTCCCCTTGTGCCCTAGGCACGCCCAAGCACTTAGCGTTGGCTACCTTGTCCTTGAGCTCGTCAAACGCTTGTTGCTCTTGTGGGCCCCAGCGCCAAGTAGTACTCTTCTTGATCAAGTCAGTCAGTACTGCGCTGGTGTAGGTGAAGTTTTTGATGTGGCGGCGATAGAAGTTGCACGCCCCAATGAAACTGCGTACATCATGAAGTCCTTTCTTGGGGTCTTCGTGTCGTACCTTGGCATCCATCAGGGGTTTGGCCTTAGAGGCCGCTGGGGTCCACCACCCATAGCCAACGTCAAACCCCAGGTACTGCATGGTCTCCTGCATGAACTCACACTTCTCCAGCTTGAGTCGTGTGTGGTTCTCCTGGCAGACCGCAAAGAACTCACCCAAGAGGATTAGGTGATCCTCCTGGGTATTGGTCCCGAGGCATACATCGTCGATGTGAGCCTCCATCTGGGCCCCACGGGATATGAGCTCCTGCACCTTAGGTCTCCTTCGTAGGATGGACAAGATCTTGTTCATCAGCTCTTGGAACAGAGCGGGGGCGTTAGCCACGCCGAAGGGCATGACCTTCCACTTGAAAACCCTCCCCTGAGGGGTGATGAAGGCCAGTAGTTCCTGCGCGTTGGGCGTCAGGTCCACTTGCCAGAATCCACTTCGCTTGTCCATCTTGGTCTTGTAGCGACAGGAGGCTATCTTCTCCAGGGTAGACTCCATATTGGGAATGGACCCTGAGTGGTTCAACGTCTTCTTGTTCAGCTCTCCATAGTCCACTACCAGCCGTTTGGCTGTAGACCCAGGTTTAGCCACCAGGAAACAGGGGCTGCAGTGTAGGGGGTAGTCCCCATCCTTGTACTCCAGGACTAGGCCAGCGTCGATACATTCTTGTATCTGTCGCTCAATCTCGTCGGCCTGCTCTTTAGGAGCTGGATAGGGTCTCCTCCGGATCTTGTGACCCACGAACTCGGGTTTCAGCTTGAGGTCCATCTGTACCAGCTTGTCGCATGAGGCTGGAGGGGGTAGTTCTCCGAACACCTCCAGATAGGTCCTTATCAGCTTTTGTACCCGCGGGTCCAGTACCTTGATCTTGTCCTCCATGTCCTCGTCGGAGTGTAAGTTGCTTGCCCCTTGAATAGACGTCGGGAGGTGGTCCTCCACCGACTCTTCGCCCGCGGTCGCATCCTTCAGCCCTTGGTAGGCATACAGAAGGTCTTGCTCAACCATCTCCGGTGGACGATGGCAACATAGGCACGCTTTAGGGGGTTCACATACACATTCCTCCGAGAGGTCGTCCTCCTCTGGGGTCCTCACATGGGCACCCCACACGCTCTTCATGAGCTTGAGATCTACCTCCCTTTGCCAGGTGGTGATCTTCTGTTCGAGGTCCTCCTTCAATTGGGAGAGGTCTCCCATACGTCCTTGCTTCAGTGGCCACGAGCTGCGGGTAGGCTTCGCGTAGCATAGCTTTTTCGCCACCAACTTCCTCTTGGAATCTACATACTCCCTGAGCCTGGATCGAGGGTCCAGCTCTTCATCCACGGGGTCTTCCACCCTCATGGAGAGTAGGGGTTTTAGTGGGGCGACGTACTCGGCGTTCTCCACTTCTTCCACCGCAGTCTGCACGAAGAAGGCGTCGTGCTCAGTTTCGTCGTCTGAGTGGATAGAGCTAGGTAGCTCAGATAGTCCACACTCAGAGACTCCATCAGGAACAGGTACATGACAGGGAGAGTTGGGGGCGTTGGTGTCAGTCACGACGTACTCATCTCCTCCGGGTGTAGTTTCAACAGCATCTTGAGGTCGTAGGCGATCCTTCAAGTCACCCAAGGCGAGTCCATCGCTTTCTCGTTGTATAGCCTGGACCAGAGTAGGGTCCAGGTCTTCCCAGGGGATGGTGGTTAGACTCCCGTCCACCACGCTGAGCATACTCCCCCATCCAGGCTTCCCAATGGGCGTCTTGCGTCCCAGAGGCACGTAGATGGCCTCATCAGGCAACCGCACGGAGCTGATAGTCAGCTTGTCAAGGAGGGTTCGCCAGTACTCGTTGCCCCCATGGGCTCCCCAATCGGGGGAACACAGGACCATACGGGAACGTTCCAAGGCCACCTTGGTCAGCACCTTCCCCAGTTCACTGAATCTGGGGTTCCCGTAGGCCATCCCGAAAGAGGGCCAGTAAAATTTGTAGCTGCAGTTCTTCCCCTTGCTGCAGTATAGGTCCAGTACATGCTGCTTGTCGCTGGCGAACAGTTCCACACTTAGGTCTTCTCGAGAGTAACCCAACTCTTTCAGACCTTGGTCTAGGACTTCCCCCAATAATTGGTAGTCCTCAGTTTTGGAGGCCGCCATCATGTTCGAGGGCTCCTCCTTCGATAGTCTCAGGTAACTCGAGGTATGTTCCGACTGCTCCAGTGGCACAGACTCTCTGCCACTGCCGTGGTCCACGTACAGGAGGTAGGGCGCTTGCAGCGTCAGGGATTGTATCTGGGAGTGCTGCACGAAGAAGTCAGTCCCCAGTACAAAGTCGAAGGCATCAGTATCCATCACATAGAACCGATGGGCGATAGTCCTGGAGCCCATAGGTACCTCCACTTCGCAGTCCCCGCAGCTGTGCACCACATGTCCATCTCCCATCCGTATAGCGGCGGTGGTCATGGTGTTCTTCAGGCTCCCACAAGGTAAAATTTTCTTGGCCACTATCGATATTGTGGCTCCAGTATCCAGTACCCCCAGGTACTCACGTCCCCCTAGTCGGATACGTACCCAAAACACCAGGTCTTGGGTGCCACCAGAGCGTCCCCGTCAGAATTCCGCGGGACAGGTCACCTCGAACCCCTTGTTCCGCAATTTGCGGGCCATCCTCATGAAACGGCTTCTCTTCTTGGCGTTGCCGTCGTCACCACCTTCATGCTCACGCTTGGCTCCTTGTTCTTGCTGGGCCTGCGTCTGTGAGCGTGTGGTAGGTCCAGACTGCCCTCCAGAGGGCTCGGAGTTCCCCCCTGGATTAGGGTTGGGGTTACCTCCGTTCTTGTCCTTGTTCTTGTTGTCGTTCTGGCGATTAGCGCCTCCTCCTCGTCCGCCTTGACCCTTGTCTTGACCACCTTGACCACGTCCTTTCGACTTGCCC
Source organism: Eutreptiella sp. 'Long Island Sound 2002' (assembly GCA_964036045.1). NCBI lineage: Eukaryota > Euglenozoa > Euglenophyceae > Eutreptiales > Eutreptiaceae > Eutreptiella > Eutreptiella sp. 'Long Island Sound 2002'. Next base: position 11,950,658 of record OZ038404.1, on the reverse strand, counting down.
TTGCCGGAGTCGTTGCCTTTGGACTTGCCTCCACCTTTGCCTGAGCTTTTGCCAGGATCTTCCCCCTTAAGCTTCGCCGATAGGCGTTGCTTATGGTAGCACTCGTCCTCATAGTGCTTCCGCTTACCGCAGAATGCACACGTGATGGTGCAGCGGTAATGATCCGGCAGCTTCACCTTGGCGCCGGTGATCTTTTCCTGCTGCTTCCCCTGGACAACAAAGCAGTCTCGCTGCTCGCAGTCGGAGGCATGCTGCAGGTGGCCCTGTTCATCTCTGGCATCACACCAGAATAGCTCCTTCACGTTCTCCATTAGGCGGGCGTGGGCGTGTTTGGGGGTAGTCCCCTGCCCAGGTCGGGACCCTTGGTACCCTTTGCCTCCAGAACCTCCACCACCAGGACGGTAGTGGTTCAGGTGTTGGTCGCTCTCCTTCTCCAGCGCCATCTCCAGGAGCAGCACGCATAGATCCTCGTAGCGGAGGGATCTAGCCTTGCGCTCGGCCGTCAGACGGCACTCGTCCCATAGCTCACGGGGGAGCTTGGAGCACAACCAAAACAGCAGGTCGTCGCTGCTGTAGGAACCGGGCGTCAGTCGTCCAGCCCAGTGGTCCAGGTCCGCCAACAGCTCGGAGACTCTGCCGGGTTTAGGGTTGTTCGGCAGCACGGGCAGGTTCTGGATCTCGGCCCTGATGGAGAGGTCGGTCTCGTAGGTTGGGTACTGCCTCTCCAGGGCAACCAACACGTCGGCAAAGGTGGCGGAGTTGGTGACGATCTGCCTGACCTGCTTCTCCAGGTACTTCGTCTTGCAGCACTGCAGGAGCAGGTCGCACTTCACTCGCCCACTCGCGTGGGTTTGGCCGGTCAGTCGTAGGAACCGGCCAAAGTTCTCAGCGAACTCGCTGAGGTCCTTGCCTGTGAATTCAGGCAGGTTTACCACTATCTTGGAGGTGGCAATAGCCTTCGCCTCCTGAGCTCGGCGTCCTTCAGGGCGTCGGGTCTTCTTCTTCTTCTTCTTCTTCTTCTTACCCTTGGGGTCCTCGGGGTCCTCAGGGTCTTCGTCATCCGATGGCGAAGAAGAAGTCATCGAAGGCGGCCCATCATCGGAGGGGTCTCCGCCTAGATCACTGGAGCCATAAGGCTCCACGTCCACCATAGCCCTTAGGGCTGTCAGCCCCAGCTGGTCCAGCTCGGCCCTCGTCGAGTTCGTCACGTGACTGTAGGGCGGCTGGGCTGTCCTCGGGACGAATGGGCTTCTTGGTACTGCTGCAGGAGTCGGCATCGGTCGGCTCCTCAGGCTCCCCAGGGTATTCGTCAACCCTGCCGCCAGGTGGTTAGCCTGTACTCGGTGGGGTGACATTCCCACTGTCGTAGGTGACGCATGGGACGGGATCATCAGGGGCTGCAGTTTCTCCCTGATCTCTTGCGTGAGGTCGCTCACGATTTGCGAAGTGGCTCCTCGGAGCACCTCATCGATCTCCGACCGCGTCAGGGACCTGTTGGAGGATCTTCCCGATCCTCTACTCCTGCCTCCCAGAGACTCTGGTCCTCTCCTCAACCCACTCAGGGGTGCATACCCAGGTGCACACCCAGGAGCATACCCAGGAACTTCCATGTAGGTTCCAGTGGCGTGGAGTGGATGGGGATGGTCAGCCGCATACCAACGCGGCGCAGAGCTGGAAGCCACCGGCTCACTGGCAGTAGTTGCCTCAAGGAGCGCAGTGGTAGGTGGGCCCATGCCATAGGCGGGGTAGTGAGGCATGCCAGTAAAGCCTGTGCCCTCTGCCATAGGCTGGTTGGTTGTGGAAGTGGATGTAGCGGCGGCTGGGTGTGTGGTGGTTATGGGAGAGGGTGATGCTTGGAGGCCAGAAGCGCTTGGTGCGCCTTCGAAGGTAGGGACTTCCGTCGGGTCTTGCCCTTGCTCCTCTCCTTCGTCTGCTCCTTCTCCAGCATCCTTCTCGCTCTCGTTTCCTCTCTTCCTCTTCACAGGCTGAGGTTGAGAGACCATTTCCTTCACCGACAGGGCCCCAAAGGCCGTCTGGAGGCCATCCAAGGAGTCCTCCGCCGTATCCATTGGCCCATGTAAGGGCTCCACCGAAGGTACAGCGTCAGGCGCCGGCCTTGCCGGTGTCTCTGGCGCTGGCGCTGTGTTCACCTCGGCGTCCACTCTTCCTGGATCCATCTTAATTCACCCTTCTGCTTATGTTTGCCTGCTCGGAGCACTGGTTGTACGGCGCGGGGTCGCTGCCGGTGCACAGAGACAGGCTGCCTCTGCTACCAGAAAAGTTTATAGTGTTTTCAGCACTGTGTTTTTGCTTCTCCTGCTGCTTGTTGTTGCTATAGGGTGTCCTGCTGCTGGTTTTGGATGATGAAAAGCTTTTGTTTGTTGAAATACAGTAAAGCCAACTCAATCCAGGATAGCCCAAGCCAACAGTATGCAAAGAGAAGGTGATTCAGGATCAAAGCATGAAGGGCTGCAGTGTAAACAGTGAAAGATGATTAGATATTCACAGAAACTGCAACTCAGGATACAAATGAATGCATATTCACAGAGATAGCTGAAATGTTTTGGGAAAAGAGTTAGAAAACTGCCTCAGGATCACTCTCTCTCCATAGTGCCATCTTAGGAGATGTGCACTCTTTGTTTTGGGTCCCATATGTGCTGAGGTGGCATGGTATGTGGCGATGAGGTCACTGCCATGTCACATGGGATCTTCCTACTTAGTTAGGCTGACCAGGAATTGAACCCAGGACCTCTCAAAAAGAGGTGCCTAACCCCCTAGGGTGCATACCACTAGGGCAGATAAGTATTCATGGAAAAACATAGATAAATTCATAGGTTCTACCTTAGGTATGTCAGTGCTCAGTCAACTCAGGAAAAGATGTTTTACTTCTGATTGAAAGGGGATTAAGGGGTCCACTCCATATCCTGATTGGGTGTTTGGTTCCATAGGTCAAAATGTGTTCTCACCACTTTTGGCTGGACCAATACTAAGATAAAAATGCATGGATGCTCAGTGCATCTCTAATACAACTAGAGTATGTCCCAAAGCAATGGAAAAGCACTTTTTCTTACTTCCTGGCGGACTGCCAAATCATCCCTATCACGCAGCCATTTTTGCCGCGCTTTGCGTCTGGCCGCCGCCTGAACATGCCGAATATTGCCTCGACCCTCATGGGTACGGAATGAGGACTTAACCGCCTTGGTGCTCTTTCGTAGCACCTTGGACGGCCCACCACCGCCGGTGTCGCTAGCTGCAATGTCAGAACTGACTCTACAATCAGTCGCGCAATCTGAATTTTCAGAATCCGCCCACAGATCTAAGTCTGTCAACGCCAGACTTTCACATGTAACCGCCCTCAACTCGGTAACCTGAGCTGAGTTTATACGGGCCGATCCCCACCCCGAAGGGTTGGCGCCGGGGTGGCCTACCGTGGCGCGGTTACTGACACTCGGTAACTCGGTTTCCATGCTACCTGTGGCCTCCTCTACAACCAACTCTGGTTCAGTACCAGTGAACTCCGCTAATGTGTTAGCAAGCAAAACTGCCACCCTGTGTGGCAGACCAACGCCCATTGCAGGTCCCGCGTGTCGTACTGGGACCAAGGCCTTGGATTTATGTGTAGGTACCGGAGGAAACTGCTCCGTACCCGACAGATCGCCACTGTTGGCTGGGTCTACATGATTGTGACCCTTGATGCTGTCTGAATAGGCCAGCAACAAAGAACATACAGGTCCTTGCACTAGCCCCAGGGCTTGGTTCACTGCAGAACCCTGATCAGCGGTCTCACTGCCCGCCTGAATCATGCCAGCCCTGTGCGCCGCCACCCAAAGGGTAATATATGTGCACACCAAGAGGACGTACTCTTGTGCGCGAGATGGAGAAAGTAAGGTTAGTGTGCTTGATGAAACTGGAGAGATTTGGACTCCCTCTTCCTGGGAGGGGGGGTGGGGTTTACCCGGGGAGGGAGGTACCGTACCTTTGGGTGTGTCTGTACTACCGAACCCGCCGGAACCGCGTTCCGTGGCTTGTAATTCGGAGACTGGTTGAACTAAAGGATTGAGATGAAGTTCGAGGGTCATTTGGGCGACTTTGTCTCCTTGCCGCACCATATGATCCCGAGGTGCTTGATTGCTTAATAAAATATCGACTTCTCCCGTGTAATCGTGATCGATTACCCCTGCCCCTACCCTGAACGCTAACTTGCTCGCGTTCCCTGACCTGTCCTGAATCTTACCGTAAGTGAGAGCGGGGGTAGTGAATGCTAACCCCGTGGGTACCCGTTTGTGTCCTCCGGAGGGAATGAGAATATCGGCCGCGGCGTATAAATCGTAGCCTGCGGACCCGGGCGTACCCTTTGTTAGTAAAATGGATTCTGGTCTGACCTGTTTGACCCGAAGAGGATTTGAAGAAATATGAGCTTGAATGAGTTCGACGAGAGTAGGAGACATACATGGGGGGAAGAGCGGAGGGGAGAGAGGAGGGGAGGGAGGAAGAGAAACTTCTTGACCGGCTGACTCTCATGATGGGGCTGCCGTAGCTGGCCCGAAAGACTGTTGATTGGCCGGTGATTCTGTGGCTGATGGGGGAATGGGGATTGAAGGACGTCGAGGACGCCGAGTGGGGGTAGGGGGGCGTTGCTCGTTGGTGTATGCTGAGAGATCCACCACCCCTTTTAGGTTGGCGAGACTGCGTGATAATGAAGGAATCGTGATGACCTTTGTCTCTGAGATTGACCTACGGGGTTCGTACGATACCCCCTTCCTACGTTGAGCCAACCCTTGAGGAGTCCAGTCTGGCTCAGGCTCCCCGAGGGATCGCTGAAAACACCAAAAACACATGCCTGCTGTGGGCACTTGACCTATGTGGTCCCATACCAGGTGCGCTGGGCGGTGACAACGTGTGTTGACACAATCAGACTGCAAATATTCAAGCTTGTTGTCCAGAAAGCTGACCTTCGGTGCCGTGGTGGCATCTGAAGACCTACGGGCTTTGGTGGTACGTTTATCAACATGTTGTTTGCCACTCAAACACGACTGCAGCGTGATGTCAGGTGCCACCCATTTAAAATACCGCGGCCGAACTAACTCCGTGGAATATGAATATGTGCTCCTGCCACCTCCAGCGCATACTCAGACATACCCCCATGTTGATAAGCCGGCTTCCGCCTTCTCTGGAAACTATCCAGACTCACTAGGGCATCCCTTCCAGGCACTACTGCTAACCCATACCTCAACAAGAAGGGAAACCCCAATATCAGGCGAGGTCCTATGGCGGCCACATGTATGAAGACTTGTACGCACTTAAACACTCGTAACCCTTCAGGTGTCTCTACCGGTACCCGTACGGTAGACAAGACACCCTTACGACCACCTGACAAGGGCTTACGGCCTACAGTCACCAACTGTACTGGATGGGGTGCGTCGATCAGTGCCGCGCTTGGGAAAAGTTCTTCTCCAGCTAAGACCTCAATTTGTGCCCCAGTGTCAACCAAAGCCGGAACCATGATTTCAGGCAAATTGAGGGAATCACTAAGCTGAATGCCTGATGACACTACGAGTTCAACCATTTTGTTGGTCTTTCGATTCTTGGGCTTTAGCGGGAACCGGAGGACTTCGGTTCCTGCCTCATCCAGTTGAATTGGAGACACGTGGATATCCGGCGACTGATAACGTGACAGCACCCTATTAACATCCACAGTGCGAGCTGGCCGTCGGCGGGGCTTGCCATTGGCCGATAATCTGGGGCGTGGCATCCGGGCGCCTCTGTCGCGTGGAGCACGCGACTTTAGAAGCTTGCCATCCCCCTACAACTTTGTGGGGCAATCCTTGGCGTGGTGCCCCTTACCACCACATCGACGACAAATGTCATCCGGTTTTGCTGATGAGCGAGACCGTGAGCGATCCTTGGAATTTGAACCTTGACGACGCTGCTCCTGAGAGTTTGAGCGTTTGTCCTGGGACCCGCGTCCTCGGTCCTGGGACCCTTGCCCGCGATCTTGGGAACGACGGCGGTTCCGTGTATCATGATCGCGGTCCTTAGACCCCTTTCGGCCTCGGGATCCCCGTGACCGTTCTTGTGAGCCGCCCTTGTTGGGACACTCAGATGCCCAGTGAGCCTTTTGGCCACAACGATTACATATATCGTCTGATTTGGCTCTAGATCGCGATTTGGACTGGCTCCGTGGACCTTTTTGAGGAATAGACTTTTTGTCATCCTTTGGATGGGGACAGTGACGTGCCCAGTGGCCCGGTTGACCACGATTGGCGCAATTGTTCCACCGTTGCTTGGACTTCTGGATTTCTTCCTTACGCCGCTGGCTGTAGGAAGATGCGTGGGAGGTATTGCTGGTCACGCTATCCCGGCGATTCCGAAAATCACGATGTGCCCCTGATTGAGAATGAGAGCGCTTGGACTCTCCTCCATGTCGGTTGCCATCGCGACTTTTACTGCGAGGCCGGTCACCCGTCCCACCTCCTTTACTTCCAAAAGCCCGCACCTTTCGTGCTTCGGAGCCAGTAGGATTATTCATATACTCCTCCTGTTGCTCCTGGTACTCCCGAGCCTGGATGAGAGGCAGCATCATGAGGAAAATTTCCAGGTAGTTGAACTCAACCCCCGCATACTCTGCCTGCAAAGAGTAAAGCTTGTTGTATGCTGCCTTAACTTCCTTGTCTGCCGGCACATCCTTGGCGTGTTGTTTAAGAACAGCAAGCAACTGTGCAGCCGCGTGCCGCATTGTTACACCATCAGGGATATCAGCCCCTTCTTCCATCCAGTCTGACATCCAGTCCGCCAAAATGCTAGAGGTCAAAACAACCTTAGGTAAGTGTCGTGCGTGCCAAACGGCTTCCGGACGATGGATGTTTTCCATCACTCTCCCAGTGATGCAGAACCAGAGATCCTTCAACGACATGTCTTCGCGATCATATGCCTTCTCGATCCTATCCCTTACACCCTCATTTTCTATGGCCGCAATTAAGATCTTTGCCTGCTGGTCTTGATCAAATCTGTTGGCATAATTTCGCCTCCAGCGAAGCGTTCTATGGATCCAACGCTCCAAAGTGGCAGGCTCACCGTCCCAAACAGGCACTTCGGCCGTTTTTTGAAGGGCCTTCTTTGTCCTCGGATCGAGCCAGGAATTCTTATGCTCCCGAAACATCCCTTCATCGGATGCCGCCGTTGCATTCCGCGGGATGTTCGTGAAAGACTTAAACTTCAATGGAGGCTTGGCCTCCTTGAAAGCCATTTCTACGGGAATACCTGTGGGCTGAATTTTAGCCCGTTTCTGTATGGTATCCTTTTTCAGCTGTGCAGCTGTGCGATATGCCTTTCCGGGAAAGAAGTAACCGTCTTGGAAATAGGGGGCAATCTGGAACCAGCGAATGTCTCCGTGTACCCCAAAGACTCCGGCCAGCGGTCCATACGGGCCACTTTGCCACCATCCTGGCGGTTCCGGCAAGCCTTCAAGGGGATCATAACGCCGCTCGGTTCGATTGTAACTACCATACCGGACACTACGTAGGCTATCCCTACTGCTACGCCTATGCCGGTCGGCGGGCCGATCATACCAAGCCCTACCCCCAGTTTCAGACCTCTCAGACCGTTCTGACCTACGGTCTTCATACCAGGGACCGTTTCTTTCACGTGCGGGTTGCTGTCCGGGACCGGGGCGGTCTAACCGAGGGGGCCGGGAATTGTCCCGTGGCCCCAATTCCCCTAGACTTGGAGTCGTCTTGTTTTCCAACCGCATCAAGCGCTCGTCCAAGTAATCATATGCCTCGGCGTCCGCCTCCATTCGTCCCCAAACGTCATTCAGCTCATCTCGGAATTGCTGCATGTCAGCTTCAAGGCCATCCATACTCGGACCTCCTTTGGGGGAGGACCCTGTGGCTGAGTGTTTGGCCAATTTGCCATCTAAGTCGTCCAACCTATTGCAAGTGTCTATTTTGACGTCGGACACCAAATCAACGAATTCGTTGACTTTTTGGCCTATTTCCTGGTTCAAGTCTCGAAATTGAGACTGCAATTGTCCAATTTCAAACTTCAGTTCAGTCACAAACGGCTGGGGTGGTCCAGCACCGCCCGGTGACTCACCTATTGCACGATGAGCAGCATCTTTGATGCTCTCCGCGCGTTTTGCTGCTTGGCCAGCACTCACATTCGCCCTTTTTTTTTGCAAACTCGCTAGCATTTTCAGCATGTTGCCGAGCCACTGAGGCACTTGCTTCACATTCCTTCAACCACCGTTGAGCCGTTTGTTGAAAATCATCCAACCCAGACGGCGTGGGACCTGGCGAGGGGGGCGGGGGCTGTTGCGCCAGTCTCTCATAAGCTGCTTGCGCGTCCCCGGCCAATCTACGTGCATTTTGCACGTAAGTATTGCAGTCCTCCCGGGTAGCAACAGCAACTTGCCTAGCCTCGAGTGCTGCCGCCTCAGCCCTCCCCACTGCGTCCTCCTGGGCTGGTCGATGCAAACTTTGCATCTGTTCCACACTGGAACGCATCAACTCGGCTCCATCTGCCTCTGATTTGGCTGTTAGTGCAGCTTTCCGCGCTTCTTGAACCAATTCAGCAAATCCCGCACTATCATGCATGCTTGCCTGTCCAATGGAGGTGTTTGCGACCGGTGCTTTTACTAGCTCAGCCTGCATACCTCTAAGAGACTCTACCTCTACGGCGACGGCGCCTTGCCAATCCTCCTTGGCGCTATGAACTGCCTGAAACTGAGCCCTAACCCTCTCGGCCTCGGCCTGTTGCGCTGCTTGGGCTGTGTCTGACACCCGTTGCAGCGCGTTGTACCGCCGCTCGTTCTCCTGTTCGACGGCGGCGATCCGCTGCTGGAGGAGCTTGACGGCGTCCCCCGCTGCGGCGGCTTGCTGCCGTGCGTCGGCCGCTTCCCGTTTGGCCGTCTGGACTGCTGCGGCGTGGGTCTCCACCTGGGCCTGGGCTGCCTGCAGCTCCCTGCGCAGGGCAGCTGCGTCCGTCTTGGCCTCGTCGGCGGCGCCTTGGGCTGTGGCTGCCCGTTGGCTTGCAGCCTTTGCGTCGCTGTTGGCGGTCTTGACGTTGGCGTCCGTGTCCCGCCGCAGCCGCTGGAGGGTTTGGTTGCTGACCTCCGCGGCTGCCTCGATCTTCTTGACGTCATCGCGGAGACCGGTGATGTCGCTCCACGCGGCCTCGACGTCCCGCCTCGTGGTGTCGATGGACTTGCTGTTGACGATGGCGGTGTCCCGTGTGGCGGCGGCGTCCCTCTTAATCTTGTCGATGGCCGCCGTTGCCTCCTCGGCACCCTGCATGGCGAGGGTGGCCGTCTCGTTGACGCTTCGGACGGTCTCCGTGATCTCGATGATGTCCTTGGTGTGCTGGGCACCCCCGCTGCGTGCGGAGCGCACCTCGACCTGGAGCCCCTCCAGGATGGCTTTGGTGCCCCGGAGTAACTCCCCAGCGGCAACCGCAGCCTTGACGTCGGCCGACATGGCCGCAACGTCTCTCTTGGTCGCCTCGATGGTCACCTTGGCCGCCCGGACCTCGGCGGCGGCGTCGCTCAGCGGGCTGTGGCTGCCCCCGGCGGCGTTGGCCTCCTCCAAGGCCTGTATACGGCCCCGCAAGGCCTCTCCGTCTGCCCGTGTGGCTGCCTCGTGCTCGTCGAGCCGCTTGTTGATGTGAGAGACGTCGTTGCGCAACGCGGTTGTCCGCGTGTTGGCCCCCTTTGCCGTAGCGGCGCTCCGGCCCGCTGTCTCGGAGGCCAATTGGGCCTTTTGGGATGCTTCCCTGGCCACCTCCATTGCCTTGGTGGCCTCGGACCCTAAAACCTGATGTTCACCCTTTAAGAGGAGGAGTTCTTCGCCGTGTGCCGCCGATTGCCTACGAAGCTGACTAAGTACCGCATCTACTACACCGGTCGCTGCCTCACTACGGGCATCCTCCGATTGGGGTTCGGGTTGGGAGTCCATTGGTACATTTGGTACATCCTTATCGGACCCCTGTGAAGCCCCACTCTTGGGCTTTCCTCGCATGGCCCGAACCACTCTTTTCACAAGGGTATTGATCACCCAAGACGGCATAGCTATGTCCGTCTCGGCGGTCCCATCATCCAGTCGCCTACGCTTAACACTAATACCTCCTATACCACTTGCTACATCGTACAACTCATGATGCATCGTGTGGCTAGCTAACTCACTACCCTGACCTTGGCCATAACTGACTCTTCGCGAGGTAGGAGGGGAGGACGACGACCGGACCTTAAGTTTGTGCTTCGGGGCTGATCGGGGGGCGTGCTTCCCAACGATTTCCATTGCTTGAGGGGAGAGGTTGGGGTGTTTAACATCGCCCCATGTGGCCCCGATTGGGGAACCGGAACTGCTACCATGTAATAAGCTTGGAGAGGAGCTTATTATCTTATCCATGGCGGGTGGTGTTGTTTGAGCCATGGAGCGCAGGATCAAAATTTATTCTCCAAGCAGAGTAAAAAAATCTGAAAAAGGAAAATCCTTCGAAAAATGCAATCCAAAAAGTTTAAGATAATGTAAAACCTAAAGGAAGCACTTTAGGAAGTTGAAGGTGGTGATTGAGATGCCTTGGTGTTTGTTTTAATGGGGCTCACCCTAATTATGCAAAATTCAGTAATCCCTTGAAGCACAAACGGACACTAGACAAAACCCAAACAAATGAAGATGCGTGGTTCAAAACCTCGGTACGTCACCAATACGAGTTCTCCAAATTCTGATTCCTTGTCAATGATTCGAATGAATTGATTCGGTGGATCAATGAATTCACGGCATTGCGACGAATTGAGATTGAAACATAATTTGGGCAAGGAGAAGGAGGTCCTGAGATATGGAGCAATTGTTTTGGAACAAAAGAGACAACACATCATGGGACAGAGAAGGGGAGAGAGAGAGAGGAGAGCATGGGTGAAGTGTTGAACCCATGTCATGCAAAAACTCCAAAATTTGACACATAGTCAAAAATGTTCACCATGGGTCATGAAAGCAAAACATCGCATGTTCATGCAAAAAAATGTGACTTTTGGCTTGAATTGATATCCAAGCCCATGGGGAGGTGTGACCCAAAGTTGAGGGGAGTGGGGAACACATGCCATGTATGTGCTTTGACACATGTGTAGTTAATGAGCATGATCATGCATGAATTTATGAAACATGAATTATGCATGTGCATAGAAATGCATACATGTGAAGTCATGCATGTTGGAGAATTGAGGATTCTTGACATGGCAGCTCACATGTGATCATACTCAATGGAAATGGAGTGTCTCGAATTTGATTGTGAGCAATTACGAATCATGCAAACAACATGAGAGACACAAAAATTCATCAACATGGTAAACATGGCAAAATGGAAATCAATGTGATAAAAACACGACGTGGTTGTGAGAACCAAGTGGTGTTGTCGGGGACGTTGGAATCAAGGCGGCTTCTTGAAACCGACTTGAGAATCATCATTGTGGTCCAAGGCGATGTCGACGAAACCGGCTGGGACCGATGCGATCAAGGACGGAACTGTCGACATTTCAATGCAAAAAACAATTTGTATTCCGTCTTGTACAAAAATCGACAGAATTTGGGAATTTCTGTCCACGTCTCGGCATTCGTCATGGGGCCGCTCCTACTGTCGGGAGCGGCATGCCGATCCTCAATTGTTCATGGGGATTTGAGGATTTGTGATGCTTTTTAATGAAATTTCTGGTCCAATAATGGCCAATTGATGCCCCGATGCCCATTTTCATTACACCCCCTTCCTAGACTACTTCGTGGCGTCCCGGCCATGCACGTGGTCGATCTCAACCCAAATTGGCAAAAAAATCGTCAATGAAAAGGGGTTGAGGGATTTCTTTGGAGGGAGTATGTCACCGACCCCCACAGGCCCATGGCCATGCACTGAGGCTATTTGAGAGCAAACGGATGTCACAGTTGAATCCGGCACCCTCAAAATAGGGGGGTATGAGGCTTGTAGGTCAGGTTGGACCATTTAAGCTGAAATTCCCATTTTCACCGTGAAAAAAATGACAAACGGGAAGAATGAACTCTGGACACTGAAAAATGGAAATTCTGTCATCCCACTGTGATATGGCGCAAAACAAGCATCATATTTGGATTCAGCACCCTCAAATTAGGGGGGTTGGGGGTGCTGGACATCAGTTCTGGTCAATTTTCCCAAAAAGAGCATTTTCAGCCCCTTGGAAAAATGTGCGGTGCTGAAATTTGACAAACAGCACCATCCTGCACCCTGCTAGAGGTCACAGGACCTCATCTGGTGGCAAACAAGGGTCGCCAGTGCGTCAGGCACCCTCAAAATAGGGGGGTTGGGGGTGCTGGACATCAGTTCTGGTCAATTTTCCCAAAAAGAGCATTTTCAGCCCCTTGGAAAAATGTGCGGTGCTGAAATTTGACAAACAGCACCATCCTGCACCCTGCTGCAGGTCACAGGACCTCATCTGGTGGCAAACAAGGGTCGCCAGTGCGTCAGGCACCCTCAAAATAGGGGGGTTGTATATGAAATGGACCCCATAGGGCAAAAATTTGACAAAAATTGAATTTTTTGTCAAAAAAATCGATTTTTGCCTGATGCCAGCCAGAAATCAGAATCTGCAGCAGCAGGGGGGGGGGGGGTGAAGCAGTGTGCCGTGGGTCCAAACGGGTATGAGAAATGAATTCGGGATGCCCAAAATAGGGGGGTTACACACTTTGATTTCCCAAATTGGGCGTAAAATGCAAAAACCCCATTTTTGGCATCAAAATTTGGTGTTCACCCTGATAAGCTGAAAAACTGTCAATCTGGACCCAATCTGGACCCCACAGCGCCGCTCAGATGTCAATTGGCGGGGAGAGAGTGCTACGGTTGCACTCGGCATCCCTAAAATAGGGGGGGGTGTACCCTACGTCACCCGCCCGGGTCCCGGAGGTGAAAAAACATACTTTCACTCCGGAGGGGGGGGGGGGGGCTGTCAGAATTCTGGCTGACAGCTGGCTGATTTCCTGATGTCAACCAGGAATCGCGCCAAAAATTGAAAACGGGTCGAAAAATGTTTTCGTAAAGTTCTAAGAGTCCTTTGGGACCCCATTGAGGCGTGTGAAACAATTTCAGGCTCACTAAGACCGCCTGTGGACCCCTGTGACCCTCCCAAAGTGACCCTGTCGGGCTGTAGAAATTCTGCAGCCTGAATTATGGGTTGTGGGGGGGGGGGGGGGGGCTGTCACCTCTCACGCCCGAATTGCCTCGGGGAGGGGGCTTGAACCCTACCCTGACCCTGACCCTCGTTGTTTACCGTGCGCTAACGCGAGCATGGAGATGCCAACGAAGTCGGTACACGCACTGACATTTCAATGCAAAAAACAATTTGTATTCCGTCTTGTACAAAAATCGACAGAATTTGGGAATTTCTGTCCACGTCTCGGCATTCGTCATGGGGCCGCTCCTACTGTCGGGAGCGGCATGCCGATCCCCAATTGTTAATGGGGATTTGAGGATTTGTGATGCTTTTTAATGAAATTTCTGGTCCAATAATGGCCAATTGATGCCCCGATGCCCATTTTTATTACAGAGACTCCCCCGGGAGGATCACGAGTGGAGACCCTTCGAAAGCTTTTCGGAGGGGACGCCTCCTCCAAGATGACGCTGGATGAGGCGGACACGGGCAGCAGTGGGAGCAGTGGCCCCACTGCCCATCGACGGAGGAAGGGCAAGGGGAAGACCCCCGAGAGGCCGCGGAGGCCAGCGGGTGGCCACCCCCACGACAGTGACCCCTTCTTCACCGCCAGCGACGGGGATGAACGAGGCCGCCGACATCGCCAAGTGGTAGCTTGGACGGGCGGAGGAGGTGGAGACGTCCCCATGGAGCCGGAAGGTGAGGATGAGGATCTCCCTCCTCCCTACCGGAGCTCGGAGTCTTCCGAGACCGAGACGCCCAGGTGGGGCGACATGGACGAGGATGACGACAAGGACTTCGACATCACGAAGAAGCGCCCATCCTCAGACCCACCGAGGCGACCGGGCGGAGACCCACCGGCACCCCCTGGCGGAGGACCGTCAGGACCCCCTGGAGGACGCCCACCAAGTGGACCCCCTGGAGGTGGACCACCGGGCGGGGGAGGACCCCTTGGACCGGGCGGACCCGGCGGAGGCCCTCCTGGAGGACCCCCTGGGGACCCCGACGACCCACCAGGGAACGGCGACCCGGATACCACCTGGCGGTGGATTGTCTACCTCCGCAGGAGGGTCCAGTTCCTCGAGCGCGAGGTAGACACGGGCAAGGGCGAGATGACTCGGATCGCCAGGGTCGCCGCGCGCGCGCAGAGAGAGCTGGACATCGCCAGGGGCGAGACCAGGTCGCTGAACAAGGTCATCAGCGGCCTGCAGCAGAGGCTGGACGCGCTGGAAGCCCGTGGGAGCGTCGGCAGCGACCACCCACCCCTGGAGTCTGGCTCGTCGGACGACGGCTGGGGACCCGGACCAGGTCCAGGCAGACCCCCCGCCCCCGGCGGAGCCCCCAGGAGTCGCCCCAGCGCCAGTGCCCCCTCTGTCGCCGCCCCCTCTCACCACAGCGCGGGCCGCCGCAACGAGCGCGTGCCGCCCGGCAGTGGCAGTGAGGATTGGCGTGATGAGTGGCTCAGCGCGGAGTACCGCAACCGCCGTGCTCCACCGCGGACACCGGTACGCCCCCGACGCCCCGCACCAGCCCAGGAGCCAATCCCAATGGCTGGTGGACGTTATGGTGGACTCAGGGATGAGGTCCCCAGAGGAGACGTGGAGTGGGATGTCGGCGAAGGTGAGGACCTGGACCTGGACCTGGAGGAGTTCGACATCAGCCCGCCGCGTGGTGTACGACGGGAGGCCGCTGAACGCAGCCGCCGGCGCCGTGATGAGGAGGCGTACATGGAAGGAGTACGGCGTGAACATCTAGGTTCAGCGTACATGGAGGAACCGCGGCATAGCCACAGGGACTCCATGGAGAAGATGGACGTGGCGGCCTTGGGAGTACGTGGGCGAGGCCGATGGGAACCTCGGTCGACCTCGCGGCCGGCGTTCATGGTCTCTAAGGCCGCGGATGCCGCTGTGTGGGAAGACTTGAAGGACATCAAGCCCCCCATGTACGATGGCAACCCCCTCAACCTCGACCGCTTCTTGGAGAAGCTGGACGATTGGGGGGTGACCGTCACTGAAGACATGCCTCCCGCGGATGCGGAGAAATATGTCTTCAGACGGTTCAGGTACCGCCTGCCGGACGTGCTCCAAGAGCTATACTCCGTGGGGACCAAGGAGGGGAAAATCAAGACCCTCAAGGAAGCCAAGAAGTGGCTCAACGAGCAGGAGCGGGTGGACGCTCCGCAGGTGGCTGCCAAGCGCTGGAAGTCCATCAAGCTTCAGCATGATGGACGGGAGATCCGCCTACGGGACTGGCGGGACTTCCGAGGGCAATACACCCTCTTCCGCCGCAACGTGGAGGACTCAAACGAGGGTGACGAGCAGGCTCGCCTGCTCTCCATGCTGCCGGAAGCATGGATCAAGAGGGTCACCAAGGAGGAAGCCAAGAGGGCCAAGTCCAACCACACGGTCAAGATCATGCTCGCCAAGGAGTATCATTCGAACGTGGTGGCTTGGGCAAGGAGGAACGTGGCCCGGGATGTCAATCGGCACTCCCTGCGGAACGCTCTCCTCATCACCGTCTCGGGCGATCGCGAGAAGACCGCGATGTGGCGACTTGACGAGTGTGACGTGAGCGGCCAGACCATCCGTCTGCAGGCCATCCCGGCGCGGATGAGCTGCCACGAGATCCTGGAGTGGGTTGGAGAGGAGGTGCTCAAGGAGTACCGGAACCTCCACCACACCCGCGGGTTGAGGCCCGGCGACCGCGACGTCAACTACGTTGGCGAGGGATCTGGAGGGGAAGCTGCCATGGACCCAGTGGGAGCCGACGGCGATGAGACTCTCGTCGACGATAACGACGACGATGAGCCCGCCGAGGTGGCCGTTTGTGCCTTCGTGGCCAACAACCTGAGCGCGGGGAGCAAACCGGGAAACTGAAAGCCCCTGCAGCAGGGTTGGAGGAAGAAGGAAAAGAGGGACCCTCGCCGCATTGGCGACCCTCCGCTGTCCTTTGGGGAGTTCATACGAGCTCACCCTCAGGGCTGTTTCGTGTGTTATGGGAGGAAGAAAGGCTTCAACCTGACCACCGAACATGCCCCATCCACCAAGCCGACACGGAGGCCTACAAGAAGGCGCACGGGTCGAAGAAGCGTGCGCCCGCGGGTATCCGGGAAGCCAAAGTGGAGGTGGACAGGGACGAGCTCTCCAAGCTGATGTCGCAGGGGACCGAGTTGGCCAAGGAGATCCAGGAGATCAAGAGGAACTGGGTCCCCAGGTCGGACAACAAGAACAAGGAGAACAACCAGAACGACCAGAACAAGGACAAGGACAAGAAAACTAAAAGGGGAAGGAATAAGGGCGTCAACGAGGTTGATGCGGAGGAGAACACCCCTACTTCCACAACCGACGCCCCCTAGCGGAGCACCTGCAGCCAAGGGCCCCAGCTAGGGCGGTCGCAGGATGGTGACGTGGGAAGCGCCGAACCATCCCAGTCGGGAGTCGATAAGCACAAAGGGACTGCCGCGGGCGGAAGGCCCGGTCCGGCACCCAGTTGCGGAGGCGGGGTGAGGGCAAGTGAAGGCACGAACCCTTGCACCCGTCCGTCCTTCGCGACCAAGAATGTGTTTGATGTACTACAAGATCTATCCGAGAGTATCGGAGGATCACCCGGACCGCAGCTGGATGCTGCAGATGGGCAGCCTGAGCCCATTGTCCACGACCTGCACCAGTCGCTTGTTGAGCTTCTGGAACGGCCGGAGATCCTGAGCTTGCACGCCGTCCGCCGAGTGGGGCGTGAGCGGCAGTTGCACCTTAAGGTCCGTGCCTTATGCGGGGAAGTGGAAAAGGTCTTCGACGTGTTGGTCGACACGGGCGCTCAGGTCAGCTTGGTCAAGGCAGGCCTACTTCCGCCAGAGTGTCTGACCGACAGTCAAAAACCTGTCAGGCTGAAGGTGGCGAACGGCCAGTACATGGTGGGAGGCACGAAGGAAGCGGCCATCGGGCTGCAGTTCGTGAACCATCGTGAGCTGAGCCGCCCAGACCTCGGCAAGGAAATCCTCCTGCAAGGTCGCTTCTACAAGGCCGAGATGGACTGGGACATGATCGTTGGGTACGACTTCATGATGGAGACGGACTCCGGCGTCCTCCCGGCCCAGGCCTCCATGACCCTGTACCAGGACGACCAGCTCTCGTGGCTTTCGTCACCTGAGCACCATGTGGAATGCCAATGGATCCACCCCGAACGCGATCAGCTCGAAGTAGCCGCACTGGGCACTGCGCCAACTGGGCCAGCAAACCAGAAGTACGGTGTAAGGCCGGAAGTGGCGGGCCGAGTGGTTGCGGACCTGGGAGCTTCGGATCTGGCCCTGGATGCGTTCTCTTCAGGAACCTCCGCCCATCTTCGGGTGTGTGAGAAGTACTGGAGCGCACAGGACTCCGCGTGGAAGAAGCACTGGGGTCCACATCAGGGCTTGATGTGGATCCATTGCCCCCGTTGGGACATTCCAAGAGCGATAGCGAAGATTCGCAAGGACCGCTCCAAGGCAGTGCTGGTTGTTCCTATGGGATGCACCAAGGAGGAAAGTACCCGACATTGGGTAGCCTCATTGACCAACATGACCTTAAACAAGGTCGTCCTACCGGCTGGAGAGAGTGTCTATCAGGACGCTAAGGGACGGCCCATGCCACCCCAGAGATGGCCAACGGAATTCCACTATGTGGAAGGGGGCCTTGAACAGGCCGATACCACGGACTTTGTCTGTGTCAACCGCATCATAGCAGAGCCATGGCGGCAATGCTTTGCGGTTCCCCCTGTTGACATCGGAGAATCGGAAGACCCCCTCACAGAAGAGGAGCTGGATCTGGTTCAGGGGTATATGGATCAGCCCTTTCACGACTAGGGAAACCAGCGTGAGGGCAAAGGCCAGGACAAAGCCTGGTGGGAAGTGGACTCAATCGTCTCCGGTTCCTATGATGGGAATACCTTCGTACAGAGGGTGCTGGATCACATGTCCAGCCAGGACGAGCCGCCTGGCGGTAACCCACCCACCTACGGCAATCTATTCCGAGGCAAGACCAGAGATGGCCCTTTGGGCCACCTGGGAAGACTGCCTGAGCCGAAGACGAGCGGGGTCGCTACCCCTCAAGTAAGCTCCGTGGTCCACGTGCCCGGAAAAGCCAAGGCGGAGTCCGATGATTGCCACAAGATTCAGGCATTGAGGGCCAGGCTGAAGCAGAAGTATGGGGACACCTTCTTCAGCGGAAAGCCTGTGTTTCCCCCACCGGTGCGTGGACCGTATGGCGAGGCCAAGATACGACTGAAGCAGGACCCCCGTGTGTATCGTCACCGGGAGTTTGCACTGAGGGGCGAGAGGAAAGAGGCCACGGAGAAGATCCTCCGTGACTTCATCGAGAGAGGCTGGCTTGAGCCGTGCCACTCCGAATGGGCCTCTCCGTGCTTCGTCGTCCCCAAGAAGGTGGCCGGTGAGTGGCGGCTCGTGGTCGACTACCGCGGCCTAAACGCCCAAACGCAGCACGACAGCTATACGATGCCCCTCATTGAGGACATGCTGCAAAAGCAACACCGGCGGAGGATCTTCACGGTGATTGACCTGAAACATGGTTATCATCAGATGCCTCTCGCCGAAGAGTCCCGTGCCTGCACAGCCATGAGCACCCCACTTGGACCTCTCCAGTGGAAGGTGATGCCCATGGGCGTTACCAACGGCAATGCGGCTTTTCAGCGGATGCTGGAGAACCTGCTTGAGCCGGTGCGTGACTGTGCGGACCCCTTCGTGGACGACGTGATCATCGCGTCCGGGGACCCCAGTATGAGCTACGAGGAGCTCCTGGAGGCACATGAGAGGGACGTCACTCGAGTGCTGGACCTTCTGGTTCGGCACAAGCTCACGGGCAGCAGTGACAAGGCCACCATTGCGGTAAGCGAGGTGGTCTTCGCTGGCCACGTAGTCGGGAACGGGCAGCGAAAGCCCATACCTGGCAAGGTGGCCGCGATCGAGCACTGGGAAAAGCCCAAAACGGTCTCTGAGCTACGGGCGTACTTGGGGTTCTGCAATTACTACTCGGGGTATATCAAGATGTATGCCGAGTATGCAGCCCCCATGACGACCATGCTCAAGGGCAACCGAGAGGAGACCAAGAAGGGGTCCAAGAAGGCTCTGGTCTGGGATGCTGATTCCGACCGTGCCTTTGAGGGGATGAAGCAGGCGCTGCTATCCGCAGTGGGTCTGCACCTCGTGGATCCCGACCGAGGGTTCGTCCTGCGCACTGACGCTTCCGACTACGCCGTAGGCGCTGTGTTGGAGCAAGTGCTTGACGATGGGAGGCACGTGCCCGTGGCCTTCTGGAGCCGAGTCCTGGCGGAAGGCCAGAGACGGACGTGGACGCCCCGCGAAAAGGAGGCGTATGCCATCGTCATGGCTCTCAGGAAATGGGCTGGGTACATAGCCCTCCATCCCGTCACAGTCTGCACCGACCATCAGAGTCTGCAGTCGTGGCACAAGGAGCACGTGGACACCCCCTCTGGTCCCGCCTCCCGACGGGCAAGATGGCATGAGACCTTGGCCAAGTTCGACCTCACGGTCGTGTATATTCCTGGAAAGGATAACACCGTGGCGGACTGTCTCAGTAGCTGGGCCTATCCCGCCAGCAAGGGCATAACGGATATCTCTGCCCATGGCGACGAGGCTGAGACCGCTGAAGCCAAGAAGATCATTGAGATGGAGCGCCTGATGGAGGAGGAGGGTATTAAATTCTACCTCGTCATGGCTGCAGATGCCCCCCTCGGAAAGAGGGTGAGCAGAGCGGTCAGAGTACTCGCCCCTGAGGGAGCTGAGTCCGACAAGCACCTCTTCCCGGAGTCTTGCCTCCAGGACGACTGGACCGACGATTACGCCAAGTCTGAGGCCTTTGCGGCCGAGTATAGGGCTGTGACCGACCCTGACGACGGGCAGAAGTGGCCAAAGGGGCTGACTGAGGAAGATGGCAAGCTCTACCGGAATGGTAAGCTGCTAGTACCGGAGTCCCGGGTGCTCGAGCTTTGTGAAGCCTGGCACCACCACATGCTGCACCCAGGGGTCAAGAAGCAAGCCCTTGACATGCAGCGCCGGTTCGAGATCGACCATATCGTTCTCTACACCGCCATCAAGAAGGTCAGGAAGGGTTGCTCGGTCTGCCAGGCCTGCAATCCCGATAACCGGAACGTCAAGGGGGAAGCCCAATGGACCCCGGTTCCTGACCAGCCCATGGAGAGCGTGGTCATGGACGTCTTCTCCATGCCCGAAGTGCACATTGGCAGAGAGACCTTTGACTGTGTGGTTCTTTGTGTGGATCGCCACAGTGGCTACGTAGTAGCCGTTCCGGCACGCAAAAAGGGGTTGCTTGCCAAGGAAGTGGCAGTCATGATGATTCGTCATTGGCTGACCGTCTTTGACATCCCCCGCACCATTTGCAGTGACCGAGGGCCCCAGTTTACTGGTGGCTGGTTCAAGGCTATGTGTTCCCTCATGGGAATACGTCATGCCAAGAGCGTCGCCTATCTCAGCCGGTCTAACGGCCGAGCTGAAGTGGCTGGACGGCAGCTGTTCGAGAAGCTGCGCAGGATTCACATCACCAATCCACGTCGGAACTGGTTTGAGGAGATGTGGCCTGCTCTGAAGGCCCATCATGACACCCCCACGCCGGGTGGTTTGTCACCTCACCAGATTCTGTTTGGCAGGGACCCCCTCGGTCGGGGACTTCCCTTGTCTGGTGATGGCATGGCCATGGATGCCAAGGAATTCTTCGCGCGGCAAGAGCAAACGGCGCGGGACATCCGCCAGCAGCTCGAGAAGGAGCATGCTGAGCGTCAGAAGTCCGCCCCGAGCTCGACAGCGCAGAAGTTCAGGGTGGGAGACCCGGTGTGGGTGATCAGACCCCGCCCTATGGGCACCCACCGCACCAAAACCTGGTTCACACCTGGAGAGGTGGTTCGCAGGATTGGTGAGGACACCTACCGCATCAAGGTAGGTCACGGACAGTTCCGGGAGCGCCAGGAGAGTCAACTCCGTGTGCGGGAACCCGACCTCCGTGGCCAACATGTGTCCCTGAGCTATGCCGCACATGAGGCTGATTCCGACGACGACTATGCTGAGCAGGACGACTATACAGTCGAGAAGATCCTGGCTCAGCATCCGAAACCCTCGGCACCCGGAGGCATGGAGTTCAAGGTTCGTTGGCGAGGCTATGGGCCGTCCCACGACACCTGGGAACCCGTCTCCTCGT
The DNA here is from genome assembly GCA_964036045.1 of Eutreptiella sp. 'Long Island Sound 2002'. Taxonomy (NCBI): domain Eukaryota; phylum Euglenozoa; class Euglenophyceae; order Eutreptiales; family Eutreptiaceae; genus Eutreptiella; species Eutreptiella sp. 'Long Island Sound 2002'. Next base: position 11,929,277 of record OZ038404.1, on the reverse strand, counting down.
TTGTGCCGCGGGTCAATACTCCCTTCATGGAGTACATCCGCAGGCACAAGACCAAGATCCATGTCTCGGACTAGTCAGACTTGGCACCCTCCTCAACAACAGCAAAGTAATGGGCTCCTAGTATTGTAGTCTTCCAGCTGGGTCCATAGCAAAAAAGGGACTATGAAACAAAATCATTATTTACACTCATGTTCACCCCTTACCTCTCTTCCACTCTCACCATACTAATATCCCTCTTGTAGTAAAATACACCTAGTTAGGACTGACCTAGGAAGCACCACGTGCTCCCTGGTGTCGCCGCCAGGCGCCTCTCCTCTATCTATCTCTCTTCTCTCCTCTTGTGTCTGGGGCTTGGCTTAGGCCTAGGTATCTTCTTGGGATTCCCCAATACATGAAACATGCTTGGGACCCACCAAATAGGCATTAAAATACATGTAAAAGTAGGGACAACCATGGAAAAGGGTTGTAGGGTATATAGAGGTCCCTTAGGGGCCTTAGACTCCTTCGAAGGTAGTATGTGTGGTATCACTCACAGAATGAGTCGATCATGCATGACATGCATGACAATCCATGATGTCAAAAATGTGATCATCCAAATTCAAAGAGTTATGAAAAATGAATAGTATAACCTTCTTAGGAACCCATAAGAGTGGGGTTGTGGTTGTGTTAGTTCTGAGCGAAAGTGAAGTTTTGGGTTGGAATGTGAAAAACACATGCTAGGGCGCCAGCATGTCATGACACATGATGCATGACACATGACACATGATGCATGATGAATGATGATGATGATGAATGATGATGATTGATCTGAATCTGCTCTGAGTTCAAATAAAGTACACTCTGAGTTCAAAATATATACTCCATGGGGCTCAGTCTCATTCCCCCCCCCGACTGAAGCCCTGGAATTCAGGAGTAAATACTCAGAAAAATAGGCTGAAAAATGATATTGTGGCCATAATCATATGCAGCCCTGTGAAATCTCTTAGCATTTACTATTCAGTCCAGAACTGGACTACCTTCAATACCAAGTATGATCACTGCACCTCAGTACCACAGTAAAGAATGAGTGGAATGACTTCGGAAAGCATACATGTGAGTTACCTTTCTTACTATACCACTCTTACCACAGCACAATAGGTGATTAGTTTGGAGCTAAAAATGCAAATACCAGAAGTTCCAGAAAGATTGTGCTCAAAGTGATATATAAAGCATGGACAAGGCGTAGGAATCCTTAGGGAAGCCTTACATAACAAATGCAGATACCGATTTTTGAAAATCAATTTGAAATCAGCAATTAATAACGCTTGAAATCAACTTCAAAACGAACCGTAGCTGAGGTTCTAACTCGCCAGGAACCAAAACTTGAAAAAGTATTTGGACACCTGAAAAGCGCAAAGTGTAGCGCTGGGAGTTCTGGCGACTCCCGTAACAGCGCGCGTCCGCCGTGCGGGACTGGGGGCGAAGCCTCCAAAGTCCAAAAACTTTTGAACTTTTATAAAAAAGCGCTTCTGAAGTTGCAAAAAGCGCAGTTTTGTAAAACAAAGAATTTGGAAAACAACGAGCAGCGAAAAACGCGATTTAATAAAGTGAGGCTTACAGACAGGCAAAAATTTTTGCGCGGGGAGGGTGCACAGTACAGCCATAGGGTAACTGTACGTTTTGCGCGCATCAATTCACCACTCTGCGTTTGATAGGCGAGTTTGAACATCAGCCACACATAGCACAACAGAAATGAAAGATACGTGTTGGTTAGAGCTTGCACAACACGCGTAGCGTGTTTTTACCTTGCTTTGCCGTCTTTTGCACGCTCTTGGTGCCTCGCAAGGTTTGGCTTGGGCTGGCATTCAGGCAGGATTCAGGAGGGAAACAGGCCGTCACGCATGCAAAATAGCAGCGTACGCCGCGTCGTGCACACGTAAAAACTCCGAATCCAAGTAGGATAGAGGGTAAAACCGTCACAAGGGACACATTCAAGGTTTGGGAGGTAGGGAGAACCTTCCTTGCTCGCTCTGCAGGACAGCATACATGCATAGCGGAGGCGCCGCTATATGCGTCAGTGTCCTCTGTTTGACTGTAGTGGAGGTTTTGTGGCGGAATGCCTGGTCAGTCGTTCAGTGCATGCATATGCTCACGTGCAGGCACCTAAAACACTCATATGTCTCACCGTGCCGCTCACACATGCAGCGTGTGTTGGAGAGTGTAGGACCGTGGGAACTCAAACTAACCAATGAAACTCTGGGCTGAGATTCCCGACTTGCAAGTTGCGCGGTTTGAGTTCTCCGAGTGTGGGAGGAGTGTGGAGTGGAGAGTGGGATGTGGGTTGGAGGCGTTAGCAAGGGGCACTCCTGCAAAGGGCTACTCCTTTGTAGAGCGTTAAGTTCAGCGTGTGGGAGACTGGGAAGGCAGGGGATTGGAATGGGCAAGGGCGTTCGCGTTGGTCAGCGTACGCTGGCCCTTGTTCCCACTCCCATTCTGATCCCTGACGGTTTTTTTCTGGTCTCCCCGTGTGTGACCCTCTCTCTTTTTCTTTTGGGTAGCCCCAAGGTAGAGACCCTGAGGTAGATTCACACACATGCTCGCCCTGCACCGCACATCCACGCACAGCACTGCACACACATACTCAACACAACACACTTTTGCGCGCCATTCACTCACTCTGCACGGATCACGTTGAGCTTCGGTTCCGTGTCCACACTTGCACGGGTGTCATCGGACCGGAGGCGAGATGCACCCAAAGATTTCACTGTTTGTTCAGGGATGCTTGGTGTTAGCTACAACTTGACTTGCCTTGGCGTGGGCATGTGTGTGGGAAGTTGTAGGATCAGGGTGTCTTGCGGTGTAGGATCAGGCGTTAGCGTCTTTGACGGTGGGTGCCCAAGGCGGGGAGGTTTGCAGCCAAGGGGGTAGCCCTGGTCGTGGTTGGGCAGCCCTTGCAAACTCTGCTCGTCCTGCAGCCCACCCAGTTCCTGGGGGAGGTCCCATCCCTGGGGAACACCAACCCTGCCCCTCCGGTGGTGGATGCTTGACTGTTCCAAAATGGAACCAGGTGTTCACCACCCGTAAGAATCGGCTTGCTTAGCAGTAGTGTTTCACTTCTCTCCTAGGCAACACACTTCAGTTGGGGCTGTTGACACTCACACGCGCGCCAGTTACACACCGCTCATCTCTCTCCCTCCCTAGATTGGTGAAACCTGTCCCCCAGCCTCGGAGTTCCCTTGGAAATCCACGACAACTCCCAGGCCAGTGAGTGTGAACTCACTGCTCAGTGAAACAGGGCCTTAGGACCATAGATGCACCGTTTTCACAGGTGCTATGAAACAGGAGGGAGTAGTCTCACCTCCCAGCACGCTTGCGGGCCTGATCTTGGGCTGACTGTAGAATGTCACGCAAATCCTGAGATTTGCAGTACTCAGCAAAAACCTCGTTGACGTTACCGTCATCGAGTATGAAAGCCGTCACTGGCTCCCAGGTACAGTCAGAGATAGAATAGCCAGACCACTTTGTATAGAATCTCCAACCACGTTTGTAGGTGTGGCGGAGGATTCTTTCAACAAAGTAGTAGTCTTGCTTTTTCATCTCTGATTCAGTAAACGTAATGGGATCACTAGCGCTTATTCTTTTGGGTCTAGCCTCTACGGCCGTAGGTGTAGGTACAGTAGGTCTAGAGAGAGAGATGTCCCTTTCGGGCATCCGTAGTGAACCGTCATCCTCCATAGGCGGCAGTTCTTCATCCTCATCCGTAGGATCCGCGGCCAAATCTTCGGCTGCAGCTTCCAGGCTTTCTTGTAGATCTTCTTCCCAGTCGTAGAGGTCGTCTAGCACGTCATAGTGCTTAAGCTGTGGGTAATCCACTTCAACCAGACCTCCGTACTTAGGATGAGTTTTGATCCACACGGATCCTTCAGCTACATCCGTGACCAGAAATGGTCCGAAGTAAGGGCTGTCCAGCGTGTTACGCGGCCATGCCTTGAATCTTGTATGATGTACCAGAACCCAGTCACCAATTTGGTAGATAGCTTCTTTTCTTTTGCGGTTCTTGGTACGATTCTCCTTACTTCTTTTCTTTTCCAGTAGTGATCGGCATAGATCGGCGATCCGTTTTTGCTTGGTGAGCCATTCATCAACTTTAGGATTTCCTTCGCTCGCGCAGGGGAATTCGAAGTTGAAACCTGGCCTCCCTAGGAACAGTTCCGTAGGGGTGAAACCAGTCCTGCTACTCACTTGATTATTCATCAAGTAGATAGCATATGGCACTAGTTTTAGCCAGTTTCGGCTCTTCTCGGCCAGCATCAGAATCCTCATGACTGTTTTGAAACAGCCAATTTGGCGTCCGCACAGAGGATTCTTTGTTCGTAGGTAAGGAGTTCCGAACTGGACTTCCGTACCCATAGCTCTCATGACGCTTCGGTACCAACCAGTAGGGCTGGGAAGGCAGATGTCTTGATCGCTGTGGATAATCTTGGGTAATCCGTAGACTTGTACCCATCCTTCGAAAATCTCTTTCAATACTCCTTCACCATCTACCTTCTTAGTAAGGGGAAACACTCGGCTGTAGCGACTGAGTCCATCCGTCACCAGGAGGGCGAAGTCATGGCCAGCGAATTTAGGTAACTCCATAAGATCCACGTAGAGGATGGAGTTCATTTGGTTCGGAATCGGGAGATTCCTTACCTCACCACGATCCGCTGCAGTGTTAGCTTTAGCCTTAGTGCAGGGACACTCAGCGATGATCTTAGATAAAATCTTCTTGAGAGATGCATCGCTACTCTTAGCGAAGAAATACTTCTGGAAGAACCAAAGAGTTCTCTCCACCCCAGGGTGACCATCCGTTTTGTGTGCCCATTCCAACATAGTTTCTTCGTAGTCTTTGGGGACACAAATGAGGTCTTCCCTGTAAAGGTGAGTTAACGTGCGGGACCATTGTACTCCATCCAGGATCTTTGAGCTCCCAATCGTCAACTGGTCCAAGATGTCCGAGTAATCGGCGGTCAGGTCTTTCATACTCCAGGACATGAGTTTTTCTTTCCTCGTAAAGAGATCGAGATGTTGATCCATCTTGGCGAAAGCTTCTTGGGCCATCATCTCGGTGTCTGCCCCCACCAGGGAATCAAAACAATTCCGTGATAGATAATCACAGAGTTCGTTTTTAATTCCCCGGATGTGGAATGTAGCGAGTCGTAGTTGGCTCAGGTAGACCCACCATCGTCGTAGACGTTTTCCATCTGGCGGTGGTCTTTCCATAAAGTACTTCACGGAATCCTGATCACATAGCCACGTGATGGGATTGGTACCCAGGATCCTGTGTTGACTAGCCAACACTAGAACTCCAGCTAACAGCTCCTGCTCGTAGGTGTGATAGTGTGAGCGGGCTGCATTCCACTTCCAATTCCAGTGGCCAAGTGGAACTAGGCGCCATTCTTGGGAGTCATAGTCAGACTTCATGAATCCTTCTCTTGTGACACCTTGAACTCTTAGGCGATAATCAATGTCTTTACATTGATCCGTAGTTAGCTTTTGCCACTGTAGTAATGTCCCTCCTCCTCCAACGTTACTGGCATCCGTGATTAGAATCATCTCGCCGTAGCGTTGGGGTACTCCAAGTACTAGGCATTCTCGGATTTTCTTCTTGACATCTTCGATTGCTTGCTTTTCAATAGGTCCCCAGCGCCACGGAGTCTCCCTCTTGATGAGATCCGTTAGTGGTGCGCTGGCTTCCGTGAAATTTCGGAGATGCCGCCTGTAAAAATTACAGGATCCGATGAATTGTCGGATTTTCTGAACTCCTTCAGCTTTAGACATAGAATCCGTTAGGTCGAAGTCCATCAGGGGCTTCATCTTTTGATGCTGCGGTTTCCACCATCCATCTCCGATGTGGAATCCGAGGTAGTCTGTTTCCGTCTTGAGAAATTCGCATTTCTCCAGCTTGATGCGGAGGTGATTTTCTTGACAGACGGTGTAGAATTCTCGGAGTAGTAGGAGATGGTCATCGATGGTGTTCGTCCCTATGATGACATCGTCGATGTGAGCCTCCAGGACAGCACCACGCTGTAGGAGCTCTTGGACGGCCGGTCGTCGTTTACACAAGGCGATGATTTGATTCATCAGCTCCTGGAACAACGCCGGGCGGACGCGGTGGCGGAGGCACACGAAGCGCACGCTGCCGCTCGGTGTGACCTGGAGGGCAGTGCGAGGGCTTTCCTCAACGAGACCGCCCTCCCGGCCGTCCGCGCCCTGAACGGAGCGGGGGCCCCTACGCTGCTCCCGGCAATGCACCGGATCGTGAACGCCGTCCGGCCGGGGCTCATCAGCCCGGAGGCGGCCCTCTACGGGCACTGGATGGAGTGGCGCGAGTCCAATCGGTCGGGCCGGCCCGTGTCCATGGGGGACACCCTGCGGCTGACAGGAGCAGGGTCTGCCATGTCCCTCCGCAGTAGCGCCCCAGCCCTACTGCACGCCCTCAGGACGCGCTACCCCGGGGACGCGGCCCCGTACCTGAACCAGGCGCGGGCCACGTACCCGGGAGGAGTGTCCGAGCTGGATGCGGCGCTCCACCTTCTACACCCGCCAGACGAGGACCCGGAGGTGGGCGAGGTCACGGTGTTCGTGAAGGGCGCGGACGAGGCGTCCGCCCGCCCCCGGCCGACCGACCCGGTGTACGACGGCACCAGGCCTACCCCCCCGTACGCCGTCGTCTACGAGGCGTTCCCCAGGGAGCCCACTTGGTGCCCCGCCCTCCCGCCGGCGACGCACGCGCCCCGCGGCTGGGGTAACCCAGACCTGTCCCCCCCCCTCTCCAGGACCAGGGGTGCCCACCACAGGGGGCAGGTCCTCTGGCAGGAGTGCCCTGGCACCCCCCTGCTCCTCCTCGTCGTCGCGACCCGCGGGGACCCGGGGCGGATCCTGGGGATCACCCCCACCCACCTCTCTGGGGCAACACCCGTACCCCGCCCCCCCCTCCCGGCGCCCGCGGCGCGGGACGGAGTACACACCTTCCTGCGAACACAGGAGGTCACCGCCCCTACGGGGGTCAGCCTGGTGCGGCTGCCCCCGACACCGCTCGACGACCCCCGGGGGCCCAGGGCCCTGGGCCCCGCCCCAGACTGGGAGCTGTGGCGCGACGCGTGGGCCGCGTGGCTCCCCCGCCTCCCCTCCCAATGCCGGTGGATGGCCGCAGGCCCCCGGCCGTGCGGGGCTGACACCACAGCCGGCCCCCCACCCCCTCCCCCCCTCCCCCCCGCAGAGCACCACACGGCGCTGCCCACGGCACGGCACTGATGCACCAGGAGGTACTGGGAAGGGCGCGCCTGCCACCACGCATGCCTACCAGGGTAACAGTGATGGCAGACTCCAATGGGTCCCCCCAGCGGGACGACCGCCACCACCGCCGGTCCTGCTCCCGCTCCCCCGTCTCCTCCCCGGAGTGGACGGGGGAGACCCTCGCGGAGCGCGAGGAGCGGAGGCTGGCGGAGGCGGCGGTGCTTGTCGGGCCGCCGCCGCCGGCCCGGGAGCCTGGGCCAGCCGGGACGGCCGCCCCCGCCGCCCAAGCAGCCAGCCCCGCCGCCCCGCCCCGCCCAGACGCGCAGGAAGGGGAGACCGCAGCGAGCCACGCCGCGGCCCCGACTGCAGCCCCCGGCACGCCGCCGGCGCGGGGGGCAGCCCCGGCGCAAGAACCGGGCGCATTGCCAAGGGCTGCCGCAGCCGCAGAGGAGAGCGAGAAGGGCGCGCAAGGGGTTGCGACCGCACGGGCCACGGGCGCCTCGTCGGCGGCCGCCGCGGCAGCCAAGGAGAGCGGGGAGGGCGCGCGAGGGGCTGCGGCCGCGACCCCGGCGGGCCGCGACACCACCTCGGCCGGCCGCGCCGCGACCTCCAGCACGCCGCGAACGCGGGGGACTGACCCCGCACGGGCCGCGGGCGCCTCGCCGGCGGCCGCCGCGGCAGCAGAGGAGAACGAGGAGGGCGTGCGAGGGGTTGCGACCGCGGCCACGAGCGCCTCGTCGGCGGCCGCCGCGGCAGCGAAGGAGAGCGAGGAGGGCGCGCGAGGGGCTGCGGCCGCGACCCCGGCGGGCCGCGACACCGCCTCGGCCGGCCACGCCGCGGCCCCCAGCACGCCGCGCAAGCGGGGGAAGAACCCCGCACGGGCCGCGGACGCCTCGCCGGCGGCCGCCGCAGCAGCAGCAGTGGGCAGGGAGAGCGCGAAGTACCGCGCCCACGCCAACCCCACCCACACCCACACCAGCCCCCCCAAGCCGTTCCCCCCCAAGCCCTTCCCCCCGGGGTGGGAGCGGCACGTCCGCCCCCCGACGCGCGAGCGCTCGCCGCCGGGCGTCACGCTGCCGCAGCTGCAAAGGCAGCGGGACGCCCGGCGAGTGGTCCAGGAAGGGCGCAGCAGCGGGGGGGAGCAGAGCGCAGGCAGCGGACGGCGCGACTCGGGGCAGGGGGCCGGGAAGGGGCCGGGGCACGGGAAGGGCGCGCAGGGGCGCGGGCAGGGAGCCCAGGTGCAGGGGGCAGGGCGAGGGGAGGTGGGAGAGCGAGCGGGCGAGGGCGTGGGGGACGGGAGGCGGGACCCGCGACACAGGCAGGGGGCTGGAAAGGGGCCCAAGGGCAAGGGCAAGGGCGCCGCGGGCCCCAAGGGACAGGCGGGACGGGGCATGGGAGCCCAGGGGGGAGGACGGGGCGAAGGGAGGGGGGCAGAGGGCGGGGCGCCCCCGCAGCCGGACGTGCAGCCGGTGAGGTGCATCCCCCCCGGCATCCAACAGATGCCGGCACACCACACCCACCACCACCACCACCACCACCACCGGCACCTCTACAACATTGACCATGACACCGGCGAGCTCGTCCCCCCCCCAACCCCCACGACACCAGCACCATCAAGCCCCCCCCGCGCCGAGGGCGGAGCCGGCGCGGATGGCCTCGGCGGAGGGGGCACGGGGCGCGGCATCGGCGCCGCAGGCGCAGGGGCAGCGAGGGGGGCCGGCACGGGGGGCGGAGGAGGGCCGGCCATGGGACCGGGACTGGGGCGCGGTCCCGGACCCTCTGGGGGAGGAGACCCTCCCCCTGGTGGGGGAGGTGTACGGGTGGTTGTGCTGGGCCAACCAGGGGACCTCCAGGAGGTCGAGGAACCGGCCCTTCGATGCCGTGCTCCTCCGGAGGGACGGAGGAAACCGAGAGGTACCCCCGGGGGGGTGGGCAGCCCCAGAGGACCATGAGAGGGTCCTCAGGTCAGTGATCCGGGCGGCGTGGCCCGACAGGGAGCCGACGTGGCCGGCCTTCCTGGAAGGGGGAGCGGTGCTCCGCATCACGGATGCGGACGCCAACAACTGGCTCCCCCGGGCTTTGCGCAGCGCCCTTGCCCACTGGCGCTACCGCCGGCATAACCCGCTGCCGCCGCAGCCCCAGCCCCCACACAAGCGTCGGCGCAGGTGAAGGCCCAGACGGCGGATACGAGAGAGTGGGGGGGGGGGCTGGGCCCCCCGACCCACGCCCCCCCAACGGTACGGCACGACGCATGAGAGCATTCCACCTCCCGCGGGAGGGAGTGCGGAGACAACGAGCGCGGGGGGGAACCTGCTGCCCCGCAGCCCGCTAACCACTGACCGCTAACCCTCACGGCCACCCCCGGCCGGCCAGCGCCGCGCGACAACGGCCGGGGGGATGAGGGGCCCCAGCGAGGGCCTGCACGAGGATCCGGCTCTAGGTAGAGGGGGGCGGGGGAAGGGCTTGCCAGGACTGCCATGCCGCCCCCCCCCCCGGCCGTCAGGAGGCATTGCCAGGGGACCAGAGGGCCCCCCCCACTCCCCCCCCCCCCTCTCACACAGGCACGAGAGCGGGCGGGGGGGCGCCCCCCCCCCCCCCCCCTCCGCACCCACTCCAGCTGGGGAGCCAAAGGCGCGGCCCTCCGCCCCCCCGGGGCCGGGGGGGCGCCCCCCCCCCAGAAGGGACGGCGACGTGGTGGGGGGAGCGGCGGCTGGACCTGCTCCCGCGAGCCCACGCCGGCGTGCCGGAGCAACGCGCACAACGGAACAGGAAGGAGGCCGCGCCCCACATGACCCTCCCGTAACCACAGCTCACTCAGGGATGACAGAGGGGGGGTTCAGGTCTGCTAGGGCCCCCGGCGGAGCGGTCCACGGGCCGCCCCTCACCCCGCGGGAGGGAGTGCGGAAACAACGAGCGCGGGGGGGAACCAGCTGCCCCGCAGCCCGCTAACCACTGACCGCTAACCCTCACGGCCACCCCCGGCCGGCGTCGCGCGACAACGGCCGGGGGATGAGGGGCCCCAGCGAGGGCCTGCGCGAGAATACGGCTCTCGGTAGAGGGGGGCGGGCGAAGGGCGCGACCCCCCGGCCGATGGCTGGCCCCCGGGGCCAGGACTGCCATGCCGCCCCCCCCCCCCGGCCGACAGGAGGCATCGCCAGGAGACCACAGGGCCCCCCCCACTCCCCCCCCCCCTCCCACACAGGCCCGAGAGCGGGCGGGGGGGCGGCCCCCCCACCCCCCCCCCCCCCCCCCGCACCCACCTCAGCTGGGGAGCCACAGGCGCGGCCCTCCGCCCCCCCAGGGCCGGGGGGGCGCCCCCCCCCTCAGGAGGAACGGCGATGCGGTAAGGGCAACGGCGGCTGGACCTGCTCCCGCGAACCCACACCGGCGTGCAGGAGCAACGCCCACAACGGAACGGGAAGGAGGCCGCGCCCCACATGACCCTCCCGTAACCACAGCCCACTCCGAGGTGACAGAGGGGGGGTTCAGGTCAGCTGGGGCCCCCGGGGGAGCGGTCCACGGGCCGCCCCTCGGGCCCCCCCCCCACCCCGGGGCGGCACTTCAGCCCCGACCGCACGAGCGCGCCGGAAGGGAGCGCGCCGGCGACACGGAGAGGGCCAGAAAGGAGTACCGCAGGCCGCCGCCCGGAGCGAGAGCAGGGAGGCCGCGGCGCGACACCCCCCCCCCCCCGCCCCCCCCCCAGCCCGCCAGCCGCGGGGGCCCCGGCCCCCACCCCCCGAGGCAGGGGGGATGGGCCCCCCCCGCCCGAGAGGGGAGCCGGAGTGTGACCCGCCCCCCCGCCGCAGCCGCCGGCTCACATGGAGGCCGCGAAGAGCAAGCGGGCCCACACCTGCGCACCGGGACGCCGCACAGATCCTACCCAGAGAAGCCGGGTGAGCACGAACCGGAGTGGTATGGGGGGCCACGCCCCCCATGGACAGCACAACGCCTTTGTTGCCTTCCAGATCTCGCCTTTGTTGCCTGCCCAGGGAAGGCAGAGGGAAGGAAAGAGGCAGAGCGACCCCCCGCCCTACGGGCCCCGCCCCGGCCGCACAGCCGGAGGAAACGGCGCACGCCCCCCCCCCCCCCCCCCCAGCCCGCCCCCCAGCATAAGAACGCCATGGACCCGCCCCGCGGCGCGCAGCCCCCACAGGGACAGAGCAGGGCCCCCACACCCGCACGCCCGCGCCCACAACGCGGACCCCGACAGCCCAGCCAGTGGACGAGCAGTCGGGGGAGGAGGAGCGCAAGACCCCAGACGCCCCACGCAACGGTCGAAGGCACCCCCCCGGGGACGCCCTGCCGCCGCCCCCACAACCCCAAGCCAAGTAGGGGGGAACCGACTGACGGGGCACTGCGCCCGCCAAGGCAGTAGTGGCGCACAGCGCCACGCCCCAACCCCTAGGCTAGGCAGCCTCCGCGCCAGCCCAAGGGGGTCCCACTGGCGACAAGCCAGTAGCACGGGCCCGGCGGCGCCGGCGCCCCGGGCGACCACGCATTAGGGGGGCGACGCGGTGGGTAAGCGCCAGCAGCCACGGCTGCGAATTGATGCACTGACCGGGGAGTGGCGAAACGGGGACGCCGGGGAAGGACGGGGCTCCGAGCTCTGTGAACCCGGGGGACTCCGCCACCAGGCAGGAGGTGCGTCTTGGACGGCCCCCCACTAGGACCCGGTGGGGAGGATATCACCTGGCCCGACCAGGTGGCCCCCCGGGGCCGAAACGCGTATAGTACCCGCAAAATCAAACCTCAAACCTCAAACCTCAATCACAGAGTTCGTTTTTAATTCCCCGGATGTGGAATGTAGCGAGTCGTAGTTGGCTCAGGTAGACCCACCATCGTCGTAGACGTTTTCCATCTGGCGGTGGTCTTTCCATAAAGTACTTCACGGAATCCTGATCACATAGCCACGTGATGGGATTGGTACCCAGGATCCTGTGTTGACTAGCCAACACTAGAACTCCAGCTAACAGCTCCTGCTCGTAGGTGTGATAGTGTGAGCGGGCTGCATTCCACTTCCAATTCCAGTGGCCAAGTGGAACTAGGCGCCATTCTTGGGAGTCATAGTCAGACTTCATGAATCCTTCTCTTGTGACACCTTGAACTCTTAGGCGATAATCAATGTCTTTACATTGATCCGTAGTTAGCTTTTGCCACTGTAGTAATGTCCCTCCTCCTCCAACGTTACTGGCATCCGTGATTAGAATCATCTCGCCGTAGCGTTGGGGTACTCCAAGTACTAGGCATTCTCGGATTTTCTTCTTGACATCTTCGATTGCTTGCTTTTCAATAGGTCCCCAGCGCCACGGAGTCTCCTTCTTGATGAGATCCGTTAGTGGTGCGCTGGCTTCCGTGAAATTTCGGAGATGCCGCCTGTAAAAATTACAGGATCCGATGAATTGTCGGATTTTCTGAACTCCTTCAGCTTTAGACATAGAATCCGTTAGGTCGAAGTCCATCAGGGGCTTCATCTTTTGATCCTGCGGTTTCCACCATCCATCTCCGATGTGGAATCCGAGGTAGTCTGTTTCCGTCTTGAGAAATTCGCATTTCTCCAGCTTGATGCGGAGGTGATTTTCTTGACAGACGGTGTAGAATTCTCGGAGTAGTAGGAGATGGTCATCGATGGTGTTCGTCCCTATGATGACATCGTCGATGTGAGCCTCCAGGACAGCACCACGCTGTAGGAGCTCTTGGACGGTTGGTCGTCGTTTACACAGGGCGATGATTTAATTCATCAGCTCCTGGAACAACGCCGGGGCGTTAGCAATACCAAATGGCATTACCCGCCATTTGTAGACCCGTCCATCCGGAGCAATGAATGCCGTTAGATCTTGGGCACGCTCCGTTAGGTCAAGTTGCCAGAAACCGGACCGCTTGTCCATTTTAGTTTTGTATCTGCATCCAGCAGCGGTTTCCACGGTGTTCTCCATCAGGGGCAACGAACCGCTGTGCAGTTTCATTTTCTGGTTGACCTTTTCGTAGTCGACCACCAATCTTTTTGCAGTGCTCCCTGGTTTAGCTACCAGGAAGCATGGACTGCAATGCTTAGGATAGTCCGTCTTTTTGTACTCGTAAACCAAACCGGCCTCCACGCATTCTTTGATTTGGCGAGTAATCTCAGCCATGTCATCTTTTGATGCTGGGTACGGTCGACATCGAACTCGATCTTTGAGAAATTCTTCTCTTAGTTCTAGGTCCATGGTCACGAGTGTCTTCACCGATCCGGGTGGAGGTAACGGACCAAAAATGTCAGAGAAATGCAGGATGATTTTCTTGATCCTCTCATCAACATCCATTTTGTCGAGCGAAATCTTGAGGTCTTCAGATGCGTGTAGATTGGACGCACCTAATTCTTGTTTCTTAGATTTTTCATCTTGCTCCGTCAATTTCTTGAGGGCTAGGACTTGTTCGGGGTCCAAAATCATCTGATTCTCTTGGTGATCAATTTTCTTCTTTTCTTTGACTTTCTTTCTCAGTCTCTTGATGTCTTTACGGCGTAATCGGTCTTTTCTTTCTTCTTTCTTTTCTTCTTCTCCTTCAATTTCTTGTTCCAATGCTTCGTGTAGTTCGTGAAGCATGACCAATTCTTCACCGACATCAAAATACGTCCCATCTTCTCCGTCGTACTCGTCTAGGTAGACCATGCTTTTCCATTTTTTTTTTAGCTCCAGTTTTTGGAGTCTGTCAATTTGATTTAGTAGAAGGAGACGAGTTTCTTCCAAATCTTCTTTTGAAGAAGGGAACGAATTTTTACTCGGGCGTGCGTGTAGGAGACGGAGTTCACGTTCGTCTCCTTCGCTCGTCATCGATTCTAGTGGGACGGAAATGTGTGAAAGAAGTTTTTCGGGGTTAGGAGTTTCGGAAGGGGTCGAAGGAGCCTCTAGAGGTGCTACTTCTTCCAAGAACAGGTTGGCGACCAAGTCGTCGTAGTCCATAGTGGTGTAGGAGTCGTTCGAAAAGGGTAGAGTCGACTCAGAAGGGGCTTCGGATATACTTCCGCTTTCGTCGGAGGTTTCTTCGCTCTCTTCTTGAGTTTCTCTTGCCTCTTTCGAACTTTCTTGAACCACTTCTTCGACTTGAAACTTAGGCGTCTCGAACTTGTACTCTTCCTTGCTCTCGTCCACGTCCGGAAACCTTTTCATCATCTCTTCTTTTCCGTACCCACGGTGGTGCTTTAGCACGAACTTCTTTATCTCCTCAGACACGTTTTCCATGGGGTTAGAGGACACGTTCTTCCCCGAGACTAGGTACATAGCGGTTCGCCAACGGGGCTTTGGCAAAACCTCTTCTTTTGGGTTAAGTCGGTAAAGAGGAACGTCAGGTAAGAGCAACTTTGTCACCGTCAACTTTTCGAGTATAGGCCCCCATAGCTTTTCTTTTTCTTCCCACTTCTTCCCTTCGGGAATAACCAACGCGACCGTAGCTTGGTCCACATAAACTTTTACCAACGTGTGGAGTATTTTTGAGAAAGGGGGGTTAGCGTAGAGCATCTTCCAAGCTCCCAACTTTCCCCAGTCATACCACCACGTGTTGTTGGTTTTGGGAGTACAAAAGTACTCCGCGTCGGCGTTCTCTTTGGACGCAAAGAGTTCGACAAAGTCGCCGTTACACGTGTTCGGGTTAAGGCCAAGTTCTCGAAACGCGTCACGTTTGGCGGCGGAGTCGAGAGTGTAGTTCTCCGTTCGGTGTAGGCTCAAGGTAGCGAGGATAGTCTCTTGCTTCACCTCGCTATCGAGTGCCAACGGAAAACTCTTGAGAGTCTTGAGCGTAGGTCTTGGACACTTTGTCTCCTTGAGGGGTATTGCTTCCCATTCTTGCTCTTGGTTCACCACCAACAAGTGAGTGGGCTCTTGAAGGGATAAATATTTTATCCACTCGTTTTGCGCAAAGAAGTCCGTCCCCAATACGGCTTCAAAGGCGTCGGTGTCGAACGCTTGAAACTTTTGAAGTACCTTTCGGTCCCCCACTTGTACTTCTCCTTCTATCTCGCCTTCGGTGAGAGTGACTCCTTCTTCTCCCGTTTTTACCCCACAAATATTTTTGGGAACTAGGTCCTCGTAGTGTACGAACCTAGAGGAGACTAGGGAGATTGTAGCGCCGGTATCAAGGTATGCGTCCACCCATACACCATTGATAGCGACCCTCAATAGGTAGCAATACCTCGGTGCGTCGTCTCGGTGTCCACCTAGGCTTCCCCCGGCGTTTGACCCGCGAGAAAGTCTTTGAGGTTCTTAGCTTGCCTTTCCAGCTTGAGAACTCTTTTTCGCTTCTTTTCTCGCTCTGCTTCCGTCAACTCTTCCAAGCGTTTCTTCTCTTGAGGCTTTCCTTTGTCGTCGTCTTTTCCTTTGCCTCCTTTTCCTTCGTTCGCCTTTCCTCCGTTCGCTTTTCCTCCACTTCCTTTTTCTCCTCCTTTCGCTTGGTCCTTTCCCCCTTTGCCTTGACTTTTCTTCGTTTGCTTTTGCTCTTCTTTCCTCGCGTCAAGGCTGTCTTGCCACGCCTTGTCTCTTACGTTGTGTTTTGTCCCACAATTGGGGCAAAACACGGTGGCGAAGAACTTGGGCGCGGTGGAGTTGTCCTCCTCGACTTCCCTTCGCCAATACCACTGCCCTTGGCCTTGTCCTTTGCCTCGTCCACCTTTTCCACGGCCACCACCGCCACCACCACGGTTGCCGTTTGCTTGTCCTCGTGCTTGTTGGAAAGACACGAAGCACTCCTCACATAGCGAGTGGGCAAAGGCTTCTTCTTGGTTCATAGGGGCGTTGGAGTCGGCGTTGGTGTTGCCGTCTAGCCACTTGAGTTGAGCCATCGAGTGCAAGTTCTTCAAAGTAGCGTCGGACTTTCTCTGGAGGGCCAACTTGTAGAGGAGGTCAACAAAACAGTTGAAAGTGTGTATTCTAGACAACCTCTCGGGAGTAGCACGTATTTCGTCCATGGTTTTGGGCGGAACACGAGGTAGGAGGTGTAGGAGGGCTTTGGAGTCGTCGTAGTAGGACGTAGCCAATTGGTCCGTAAGCGTAGTAAACTTTTGGACGTATTGGGCTATGTCCGCGGTTCTAGGGTATTCCTTCAACCGAGGGATACACTCTATCTCTTGAATAAGCTCTAGGTCGGTAACGTAAGTAGGGTAGAGCTTTTCGAGCGTAATAAGGAACCTTACCCAAGAGTCACTTTTCTTGAGTGCCCCCGAAACCACTTCTTTTACGTCCTTGTTATCACAACTGTTGATAACAAGGTCCGCCTTGGCTCTTTCGTTGAGGTCTTCTTGTCCCGTCGACCTCAAGAACCTCAAAAAATCTTCGGCGTAAACGTCGAGGTCTCTACCCGAAAACTTGGGTAGTTTGGTTTCGGTTTGGGGTTTGAAAAAAGCTTTGGTTCCTCTACCGGTATGTGGCACCGGTTGTGTGGGGTCGGGGAGTAGCGCCGTAGGCGCTAGTGGACCGAGTCCTAGGGCGAGGGCTTGGTTGAGGGTGTATACTTCGTAGGTAGTGGTAAAGCACGCCACGGGTTTGGGTGCTTTGGTACGGGGTACAAAGGGCGACTTGACTCCAGGAGGCACACCGGCAAGCCCGGTGCACACTCGGGAGTTACATTAGAGGCGAGGGGTGGTAAGGTACACAAGGGTTAGTGGTTAAGTTAGCACTAGTCCTATTTTCTAAGTTTTCAAGACGACCCTTGAGTTGTTGCAAGGTCGACAAAGGGATAGTGCTCTCTTCCGAAGAAGGAGAGGCTTCGAAAACATGAGTCCTTTTGGGAGCTTGAGGCTCAGAGAAAAACTTAGGCTCAGGAACTCCGGTAGGCACTCCATGAACAATAGGTTCTCCACGGATAGGGGGTTGAGGCATAGTGGCGTAAGTCACATTAGAACGCCATGGCACAGATTGGAAAGGATTAGTCGAAGACGATGTGGTCCCCGACTCATGAGTCTGTGGGGCATTAGTGAATGAACCTTCATGATGTTCGATTTGTTGAACCATTTGTTGCAACCGACCACTCTGGTTGAGCAACGATAGGACCTCCATAGCATTCGCTAGCTCAGCTGTCGTCATGTTACTCGCTGAAGGCACTGGGCGTGGAGCTACAGCTTCAGCATACTCAGGACATGTAGGCGCAGGAAAACGATAGGCTTCGAATCGAGATCCGTCTAGAGGTACTTCTGGGGTTCCAAACCCGGCCATGGTAGGCGCGACTAGTTCCTCATCGGAGACCGGTATCATGACTTGCACGTCGTTTTCAGAAGCGCCCGTAGCTTCTAGGCTGCTTGGAGTTCTCACAGGGTCCATCTCAATTTTTCAGACTCGATTTTCTGAGTTCAGGAATTCTTCTCCGTCCCTTACTAAATTTCCAGGCTGAAATTGAATCGAAATTAAATCCAAGGGATACTGGATTTAGGCAGAGCAGGTTTTCTCTGCTACCAGTTAGATTTGGCACCCTCCTCAACAACAGCAAAGTAATGGGCTCATAGTATTGTAGTCTTCCAGCTTAGTCCATAGCAAAAAAGGGACTATGAAACACAATCATTATTTACACTCATGTTCACCCCTTACCTCTCTTCCACTCTCACCATACTAATATCCCTCTTGTAGTAAAATACACCTAGTTAGGACTTACCTAGGAAGCACCACGTGCTCCCTGGTGTCGCCGCCAGGCGCCTCTCCTCTATCTATCTCTCTTCTCTCCTCTTGTGTTTGGGGCTTGGCTTAGGCCTAGGTATATTCTTGGGATTCCCCAATACATGAAACATGCTTGGGACCCAGCAAATAGGCATTAAATTACATGTAGAAGGAGGGACAACCATGGAAAAGGGTTGTAGAGTATATAGAGGTCCCTTAGGGGCCTTAGACTCCTTCGAAGGTAGTATGTGTGGTATCACTCACAAAATGAGTCGATCATGCATGACATGCATGACAATCCATGATGTCAAAAATGTGATCATCCAAATTCAAAGAGTTATGAAAAATGAATAGTATAACCTTCTTAGGAACCCATAAGAGTGGGGTTGTGGTTGTGTTAGTTCTGAGCGAAAGTGAAGTTTTGGGTTGGAATGTGAAAAACACATGCTAGGGCGCCAGCATGTCATGATACATGATGCATGACACATGACACATGATGCATGATGAATGATGATGATGATGAATGATGATGATTGATCTGAATCTGCTCTGAGTTCAAATAAAGTACACTCTGAGTTCAAAATATATACTCCATGGGGCTCAATCTCACTTGACTTGGCAGCACTCACCCGGGCGATTGCAGCCAGGGGTGCCTGATCAGCGCCCTGGGCTCTCCCCTGATGCAGTTGGAGCGCTTGTGTGGTCGACGGATCGTCCCTCACTTGCTTGCTCTCTTCCATCTTTCGGTGACCTGCCATCAGAGTGGCCATATACCCCCGACCTGCTGAATCCAGAGGAGGATGGCCCCTCTCTTCTTCTATTCGTCACTCCCCCCCCTGCTGAATCCTTGGGAAACCAGGTAGGGTGACTGACCTTCATATTTCTGAGCTCTTGGGGCCTTGAAGCCCATACGACGTTGCGCAACGGATGCCGCTGTCATCGGCATTGCGAATTTTTGGTGTGTGGTCTGGTTCCATGGCACTTGCGGAATCCAGACCAGTCGACGTGTGTCTCGAGACTATATATGGCCTGAACTCAGGCGTTTTCCTGTCCACCCTCCTGCATTTGCCTTATCCTAACCGTGGCGTGGTTTGGCGCTCTGTCCAGAGTGTGTTTACACGCCTATTTACCCCGCTTGTTTTGCTTTTCTGCCCCTCCAGGATATGTGCATTTGTATGTCAGCCCATCACCGAAGTGTGGACTGTTTGCCCCCCCGATGGGACGCGAATCGACTACGAAGGCGCCCTGAGTCGCCGTTTACATGCTTTTACGTAAGGTCCAGCCTGGACCAGTACCTAGGTACAGATTCTTCTGTTTGAGTGCCTGTGATACCGTGTGCCCTATTCGCTGTGATGTGGAGATCCTGATGGCGCCAGGCGGGAGGCCCAGTTGCCTGACTACACTCCCAGCGGTCCGCCACTGTCAGTCCCAGTGTGAGCCTACCGACTCGCAGACGCACTTGCAGTCGGATGGCGGCCTCCAGTGCTCCTGACCTCGGTCAGTCTGCCTGGGAAACTGGTGGTTTGAGGAGTCGACGCCTCCGCCCACACTGCATGAGGACTCCCTCATGTATGGCCTTCGTGGTAATAGGGCGAGGGAAAAGACGGCCTTGACGCCCGATCCCTTAAGGAGGAGCTCGTTCGGCTGTACCACTCTGGACTCGCGTCGTGGATATGGACATGGTGCGCCCGAGGAAGGACCCGTGGGGACTCTCCCCCAGCCGGCGGGCCTTGGGAAGCTTGGGGTAGCCTGATGGATCTTTGTGGTCGCTCTCGACCTGTGGGACCACCTCGGTCGTCTTGTGACGCCTATGTTGGCCGTGTATGCCACTGCCACTGTGGTAGTAACCGTAGCAGCCGGCACCCGGTGCGCCTGGTATGGGTTAACAGGTCCTTTAGATGCCGAACAATCGCCGCCAGGACCCGGGACTTGATACTTGATACTATACTTGCAGTTACTAACGATTACAGCATCATACCTGCTTTACCGTGGGATCGCGATGGGCAACCTAACCCGCAGATCGGCCTGAAGTGAGGATGTGACACCCCCCCCCCTTCAGGGGATGGTCCTGGGTACCCACTGCCATGCTTGGGTGTTATCGAGCCCCCCCAGGGTTTGCTCCAAGGAGGGGGGTGAAGCGGTACCCAGAACCCATGGCCCATGGCCCGGAGGCCTGTGAGCCGTCACCCCCGTGCGGAAGCCGTTGACACCGGCTGTCAGCGGGATATCCCTGTTCTCTAATCCGCGGGATCTGGAATCCGATCCCTAACCATTGAATCAATGTAGAATGACCATAATTTTATTGTCTTAGGCGATTTTCGGTCGGAAATCGGTGAAATACCCGATTTCTACCGCGATTACTAATTGTCGTGAAATCGCCGCCTGATGTCGCCTGTTCGCGCGCCTTCGTCGCTTCTCCGTGGCGAGTTTTGTGATTGACTTTTCTCGAGTACCTGTGAGGTTCTAAGAGAACTTAAGGGCTGAATCTAGAGGGTATTTAATGTACTTGCATCTGGTGTGTTCACCAGAATTTTTCGCCGTCGCGTTTTCGAGAAAATCAGCGCGCAAGGCTTTCCGTCGATCGTGCGAACTCATGCTTCTCAAGGACCATGAGTTCGGACGGAACCCTACATCTCCCCCCTATGTCTTTCATCCATGCCCCTTTCACGCGGGCATATCATCTTGTATAGGGAAGCGGGCAATGGCGGTGTTTTACGCAGCCTATGGGTCTCGCAAATCCAAGTCGCTTGCGTGCACAAACGCTAACTTTGTGGCCTTGTGAGCATGAACGTTAATGACCGAACACAATGCTCACAAGACCAAAAGCCCGAGGCCATTTTCGTTTTTGGAGCCAACTCAACGATGGCTCCACGCAATTCAATGTGTACCAAAACTCTTTTTTCAAAAGAGGGCAAGTTTTGGTCGAAAATTAGGCCAAAATGGCCAAACCCCCGAGGCTCGTACTGGAAGCCTATGGGGAGTTGAGCCTCGAACCAAGGCAATATGTAAAGTAGAGACCACGAAGGACATCGTGGATGGCTTGGTTGATTTTTACAACCTTGTCTTCTATTTTATATAATTTCGCCTTGTGAGCACGCGTGCCACATTGCCTCTTTGCACACGCGCTCATATGCAAGCACTAATGACACGAGTGGGCGGAGACAATCTAATCATAGTGTGCATATTTGAAAGCACCTACTATGGGCCTACTCCAAAGGTGTTTACTCATATTTTTGCTTCTCAAGGTCCCAAAGATATGTTCATGCCAATATTGCCGATATATGCACTTTTTCCCATAAATAGTGTGCTTCAAGGATTGAGGTGTTAAAAATGCTTTTATTATGCTTTGAACTTCAACCCTTGTTGCAAAAGGGAAGCAAAGCTTCGGTTTGCATCCATGCAAAAGCCCGAGGCTCCTTTCTCTTGCGATACGGAGATACGATATTTGGAGGGACCACTTTTGGGTGAATTTTGGCCGTTTTGCCCAAAATGGCCACAAACTCCTTCTCCCCCTGATTTCACCCCCGAGGTTGCGTGCGCCACTTGACCAAGGGTAAGGGCAATTCGGAGAGGGCACATAAACCCGCATCGAATGGGGTATTTCCTCATGTGGCCTCTCCTCTTGATGGAAGAATTGTGAGTCACCCAATTTGGGGTATGTTGCCATTCTGCCCTATTTGTGTGTCATTTTCCCTCCAATGGGAAAAATAGCTAGAGGCGATCATGAGGGTTGGCAAGTGGCATATATTGGGACCTAAGTCCCATGTGTCCATAGCATCTTTGGTTGAAAGGATCCTCGCCGTGGCCATGGAGATATGGAATCATGATTGCGGGCCATTTTGGCCAGATTTCGCTGTTTTTGGCATTGTATGCCATATTGGAATTACCATATCTCCATGGGGCATGGGATCCAGCCAGGAGGGAAGGGCGAATTTTTTAGCATATGAAAAAGGAGTTGAACGCCCTTGAGTTTCGTATTTGCTCCTCCGGCTCATCCGGAGTTATTCAACTTTTGGTGCGATCCACGATCCCCCCCTTTGCACCGCATGTTGCTTTCTGCCCCGTCCGTGTGGTCATCCCCTCGGTGAACAGTAAGCAGCCAGCGTGACAGCAAGCGATAACCCAGGGCATGGGACCAAAGGGGATATCGAGGGTTGTGAATCAAGGCTTGGCGCGTCAATATCGCCAAGATTTCCTACCCTGGACGGTCGCCCGAGACGGCCGATTTTGCCATTTTGGCATCATGACCCCACGTGACGAACCCGTGGTGCCCTGATGCCGGGACCTCAGAGGGAACCAGTTTCGGTGAGGGCTCCAGGGAGTTCGTACTCGAAGGGCATAGGGTCAGTTGCCTCGTCCCTACCTCTGGCGGGTCTGGACGAGGGGTCAATTTTGGAGATTTTGGAGCTAATATCAGTTTGGGCTGAAACAGCCCATTTTCAGCTACCAACTCCTAGGGGATAATGGCGGAGCCATATCTCTCGCTCAGAGAGAAGTTGG
This sequence comes from Eutreptiella sp. 'Long Island Sound 2002', assembly GCA_964036045.1. Lineage (NCBI taxonomy): Eukaryota > Euglenozoa > Euglenophyceae > Eutreptiales > Eutreptiaceae > Eutreptiella > Eutreptiella sp. 'Long Island Sound 2002'. The sequence goes on along the minus strand of OZ038404.1, from coordinate 11,906,907 downwards.
AACCTGCTGTTAAGGGAGCATTGGGAGCCACTGTCGGTTGGCCTTGGAGCGCCTTGGTTCCCAGGAACTCGCCTGTGGCTGGGCGGGACACCCCCCCTATTGGCAGGGTTTCAGGGTCCGGACTGAGCAGGGCATGGGTTGTGTTTGAGCCCCCGCCCCCACCAGCCACTGGGAGGGTCGGACCTGGGATTGGGATACGAGTCAGGACTGAGTGTCTATTGTTCTGAGATGCCCTTACCCCAGTCCAGTCTTAACCCCATGTGTACATATCCTGATGTGTTGCTGTACATACTTTTGTTCCCTTGTTTCAGAGTGGCAAGGATCCTGAAACGCTTTGTCACATGACACGAGCGTATTGATGCCCCTGTGAGCGCAGTGCTTTGCCTGCCTGCTTGCTTGTGCCTGTCACCGCAGCGTCCCGTGGCCAGGCCCCCCACGGGAACGCGTCAATTCTACACCAGCCCACAACGCATGATTTCTCACTAGATCTCTGGACTACGACAGTCCAGCAAGGCTCTGCTACCATGACGGATATGGAAATCACAATTGAGCAGCAGGGCCAACAACTAACCTTCCTGGAGTGTGAGCTGAACTCCCCTTGTGGACCAATTCCGCTGTCTCTGCCTAATTATGCTGAACAACCAATGCAGGGGTCGTCGCCGCCACAGTGGAAAAAGATGTTAGATGCCACTGCACCCAATGCACAGTGCATGCTACAGTCATGGATCCCTTCAGTGATTAAAAAATGTCTGCACTACTGGATTACACCGGAAACGAAAAGGTTGAACCTGCAAAGGGTCCCGAGTCTCCTGTATAGGAAAGACATGCCTAAGCAATGGTGGACCGGAAATCTTAGAAAGGGCCTGAACAAATGGGATGAACTGAGCCTGTACACTGTCCCTGTGGAACGATGACAGCAAGATATGGAGCAAGCCTGTGGGACAGCATTCTTTTGGGATGTGGAAAGGTTTTTTGCATATGAGATGCCTAGCTTTCAATGTCCTGCCCTGTCGCCTGACGTTGTGCTACCTATGTGGTGTGGACTGTATGTTAAATGTGCCTAATCCCATGATGTGTATATCAAATGACCGCGATACTCAAGCTCAAGTGAACAACGGTGGTGATATGGACTCATGCATGCATGCGTTTGGTCCTACCTGCTGATCACTACTCTACTGCAGAATACACCGGTGTAAGTGGCTTTTTTTTATTTCTCTTCCGCTCTTGTGCTGTGCTACGAGTGCCCTGAGGAACAAGAACTGCCCGTGTCCCTGCCACCTGACGAAGCAGTAGATTTTCTGAGACTTGATCATAGATCACAGATTAAGTTATTTGCTCGCAACGCTCACACGCAGGTTCATGGCCATCTGAAGAGTGCTTTCTTCTGTGTCTTCGTTTGCTCACGCCGCCTAGCTTCGCTAGAATACATTATCGGACTTTTCAAAGTGCATTAGGCAGGGGGGGGGTTTTATGGGGTAGGTGATCCAGCTCATTTTTCATCCAAACACTAGGCAGTGGGCAGGAAGGGGGGGGGGGGTTATGGGGTAGGTGATCCAAAAGTGATCCGCGGATCATTCGTGGACCATTTTGCCCACTGTAGTATGTACGGACCTGTGGATATGTTTTGTGTGCCGTGCCTCAACTTTGAATACTGCACTTTGAGATTTTTGGATTACATCATGAATTATTGGATCACGTCTTTGCTATTTATGTCCATGTTGCACTACATGTCCACTCATTTTTATGAAAATGAATTGTTGGATCATTTTTTTGCTTTGTGGTTGCGTGTTACATTCAGGTTTGGATCATTTTTTTTAAGAACAATTGGTGGATGATTTGTTTTTGCTTGTAGTGCCTTGTTAAATTACGTTTTGGATCATTTTTTTTAAGCACAATTGGTGGATCATTATTTTTCGGTTTGTGCTTGCATGCTACATTACCTTATGGATCTTTTTTTTTAGAAGAACAATTGGTGATCATTTGTTTTGCTTCGTTCTTGCATGTTAACCTGGGTTTTGGATCTTTTTTTTTTCGAAGAACAATTGGTGGATTGCACTTTCTCTATTGTAGTGCAGTCCTTTTTGCAATGTCGGAGCCTGCCGAATTGCAATTGCGTTGGCAATGGTTGCTCGTGGCCGACGAGGAATGGTGGGTTCGGGCCGCTGGTGGGAAGCTCTCCGTTATGCCCAAGGTCGGGTTCAACCCAACAGTGTGCGAGGCCGTGTGTTTGAAGTACATGGACCGTGTCCCGGGTCTAAGCCGTGATGTCCTTTGGTTGGTGTTGTCATACCTCAAGAGGTGTCCGAGGCAAGGCGCATTTGATGACATTTCTGCCAAGGCATCGGAGGTACGGCGATAGATGGGCTCGGCATTTGATTCATTGCGGCGTGCAACATTTGGTGCGGGCAATGGTTGAGATTTCACCAGAATCGTATTAGGACAAAAAACTCGGATTCGTTCTTAACCCCAATCGGAATCGGAGGACAAAAATATCAAAACTAACGCACTATCCTACGGGTGACTACTCAAAACGAAAATGTACAGTGTATGTACAGTGGAAACCTTTTTTCCCATGCCAGCGGCAGGGTTTTTATCCAGGTTATCCAAAATTTCCAGTGCTTTGTGTTGTATGTGCTTGCCTTCTTTGTGTTTGCATGCTTCCATGTGTGTGCACTTTGCAACCCGGGTGGTCAGAAAAAGCCGCGGATCATTTTGGATCATCTTGCAAGGCAATTAAGGTCGGAAAACCCGCATTGTGGATCATTTTGGCAGGCGGTGGGGTCCGGGAAAACCGTGGATCATTTTGGATCATTTTGCTAGGCAGTGGGGGGGGAAGGGGTTATGGAGTAGGTGATCCGTGATCCACGGACCATTCAGTGGGGGGGGGGGGGTGATGGACCCCCGCGGATCACTGATCCGCGGACTACCTAGTGCACAAAGGGTACATGAAGTGACATATTGCTATGTCCCGGAGAAGTGCGTGTACAGGGAACGGCGCTTGTTCATTTGTGCCCTGTACACTGTACCCTGTACCTCAACAGTCTGCTTCTCCAGCAATCGGTGGCCCCACAAGCGCGCAGCTTACGCCTAGCCCCCTAGCCCCACAATGAGGCGCTGGCTCCCCACTCCGCCCTGATCCGCTCCTCACTTCAGACTTTGAGTCACACTCGTCTGACAGTGACTCCTCAACACCTTCTACTCCTGTACACCTTTCACCTATAAGACGCAACCCTGATTCACATACCTTCATTTCTGAAGCCTCAGCACCAATGACACCGTGTCCCCCGGATAGACCCAATACAGCAACTTGGACCCCACCTCCCACCTCCCTCAGTCAAAAGGAAACGGTGTCCTGCCACCTTCGTGGATGATGCTGATGCAGTCGATAAAATCTAGTCTAAACTCCAAGAGATCTCACTTGCAGGGTATTCGGGGTGGAGTGAAGCAATGCGCATTATCAGCCATGGTGCTTACCAGTATGAGCTCTCGCATAGAGAGTCAGGCTATAAAGAGCTCCAAGCCTTGGTCCATTAGCCTACCATCACCTTTCTCCCAGCCGCAACTTTTTCAAACTATTGAGGTGCATCTTTCATGCTTCTAGCAGGTGTCATGTCCTAGTTGGCCATTAAGCTGAACTGGGACTGTCGGTGCATGGCACGTACACGTGCATGGCACGTACACAATCACCCACTTGGCACCAGTTTGTTCGTCTGTGGGCGGCTCGTGTGAAGCGTTAGATCGCCCTACCAAATCCACCCATCATCTGTCAGGATCTCCTGCAATTTGCCTCTTCCCTTGTGGCCCTGGTGAATGAAGGGAAGCTACTGCATCCCAAATTACAGCCCACGCCACCCACTCCACCAATCTCTAAAGCTCAGCTTCAGAAACAACGTCAACTGGATAAAGCCGCCAGGTATTCCCTTAAGCTAGATGCCTACCTCAGTGACTTGGAGGATAGGGGCTTCACGATGGTATATGTAGACGGTTCTTCTGAAAAAGTGACAGGAGTCGGCTTTGTAGGGACATATGGCATCTATTGTGAAGGCAATCTTGCCATCAGTGCCTACCTACATACACACTTGCGCCAAACCAATAACACAGCTGAGATCTATGCAGCATTCCAAACACTGAAGCGTTTCCCGACAGAGAAAGTCGGTGTCTGCACTAATTCATCCCTGATGCAACTAGGTGCAACTGGAAAGGCCAAGAAATGGGCACTCAATAACTGGGTTGGCTCTAGAGGCCCGCTCAGCAATGTGGAGCTCTGGAAAGAACTGCTCACTGAACTCGAATCCCCCACCGTACTGTTCAATGGATTAAAGTGCCCTCTTATGTGGGCATACAAGGAAACGAAGAGGCTAATTCCTTTGCTGAGGATGGACGCCTCAACAGTCTGTTTCTCCAGCAATCGGTGGCCCCACAAGCGCGCAGCTTACGCCTAGCCCCCTAGCCCCACAATGAGGCGCTGGCTCCCCACTCCGCCCTTATCCGCTCCTCACTTCAGACTTTGAGTCACACTCGTCTGATAGTGACTCCTCAACACCTTCTACTCCTGTAAACCTTTCACCTATAAGATGCAACCCTGATTCACTTACCTTCATTTCTGAAGCCTCAGCACCAATGACACCGTGTCCCCCGGAAAGACCCAATACAGCCAACTACACACCATCGCCCTGTTTTTTAAGTCTGGCAGACAGCCCGGCAGCTCGCTTGCTATCTGCATTGGACTTACAAATACTGTCCATGCCCACACATTTGTTCGACCAGGAAGAGTGCACCCCTCGATCCACAGGCAATACCACCCCTATTTTAGACAACGACTCCAATCAGAGCACTGTCACGTTTGCATCAAACGCCAGCACTCAAGTTTCTGTCCCTAGGAAACGCCGCCATCTCCGCATATGATTGCAGATCACTGTTTTGAAGTGAGCACACATAGAACAAACTAGGACAACCACGGGTTCTGAGAGCCAAAGGAGTGCTTGATTACGGAAATTGTGGCTGGCAGGACAGACAGTTTGTTATATGCAGGCACTCAAGGTGCCGACCAGGTCATACATTCTCCCATAGTATCATTACGAAGGAATCTAGATATGGATGCCAAGTGACGGATGAATACATCGTACTTCATCCAGATTGTTCATAGCATATCCCACAGACCAACGAACTGATGCAGTGTGAATGATGATTGCACCTGCCCATACCGTCAGATTGTCTCAAGAAGTGTTGCGCATTCCGATTATGCTCCTCTCCTCCGATCTGCTCTTCGATCAGCCTTTCTGAATGTGCAAATGCTGCTCTGGGGCATGAAAGTCCTGGTTGCGACGTTCATCTTGCTCCTTCGTCTTTCCACGGCTGCAGCTGCCGGGAATACGACCAATGGCATCGATGCAGAACTTTTGGCCGCTGATCCCCTCCTTCGCAAATCCGTCCACCAGCATGCAGCCTACGCCCGCATACTTGCCCTTGCCGCCCGGGCTTCACCGCCAACGCCTGACAAGTTCACCGTCCACACGTATCAGACGATGTACGGGGCGTTTCTGCTGCCGTTGGCACTCACAGCAAAAGCCGCGGCGCGAGACGTTAGTTTTCTGCGGGGCGGCTCGTCAGAGCCGCATTTCAAAGTCTTAGAGATGGGCATGGGCTGTCACCTGCCACAAGGCCCGGGTGCCGCCATCCATTGGTGGCAGAAGACTTTTCCGATGGCCGAGAGGTGGTTTTCGGAACAAGATGAGGACTGTGTCGCGCGCGCCAGAGCCGCAGGCCAAATCCCCAAGTACGCCCATGTGCTGCTCGGGGACCGCGGCAGCCGGGGCGCCCTGGACCGCTGGATGCGGCAGGCAAATGGCGCCTTTGACGTCATCATCGACAGCATCGGCCAGGGGGGGTACGAGCAGACGAAGGCCGCGTTCGACAGGCTGTGGCCGACGCTCCCGCCCGGCGGGCTGTACTTCATGGAGAACCTGTCCGCGCCCGGCAGGTGGACGGCCACGCAGTCGGTGGCCGGCATGCTGCAGTGCTACATGGAGCAGCTCCTGGTGGAGGCCCCCACGCGGCTTCCCTGCTATTGGCCCATCCCCCCCGACCTCAACTTCGTGTTCTGTCAGGACGAGGCGTGCGTCGTCGGGAAGTCCAGCAGCGCGGAGGTCGGGGCCCCGGGCCACGCCCTCTACGCGGAGGGCGAGGCGCGCGCTGCGTCGGGCCGGGCGGGCGCCTGGCGCGCGGACGGCATCCGCGCGGTGTACGGCGCCGCCGCGCGCACGCAGCCCGCGTCCCGGAAGTTCACCGCCCACACCTACGAGACGATGTACGGGACCTTCGTCGGGCCGTTGGTGGGCGCGCGGAGGGGCTTCCGCCTGCTGGAGGTCGGGGCGGACTGTGCCGCTAGCTTTCATTTGTGGCGGAGGCTGTTCCCGAGGGTGGACCTGTGGTTTGGGGGCTACACTGAGGAATGCGCCCGGCAGCTCTCAGGTAGGGATGCATGTTAGAGTGGAATAGAAGGGAAGGGACCTGAGAGGCGGCCCCGGAGCCGGTTAGGCAGGCGGTTGGAGGGGGTTGCCGAAGCGGTTGGGGGCGGTTACTGTCGGTTACAAATGCCATTGAAGCTGGCGCTTGGCGTCAGGGACACAGCAGCTGGGCATAGGCTGGGCGCCCTGGAGGGGGGGGGGGGGGGGGCACGTGTCAACAGCCTACTGCAGTCGATTATGTACTCCCTGATGCCCCCGATTGGATTCCAGTGTGCACTGCCCAATGGGTATGGTCACTGCATGACAGTCCACCACAGCCACATCTGCAAATGGTGGTTTCTGCTGCATATTCTGGTGTATTGTGGTATCCACATGCATCTGAAACTGCAATTGCTGATTTGACACCCCTACAGCGTCTACGCCTGCATTCACATTTCAAACATCAAACACAAGGGGCGTAGCTCATTGTGGGCAGCGTCAGAGTACCTGCGGGTGCTCTGCAATGGTTACACTCATGCTATAGAAATGGCTGATAATGAGAGCAACTTAGGGCATTGGGCTGAATTGCTGGAATACCGCATCCCCCACCTACCGTTCAACACAAACCCCCTACTCTGGATGATCCACGCGTGCTCACACATACACAACAGGTCGTTGTTAACACCGGTACATGGACACATGATCTATGTAGTGTTCCATGTACACTTGTTCTGGATATCGGGAGGACGGAAGGACCACTCATCACCAGACTGAGAAAACATTGGACCACAGCACGATCTGGGACTGAGGAGAGCCCATTTTACGACATGCTGTGTAGGACGGGAATACACCACTGGACCATCGCACCATTGCAGTGGACTGATTGTGACATCACACTGTGTTTCTTGGAAAGGGCGTGGTGGTTTACGTGGAAAAAATGGGCGCTGAATGCGTGCTCACCAGGGAGGGGGGGGTATCTCCCCCCTTCTTCCACTGCATCTGTCGAACAGACTCCACGCACTGAGATTTGGTTCAATGATATGCGGCCCCTTCCAATGCATCTTTGCTCTCAGGGCTGTCAAACCGGACCGTCCTGCCTTTGAACACCGCGGCCCCGCTCCCGCCGTCCGACGCCGTCATTCTCAGTGCCTACCCCGCCTCCCAGGCCCTGGCCGCCCTGGAGCGGCTGTGGGCCTCCGTCCGGCCGGGGGGGCTCCTGTTCATCGAGGGCCTGGCCGAAAGCCGGCGCAGCGGGGTCGTCGGCCTCGCCGACGCGCTGGAGTGCTACGCGGGCCGCAGCAGCCCCGACGACTTCTGCGGGGACTTCCCCCGCCCCGCGGCCCTGGAGTTCGTCTTCTGCCAGGTCGAGGGGTGCGCCCTGGGCAAGTCCCTGGCGCCGCCCCCCAGGCCCGCCGCCCCCCAGCCCCCGAGCAGCGGGCCCCGCCCGCTGGGCATGGGCCTGGGGGGCGTGCGGGAGCTGTACCTGCGCGGCACTGACATGGCGCCGCACCCGGTGTCAGACAAGCTGATGGACCACACGTACGAGACCATGTACGGGCTCTTCCTCGGGCACCTGGTCGATCGGCCGGAGCCGTTCAAGATGCTGGAGATCGGCCTGGGCTGCGGCATGGGGTACGGGCCCGGCGCCAGCTTCCACTTGTGGGGGAAGCTGTTCCCGCTCGCCGACCTCTGGTTCGCGGAGTACAACGAGGGGTGCGTGGCTGACAGCAAGGCGAAGGGGCTGATCCCGGCCGAGGCGCAGATCCTGGTGGGGGACCAGGCCAACTTCACCGTCCTCGACCGGTGGGTCGCGCAGTCGAGGGGCGCGTTCGACGTCGTCATCGACGACGGCGGCCACACCTCCGAGCAAATTGCTAATTCCTTCCAGAAGTTGTGACCCACCATCCTGCCCGGGGGGCTATACTTCATTGAGGACTTGCAGGTGAAGCCCCACCTGCCTCTGCTTCTGCCCCCCCTGCTCCTGCCCCTGCCCCTGCCCCTGCCCCTGCCCCTGCCCCTGCCCCTGCCCCTGCCCCTGCCCCTTCCCCTGCCCCTGCCCCTGCTCATGCCCCTGCCCCTGCCCCTGCCCCTGCCCCTGCCCCTGCCCCTGCCCATGCCCATGCCCCTGCCCCTGCCCCTGCCTCTGCCCCTGCCTGTGCTGCTGCCCTTGCCCCTGCCTGTGCCCCTGCCCCTTCCCCTGCCCCTGCCCCTGCCCCTGCCCCTGCCCATGCCCCTGCCCCTGCCTGTGCCCCTGCCTCTGCCCCTGCCTGTGCCCCTGCCCCTGCCCCTGCCTGTGCCCCTGCCCCTGCCCCTGCCCCTTCCCCTGCCCCTGCCCCTGCTCATGCCCCTGCCCCTGCCCCTGCCCCTGCCCCTGCCCCTGCCCCTGCCCATGCCCATGCCCCTGCCCCTGCCCCTGCCTCTGCCCCTCCCTGTGCCCCTGCCCCTGCCCCTGCCTGTGCCCTCTGTCGGCCCAAATTTCAGCCACCACAAAGCGAGGGTGCAGGCCGTGGGCTGGTTCCCCTTGGGGACCAGGAAACAGGGGAGCAGACCTTTTGCTGCCCCTACCCCCCCCAACAGAAATGGGGCCGGACCGATAGCAGGCCCAGCACCCCCCCCCCCCCCGCATGCCCTCGCACCCTCGCACTCACTGCAGGCCGTCACATGGGGATCAAGGTCCCTCCCCACATGGACAGGGAGCAGACGCCGAACGACGAGTATGTTGGGATCTGGGACCCGCATGGTAACCCAGCAGGTGGTCCTCCTCTCCCAAACACGTGAGCAGGTAGACCCAACCACCACTACCCCCCCCCCCCCCCCGCCTGCGCCCCCGACGGGAGGGGTGCACGGAGTCGGCGCCCTCAGGGCCCAAAAAGTGGAGGCTGTGCAGGGCTCGCAGATTGACTGCTGTGGGTATCCCTTGAGCGGCCTGCCCAGGGAACCTCCAGGTGTGCGCGTGCCCCTCCAACTTCATCACAGACGCCCAGGCCAGCACAGCCCCGTGCACTCCAGTTCAGTTGTGGGCGACCCCTGGAGGCCAGACAGCCACCTGCCGACCCCTGCCCCCCCCCCCCCCTTCCTTACGGAGCGGTCACTCGGGTGGTGTGCCCTCTGGGCCCCCCGTTTACGCGGGCAGTAGCACCGCCACCCAGGCCCCGAGCCCGGGCAGGCTCCAGGGCAGGGCAGCGCTCGGCGCGCCCTGGAGCCCCTCCCCATGCCGTCCCTCAACGCCGTGGGCGGAGGGTCCAGTCCACGACAACACCACCAGTGCCTTGGGCAGTCAGGAGGTGTGGACCCCCCCAGTCGTGCGCCCAGGGAGCGCGCCCCCGTGCCTCATGCAGTCGTGGGGCCGCTGGCAGCATGTCAATGACCGGGAGGCGGCGTATCCAGACCGAACACTCCCCCGGCGGGCTCAGCGTCAGGCTCCCATTGCCTCCCTGCCGGGGCCTGGAGCACCAGGCATCACACAACCCCCCACACGCAGGCGCAAGCGAGCAGGGCCAGGCGCGGCGCAGCCGTGTGACCCGTCATGCCCTACAAGCGCCACCAGCATGCACGCCCCACCCACCTGCCCCGTGCGCGCCACACACACAGGCACGGCGGCATCTCCCTCCCGTGTGTGCCACCACGGGGTACGGGGGCGGTCAACAGTCCGGCAGGCCTTGGGACCGGACAACCGCGATTCGCCTAGCCCAGTCGTGTCGGCACAAAGGCGAGTGCTGACTGTGGGCCAGGGCGTCCGGCACAGGCCTTGACCCAAACCAAACCAAACCCCTGCCTGTGCCCCTGCCCCTGCCCCTGCCCCTGCCCCTGCCCCTGCCCCTGCCCATGCCCCTGCCCCTGCCCCTGCCCCTGCCTCTGCCCCTGCCTGTGCCCCTGCCCCTGCCCCTGCCTGTGCCCCTGCCCCTGCCCCTGCCTCTGCCCCTGCCCCTGCCCCTGCCTAGCCTCAAAGCTTGCCCTCCCCACCACTCAGCCAGTCAGCTTAGAGTATATATAGCCCGCAGCTTTCACACAGCGGGCCACCAGCATAGCAGCACGGCAGCTCAGCTCATATGCGGGCCAAGGCCCGCATTTCCGTCCAAGGACAACACCGACGCGCACCCCTAGCGCTTTTCGGCGCTGCGGGGTACAAGTGCTAGAGGCCAACCAGCCAGGCACCGCTTTGTGGGGTCTTGGGTTCAGGTTCACGTTCCGGGAGCAAGAGGTGAACCCAGAGCATGATGTGAGAGACCCCAGCGAATTGTGCCTGTGCGGCTTTGCTTTGTTTTGGTTTTGGGACAGGAGGTCGGCGGCGCGGTGCGAAACGGACACTGGGAGGTCAACGGAGGAAAGCACGGAATCGGAAAAAAAAAACCTAAGAAAATCAAAAGAAACAAAGAGCCACGAACACAGCAAAGAGAAACGGCACTAAGGGTAAAAATGGTATGGCAACGCGGAGAGGAGCTACACTAAGGGGAGGGACGGCCGCCCGCGCCGACCCAGCGGAGACCAAAAGCCAAAGCCAAAGCCAAAGCCCCTGCCCCCTGCTCCTGCCCCTGCCCCTGCCCCTTCCCCTGCCCCTGCCCCTGCCTATGTTCCTGCCCCTGCCCCTTCCCCTGCCCCTGCCCCTGCCCCTGCCTGTGCCCCTGCCCCTGCCCCTGCCCCTGCCCCTGCCCCTGCCCCTGCCTCTGCCCCTGCCCCTGCCCCTGCCCCTGCCCCTGCCCGTGCCCCTATCCCTGCCTGTGCCCCTGCCCCTGCCCCTGCCCCAGCCCCTGCCCCTGCCCCTGCCTGTGCCCCTGCCCATGCCCCTGCCCGTGCCCGTGCCCCTGCCCCTGCCCCTGCCCATGCCTCTGCCTCTGCCCCTGCCCCTGCGCCTGCCCCTGCCCCTGCCCCTGCCCCTGCCCCTGCCCCTGCCCCTCATCATGGTTTTTTTTAACGCACAGCGCAGAGGATGGTAGATCAAACACGGGCAGGCCCACATCCATTGGAAACCCCACACCCCCCGTCGTTTCGGCCCATTCACATACCTAGCCCAAGTGATCCAATCCGGGTGTTAACCCCTCGTACATTCCTTATCTTCTCCAATAAAAGTGGCCCCCAATGAGGCTTTGGTTGCGGATCCCCTAAACTCTAAAACCCATATATAAGGGGCGGGGGGGTCAGTAGGTGAGGGGATGGGGCGGAGAGGGAGGCTGGCCAATTTGCCTGGCCTCCTGTGGCCAGGATGGTACATCCCCGTAACTTGGGGAGGATTGGAGGACAAGTAAGGACCACACCCCCTATCTTAAGGGTAGGGAACACAAATAAACACCTTTGAGAGGGTTTTTAGATCCTTGGGGTGGAGCATTTGGCCTCACAAAGGTGTGGCTAGGGCTAAAAATAGGGTATGCCATCACCAAAAATAGGGTCACCCATGACATCACCAAAATAGCAAAATATGCCAGGTTGGCCCAAAAAATGATACTGTGGGGTGTAGATGCCCCCTCCCTTGGCCCTAGTGGGGCAAAAGGGTGAGGAATGGATCCAAGGGAAGGCATTGATGGCAATGGTATGGGGTGTTGGTGGGTTTTGGGATGTAGAGAGCGCTATTTTTAGATTTTGAGGCTATTTTGGGGGGAAAAAACCTAATTTTAGCAACTTTGAAGGGTCATAGCGATCCACCACTGTCTCAAATGGACCTGAAACCTTTTTTCTTGGCATTCTTGACCCCAAAATAATGGGCGACGTCCTTGACCCCAACCAAACCCTGGCCGGTGGATCCCAATGGGGGGGGTGGTCCTATTATGCGATATTAATGTATATCTCTCGGGGACATCCAGCCAACACGGAGCGAATTCGCAATTTTTCGGGGGTTTTTTCAAGTTTTGGTCCAATGCACCAAATTTCGTTCCGTAGCGGGGGGTATTTGTATGCTTTTTGAAATCTATGAGAAAAGGCCTTTTCAGAAATGTATGGGTTTGGGGGGGGGTAGGTGGTCACAGTTTTGAGCACAGAGCTGAACAAGAGACGACACACATGACAGGGCACTGCTCCAGGGATCACTCATTATTCGGAATCCGAGTCGCTGTATATATTATATATGCATGGAATATGTATGCCGGCCCATATACGTATCAGCGTATACATGTGTATATATGTACATGTCTGCGATACATAGCCCCCCCCCCCCCCCGCGTGGTGGTGCAGGCCAGCAGGGTCTAGACCTCCTGAGCCGGGCTTCCCCTGGTGCTGCCTGCGTGTGTTGATGCAGGTCAGTCGGAGGGTTCGTCGGTTCCTGACTAACGACGCCCCCATCATGGACATTATCGAGTGCTACCTCGAACAGCTGCTGGTGGACCCACAGGTGCAGCAGTACTGCCGCTATATGCTGCCCGCCGACGTGGCGTTCGTGTTCTGCCAGCTCGAGGCTTGTGTCCTCGGGAAGGCCCTGCAGACCCCGGCCGGCGGTCCTCGGCCCCCCAGAACGCGGGGTGCCCGCGGCCTGGGCCTGCGGCTGCAGGACATCGACGCGCTGCGCGGCTCCGCCGCGGCGCACGCGCGCGCCGCCGCGCCGCGCCGGTTCGCCGACGGTGCGTACGAGGCCATGTACGGCCTGTTCCTCGGGCACCTGCTGCAGGCCGGGCAGCACTTTACACTGCTGGAGGTCGCCCGGGGGTGCGGGCCGGACAACGCCGCCAGCTTCCGCTTGTGGCGGAGCCTGTTCGACGCGGCGGACGTGTGCGTTGCCGAGGACGGTGACGGCTGCGGCGCCGGGGGCGCGGGGCGGTGGTCTGTCCCGCCGGGCGTCCGGGTCGTGTCGGGGCCGCCGGACCGCTGGATCCGCGCGTGCGGCCGCACGTTCAACGTCGTCGTGGACGCGGGGGGGCACAACTGGCACAACGCCACGCGGTTCGGCGCGGTGTTCGCCGCGCTGTGGCCGCGGCTGCGGCCGAGCGGGCTGTACTTCGTCGAGGGCGTGCAGGCGGCGGCCGGGGGCCGGGGGGCGGTCTCGGACGTCATCCAATGCTACGCCGAAACGCTCGTCGTGGACGGCCCCAAGCCCTGCGCGTTCCCCCGGCCCGCGGACCTGGGCTTCGTGTTCTGCCAGAGGGACGCGTGTGTGCTTGGGAAGGCGCTGAAGCCGTCTCCCTTGGGCACGCGACACCACTCCTTTGGGAGAAAAAGGAATGAAATGAGAATGGTATCCCCCCCCCTTGCAATTGTGTGTGTTGAGGTTCAACCAGGTTTGGCATAGAGAATAAAGATGCATTTATGCCTTACTGTGGAGTGAGTTACCTCTGGTTTGCATTCGTCTCTGTTTTTTAAGTAGGTCTCCCCCCCCCTTTGCAATGGTCCAAGCTTTTTTTTTAGATGCGAAATCTTAATTTTTAGCACTTATCTTATTTTTAAAAAAAAGATTTCGCGCTAAAAAAAAAGATTCCGCGCTAAAAAAAAAGATTCCGTTCTAAAAAAAAAGATTGCGTGCTAAAAAAAATTTTTTTTACATGATCATCATGTATGTCCCAAAAAGTTGCACGGGGGGGTTACAAGGAGTGCTACTGCATCAAGCCAACCCCTGCCCATGTTCACAAACTCATACAGTAGGGGAACCTGGGTTTCGGGACTGACCCAATATGCACCCAGTGGCCCTCTTTCCTTGTTGCCTGCTCCATGCGGTGAGGAGGTACCCTATGCAGGGATGTCATGAATGTGGAAGGTTTTGGGTCCATTACGCAGAACTTGTGTTTCACAACAGGGGTGTCCCTTTGGAGCTGGGGGGCCTATTCAGAGAGTTCATCGGAGAGGATCACAGGTAATGTCTGAATGTTGTAAAGTAGGGTACTCAGCCACCGTGGCCAGAGCCCATGTGCACAATTTCATCTGCTCAGAGAACAGGGGTTTCCCTTCGCTGGGGGACCTATGCAGAGAGGTCATTTGAACGGATCATAGGTAATGCTTGGATTTTGTGAAGTAGGGCACTCAACTATGTTGGCCAGAGCCCAGGAACACAATTTCAAGTCTCAGCGGAACCGACGTCTCAAGCTCGAGGAAGGGACTACATGCTGGTAGCTGGAACAAATGTCTCACTCCTACCCCCCTGCCCCCCTTTCCTTCCGCCCCCCCCCCCCCCCTTGTCGTTCCCCACCCCTTGTCGTTCCCCTGGGGGGGGCTGGGGGACCGTCACTTGGTCAACCCAAAATTTTTCGTTACGGCTCATTGTGTTGTTGTGTGGGTGACTGTGTTGTGGGGTACTGCCACTTGTATCCTTTGTACTCATGGCAGGACATTTTGCTCACTTTCGCTGAATGGAACTTGACAGCACAGCCATGTTTCTCCCTGGGACAAATGTGATGTTCATCCGCTCTGCGGGGGAACCTGTTTTGGCACAGGTCGTTGGACGCAGTTTTGGGAACAAGTTGTATTTTACAAGGGACATTCCCGAAGGGAAAGAGGTTCCCAAAAGTCTGCTTGCGCCTGCCAAGCGGGTCCGTAGTAAAACCTAGTAAACGTTTTTTCAAAAGAGAAATTATAAGGTACCCCCCCCCTCCCATGCCTAGGAACCACCTTGCGCAAGAAGCGCCCCCTGGTTCCACGGTCGAATTTTCCACATCACCTTCTTTTTCCAGGGTAATGGGTTTTTGATGGTTCTGGTGGATGTAGGACAGCTATTCAGGTGTGCAGGACAGCAACGCCCCCCCCCCCTCCCCCCATGCCAATGGACCCCCCATGCCAATGCCCCCCCCCCGTCTCGAAAGAAGAAACATGGCCCCCCTAGCTACCCCGTCTCGAAGGAAGAAACATCCCCCCCCCCGAGATTTTTTCACCAAATCGCACACAAATTGCCCTTTTTTGCCTAGTTTCCTGAGTGTGCAATGGCATGTGATGGGCACCATCCTTGGTGTCATGTGTTTGGTTTTCAATGTAGATTTTCATTTCTCAAAATGTTCCAAGTCCCCTATGGAGCAGACTGAGATTGTCTGGTAGGTCATGCCTGCATTTTGTAAAGCCGAGTACTTGGCCATGTTGTCCAGAGCCCATGTGCACAATTGCATGTTTCCGGGGAACCAAGTTCTCGGGTTTGAGGAAGGGACTACATCCAGCCAGGTTTTTTCTTGCTCATTTCTTCTGGAGTGCATTGTGCCACCCAGCTGCCCCTGCTTTGCTGCAGCATTTGACAGCCATAGTGATCAAGTTCTGGGAGCTTTGCAACGCAGAGTGATCCAGCCAGGTTCACAGTGCTGAAATTTTTTCAAGCAGGCGTGGGGCCACAGATTTCAGCATGTTTCGCTCAGGTCAAAGTGCCGAGATTCATTCTGTCATTCAGCCAATTGCAGTTGCATGGGATTCATGTCTATTTGATAAAAATTTTATTGCGCACTTCACAGAGCTGAATTGTTTCAAGCAGGCCTGGGGCCACCACTTTCAGCTCTGTTGTGTGCCTGGTTTCCACAATGCTTCCCTGATCAGTGCCACATCTGGACCCAGTGGTATGTTGCGATTCAATGCAGGCCACGCTCGTCAGCTTCATTGACTGCCACATAAAGTATATGGTGCTGAAAAATTTTGAACCAGGCCTGGGGTCATTTCCACATCACCTTCTTTTTCCAGGGTAATGGGTTTTTGATGGTTCTGGTGGATGTAGGACAGCTATTCAGGTGTGCAGGACTTCTGCCCCCCGCTCTGAAGCGGTGGGGATTGTATACAGGATCCCCGATACGGCAGGGGTGAGGTAGCCACTTTGCCGACTTGTGGGCCACTTCTGATTCTGCCCGCCGCTCTGAAGCGGTGGGGATCCCCGATACGGCAGGGGTGAGGTAGCCATTTCGCCCACTTGTGGGCCACTTCTGATTTTGCCCCCCGCTTTGAAGCGGTGGGGATCTCCGATACGGTAGGGGTGAGGTAGCCACTTTGCCCACTTGTGGGCCACTTCTGATTTTGCCCCCCGCTCTGCAGCGGTGGGGATCCCTGATACGGCAGGGGTGAGGTAGCCACTTTGCCCACTTGTGGGCCACTTCTGATTTTGCCCCCCGCTCTGAAGCGGTGGGGATCCCCGATACGGCAGGGTTGGGGTAGCCATTTCGCCCACTCAACGACCCCCCCCCCCATGCCAATGGACCCCCCATACCAATGGACCCGCCATGCCAATGCCCCCCCCCCCGTCTCGAAAGAAGAAACATGGCCCCCCTGGCTACCCCCTCTCGAAGGAAGACACACTCCCCCCCCGAGATTTTTTCACCAAATCGCACAAAATTGCCCTTTTTTGCCTAGTTTCGTGAGTGTGCAATGGCATGTGATGGGCACCATCCTTGGTGTCATGTGTTTGGTTTTCAATGTAGATTTTCATTTCTCAAAATGTTCCAAGTCTCCTATGGAGCAGACTGAGATTGTCTGGTAGGTCATGCCTGCATTTTGTAAAGCCGAGTACTTGGCCATGTTGGCCAGAGCCCATGTGCACAATTGCATGTTTCCGGGGAACCAAGGTCTCGGGTTTGAGGAAGGGACTACATCCAGCCAGGTTGTTTCTGCTCATTTCTTCTGGAGTGCATTGTGCCACCCAGCTGCCCCTGCTTTGCTGCAGCATTTGACAGCCATAGTGATCAACTTCTGGGAGCTTTGCAACGCAGAGTGATCCAGCCAGGTTCACAGTGCTGAAATTTTTTCAAGCAGGCGTGGGGCCACAGATTTCAGCATGTTTCGCTCAGGTCAAAGTGCCGTGATTCATTCTGTCATTCAGCCAATTGCAGTTGCATGGGATTCATGTCTATTTGATAAAAACTTTATTGCGCACTTCACAGAGCTGAATTTTTTCAAGCAGGCCTGGGGCCACCACTTTCAGCTCTGTTGTGTGCCTGGTTTCCACAATGCTTCCCTGATCAGTGCCACATCTGGACCCAGTGATATGCTGCGATCCAATGCAGGCCACGCTCGTCAGCTTCATTGACTGCCACATAAAGTATATGGTGCTGAAAAATTTTGAACCAGGCCTGGGGTCATTTCCACATCACCTTCTTTTTCCAGGGTAATGGGTTTTTGATGGTTCTGGTGGATGTAGGACAGCTATTCAGGGGTGCAGGACTTCTGCCCCCCGCTCTGAAGCGGTGGGGATTGTATACAGGATCCCCGATACGGCAGGGGTGAGGTAGCCACTTTGCCCACTTGTGGGCCACTTCTGATTTTGCCCCCCGCTCTGAAGCGGTGGGGATCCCCGATACGGCAGGGTTGGGGTAGCCATTTCGCCCACTTGTGGGCCACTTCTGATTTTGCCCCCCGCTTTGAAGCGGTGGGGATCTCCGATACGGTAGGGGTGAGGTAGCCACTTTGCCCACTTGTGGGCCACTTCTGATTTTGCCCCCCGCTCTGCAGCGGTGGGGATCCCCGATACGGCAGGGTTGGGGTAGCCATTTCGCCCACTTGTGGGCCACTTCTGATTTTGCCCCCCGCTCTGAAGCGGTGGGGATCCCCGATACGGCAGGGTTGGGGTAGCCATTTCGCCCACTTGTGGGCCACTTCTGATTTTGCCCCCCGCTTTGAAGCGGTGGGGATCTCCCATACGGTAGGGGTGAGGTAGCCACTTTGCCCACTTGTGGGCCACTTCTGATTTTGCCCCCCGCTCTGCAGCGGTGGGGATCCCCGATACGGCAGGGTTGGGGTAGCCATTTCGCCCACTCAACAACCCCCCCCCCCCCCATGCCAATGGACCCCCCATGCCAATGGACCCGCCATGCCAATGCCCCCCCCCCCCGTCTCGAAAGAAGAAACATGGCCCCCCTGGCTACCCCCTCTGGAAGGAAGAAACACCCCCCCCCGAGATGTTTTCACCAAATCGCACAAAATTGCCCTTTTTTGCCTAGTTTCCTGAGTGTGCAATGGCATGTGATGGGCACCATCCTTGGTGTCATGTGTTTGGTTTTCAATGTAGATTTTCATTTCTCAAAATGTTCCAAGTCCCCTATGGAGCAGACTGAGATTGTCTGGTAGGTCATGCCTGCATTTTGTAAAGCCGAGTACTTGGCCATGTTGGCCAGAGCCCATGTGCACAATTGCATGTTTCCGGGGAACCAAGGTTTCGGGTTTGAGGAAGGGACTACATCCAGCCAGGTTGTTTCTGCTCATTTCTTCTGGAGTGCATTGTGCCACCCAGCTGCCCCTGCTTTGCTGCAGCATTTGACAGCCATAGTGATCAAGTTCTGGGAGCTTTGCAACGCAGAGTGATCCAGCCAGGTTCACAGTGCTGAAAATTTTTCAAGCAGGCGTGGGGCCACAGATTTCAGCATGTTTCGCTCAGGTCAAAGTGCCGAGATTCATTCTGTCATTCAGCCAATTGCAGTTGCATGGGATTCATGTCTATTTGATAAAAATTTTATTGCGCACTTCACAGAGCTGAATTTTTTCAAGCAGGCCTGGGGCCACCACTTTCAGCTCTGTTGTGTGCCTGGTTTCCACAATGCTTCCCTGATCAGTGCCACATCTGGACCCAGTGATATGTTGCGATCCAATGCAGGCCACGCTCGTCACCTTCATTGACTGCCACATAAAGTATATGGTGCTGAAAAATTTTGAACCAGGCCTGGGGTCATTTCCACATCACCTTCTTTTTCCAGGGTAATGGGTTTTTGATGGTTCTGGTGGATGTAGGACAGCTATTCAGGTGTGCAGGACTTCTGCCCCCCGCTCTGAAGCGGTGGGGATTGTATACAGGATCCCCGATACGGCAGGGGTGAGGTAGCCACTTTGCCCACTTGTGGGCCACTTCTGATTCTGCCCGCCGCTCTGAAGCGGTGGGGATCCCCGATACGGCAGGGGTGAGGTAGCCATTCCGCCCACTTGTGGGCCACTTCTGATTTTGCCCCCCGCTTTGAAGCGGTGGGGATCTCCGATACGGTAGGGGTGAGGTAGCCACTTTGCCCACTTGTGGGCCACTTCTGATTTTGCCCCCCGCTCTGAAGCGGTGGGGATCCCCGATACGGCAGGGTTGGGGTAGCCATTTCGCCCACTCAACAACCCCCCCCCCCATGCCAATGGACCCCCCATGCCAGTGGACCCGCCATGCCAATGCCCCCCCCCCCGTCTCGAAAGAAGAAACATGGCCCCCCTGGCTACCCCCTCTCGAAGGAAGAAACACCCCCCCCCCGAGATTTTTTCACAAAAATCGCACAAAATTGCCCTTTTTTGCCTAGTTTCGTGAGTGTGCAATGGCATGTGATGGGCACCATCCTTGGTGTCATGTGTTTGGTTTTCAATGTAGATTTTCATTTCTCAAAATGTTCCAAGTCCCCTATGGAGCAGACTGAGATTGTCTGGTAGGTCATGCCTGCATTTTGTAAAGCCGAGTACTTGGCCATGTTGGCCAGAGCCCATGTGCACAATTGCATGTTTCCGGGGAACCAAGGTCTCGGGTTTGAGGAAGGGACTACATCCAGCCAGGTTGTTTCTGCTCTTTTCTTCTGGAGTGCATTGTGCCACCCAGCTGCCCCTGCTTTGCTGCAGCATTTGACAGCCATAGTGATCAACTTCTGGGAGCTTTGCAACGCAGAGTGATCCAGCCAGGTTCACAGTGCTGAAATTTTTTCAAGCAGGCGTGGGGCCACAGATTTCAGCATGTTTCGCTCAGGTCAAAGTGCCGAGATTCATTCTGTCATTCAGTCAATTGCAGTTGCATGGGATTCATGTCTATTTGAGAAAACATTTTATTGCGCACTTCACAGAGCTGAATTTTTTCAAGCAGGCCTGGGGCCACCACTTTCAGCTCTGTTGTGTGCCTGGTTTCCACAATGCTTCCCTGATCAGTGCCACATCTGGACCCAGTGGTATGTTGCGATCCAATGCAGGCCACGCTCGTCAGCTTCATTGACTGCCACATAAAGTATATGGTGCTGAAAAATTTTGAACCAGGCCTGGGGTCATTTCCACATCACCTTCTTTTTCGGGGGTAATGTGTTTTTGATGGTTCTGGTGGATGTAGGACAGCTATTCAGGTGTGCAGGACAACAACACCCCCCCCCCCCATGCCAATGGACCCCCCATGCCAATGGACCCGCCATGCCAATGCCCCCCCCCCCGTCTCGAAAGAAGAAACATGGCCCCCCTGGCTACCCCCTCTCGAAGGAAGAAACACCCCCCCCCCGAGATTTTTTCACCAAATCGCACAAAATTGCCCTTTTTTGCCTAGTTTCCTGAATGTGCAATGGCATGTGATGGGCACCATCCTTGGTGTCATGCGTTTGGTTTTCAATGTAGATTTTCATTTCTCAAAATGTTCCAAGTCTCCTATGGAGCAGACTGAGATTGTCTGGTAGGTCATGCCTGCATTTCGTAAAGCCGAGTACTTGGCCATGTTGGCCAGAGCCCATGTGCACAATTGCATGTTTCCGGGGAACCAAGGTCTCGGGTTTGAGGAAGGGACTACATCCAGCCAGGTTGTTTCTGCTCATTTCTTCTGGAGTGCATTGTGCCACCCAGCTGCCCCTGCTTTGCTGCAGCATTTGACAGCCATAGTGATCAACTTCTGGGAGCTTTGCAACGCAGATTGTGTGTGGTCAGTACATGGAAGAAGAATCACAGCGATCCCCACTGTTTGCCTGTCAACACAAGCAGTGTGTCGTGGTTCCTGAGTGGGGACCTCTTTTCAGACGCAGAGTGATCCAGCCAGGTTTTTTCTGCTCATTTCTTCTGCACTGCAAAGTGCCACCCACCTTCCTGTTCATTGCTGCAGTGTCCAACAGCCATAGTCATCAACTCCTGGGACATTTGCATCCCAACACATCCGTTCCTGCATTGCATGCTCACTTTTTGGAGCTTTGGCAGTCTGCCCAGTCAGTCCCCAGTTCCAGATTCCTTGCTCAGATTTTGTTTACAGGGAGGTTTTTGCACAGTTTTTTTTTGCGCATTTCTTCTGCAGTGCATTGTGCCACCCACGTGCCTGTGCTGCAGTGTCTGCCAGCCATAGTGATCAACTCCTGAGAACCCTGCATTCAACACATCCGTTCCTGCATTATATGCTCATTTTTTGCAGCCTTTGTTGTCTGCCCAGTCAGTCCCAACGTTCAGATTGCTTGCTCAAACTTTGTTTAGAGGCATTATTCGGCGCACAAAGCCGAGTGGCATTGCCTCGTAGAGCTTGTTTTCAACCACTACTCAGTGGGTGCACAATTTTTCCCATAATTTCACGCTCAAGTTTTGCTCGTTTCAAATATCTTGAGGTGCACACAGGGAGGGATGCTGCTTCTGTATTTGTTTGGCATTTCCAAAAATCCATGGCATTTTAGCCCTTCTCCACAAGGAAGGCGTCTTGTGCATCAGTTGCACAGTGGCATGTCCCGACGCCATCAAGTGGGTTACATCATCTTCACGTAATGTACTGTTTACTGCAAAAGCACGTTCTGCAAGTGCTCAGCCATCTGCTCCGGTCTTGTTGGCATTCTTTACCGTTCTTTGCTTTGTGCCTTGTTTTGCAGGGTTCGCCTCAGGAATGTGGATGATTCGTCCGGTGGGGTGCCCCTAGGGGGGAGCCCTAAGCGCAGTGCGCGTGCAGTGCGCGCGCAGTGCAACTATTTGGGCGTCCGGCCGTACTAGAGACCCATACTTTGAGATACTAGGGGCCCCTAGGGGCATCATGGTGACCTCTAGCGGAGGTTTTGACTTCTGATTCTGTCCCCCTTTGTTTGGGTGTGCCAAAGGTGATTGAGCAGATCTTGCGGTTCGGCAAGGGTAACCACTTACCAAGGGATGAAGAAAGTGTAATCATCCAGGATGGGCTTGATGGTCAACCATTCTCTGAAGGCGGCAGTAAAGCGCCAACACTGCAGCCTGCGATTGACCGTTTGCGCCGTGAGAAAAGAGAGAGAGAGGCCAAGAAACAAGCAAAACAAGCGCAGCAGTTCCTAGAAAAGCGGCAACGCACACTAGATGCTTTTTGTGTTGTTGCGCCCCCTCGGGCCGATGTGGCTTCGTCCAGCTCCAATCCCCCTCAACCCTCTCAGTCCTCGCAACCCCCCGTGGCTACACAATCTCAACCCCAATCCGATTCTAACCGCAAGGGAAAGGAGAGAGCCCCTTCCTCACAACCGAAACCACGCATGTGGCAGTGGGGCATCGTAAGGAACATGTGTGTGTTATGTTAAGGGAAGGTAGTTTGCAACTTTCTTGAGCTCGGGCAGTTTGGGTCACCTAATTCTAAGGGCGTTTCCAAGGGGTGTGCTTGGGGGCTCTTCGGGGGGAACATAGTCTAAAAGTAGCGTGCAGTGCGCGCGCAGTGCAAAGATTTGCCCTTGGAACTGCATTTCTGCCTCCCCTCCCCACCCCTGGCTTTGTGTTCTCTTAGTTTTACCAAAATCTCACTTTTTACCTGGCCATCTAAAAAAAAGATTCTGCTTTTTTGACGTTTTTAAACATGCGAATGACTTTTTTTTTAGATTTTGGGTTTTGTTGGAATCTTATTTTTTAGTAGGGAATCTGTTTTTTTAGATGCGAAATCTTTTTTTTAGATATTTTTGCTCATTTTTTAGCTGTTTTAGCTCATTTTTTAGCTGTTTTGACTTAAATTTTAGCACTTTTCTCAAATTTTAGCGCATCTAAAAAAAAAGATTTCGCATCTAAAAAAAAGATTACCCCCTTTGGAATCCCCCCCCCCCCCGGGAGACCGTAGCAGTGCTCCCCCCCACCGGCCTCGCCCGACAGGGGACTGGGGCCCCTCCCGTTGCTTTCTACTTTTTCTCACTGGCCTCAACTATTTTTTCCCCACTGAGCTGCTACAGCTCCCCCCTTTTACAATCATCAATTAGAAAAATGTGCCCAGGCGCCTGCAGCAGTGCGCCCCGCCACCGCCCACGCCCGATGGGTGGCTGCCACCCCACCCGTTGCTTGCCTTTGCCCGAGCCCCCGCGGCTCGGGCAGTGGGGTTCGAACCTGGGGCCAGCGCCGCTGGCATCCAGGGTGCTTCCACTGAAGCACGGGGCACCTCACTAGAAATACGATTCCATAAGCACACAGCCACGTGACACACGTGCATCTGCAACGCATTCTGATTTCTGAGTCTTAATGTATGTTACTCCCTTCACTCTTTGAAACTAAACAGCGACAGACGGGGTAAGGCCGAATGAGTGCCATGCTTTGCAGCCCGGTTAGCTCGCATGTGACACAGTGAATGCAGTCCACATTTACGGACGACTGCTTATATTGATTCAGGTTGTTCGCTAGAGTCAGCAGCAAAGGACAAGCACACAAGTGACCCACGGAGCTAACCGCAACGCCTCGCTGTATTTTACATAGTGGAGCACCCCAACCAAGAAGGGGACGCGTGCATTGATTGAATTTCGCAGTACTGCTGGAGTAATGGCTGGAATTGTCTATGGCGGGGACATTCAGTCTATCAGAACCGACCATTGATCCCCGGGAGACCGTCACTTTGATTGCCTCCTCCTCATCAGTCAGTGCAACACACCCCGTGCCTGTCATGCAAAATGAGCATGTGCAACAGTTCAAAGTGTGTTATTCTCGTACCCAGAAGTTGTTTACCGTTCCTTTGGATCCCCAATTACATTTGTGTTGGATGAATCACATTGGCACCGCATCAATGCAAAAGTCGCTTCACCTGTGTTCTCTTTGCTTGCATCAGTGGAGGGTACCACAATTTGCCTTGAAATACCCTTGCAATCCCCCCCCCCCCCCTTGGGAGACTATTACTTGGCGACCGGTCCGCCTCCCCCACCCGGGAGACCAACGGGGGAGATTGCAAGGGGAGGCGGGGTAGCTCTGGCGAGGAGGGCATCACTCCAGACAATTATGAGTTTCTTACAAATGCATGTCTTCTTCAAGGTCATCATCAATAGCAGCAAGGTCAAACGTAGATGACGCGATATATGATAGGAAGCTGACCTATCTGATTATGTATCCCCTGTTGCTTCCCTGCCCTGCACTGCAATTACCTTTTCCAACGAGGAAGGTCAACACCCCCAAACTCAAAGTGCGCCGTGTGCATTGCACAGAGTGTGCAGTGTGTGCTGTGTGTGCAGTTGGCTGACTGCGCAATGTGCCAAGTGTAGAGTGCAAAGTGTGCAGTGTGCACAGTCTGTATTCTGCACTGTTTCCTTTCCCCACGAGCTCAACACAAATACTCCATTCTAGTTCTGGATTGATGGCAGGCATGTATGCATTTACCCCACATAACCCCTGCCGTCTCGGTCTGCCCAGAGCTGGGACAGAAAAGAGAGGTGACTGCACGAATCCTGCCATCTCAGGGTCCCCAAAGCCGGGATGGAAATTAGACGTGACAACACAAGCTCTGCCATCTCGGGATCCCTGGAGGACAGATGGAAATCAGAAATGGCTACATAACACTTGCTGTCTAGGGGTCTCCAAAGGCGGGTGAATCATTAAAGAGGAACGTTCATAACTTTCTTCCATCTGGACCATGTGGGGCCAAAAAAATTACCCCTTGAGCTGAGCATTGTAAAGCAAAGCCATGAAGGCTGAGTAAATATGCCTGTTGGAACTTCTGCGTGTATGCAGTGGTTTGAGTGTTTAAGAAATAAATGTCTACATTGGTTTTTTATAGCCACTAGGCGAAAACATTTTCAAGAGGTTAGAGCTAAACAAGCGCTGCCTTCACCTCTGGCTCCCCTCCCGTATTGGCGCCGGCATGCTCCACATTCCGTCATTCCCATCGGAGCTGGTGGTGGTGGTGGTGGTGGGTCTGCACGCCCTGCGCCTACAATGGTATGGGCTGCAGCTTTGTGGGGCCCACCCTCCCCACAGTTGACCACCGCGTGTGGCTGGTTGAAAACGGGCACGGGTGTCTCTTCGGAGTGCACCCGTGGTTTTGGGCTCCCGGGCGGTGCAATGGGCACATGCCCTGATAGAAGCCTGTGTTAGGATGACAGTTTAGTTCGGGACATTTTCTATTAAATGTTTTATGGAAGAACATTATTTTTCGCTGTTGGCCGGAAGATAGATCGTATCTTCTGGCGCGTGTGCGTCGCGCGTGATTGTAGGGCTGTAAAATTTTATTATCAAGTTGTTGATATTTTGAAACAGAAGCAGAAGCGAGTTATTGTGTTCTGTTGCCTGCAAATTTTTGTACATCTTTGTGTGTTGTTTCGGCAGAAACAACAAGATGATTACTTGATGTTGACAATTGGGACCTTGAAGAATTTGGTACTGCGCGTGGGTTTCGAAGTGCACTCATCGCTGTGGAGGTAAATAAATAGACACGTCCCACAAACAATCTTGTTGTTCGATGTGCCGCCCGAGAGCGATGGGGTCATGGACGGAATGAGAAGAACACAGTATGTTCAAGTATGTTGCGCTGGAGCACCCGTTCGCGCGAAAGAAATCCACGACTGCCGGAGAAACAGGGGAGTTCAGGAAGTCAACGAGCGCTAGAGAACCAGAGGAATTCAACGAAATCCACGAGCGCCAGAAAAAGAGGAGTTCAAAGAAATCAACGAGCGCCGGAGAGAGAGAAGGAATTCAACAAAATCCGCGAACGCCGCAGAAACAGAGGAGTTCAAAGAAATCACCGAGCGCCGGAGAGAGAGAAGGAATTCAACGAGATCCACGAGCGCCGGACAAACAGCAGAGTTCAAAGAAGTCAACGAGCGCCGAAGAACCAGGGCAAGTCAACGAAGTCCACGAGCACCGGAGACACGGACAAGTTCAAGAAAACTCGACGGGCGCTGGAGCAATAGAGGAGTTCAAATGATGTCGATGACCACCGGAGCACGCGGAGGTATGCACCGACATCAAGCAGAGCAGGAGACAACACAGGAATTCAGCGCAATTGACGAGAGCCAGAGAACGCGCAGGAATTCAGCGACGCCCACGAGAGCCGGAGAAAGCAGAGGAATTCAGCGAACTCAATGAGAGCCGGAGGAAGCAGAGGACTGCGGCGAAAGCAACGAGAAATGCAGACAGGAGAGGAATTCCAGAGAAGGTCGGAAAAAGTTTTTAGGATTTTAGCCCTGTCTCCCTTCCCCCACCCTTTGTGCAGCAGCCTGCAATTGCGGGCATTACAAGCCTTAAGCCTGCTGCAGACCCGCTCCGTGCGGAAGCTGTCTCTGGAGAATCTGACAGTGACAGGTTGACAGTGCTTACTCTTGGGCACTTAAAATTGACAACGAGTTTTCCTTACTGATGCCGCCCTGAGCGGCCCGTGAGGTTGGACAGTGCGCTGGTGGCACTCCTGGATCTTCGGTTTGATAGTGGTTACTCTTGACCACTTTAAAAATGCGATGAGTCATTGATAGTGCTTACTCTTGGGCACTGAAAACTTACAACGAGTTGCTCTTGAATTCTTTTGAGCCACTTACTCTTGGGCGGGGTATAAGAACCAATGAAGTAGTGAATCTTTTTTGGTAAAGCAGTTTGGGCTGCCAGGCCAAACTGGGCCACGCTTTTTCGAGGAATGGGCAAAATGCCCCAAACTGCCCAACTGCAGCCCAGGTGAAGTGCACCGCTGCGACATGGTTGCGGAATGTGCATCAAAGCAAACCTGGCGGTGTGCTTCCGGCGCACACGGGGTTTGCAGGGCAGCACGCCCTTGCAAAAATGGGTTTCTCCTCCCATTTTTGGGCAAGAGGCTCGCCAAAATACGCTGTCCCAGGGAGGAGACAGTGGCCAGTCCACTGTGGGACCAACATCCTGCAAAGGCCGGAATGGTCCCGTAAAACCGCCCCCTTTGAGTTTGTCTGGGTGTTGGCCCGGCGCCTTGGGCCGGGCCTGGCTGGCGTGGGGAAAGGGAGCCCCCACAAAGGCCCACAACTGACACCACTTAATGAGATATGGAGTGGTGTGTGGAGGCACTCTGCAAATGCACGAAAAAAAAAATCCCAAAAGGGCTGAGCGAAACAATATGCAGAGCACAACCTTGAGATTTTATTATCATTACTATTTTCATCTACTTTTATCATTCACCTAAGTCCCGGGTTTAACCTTTTTCTCAGAAAAAATTGAGGAACTCTACACTTCCCCGCCACCCACTCACGCGTGCAACTATTGATCCACCACCGGCAAAATGCTGCGTTGCTGGACAGTGTTGTATTTTTTAATGCAAGGGTAAAAACGCCAGTGCAGGCTGTATGGCCTGTCCGTGCCTTTAACAGCCCTAACGCAAACGCCACACCCACATCAACCGATCCCACTGGCACCCACCCCTACAGTAACACCCCTGCCAGTGGAGCTGCAGCAGGCATGTTTTTTTTCTTCTACTTTAACCGAGATCCAGTGCCTGCCTGCAGTGTAACGAGGGCCCCTTGCTTTACCTTTATTTGACATTTTTTGGGATTTGGGGCCTTAAAACCTTAAAGTGGACAGGATACGGTTTTATATATGACGAAGTAATCATTTTTATGTTTTGCAGACAGCCACTGCGTAATAGCTGTGGTTTACACCTTTACCCCCGCTCCCACCCTAACGTGCATACAGCCCCCCCAGCAGTTAGTTTGGGAGGGGAGCGCCTCAGTAAAAAGATTTTCAGGTGCCCTCAGCAGCTGACCTGGCCCCTGAGTGTAGTTAATTTTGCTGTTATTTTTTTTGACTACGTCAGGGCTGGTTTGGAGACTGTTTTCGCACAGCACGCCCCCCCCCCTGAGACAGGTGTAGTCATAGTACCCCGACCAACCCCCCCCACCTGACTTGTGTGCATGCTATTCACGAGACATGTATGCATTTCTGTTTTTGCTCTTTTTTCAAGCGGGGATCAGCAGTGGATCACGAGCACCAGCAAGCAGCAGCAACGTTACACAGCAGAGCAGAACTAATTTAATTTATATATTCTGAAGACTTTCACGAATGGGTGGTGTACATTAGTACTCCATTTTTGGCTGCACCCTCTGGGGAGTATACAAAGAAAAACAAAGACACAATTTTGGCTGTGCTCTGCTGCTTGGTTGCAAGGTACCACTGCCCCCCCCCCCCCCGATATATCCGAAAAGCACTTTTCTACAAATCTGAGTGTCTATTTTTTTGGGCACTCTTCTGACAGCCCCCCGACCCCTAGGTGGCAGTGCAGAGAAGTGCCTGATTGTCCAGTAGCCAAGGGGACCAGGCAGGGAAATAAGGGTTGATCCAGGGGAGGGCGTATAGCGGGAAAGCGCCGGGTGCACCCCCCCCACAGCTGGATGGAGCCCCCTAGGCCTGGGGAACAAAACACTAACCCCAGGGTGAACCACCCCCTATGCGTTCACAGAAGTCAGTCACGACTTCTGGCATCCCCTCCCCCCTTCGCCAGCAGGATGCAAGGTGGGCGTGGCAGTGCCAATGGTCTGCTTTTTCAGGCCAAACCCTGGTGGTTTCAGCCTTAGGAGGGGAGTGCAATGGGCACATGCCCTGATAGGAGCCTGTGTTAGGATGACAGCTTAGTTCAGGACATTTTCTGTTAAATGTTTTACAGAAGAACACTATTTTTCGCTGTTGGCGCGTGTGCGTCGCGTGTGAGTGTACGGCTGTAGAATTTTATTATCAAGTTGTTGATATTTTGAAACAGAAGCAGAAGCGAGGTATTATGTTTTGTCGCCTTTAAATTTTTGTACATCTTTGCGTGTTGTTTCGGCAGAAACAACAAGATGATTACTTGATGTTGACAATTGGGACGTTGAAGGATTTGGTGCTGCGCGTGGGTTTCGAAGTGCACTCATCGCTGTGGAGGTAAATAAATAAACACGTCCCAGAAATGCGGCTTGTAGGGGAGGGCATCGCTCCGCTTACTGTACACGCTCCGGGTGGTCATAGCTCCATGTGCAGTTGCATTCTCACAGAGTGTCCCCCTTTCTTAACGGGTATCCAGTACCCTGCGTTGTGTTTGCTCATTTGTGCTGATTTACCCCTGTGTGTTGGAGCTGTCGTCGTGTGCCCGAATGTCAGCAGGGCGTTGTGACACATCGTGTGCCTGAATGTCATCACGACGCTTTGACACATCATGTGTTTGAACATAAGCAGCGCGAATATCAAACAAATCATGTGCCTAGATGTCCGTGGGGCGCTGCGACACATTGTTTGCCTCAATGTCCGCGGGACATTGCGATACATGGTGTGCCTAAATGTCAGCGGGGCACTGTGACACACCATGCGGCTAAATGTCAACAGGACGCTGTGACACATCGTGTGCTTGAATGTTTGCAGGGCACTCTCACATATCACGTGCCCGAACGTTCGCGGGGTGTTGTCACACATTTTGTGCCTGAAAGTCAGCCGGGCACCGTGACACATTGTGTGCTTGAATGTTAGCAGGACGGCGTGATGCGCCGTGTGCCTAAATGTCAGCAAGAGGTTGTTGCACATCGCGCACCTAAATGGCAGGATGCTGTGACACATTGTGTGCCCGAATGTCAGTAGGACGCCGTCACACAGTGTCTGCCCAAATGTCAGCACGCGGCTGTCACATACGGTGTGCGTGAATGGCAGCAGGGCACCGCGTCACATCGCGTGGCTGAATATCAGCAGGACACTGTGACACATCGTGTGCCCGAATGTCAGCAGGGTGCTGTGACACATCGTGTGCCTCAATGCTAGCAGGGAACTGTGACATATGGTGTGCATGAACGTTAGCAGAGCATTGTGACACATCATGCCCCTTAATGTCAGCAGGACGCTATGACACATTGTGTGCTTGAATGTTAGCAGGGCGTTGTGACACTTTCCGTGCCGAAATGTCAACAAAGTGCTAGAGCTGTAATAGGATTACCATAGACTAGACAAGTAGCACATGACACGCGCGCGCATTAGAAATGCGCATCATGAAGCCCGAAAGATGAGCTGTCAAAAATCAAGAGAGAAACCGGAAGCATCGCTTGGTGTGCATTTTTCTTGCTGATTTCTATCCTTAATTATGCTGCTTGTATGCAGGGATGAAACAATGTACTTTTGGACCATCCGGTACTCAGCAACGGAGTAGTTCACTGTGAAGTTCTTGTGTTGATGCACTTGATTCCTCTTTAGTCCGAAATGCAGCAATTCATCAAAACTTCACTCCAATAGGGTTGGCCAGATCGACACTCAGTAGGTCAACTCTATTGCAGTCGAAAAAGCATGTTCTTGAAGGAGGACGAAGAGTTCTTGAAGGAGGACAAAGACTTTGAGGACATTGCGAGGATTGTGAGCAACTCCTACGTGCGGCAACACAAAACATGCTCGTGGCACTGTAGTATGTACTGTGTTCCAGGGTCGAGGTTTCTCGTGGAAAAGACGTGGTCGGTAGTAGCATGACCACCAAGGAGTGTTCTGATCTGGCCAGCATTGATGATGGGACGTAAGCTGGAGTTACAGATATAGTGAGCGTGCGAAGGCCCGTGGAGGACCAATGCTTGGTACCTCTTGCATCTTTGAGGTGGCTGTGGAGCTCATGCTGGCCACCTTTTGCAATTTTTTTATGCTGGTACACCATTTTTGTTGTGGTGCTCAACATTTGTTTCCCATGCCTTTCCTGCTTCACACATACAAGCACACAATAGCAAACACGAAGAAAACGCACGACTGCAACTCTAGAAAGAATGATGGTTGAAACTGATGACCCCAGGCCTGCTTCAAAAAGTTTCAGCACCATATACTTCACGTGCGCAACACTGATGTTTTCCAATAGACATGAATCCCATGCAACTGCAATAGGCTGACCGACGGAATGAATCACGGCACTTTGACCTGAGCAAAACACGCTGAAATCTGTGGCCCCAGGCCTGCTTGAATAAATTTCAGCACTGTGAACCTGGCTGGATCACTCTGCGTTGCAAAGCTCCCAGGACTTGATCACTATGGCTGTCAAACACTGCAGCAAAGCAGGGGCAGCTGGGTGGCACAATGCACTCCAGAAGAAATGAGCAGAAACAACATGGCTGGACCACTCTGCGTCTGAAAAGAGGTCCCCACTCAGCCACCAGAACACACTGCTTGCCTGTCTACACATGTACTTACTGGGGGATCAATGGTCCGCTCTGATAGACTGAATATCCCTGCCATAGACACTTTCAGCCATTAGTTCGAAAGGGGTGCAGTTGGTGCATCACACCGTCAGGCATGGGTGTGAAAGGCAACAAAAGAAAGCGTGGGCCAAAAGGGGCCAAAAGTAGGGTCTCAGTATTGGCCGACATTCAAAACTTCGCACTGCGTGCGCACTGCGTGCATGGCATTCCGTAAGCTTACTGAGTTTCTGGACTCAGTTTCTGAGCTGCTGAATTTAGAAGATTGTGAAGTTTTGTGGTCTTAGACCCATAGAATTCCAATAGTGGTTTTGGTGTGAAGTGCTGATTTTTAGGTTCACACTTGTGAGAGGTCCAACACACACAATTGTTTGTCGCCGTAATATTGCTTGTGTCGTATATTACTCATTTGTGTTGTTTTGGTAGTAGTGAAAACTGAGTGTCTATT
The DNA here is from genome assembly GCA_964036045.1 of Eutreptiella sp. 'Long Island Sound 2002'. Lineage (NCBI taxonomy): Eukaryota > Euglenozoa > Euglenophyceae > Eutreptiales > Eutreptiaceae > Eutreptiella > Eutreptiella sp. 'Long Island Sound 2002'. The sequence continues at coordinate 11,875,153 of OZ038404.1, read as the reverse complement.
TGTTGTGCTCTTGTTTGTATGTTTGCTTATCTATTTCATCGATAAATATAAGATGACATTGTGTTTGGATGTCATGTAAGACTCTGTGTGAGACTCTATATATCCGCACTTCATCAAACATTAATACCAAGTTCGGAAAGTTCCTTTGCTTGCCCTTGTCGTTGTGTTCTTACTTTTGTCCCGGGTGGCGCCACCTGAGGAGATGGTTGCTGTTAGGGCATGAGGGAAATGGGCTGTGGGTACACAATATGTGAATTGGAGCACAATTATGTATCACCGTCCTGCCATTCACCTTGTATTGCAACAACAACCATCTAGAAGCCTCCAAGAAACCAATGTTTTGCCAAAAACATATGTTTTGCATTCCGGTTCAGGTCTGTTTATATCTATTTGGCTGACCGGAGACATTACAGATCAGTGACAGCAGTGACTGCAGTTTTGGCTTTGCAGGGAGGAGGGTGGAGACGCAAAACAGCAACAACCATCTAGGGCCCTCTGACAAAGAACAACAACCATCCAAAAACCTCCAAGAAATAACTTGAACCATACAGAAATATCCATCTCCAAGAAACAATATCAAGCGCCGAGAAGCCTCCAGTGGCAGACGCATGTTCGTTGCCCAGTGCTCCGAACGCACGTGGCAGCCATGCCAGGCATAACATTGTTAGCCATGGCTGAAAATCAAATCAGAACAACAGCAGCCAGCCCGTTCCAGGCCAACTGGTCGTGTGAGACCGGCCAGGGACGAGAGTAAAAGAAATTAAAATGGCATGTTTGTCATGAACACGTCGTGGGGAGTCATGAAATCAGAGGGGACAACGTGGCCCATGTAACACACCCGTAGAATAACGCAGGGCACAAAGAGGCATGCATTTGTCCTCCTTGGGCCTGTGCACAGCCCAGGGGTTGTGACGATAGGCTCTCGGGGATCGGCTCCCGGACTCCACATCAGCAGCGTCGCCCGGGAAGCTCAACACAAATGGACTCGTGTGTCCATTTCTCTCTTGGGAGACCATGAGATGGCAGGGCTCCCTGACCTCTGATGCAGGATGACGGAGTACTTCTTTGTTTTAGAATACCTCAGGCCTGTGCTGAGTAGCAGATAGGGTCTCGGGCAGTGTGCCCGGTCTCTGCGCCAGTGCCACGGGTCGCAGGTTTGCCGCAAGCTTGCTCACTGCAAGAAATCGATTGCTCATGTGCAACGGGAGTGCAAGGTGCCTGGACCTGTAGTGTTCTCTGGTGCATGGTAGCGCAACGGGAACTGCCACACCGAAGCTTCCCTCAAAAATCAGGGATTCGAGATGTCAAAGAATCATATAATGGTGCAAATGATACATTTGTAACGTGTAAATCGTGTGTTGATGATCGGTGATGTGAAAACCTACAACCTGCAGCCGGGTACGGGGCAGCTATTGCTCCCGGACGGCACTACGAATGATTCTCTTAAGTCACAGAAACAGTGAAACCTGCAACAAGAAGGAACAACCACCATTCCATGACATTTGGAGAACTTGCCTATAGAGTCACTCCACACGACACTTAACCTCAATAGTGCTGGAAGGCTGTCCTACACTAAAAAAAAATCTGCTTTGACCCCGACAGCCTATGGCAGTCTGTTTCCCAGAGGGAGGGGGCGTGAGGAGCACTCGGTTGGGGATGCCCGAATTCTACGAAACTCCGTCGAAATGGCCAACATGTTCGAAAAAAACATGATTCAAGAGTTGATGCTTGTCCAGCCCAATGGACGTCCACGAAGAGAGCATTGACTGCACGTGCCGGCAGATTCCTCCATCCACGGAGGGTTGTTCTTGGGATCCCTGGGTCTCCATGCGGTGGGCCCCTGATGCGAGCATTGGTAGCGGCTGCATCAAGCTGTTCCCACTGCTGTGTGCCCCAGGGCTGGGGAGGGCGCCCCTTGATAGTCCCCACCAGCTCTGGGAGCTCCAGTGCACCATGGCACCGCTCAGCAACACAACACCGCGCATCAAGAAACAAACGAGGGTACGCAACACGCTGAGGACTGATCTGACGCCGTCAAATGGAGACGTGAACCCCAGCGGAGTTGCTGACCGACCGTGGCGCTATACTTGGGTCATGTCCAGGGGTGCGCACCGTGCACCTTCTCCCCCCAAGGCAACGAGTCCCGTGCACCGCCTGGGGCAGGGGCGTCAGGACCTTTTGGCGCAGTAGTCCGGACAGCCGCACTTCACTTGATGTTGCGTGGGTCCATGCAAAAACCGCCCTGAATTCGACGGGTATCTCTCCAATTGGTCGGTGTCAGCGCGCGTGTTAATGAGGATCGACATCGGATGTGAGCACAGGGGGCATCTCTACTCCCCTTTGAGCATCCCGGGTCCACCATCAACGAGACACCCATGTCTGTACGTGCCCCCAGGGGTACCCCTACAGGCAATCGCATGCCTGCAGCGTTGTTGGGCATGGGGTTTCATGAACGATATCCAGTCCCCATCAGCACTGGGAGGCTGTTCAGCAGGAGCGGACCAGGCCCGCTGCTGGGGTCGCGTAGGGCGAGTGCACGAACACTGCGCTGGGCGGTGGGGGACACATGGAGGGGGGGCGGGCGTAGGGGGGGTTGCTGAAAGGGTGTGCGGGACCCATGGATTGTGGTGCAGCTGGAGGAGGGGGCTGCGGGGTCATTGCCCTGGGCGGATCTATGTGATCATGCCTTGCGGCCATGAAAGAGCACCCGGGTGGGGCACTGGCTGTGGGATGCAGCCTGTCAGTGGGTCCAGTCGGCCGGGAGCACCCCACAGGCCATCGTGCTGGGCACGCTAGTGGCATGCGTTTGCGGCGCTGGCGACTTTTCCAGCGGAAACCCGGGAAACCAGCGGCCCTCTCCCTCTTCTGCTTCTGCACAGCAGACGACTCAAACACAAAGCGCGTGGGCGACTCTTTGGGGAACAACCGTCCGTGAAGACAGACCATGACAGGCACCGTGGTCGTGGCCAGGGAGAGCGCACCCTTCCCTTTGTTGTGGTTGTCGCCACCACCGACCCACACCTCAACTCGGTCTCGTCGTTCGCCCATGTGCAGCACCAGCCCAGTGACCACCTCGGTCCCGCCTGGTCCAACGCAGCCACCTGTGACCACCCCCGTCACGAGCAGGCTCCAAAGGACGTTACGTTGTGCCGCAGGAAGTGTAGTAGCAACCCACCGGCCTCCATCAACGTGCCTGGGGTCTGCAATGCTCGGTGTCACCCCTTGGCGGAAAATGCCCACACGGCCACCGAGTGCTTGAGCTTGAGCGAGCAACGGTCGCCATACAGTTGAAAACCCCACGAGGTCACTGAATGTGGCAAATTTGGTGACGTCTGAGAACTCGGCGTCTGTCGCTCCGTTGGCGTCTTGCCAGACTTGCCATGTAGTGTCCAGCCTGGGTGGGCGGGAGGCCGCAGGCTCGCCCTCTCGATCCGTTCCTCGGAACTCCTCGGGGCCAGTTCGTGCCGTGGGCTTCTTGTCCACATAGGCGCCACGTTGCACGACGGTTTCCATTTTGGTCGCTCTGGGAGTGTTCTTCGGGCTTTCGGCTGCCCAGGACTTTTGAATTTGGGACTGCCCGTGCGCGCTCGCCCTTTGGGGCGGAGTGATGCGCTGTCCACCCTCCTCCATAGTTCGCGGTCCATGGAGTATCGGGCGCAACTGCGATTGCATGGCCGCTACCATCTTTTCAACCTCTCGCAGCTGTGCAACTTGCCGCAATGCATCAGCTCGTGATGAAGGCTGTTTGCGCGTGCGCACACCACACCGAACATTTCCAATCATCAATCAAAGAATCCCTGCAACAAGAGTACAGAGCAACGCTTCGGCATTGCTATGGAGGTCCATAGCTTTGGAAAATGTGTCAGGGATGCCGGCGAACACAGGGTCAGGCATTGGCGGACGCGTCACCCCAAACACAACGCCCACGCTTTGGGTCACCATCGAGAATACCGCATCCATTAATCAAACGGTAGCACTGTGCAAGGGAAGGGCGGAAGTCTGCAGACCACATCTGCTGCTTTGAGATTTTTTGTAATGTATGGAATAGTTTCCAAATTATTTTGCCTTCGGCAAGGCACCCGGAAGAGGGATAAAAATCAAACTTACAAAAACATTCAAGTGCCACTAAACAGTCTAAAAGAGCAGCAATTTTTTGGGCTTTTGGGGGCCCATGGCCCGGGCTACATGGGCCCAGCGGCCACTATGTGGGTCCCCATGGGTGCTCAAGTACCCGTACTGTCACCAAATGACCACTTGAACCCATCCCAAGGCCAATAGGAGGGTTTTGAAAAAAGTAGAATCTTCAAAAGGTTGTCACTAAACAGCCTAAACAGCAGCAAATCTATTGCCTTTGGCAAGTCCACCTCGCAGAGAATACGCCCTAAGTAATGAACCTCCAAGAGGCTGATTTTGTAACCATCCATTGGATCGATCAGCATCAAGGCTCCCCATGACTTATAAGCACGCGCAATGTCACCAAAACATCACCCAACAACAGCCCCAAGGGTTGTGCAAAGTGCTTAATTGGTGCTACATGGCTCCCCACAGGGCGGTCCTTAACAAAGAAGAAAAAAAGTGTTCCCATACCCAAGTTTCCCAACAATGCCCGCGGGCACACCATGTGTTTCACTATTGGTTCCTAGCCGTGCATGTTTTGACACATGGGTTCAAACATTGGTCCCCATCCCCTCAGGGGTGCAATCACTGAACCACCCCAACATGTGTTCAAAGATAGCATCCGAACCGTACCTGACACCTTGCATAATTCAAAACAAAGAAGAGCACCATTTGTTTTTTCATCAAATGAAGTGTTGTAGTGTTCGATTACCCGAACGTTCCATGGCCGGTCGCACGGCTCACAATCCCTACAACTGGTACACCCGTTGGAAGTGCACCCTAACCCGCTCCATAAGGTCACCCTTTGCCCCTTTCGGGCTCAAGCCATGCTTCCTACAAATGGAGCGAAACTCACTATTGGTCCACTCATGCATCCTACCCCTCTCCATGGCCTTCCACACCGCCTCATCCACATGATACTTGAAAACCAACTGCGCGGCAAGGTTAGCGGAGGTAGAGGAGAGGGCTGCAGAGTTATGAAGGTCAGAAGACGAGCTACTAGCAACTTCGCCTGCCAGGTTCAAATCCTCATCCTCACTATCCTCGTCCTCATCCTCCAAACCAACCCCATACATGGCCCCAATGTCGGCATCACAATTTGCCCTCTTGGGGACAACCCACAAATCTTGAATGTTCAACGGAACGTCTTCCTCTGCACCCTCTTCCCCAGAAACTTGCAAATCCTTGAAAGCCGCAAACCCAAGCAAACTACCATCCTCCACCTCAACCACATGCCCTTGCTTCCGCTTTCATGGATGAAGAGGGGTCTTGCGGAGCTCATAAAACACCTCAAAAGGGCAGTCCTCTAGAGCTTCCCCATAACACCTCACCCACGGCGTCTCACACATGCACTCCGTGCTGTGCCCAAAGTCGGTGGACGTCACGTAGCTGAACACTCTCTCACACAAACACGGGCTTGCCTCAACCCAACTCTCCACGTGCACACCACCAACCCACGGAGATTCATTAAAACATTTTTGCGCATCTTCACTGAGAGCCCAAAGAAACATAATTCGGCTGCCCTTGATGGGGCTGCTCCCTACCTCAACACCAAACAATTCCTCCCACCCCCTTGGAATTACATGACGTAGGGTGTGCAAAAGCTAGGTGCACATGTATTCATCAAACCCCGCACTTCGGCGGTTTGTGCACCCTTCGTTGCTTGCACCTTCTTGTTAGTGGCACAAACCACAACAAAAACATCGCAAAAAAAGCCCGCCGTAAGCTTGAAAAGGGGGTGCGAAAGAGTCTCCAACAAGCCCTCAGCCTTCTCCCTACGCCCAAGGTCAGCCTCATTATCAATATACTCAGGAAGGTGCAAGACAACAGCAGGAGAGTTCTCGAGAACAACATCTAACTCATGAAACACGGCTTCAACCCATTGCACACCAGTGCGACATGAGAAACAAGACATACCGCCTTTGCGCAACAACCAGCGCATTCTTTTTGAGCTAGTTCTATAAAAAGAAGCTAGCAAGGACGCAACATCCTCCAAAGCATCGTACCAAACTCTGCCGGTACCCTTCACTGTGCTAATTACCCGCAACAAGCCGTAGGCCGCATCCTTAACCAGAGTAATTACCTCCTTCCGTGGTCTTTCCCTTACCACATTTAGACAATCCACATAAGCACCCGTGGCGCCGGGGGCACAACAAAGGGGGGAATTGCTACATAACCGCCACATTCCGAGGGGTCCCAAACAAAGTGGACAAAATCAGAAGGGGCTACCTCACCCCTGCCTTCTTGAGGGCCGACAAGAGGGTTGAATTGCTACGTAGTCCCTGCATTCTCGGGGGTCCCTGACAAGGGGGACAAACTCAGATGTGTCTACCTCACCCCTGCAATCGGGGGCCCACAAGAGGGCGGAATTGCTACGTAACCCCTGCATTCTCAGGGGTCCCCAACAAAGGGGGACAAAATCAGAAGTGGCTACCTCACCCCTGCCTTCTCGAGGGGCCCAAAAAAGAACGGAATTGCTACGCAACCCCTCCATTCTCGGGGGTCCCCGACAAGGGAGGCAGAATCACACGTGGCTTCCTCACCCCTGCCCGCTTGGGGGCACACAAGAGGGCGGAATTGCTGTGTAACCCTTGCAATCTCGGGGGTCCCCAACAAGGGGGACAAATTCAAAAGTGGCTACCTCACCACTGCCTTGTGGAGGGGACCCAAAATGGGGGGGATATGCTACATAACCCCTACATCCTGGGGGATCCCAAACACGGGGGAGAAATCAGATGTAGCTACCTCACCCTTGCCTTATCGGCACCCAAAAGAGGGCGATAACCCCTGCATTCTCGGGGGTCCCCAACAAAGCGTCAACCAATCGTAACTGGCTACCTCACCCTTGCCTTCGCGGGGGCCCACAAGAGGGCGGAATTGCTGTGGAACCCGTGCATTTTCACGGGTCCCTAACAAAGGGGACAAAATCAGAAGTGGCTACCTCACCCCTGTCTTCTCACGGCCCAAAAGAGGGCGGAATTGCTATGCAAACCCTGCATTCCCGGGGGTCCCCAACAAAGGTGGATTACAAAGGGGGTTACGCAGCAATTCCGCCCTCTTGGGCCCCCCGAGAAGGCAGGGATGAGATAGCCACTTCTGATCTTGTCCCCTTTGTTGGGGACCCCCGAGAATGCAGGGGTCGCGTACTCATTCCGCCCTCTTTTGGGCCCCCGAGAAGGCAAGGGTGAGGTAGCCACTTTTGATTATGTTTCCCATTGTTGGGGACCTCTGAGACTGCAGGGGTTACATAGCAGTTCCGCCCTGTTGGGGTCTTGAGAAGGCGAGGGTGGGGTAGCCACTTCTGAGTTTGTCCCCTTTGTAGGGGACCCCCGAAAATGCAGGGCTTGTGCAGCAATTTTGCCCTTTTCTGGGCCCCCGAGAAGGCAGGCTTGAGATAGCCACTTCTGATTTTGTCCCCTTTGTTGGGAACCCCCGGGAATGCAGGGGTTATGGAACTGTTCCGCCCTCTTGGGGGCCCGGAGAAGGCAAGGATGAGGTAGCCACTTCTGATTATGTTTCCCATTGTTGGGGACCTCTGAGACTGCAGGGGTTACGTAGCAATTCCGCCCTCTTTTGGGCCCGTGGGAAGCCAGGCTGAGGAAAGGGTGGGGGAGCCACTTCTGATTTTGTCCCCCTTCGTTGGGGACCCCCGAGAATGCAAGGGTTACGTAGCAATTCTGCCCTATTTTGGGCCCCCGAGACGGCATGGGTGAGGTGTGAGAAGGGAGGATTGGCGTAGCCAATTCTGATTTTGTCCCCCTTCATTGGGGACCCCCGAGAATGCAAGGGTTACGTAGCAGAGTCCGCCCTCTTGGGGCCCCCCTAGAAGGCAAGGATGAGGCGGCCACTTCTGATTTTGTTCCCTTTGTTGGGGACTCCCGAGAATGCAGTGGGTGTGTAGCAGTGCCCCCCCCATGGTGGACCTCCTAAGAATGCAGGGGTGAGGGGCCCACTTCTGATTTTGTTCCCTTTGCTGGGGACTCCCGAGAATGCAGTGGGTGTGTAGCAGTGCCCCCCCCCATGGTGGACCTCCTGAGAATGCAGGGGTGAGGGAGCCACTTCTGATTTTGTCCCCTTTGTTGGGGATTCCAGAGAATGCAGGGGTTACTGAGCAATTCCACCCTCTTGCAGGCCTCCGAGAAGGCAAGGATGCTGTAGCCACTTCTGAATTTGCTCCCTTTGTTGGGGACTCCCGAGAATGCAGGGGGTGCGTAGCAGTGCCCCCCCATGGTGGGCCTCCCGAGAATGCAGGGGTGAGGGGCCAACTTCTGATTTTGTTCCCTTTGCTGGGGGGACTCCCGAGAATGCAGTGGGTGCGTAGCTGTGCCCCCCCATGGTGGGCCTCCTGAGAATGCAGGGGTGAGGGAGCCGCTTCTGGTTTTGTCCCCTTTGCTAAATTGCTGTGCAAGCCCTGCGTTTTCGGGGGTCCCCTACAAAGGGGACAAACTCAGAAGTGGCTCCCCCACCCTTGCCTTCTAAAGACCCCAACAGGGCGGAACTGCTATGTAACCCCTGCATTCTCGGGGGTCCCGGGGGTCCCCAAACAAGGGGACAAAGCCAAAGGTGGCACACAAGTCGACAGACGTGTTACGTCAACCCTGCGTTCTCGGGCGGTCCCCTACAGAAGGGGACGCAAACAAAATTGGCCCACAAAAGGGCGGAAGTGCTACATCACCCCTACGTTCTCGGGCGGTCCCCAAACAAGGGGACAAAGTCAAGGGTGGCCCACAAGTGGGCGGAAGTGCTGCATCACCCCTGCCTGGGTCCCCAAACAAGGGGACAAAGTCACAAGTGGCCCACAAGTGGGCGGAAGTGCTACATCAGCCCTACATTCTCGGGGGTCCCCAAACAAGGGGACAAAGCCAAAGGTGGCCCACAAGTGGGCGGAAGTGCTAGGTCACCCCTGCGTTCTCGGGCGGTCCCCTACAGAAGGGGACGCAAACAAAATTGGCCCACAAAAGGGCGGAAGTGCTACATCAGCCCTACGTTCTCGGGGGTCCCCAAACAAGGGGACAAAGCCAAAGGTGGCCCACAAGTGGTGAAAGTGCTAGGTCACGCCTGCGTTCTCGGGCGGTCCCCTACAGAAGGGGACGCAAACAAAATTGGCCCACAAAAGAGCGGAAGTGCTACGTCACCCCTGCGTTCTCGGGGGTCCCCAAACAAGAGGACAAAGTCACAAGTGGCCCACAAGTGGGCGGAAGTGCTACATCAGCCCTACGTTCTCGGGGGTCCCCAAACAAGGGGAAAAAGCCAAAGGTGGCCCACAAAAGGGCAGAAG